>CM065900.1:10252142-10872500 GCA_033439115.1 Firmiana major | reverse complement strand
ACGTGGCACAGCCACCAATGGGTTTTCTTAACGTGGCACAGCCACAGAATAGGTTATTCTCACGTTACCAGAACGGAGAAGAAATCGGGCTTACATGCTACCAGAGCAATGCCCGGTGTGTACTCACAACTACACACCCAAGTCTTATCACATAAGACAGGTTTGCCTTCACGTAGAACTCGTAATGGTTTTTCTCTCATAAAACTCATTTGAAATCGTTTTGTACTCAACACAAAACGTAATAAAACCGAGTTCTAACCGGCAAAGCACACGCACACATTTCTCAATCACAATATTGCCTTAACGTAGAGCCCAGTTATAAACTCATAAAACATTGGGCTCCAACCGGCTACAAAATCGTGTGCAATTTAATCTCAACACAAAACACTCAACATGCTTGTTTATAAATCATAAATCATGCTATAACAGTTTACAAATCACATACACAAATGGTTTAGATTTCCCTTACCTCTTTGCACCTCGTATAATGCAATCGTTCCCCCGTATCACGGACTAGCCTCGCATTCCACTCTGGAACTCCCGAGCTGTCCAAACGATGTTAAAACATCAATACTCAACATCACATAAACCTCAATTCTCAAAATCGAGCATAATTGCTCATAACACCTCAAATCTCTTGATTTCTCGTAACTCAACCCTAAACTACAACCTCATTCCCAATATCTCGAAGTTCTACATCTCTAATACCAATTATCTATGCTAATTCACCACATTGTCTATATTTCCATTTATAGCACAATTTGTCAAAATCACCAAAATCACCAAATATCATTATCACTCTATCCACATTGGAATTCATCAATCCCTAATCATTTCTCAACTATTTCAACACAATTACAACCACCAATAACATCAAAATCAGCTCAAATATCAAGATCGAGGTTTAGAAATTACCCAAAGCTTGTGAGACGCACAACTCACGCCTCGATCCGATTCGTCCTTTGATTTCCAAGTATGTTGTTCTCCCCTTGATGAGGAACAACTTTCCTTCTTACCACAATAGCTGATTCGGCCGGAAATGGGTGATTTGGGGGAGTGAGAAACTAGGTTTTTGGTGGAAATGGGTTTTGGAGGAGAGAGAAAGTGAAATTGTAGAGAAAACACGGGTTCCTTATATAGACTGGAGGTAGGAGATCGATCTGCCTCTTGATGAGATCGATCTGTGTTTGAAATTTGGGGACGATCTGGGCAATTTTATGCCTAGGAGATCGATCTGTCGAGGGTTGAGATCGATCTCTTTATGGCTTTATGAGATCGATCTGCTCCTAAGGAGATCGATCTTCTCCCCAAACAGAAGCATTTGAAGATTGATCTCTTCCTCATGAGATCGATCCCTTCTCAAACAGATTCATAAGGAGATCGATCTCTTCCATTGGAGATCGATCTGCTCTTCAAATTTCCCCTTCCTCGTCATTTTTAACTCACCAGATCGATCTCTCCTTCTCCCAGATCGATCTGTCCTCATGGTTCATGTTCATTTTACACACTTAACACATAAATCTCCAATTATAAATCCCACAATTCACTTAGCTCAATAAATTACACTTCAAATTCTTATTACATCATTAAAATATGTCTGAAATTCTCAGATCTCACATTCTCCCCACCTTAAAAAGAATTTGGTCCTCCAAATTCAACTCAACTAGTCAAAATAGATGGGGGTATTTCTCCTTCATGAGGCTCTCTAGTTCCCACGTTGCCTCTTCCCTTGAGTGATGTTTCCACAAAACTTTCACTAATGGGATGCTCTTGGTTCTCAGTACCTTCTCCTTTCTATCGAGAATCCGGACGGGTTCCTCAGTGTAGCTCATGTCCTCCTGTATGTCCATCTCATCATACTCTATAACATGAGAAGGGTCCGGGTGGTACTTCCTCAACATGGATACATGAAAAACGTTGTGTATTCTGGACATCTGTGGGGGTAATGCCAATCTGTAGGCTACCTCTCCCACTCTCTCAAGAATCTCGAATGGTCCTATATATCGAGGACTCAATTTTCCTTTCTTCCCAAATCGCATGATACCCTTGCTCGGTGATACTCTCAGAAATACTGCATCACCAACATCAAACTCAAGTGGCCGTCTACGCACATCCGCGTAGCTTTTCTGTCTACTCTGTGCAGCTCGTAACCTCTCACATATGAGTTTCACACTCTGTACGGCTTGCTCAACAAGCTCGGGAGCATTTATCTTTCTGTCACCGACTTCTTCCCAAGCTACAGGGGATCTACACCTCCTACCATATAGAGCCTCAAAGGGTGCCATTCCAATACTCGCATGATAGCTGTTATTGTACGCAAACTCTGCTAGGGGCAGGTGATCATCCCATGATCCCTTAAAATCCATCGTACACGCCCTCAACATATCCTCCAGGGTCTGAATAGTCCTCTCTGACTGACCATCTGTCTGAGGATGATAGGCGGTACTAAAACTCAATCGAGATCCCATGGACTCCTGAAACTGGGTCCAAAATCTGGAAGTAAACCGGGAATCTCTATTAGAAGTAATACTCACTGGAGCCCCATGTAATCTAGCTATCTCGCTGACATATAGCTCAGCTAAGGCATCCACAGTATCTGTGCTCTTGATGGCAAGGAAGTGGGCACTCTTGGTCAATCTATCCACAATGACCCATATCGCGTCACGACCTCTCCGGGTCCTCGGTAAACCCATAATAAAGTCCATAGTGACATGCTCCCATTTCCATGTAGGTACAGGTAAGGGCTGTAGTAGTCCTCCGGGCTTCCGATGCTCAGCTTTCACTTCCTGGCATACTAAACACCTGGCCACATACTCTGCCACGTCTCGCTTCATACCACTCCACCAATACACCTTTCTCAAGTCTCGGTACATCTTAGTACTCCCTGGGTGCATGGTGTATCGCGAGCAGTGGGATTCTCTCAGTATCTGTCTCTTCAGGGTATCATCGTCCGGTACATAAATCCGTCCTCTGAATCTCAACAATCCATCCTCACTGATGGTGAGATCCGACTGCGAACTCTGCTCAGCTTGGCTAACCATATCTATCAATCTCTGATCACTGCGCTGCCCAGTTCTAATCTGATCCATGATCCTGGGCTCTATCCGCAAGCTAGCCAAAAATCCAGTCTCTACCTCTTTAACTCTGATCCGAAGTTCGACGAACTGCTCTAACAAATCCCATTCCCTGATCATCATAGCAGACATCATACTCTTCCTGCTCAGGGCATCAGCAACTACATTCGCCTTACCCGGATGATATAGAATCTCGCAGTCATAATCCTTAAGGAGTTCCATCCATCTCCTTTGTCTCATGTTTAACTCTTTCTGATCAAAGAGATATCTCAAACTCTTGTGATCAGTGAAAATCTGGAATCTTTCCCCATACAAGTAGTGTCGCCAGATCTTCAAAGCAAATACCACAGCGGCTAACTCCAAATCATGCGTGGGGTAATTCCGCTCATGGTCCTTCAACTGTCGCGATCCGTATGCGACCAATCTTTCGTGCTGCATAAGCACACACCCCAATCCTTGGTGAGATGCATCGCTATACACCGAGAATCCTCCTGATCCCTCAGGGATAGTTAACACAGGTGCCGCTGTTAATCTCCTCTTTAACTCTTGAAAACTGAGCTCACATTGATCAGTCCATATAAATGGAGTCTCTTTGCGCGTGAGCTTAGTCAAAGGGGCGGCAATCCTTGAAAATCCTTCCACAAATCTCCTGTAATACCCTGCCAAACCAAGGAAGCTTCGTACCTCAGTAACTGTCCTCGGTCTCTCCCAATTAAGCACAGCCTCCACCTTACTTGGGTCCACTGATACTCCTTCCTCTGAGACTATATGCCCAAGGAAAGCTATCCGGTTCAGCCAAAACTCACACTTACTAAGCTTTCCGTACAATTACTTATCTCGGAGTATCTGAAGTACTAACCACAAATGCTGTGCATGCTCCTCATACGACCTAGAGTACACCAAGATATCATCAATAAAGACTATCACAAACTTATCCAGATAGTCTCTGAACACCTCATTCATCAATCTCATAAATGCTGCAGGGGCGTTCGTTAATCCAAAGGACATCACCAGAAATTCGTAATGGCCATACCTTGTCCTGAAGGCCGTCTTTGGAATATCTTCTTCCTTGATCCTCAATTGGTGATAGCCCGATCTCAAATCAATCTTAGAAAAGATCGATGCCCCTCTCAGCTGATCGAGTAGATCATCGATCCTGGGTAGTGGGTATTTATTCTTCACCGTGGCTTTATTCAACAGCCGGTAGTCTACACATAATCTGAGACTACCATCCTTCTTCTTAACAAATAGTACTGGTGCTCCCCACGGCGAAACACTGGGTCTAATAAACCCTTAATCCAACAACTCCTGTAGTTGTCTCTTCAATTCCTCAAGTTCCACTAATGCCATCCTGTAAGGAGGTTTAGAGATCGGCTGAGTATCTGGTACCAAATCAATGGTAAACTCCAGCTCTCTCTCTGGTGGTAAACCTGGCAATTCATCTGGAAAAATATTCAGAAATTCACAAACCACAGGTATATCCTCAATCCTCGGATGTTCTTGCTCATCGTCTGAGATGAGTGTCTCATAACCTTCACATGAATAATCATATTTAATATTTTCCAAAATAATGTTAAAATTCTCAAATTACTACTAGAATTCCACATATTCATTTTCTCAATATCTCAATTGTACACTGTAAGGTTCAGGTAGGGAGAAAGTTACAATCTTAGTGTAGCAGTCTAAACTCACTCGATTGGTCGCCAACCAATCCATCCCCAGAATTACATCAAACCCATGTACATTCAACATGATTAGATCTGCTAACATCACTCTATCTCCCACCTTTATCTCACATCCTCTACAGATTAACTCAGTTCTCTGGGATTCACGCATAGGGGTATTTACATGTAGTATATATTCTAGAGGTTCAAACTTCAAGTTTAATCTACATGCAAAATGCTCAGAAATAAACGAATGCGTGGATCCTGAATCAATCAACACATGAGCCTCATAATTACAGACAGAGAGTGTAACTCTTATAGTTTCTGCCGAAGTGTCTGCGGTCTCCTTATCCAGGGCAAACACTCGTCCCTGTGCCACAGGTTTCTTCCCTTTCTCTGCCGCAGTGGCCCGTCTCCGGGGATCCACTCTCTGAGGTTATTGTCTAGCGGGCTCCGGAGCATGTGGTATCTGAGGTTGGGGACAGTCCTTCACTCTGTGACCCATGTCACCGCATCTAAAGCATCCATGAATCGACCCAGTACAACTTCCCTCATGCGATCGGCCACAATCTCTACAAATCCTCATCTCTGGCCTGACATATCGAGGGGCCTCCTTGATAATAGGATAGGCTCTGGGTCTCTCTAATCTGTCCTTCTGTACCTCAATCCTTCCTCTTCTGAAGGAACCTCTCCGAGCCTCTGACTGGAAAAGTGATGGCCTCTTGCCCTTATCTCTATTCACCGCTCTGAGCTCATTCTGGGATTGTACCATCTCAATCCCTCTTTCAATCTCTTGTGCTCGTCTCAGAGCATCTTCAAACTCAGTAATGCATAGCCCTATCAATCTATCTCTGATGACGGGCTTCAACCCATACACAAACTTCTCTGTGCGGAGCTCTTCACTCTTGAAGGTCTCTGGGTCATATCTCAATAGCGCTGTGAATTGGCTCTCATAGTCATCCACAGACATGTCACCCTGTACCAAACTCAAAAACTTGGCCTGTTTCTTTCTCTGAGCGGCCCGTGGTACATATTGGGTCCTAAAGGCTGCCTGAAACTCTTCCCAACCAATCACACCATGGTGAGACATCAAAATACCCTGGGTAGTACCCCACCAATCTCGAGCTCTCCCCTTCAGCATATAGGCACTTATACTGACCCTCTCAGCATCGGTGCACCCCAAAATATCAAATATAATTCTTAATTCCGTCAACCACTCCTCAGCCTCTGTAGGATCCTTCTTTCCCTTAAATGCGGGTGGATTCATCTTCAGAAAATCCCTTAGTCGGACCATGTTTCTATCCTCAGGCTGGGCGACGGGAGGCACTGGGGGTATGGGAGGTCCTTGTGGTGGTGTAGGGGTAGTATCCGAGGCATTAACTCCAAAGTGTTGCGCGAATAACGCTGCCATCTGCTCAAAACCTTGCCTCACATCGGTCTCAATCCGATTAAATCGAGAGTTAGGACTCTCTGGTTGTGGGACAGGTGGCGGAAGGGACTCTGCCTGCCTCCTCGAACGACCTCGTCGTTTACTCATTCTCTATCTCAACTCGTCTCCTGCGCGTACATATCACAATCGATTGAAATCTCAATCCTCAATTTCAGTTCATGACCAGACTATTACAGACACTTGGGATGTATTCTATTTCACTTAACCGACACTGACAGTACTAGACACCCTAAGCTCTGATACCAAGAAAACTCTGTCACGCCCTGAAAGTGCAGAAAATAGGGCTAATTTAAAACTTTTTACTCGTTAATTCACAATTTAAGAGTGCATTCCTGTGCAGTGTCATACATCATCATAATTATCATGCCTCAGGATCTTATCATAATATAGTGTATATTGAATCATATACATTACTCAATTCCAAGTTAATTAATCCTAATACATCCCATATAATGTAATACATCAAGTGTCTGTAATTACAATAATAGTCTGGGTACATGAAAAGATAAATATACCTCAAAGTACAAAATATATAGCCTGGAGCTCGGATCCTCCACTAGCCACTACTCCGTACGTCGCAGGGAAGTCCTTATTCACTTGAAGAACTCTGGGGGGAAAGAAAAACAGGGTGAGCTTCTAAATCGCTTAGTAAGGGGGGTAGGGGACTCATTTCATAAACCAAAATGCACATCACAAAACATTTATTTGTATGTGAAACTCATTTGAAAATCATAGCATGAAAATACTCAAAACGACACTCTCATGTGTCAAGTCATGTGAAAACATGAAGTAAAAAGGCTCACTCTAGAGCATTAACAAAGCATGTGAAAATAACGCGATAAACGCTTTCTCAAATAACGTGGCATAGCCACTGATTTAAAATCACTCGTGGCATAGCCACAAAACACATGTGGCAAAGCCACTGATTTAATTTCTCACGTGGCATAGCCACAAAACACACGTGGCAAAGCCACTGATTTAATTTCTCACGTGGCATAGCCACAGAATAGGGTTTCTCAACGTGGCACTGCCACCAATTGGGGTATAATGTGGCACAGCCACCAATGGGTTTTCTCAACGTGGCACAGCCACCAATGGGGTATAACGTGGCACAGCCACCAAGGGGGTATCTCAACGTGGCACAGCCACCAATGGGTTTTTTCAACGTGGCACAGCCACAGAATAGGTTATTCTCACGTTACCAGAACGGAGAAGAAATCGGGCTTACATGCTACCAGAGCAATGCCCGGTGTGTACTCACAACTACACACCCAAGTCTTATCACATAAGACAGGTTTGCCTTCACGTAGAACTCGTAATGGTTTTTCTCTCATAAAACTCATTTGAAATCGTTTTGTACTCAACACAAAACGTAATAAAACCGAGTTCTAACCGGCAAAGCACACGCACACATTTCTCAATCACAATATTGCCTTAACGTAGAGCCCAGTTATAAACTCATAAAACATTGGGCTCCAACCGGCTATAAAATCGTGTGCAATTTAATCTCAACACAAAACACTCAACATGCTTGTTTATAAATCATAAATCATGCTATAACAGTTTACAAATCACATACACAAATGGTTTAGATTTTCCTTACCTCTTTGCACCTCGTATAGTGCAATCGTTCCCCCGTATCACGGACTAGCCTCGCATTCCACTCTGGAACTCCTAAGCTGTCCAAACGATGTTAAAACATCAATACTCAACATCACATAAACCTCAATTCTCAAAATCGAGCATAATTGCTCATAACACCTCAAATCTCTTGATTTCTCGTAACTCAACCCTAAACTACAACCTCATTCCCAATATCTCGAAGTTCTACATCTCTAATACCAATAATCTATGCTAATTCACCACATTGTCTATATTTCCATTTATAGCACAATTTCTCAAAATCACCAAAATCACCAAATATCATTATCACTCTATCCACATTGGAATTCATCAATCCCTAATCATTTCTCAACTATTTCAACACAATTACAACCACCAATAACATCAAAATCAGCTCAAATATCAAGATCGAGGTTTAGAAATTACCCAAAGCTTGTGAGACGCACAACTCACGCCTCGATCCGATTCGTCCTTCGATTTCCAAGTATGTTGTTCTCCCCTTGATGAGGAACAACTTTCCTTCTTACCACAATAGCTGATTCGGCTGGAAATGGGTGATTTGGGGGAGTAAGAAACTAGGTTTTCGGTGGAAATGGATTTTAGAGGAGAGAGAAAGTGAAATTGCAGAGAAAACACGGGTTCCTTATATAGACTGGAGGTAGGAGATCGATCTGCCTCTTGATGAGATCGATCTGTGTTTGAAATTTGGGGACGATCTGGGCAATTTTATGCCTAGGAGATCGATCTGTCGAGGGGTGAGATCGATCTGCTCCTAAGGAGATCGATCTTCTCCCCAAACAGAAGCATTTGAAGATCGATCTCTTCCTCATGAGATCGATCCCTTCTCAAACAAATTCATAAGGAGATCGATCTCTTCCATTGGAGATCGATCTGCTCTTCAAATTTTCCCTTCCTCGTCATTTTTAACTCACCAGATCGATCTCTCCTTCTCCCAGATCGATCTGTCTTCATGGTTCATGTTCATTTTACACACTTAACACATAAATCTCCAATTATAAATCCCACAATTCACTTAGCTCAATAAATTACACTTCAAATTCTTATTACATCATTAAAATATGTCTGAAATTCTCAGATCTCACATTACCTTTATACTTATAATCCTTCCTAGGTGAAAGATGTTTTCTGTTTACACAGATTTATATCTTCAATTCTTCGTACCAATCCAGCTTGTTAATTGTCTCGATATTTTCTAAAGATAAAAGCTTCATTATTGCTCAATCCTTGTTTTCTTTGTTAACATTATTTGATGATATCACAATATATTCTGATCCTTTCATTTGTAAGACACATTTGTAAGATACCATCTTAGTTCGTATGAATCTTAAACCCCATGATTTACATTAATATTCTGTATAGCTAAATCATGAAATTTCAGCTGAAAGATAGAAAGATCATGATTTTATTTTATTCTGAAATATTTGGTCATAAATTGCATGTCCCCAACCACTTTCCTGGAAATATGTCTGTCTGTGATCTGCCTGTCTGTCTGGCTTTGAACATTCTAAAGTACCATACTATGTATATATCCATGAATAAACAGACATGGAAACCTTTCCTGAACCTTGTTCAGCCATTCATCCATCCATCATTGTTGAAATTATTAAAGAATGAAAGAATAGTGTACTGCAAAAATAGCAGGTAGCATAAATATTAATAACTTTGTCTTGGCTTTATCCACAGCAAAGTATTTTACATTTGTAGGGTTTGGTGTTCATGCTCTACTTTAAGTAGCTCTAATGACTAGAAGTTGTTCTTCTTCCAGGGTAAATGCTAATTTTTATTTATCCAATAAAGCAGGAGGCTTGCTACGTAATATACACAGCTGCTATACAAGAGACATCAGACAAAAAAGACAACAGAGAATTAGAACAGAAACACAGTGTTGAAAACTTGCTCTGCAAATGCTGTCATAATCTGAGTGTTGCAATGTCTAAGATTACTGAACATAAATGCATTTGTAGGATTGGGTGTACATGCTCTAGTTTAAGTAGTTTTGATGACTAAAAGCTGTTTTTATTTATCCAAGAAAGCAGGAGGCTTGCAACATAATAAAAATAAAATAAAACTCGTATATTGATCTAATTTCACGTGTAAATTAATTTATCAATGTTATAAGATTAACTCAATCCCGATCTTATCATACAATTTTACATTTTTATGATTGACAAGTCAACATCGACACATATCCATCTGTCACATAGTAGATTAGATTTTAAATATGTAAAATTGTGTTAAAATAATACCACGTGTCCTATGCTCTTACAGAATATTGTTAAATGAATATATATATATATATATATAATTGTGATCATTGAGATTTTGCTGCTGTAATTTATCTCAATTAAATACTTGAGTTTGTTTTAAATATTTAAAATTTCATTTTTTTGTAGATACGTTATGAAATCCAATTCTAATCATGGTGGTGGTGAGGGCTCTAATACTGTAGAATGTTCCTCGATACCTATGCTTTCTTCAAAAAGACAAAAAAAATCCAATGTTTGGATCGTTTTTGATATGCTTGATCCTGAGGAACAACTCATATATCAAGTGAAATACAATGATACCAAAGAAAGAGCAAAATGCAAGTTTTGTGGGACTGTAATCCTTGGTTCCTCACATTCAGGTACGTCTACTATGTGTCGTTATATTGAAACTTGCAAGAAAATAGATCGTTCTACTGAATCTACTCAGAGTGAGGGTGTGTGTGGAACTAAGAAAATAGATCCATCAGTTGCACGTGAAATGTTGGCTGAAAGTGTTATTGCTCATGGATATCCATTTAAAATTGTTGAAGATGCTAAACTTAAAGCCTTTCATTCCTATTTGAATGATCAATTCAAGCCTATTTGTAGGAATACTTGTAAGGCTGATTGCTTGAAATTACATAAGAAAATGAAAGAGAATATTAAATCTGATTTGGAAAAACTTTCGAGTAGAATTTGTTTGACTGCTGATATGTGGATATCATGCACAACTGATGGATATCTTTGTTTAACTACGCATTTTGTTGATGATAATTGGAAGTTGCGTAGTTTGATTTTGAATTTTCAACATGTGCCACCACCCCATACTGCATTTTCTTTGTACAATAAGATTTATGATCTATTAAAAGAATGGGGAATCGATCGAAAGATTTTTAGCATTACTTTAGATAATGCTAGTAATATGGACAGCATGCAACGACATTTATGTAGTCTTCTTGATCAACAAGGTGCACTATTATGTCATGGAAAATACTTTCATATACGTTGTGTTGCTCATATATTGAATCTTGTTGTTCAAAAGGGTTTATCAGTGATTGACGATGCTTTGAAAAAAGTAAGAGAGAGTGTGAAATATGTTGAGGGTTCTGAAGCAAGGAAGATAAAATTTCATGAATGTGTGCTTCAATCAAATTTGAACTATTCAAGGGGTTTGTGGTTGGATGTGGCAACTCGATGGAACTCTACATATTTGATGTTAGAGAAATTTCTTTATTTTCGTGAAGCTTTTGAGAAGCTAAAAATTTTGGATGAAAATTACGATGCACTTTTAAGTCCTCAAGAGTTCCTTTGGATTGAGAATGTTTCCAAGTTTTTGAAGCCTTTTTATGAGATTACCACTTTGTTTTCAGAAAGAGATTACCCCACTAGTAACTTGTATTTTGAAAATGTATGGCAAATTCAAAAGAATATTCAGAATATGCTTGTGTCTGAAGATGAAATTATGGAATTAATGGCAATGGAGATGAATGAAAAATTTTGTAAGTATTGGGATGATTACACTCGGGTGTTGTCTTTTGGAGTTATACTTGATCCTAGGTTCAAGTTGCAACTTTTGCAATTTCTTTTTGCAAAATTGGGTGTTGAATATGAAAATAAGTGGATGGATATTTTGGAAGAAATGAAACTACTTTTCAAGGAGTATGAGAATCAAAATAATCTTCTTTCTCAATCATTCATGACGACCGGGGATAAACATCAAAGCAATAGAAGAAATATTTCTGATGATTTGACTGTAAGTTTAATTTTTTTTAATTTTTTGTTCAAAAGTTTAATATAAATTACTTTAGTAACTTATTAAATTATTATTTTTATATTAAGTAATTCTTTTTTGAGTTTTAATTTACATTTGTTATTATAATTTCATATATGACTTATTTTGTTATTGTAGGGATTTAGAAGTTTCAATTCTAGATCTCTTTTATATAGATTAGAGTTAGATCTATATTTGAATGAACGAAGAGAAGATTATGAGATTTAAATTGTTGTTCTTGATTATTGGAAGAAAAATCAATTTCGATACCCTGTACTTTCACTTATGGCTAAGGATATATTGAGTATTCCAATTACCACAGTTGCATCTGAATCAACATTTAGTATGGGTGGTAGAGTATCAACAAATGGAGAAATTGTCTCACAACACATAATGCAGAAATTTTGATTACCACTCGTAATTGGCTGTATGGATATGATCAAAATAGTAAGATTTTAGTGTCATTATTATTTTATTAATTTTTTATTATTTAAATTCTTATATGATTATTTTTATATATTTTATTAGATGAAGAAGATGAAACAATGAGATTTGGAAGGAAAGTTAGATTAAATTGAACTAGTCGGTTTATGGAGGAGGATGAAGAGTTCTAATTGCAATGTATGTTGATATTTTATTTCTTACTATTTATATTGTTAAAAAATTAAATTTTTTTATTAAGAGTATTTATGATTGATCATTGTCTCATTAATCTTATTTGAAGACAGTGTCACTCTTTGAAAATCATATCCTGGAGTTTGAAGACAGTGTTGCAATGATTGTATGTCTTCTTTGAAACATTCAAGAATCTCACGTTTGAAGAACTGCTATACTGGATGAGACTTGTTCTTCATGTTGGTAGCCTTGTTAGTATCTAAGTAGTAAAATAAAAAGGAAACTTGGTTTTTCTGTAAACTTTTTTTTTCTGATAATCTCTGTACTGCCTTTGTAAATGGCTATTCAACTTAAAAGTTTTCTTGCAATCTTTATTTTCTTGGTGATTACATTGATGTTTTCGAATCATCCATCTTATTCTAAAGCTTGTGCATTACTCTTAAAACTTTTTTTTTCTGGTTTCCAATGTTTGCAAGATAGAGAGTATAACGAATCGGAATTGTCCAATAACACATCGAATAGCAGTTTGCTTGCAAAGAAGAAAATGACCCAAGTTTCACGTAACAGTTCTAAACAACCCTGCCCTGTATTCTTGCTATAACCATGGGTCAATGGGATTGGACAAAACAGTGAGCAATCTTTTGGAATATTAAAGTTTGAACAATGAGCAATCTTTGGGAATATTAAAGTTTGAGTTGGGCAGAAGTAATTTTCAAGTTTTGTAGGAGAATGGATGCAATAGGACCCATAAGATGTAGAACATGTGAAGATCTTAAATTTCATGGGATTCCTAGATGGTTGGCACAACTAATCTTGCTGGTGGCTTTCATTGAATGAATGATGCATTTGTTTGTGAGCATGAAAATTTTGAAGCAAAATCATCCTCTCCTATCAGTTGGATTGCTGAATTAAATTGAGTTATTGCTTATTGTTTCTATCCATACAGTTAGATTCACAAGATATTGATTCCAAAATTTCACTATTTAATTTCATAAAAAGCACATAACAAATATAAATTTATATTTCTAACTAAAATTAAATATTATACTAGTATCGAATATTATATCTTTATTTATATCTCCATGGCTAGGTGGCTGTGTATGAGAATGATTGTATGTTTTCTATTTTGTTGTTCTTGTAATGTTACATGTCATAATTTTAAATGTTTGATATTTTTTTTACTGGTTTGTTTTTTACTATATTGGACTAATTTAGAACATAACAATCATTGACTTGTTAATGACATAAGAATTTGGATGCAAACATGTCATAGTTGAATTTGAATTTTTTTTTGCAGTGAAAAAGTTATTATAACCTTTAAAAGGGTATGATCCCCTCTTTCAACTTTCAATTCTTATTTTTAGCATAATCACCATTTAAAAAATAAATTACTATTTTTTTATTTACGAGTTATAGGAATCAAAATTTAAATTCTACTTTTGTTAATAATGTATTCAATATTTTATATGAAATATCAAATTTAAATAAATGTTACAATTATATAATGATTTATATATATATATATTTGATTTATTATTGTATTAAAATTAAAATTTTAATATGAAATAAATATAATAAAATAATATAATAATTGTTTTTATAATAAAATCAAATGTTATATTTAATAATATATGTATTATTTATTATTTATTATTACAAATATAATAAGCATAATATTGAAAATTATTTGATATTAAATATTATATTGTGTTTTAAAATAATTTTATTTAATAATTGAATGTAAATATTTAATATTTATTTTATTGATAATAAATTATTGATATAATTATGTAATAAATAAATAATGATTGTTTTAAAATTTTATAAATTTTGATTAGAAAAAGTGTATTATTATTTATTTATTTATTTTTTAATATAATAATTATATAATTATAATTCAGATTTTTCAGGTTATAAATTCGGGTTTTCTCGGGTTTCGGATCGGGTCGGTTTCGAGATCGGGTCGTATCGGGCTCGGGTAATGTCGGGTTCGGGTTTTTTTGGGTTCGGGTTTTTTCGGGCTCGGGCTTTATCGGGTTCGGGCTTTTTCGGGTCGGGCTTTTCTCGGGCTCGGACCTTTGACTTTTTGGTCAATTCGATCCGGTCTCAGGTTCGATCTCGGGCGAGTTCGGGTTGGTTTTCGGGCTCGGGCCAACTTTTGCCAGCTCTAGTTATACTTTGGATATAATTTTTTTGAGCTTGAATTTTATTTAACCCTACATGAAATATCATTATATTAATAATTTCTTATTTAATTATATTAAAAATTTTAAAAATTGAAATATTAACATTAAAAATCTTTTGATATTTTAAGTTTAAATATTTTATTTTGTAAATTATTAATCTTAAATTATTTTTAATATTTCAATACTAAACAATATCATATTATTATTTTGATAATGAATAATAATTTAATAATATATTTATTATTTAATAATTTATTTTCATATTATAAATATTTTAATATTTTAAAAATAAATTAATATATTATTAATATTATTATATATATATATTAAAATATTAATATTACATAGTTTTAAAATATTAATATAAATAATAATAAGTAGTTTTCTTTTAAATGCTATTAAATAAGTAATAATAAGTAATATAATACTTTAATATTAAATATTATTTTCAAAAATATAATTATTTTTTAATATTAATAAATGAAATAATAAATAATTTTTAAAACTTTATCAGTTAGTTAATATCGTCATTGAACCAAATATAACCTTAAAAACTAAAAAGGTCGAAGTTAGGATTAGATGCAAAATTTTGCCCTCGCCGTTGAAAAACAAGGCATAAAGATTTAATGCTCTCCACAGAATTCAGGTACAAGATTTAATGCTCTTCATAGAATTTACTGTTGTCACTCACCAAGTCCTTTTGCTTTTGGGTAGGGCATTCGTTAAAGGCCCAGCCCGCAAGTTACTTTTGAACAAAATAAAGTAAAATTAAACTAAAAAAAATGCTAAAGTTAAACCTATTTAAGAATCGAGTTATTTGTTTCTATTTAAAAGTTTATTTGATATTTGATTTAACGTAAACAAAAAATATTAAAGGTTGTAAATGAATTTGGACAAAATTTTAAAGTTTGAATTTGATCTTTCGAGAGCTCAGTGCAATTCGAATATAATTATATTTAAAAAATTTTAAATTTATTTATTAAATATAATGTAATTATATATACAAAATATTATTAATTAATTAATTAGTATGATTATATATATTTAGTATTAAATTGATATGTAAATTTTGAAAAATCAAAATAAATTTTAAAAAAATAAATAAATAAAAAATTAAAATATAAAAAAAATTAAAAAATATATCCCAACGAAATGGGTCGATCCTGGCCCTTTAATACAAAATAAAAAACGAATCCAAACAAAAAATTAGACTCAAATTTTTAGATTAAATGAAACTTAAAAGCTCATATATATATATATATATATATATGCTACACCCGATCCCGCTACGAGCGCGGCTATCTCGAATAAAAAGCTATCACAAGATTTCCATGGCGCAAAAATTATGTTTTTTTTTTTTGGAAAATGTAAAAGAAACCCATAAATTAAAGCCACTTGGCCTACAAAATCCAAAAAAATTGAAAAAAAAATTGTTGGTCCATGTCCTGCAAGCTGTTGCAATGCAAGGGTGAAGGAGAGAGAAACAAAGAACGAGAAGTCTGAGTCACTGTTTGATAAGTTGTGTGCGAGTGTTTTTTACATCTCGTGATGAGATAGAAAGGAACATAGAAAAAAGAGGAGTTGAAAAAGAGGTTTGGTTTTGTCAGTTTGTATGTAATAAGTGGGGCTTAAACTTAGGCAAAGGCAGCCTTGTGATATATTTGCCTCGTTGTCTATCAGAAGTTCGTTGGCAATTAACCATGACTCTTGTCCTTTTGATATACACAAAAAAAAGAAAAAGAAAAGGAAAGACAAGAAAAGAAAAGAAATAATCATTAGTTTCCTTTCCTTCCCTTTCTTTTCCGTATTTTATTTTGAGTGATTCTTCTTCTTGTTCTTCTCGTTTAAAGGCATTGTTGAAAAGTAAAAACTAGGAATACAGTGAAACAAGCTTTGAACCTGAAATGGATGTGGGTACAAGATTGGAACCTGATTATCCAGAGTTTGTTGAAGTTGATCCTACTGGAAGATATGGAAGGGTAAATACTAAATATAGCTAAAACCCTTTTTGGAAAACCTTTGGATTTCTCTCTACATTTATTAGTTTTCTTCATTTTTCTTTTTCTGGGAGTTAAAAGTTTTGATTTTGAGTCTCGAAGTTTATCACTTTTTTTTTTTGCAGTACAATGAAATTCTTGGAAAAGGTGCCTCAAAGACAGTGTAAGAATTCTCTTTTTTATCTTTCTTGTAATTTGATATGAAGAAGTTTGATTAAATGGATTGTGTGTGTTGGTTTGCTTAAATTTTCAGTTACAAGGCTTTTGATGAGTATGAAGGAATTGAGGTAGCATGGAATCAGGTGAAGCTTCATGATTTCCTGCAAAGTTCTGAGGATCTTGAGAGGTTGTACTGTGAAATTCACCTCCTCAAAACCTTGAAACATGAAAACATCATGAAGTTATACACTTCTTGGGTTGATACTGCTAACAGGAACATCAACTTTGTTACAGAAATGTTCACCTCTGGTACTCTCAGACAGTAAGCATTATGTAGTCTCATAGAATTTCTGTCAATCCTATCCCTTTTTTCTTCTCTGTTTTGGTTAAATGAGTCTTCGAATTAGCTTATTTTTTCTGAGAGTGTCCTTAAGTTTCATGTTTTGAAATAGGTATAGGCTAAAACATAGAAGAGTACATATTAGAGCTGTGAAGCATTGGTGTCGACAGATTTTGAGAGGGCTTCTCTATCTTCATAGCCATGACCCCCCTGTCATTCACAGAGATCTCAAGTGTGATAACATTTTTGTAAATGGGAATCAAGGGGAGGTCAAAATCGGTGATCTCGGCCTGGCTGCTATTCTCCGTAAATCCCATGTTGCTTGTTGTGTTGGTATGTTAGTAAGAAAATTGCAAATTCTTCTTTTATATCTAATTGTTCATTTGCTCTTTATATTATATGGCATCATTTTGTTGAATACTAGACTTAATTCTCCAATGGTACCTCAGTGTCAGATCATTTTTTATGCTTGTCTCCTTTATTGTGCTCAGGAACTCCAGAGTTCATGGCTCCAGAAGTGTATGAAGAGGACTATAATGAATTAGTTGACATATATTCTTTTGGGATGTGCATCTTGGAAATGGTCACTTTTGAATATCCATACAGTGAATGCAACCATCCTGCTCAGATTTATAAGAAAGTTGTTTCTGTATGAACTATAACCTCTCAAAATTATGTTCTTGGATTGATTCATTTCCAGCACTTGCTTTGACATAATTTATATTTGATACAGGGAAAAAAGCCAGAAGCTCTATACAAGGTAAAAGATCCTGAGGTTAGAGAATTTGTTGAAAAGTGTTTAGCAACTGTATCCTGTAGGCTTCCTGCCAGGGAGCTTCTGAGAGACCCTTTCCTCCAAATTGACGATTATGGATCTGATTTAAGACCAATAGAGTACCAAAGAGACTACTATGATGCTGGACCTCTCGTGAGACAACCTCTTTATGATATTAACCTTTGTAACCACAGTTGTTTGAACAATGAATACACCAATTTTCTTGGTTATGCACCTGAGAATGATTTGGGTTATCGTCCACTTGAATATGAAGCAAGTGAAATTGATCTCTTCACTAGTCAAGAAGATGGGCATTTGAGAGATGTTGACCTTACAATCAAGGGCAAGAGGAGAGAAGATGATGGCATCTTTTTGAGACTCAGAATTGCAGATAAAGAAGGTTAAAGTTCTGAACTATCTCCTTCCAATATTCCTATTTGGTTTCCTAAGTTTTCTTTGTCAAGATTGAATGAAATAGAGAATGAATTTCTCTGGATTTCTGTGGGACTTCAGAGTTGCAAATTTTGATTCTCTTGTGCTTTTTCAAGTATAGAATAAGTTGTATACTTGGTACTTCTATTCTGCTTTTCTGTTACAAAATTTAATTCTTTAGCAGGTCGCATCCGGAACATCTACTTCCCGTTTGACATTGAATCTGATACAGCATTCAGTGTAGCAACTGAAATGGTTTCTGAGCTTGATATTACTGACCAAGATGTCACAAAAATAGCTGATATGATTGACGGTGAAATTGCTTCTTTAGTACCAGATTGGAAGAGGGGATCGGGTGTAGTTGAAAATTCACAATGCATGGGTTCAACGTTTTGTCAAAATTGTGCTTCAAACGGCTATCTGTCAGATTATGCAACATCAAGTAGTGCATGTGCCAAGAACCTGCAAGTTCTTCACTGCTCAAAACATGGCTGCACCGCTCTCCATGGCCGTTTCGAAGAGATCACATACCAAGTTGGAGGGCAGGAACAATGTGTTTCAGAATCTGCAGAGGCTTCATTAAGCCAATCAGATGGCATTCATTATGCTGACATTTGGGCTCAGAGAGAAGGACCAGAACTAAGTGCACAAGGTCTGAAGGATATCCACTGCGATGAGGCTAATGAGACATCTGATCAGTCAATTTATGGAAAGGAGAGAATTATAAGCACAGATAGTCGAAGTGATTCCAATACTAGGAACTCTTTCTCTGCCTGCAATTCTGTGGATTCTGGTTTCTTGGATGATTATGAGAATGAAATTAGGCAAGAACTAAGATGGCTCAAAGCAAAGTATCAAATGCAGTTGAGGGAGCTTAGAGACAAACAATTAGCAGTTAAAGCAAAATCTCAGAGCTTGACTCCAAGTTTCAATGAACTTGACAAAGATAACAAAGCTTCAGTGTCTTCACTTTTGACTTCCCTTAAGAGAGAAAGTAATGGACCTCTCTGGAAATCAATATCCTCGGGAAAGCATATTACTTCATATTTTCCCGTTACTGGTGAGAAAAAATGTGCCACTTTTGCAAGCCAAGGAGTCCAAAATTCTGAGGCAATTACCGATTCTTATAGTCTGGAGACTGCCAAGAGTTTCTACACAGGAGCCTTGTTTCCGCACCCGCTTCACAGAGCATCATCCCTTCCAGTCGATGCTGTAGATGTGTAGAGAGTTGCAAAATTTTCTAATTATATTCACCAGGTTTGCACACCAAACCCTGAAGCCATTTACAGGCTCATTCACTCTATAACTAAACTGAAGGCAATTGATATTCGTTATTGAAAGAGAGATCTAACTATTCACAGCCTGTAGGTGCACAAAAGGGATCACTTGAGTGAACAAAAATCAAGTTATTGTACATTACCCCATTTACATTAAAGGTATGAAAGGTTTCACAAAGTTTTTTCTTAACCGAGCAGATGGGAAATCCTGTTATCTACATTGATGCATAATCTGTGCAAGACATAGCAGAGATACAGGAGAATGTGCTAACTGTGCTTCAGTACTTGTAAGAAATGCAACTGCATGGTATCTGTCATGTCTTAATTAAAGAATGCTGTTGAGGAGGGCATTTTTCCAGCTGCCATGCCTATGTGCATTTATTATTGGACTATATCCATTATAGATAAGTCTCCACATTCCCTCCACACAATTTTCAGCCCCCAGCCTAACCAAATAAATTTTCAAGTCTTACAGCTCCTAAAGAGTAAAGACCTGCAACCGTAGATTGATATAAAGAACATTTATGAAGTCCATTGCCATCCCCACGGACCCCAGCTTTTTTTGCCCTTTTTCTAAAGTAGCCATTGCACAGCTGTGGCTCATTTTATGATAACAGAAAAGGAGGATGGTCCAAGAAAGTTTGATGGTTTTAGTGGCTCAACAAGTATTTGTCACCAACCTAACTGCGGCGCCATGTGACTATCTGCGTGCACAAGTTGCCACCTTGGTTAGATATTTTAATGATATAATCCGTCTCATACAAACTACATATAGCCACCCACAAGCTTTTTTATTTTTTATTTTTAAATTATAAAAAATTTATATATTACAATAAGTATAATATTAATATTTATTTGTATTTTATAATTAACATTGATTATTCAAATTTAACCTAAAAAATTAAATATAAATCTTCTCTAATCTTTCACTTTTTAAATATATTTTGAATTGTAATCATTTTGAAAGTAAAGACGCCCCGACTAAAAGGACCGGTTGAAATTTATCAAAAGTGTAAATAAACATTAAATGGGTAACAACAAAATGTTAAAATTGCATAAAGTAAAGAAAGTTAGTTCAGAGTTGTGAGTTGACAGTAAACTGTAACTTTCTGGAACTTAATGTTTTGCATCTTAACTGCTCCACGAGACCTAGAAAACTACGTAATAGAAAAGTTGTCATGAAAAAGTGGGTTTGTAATCACACGTATACAGATTCCTTTATTACATTATTACTTCTCTTTTGGAAGAGTGTTTACAAACAAACCTCCCCGTGTTGAATTTGGAGCCGGAAAGCCAGGAGAAACTGACATCTTTCGTATAAAGAAGGATTGCAGAATCACTTTTAAAACTTGCATTGAATATCGCCTTGCTTCTGTCTTTTCCCATCCACAGCCTCCCTTTGTTACTTGTGCCACTCCCAGCCTTTTTCTGCATCAAATTTGGAGTGTAAGATATAATTCTGCCGCGTGATTGTGCTTCTTGGACTTCATAATGTCATTCGAGTTGATGCAATGATGGCACCACGAAATCAAAAAGCATGATGCCTTTTATTTAATTTTTTTTTTTAAGTTCAAATATTTGATAAAGTTCTATGATTTATCATTTTATCGAATCCAGATCCGTGGATAAGGTTGGGAACCTTGTTTCCTGTGCTATATATATATATATATATATATCTTATACATTATACATATAAAATTTTAAATTATTTGATATTTTTATTATTTTAATAAAAAATAACATACTTTTAATATATAATAATAATTATTAAAATTTTATTATATTAAATTAATTATTAAATATTTTTAATTAATTTATTTTTTTATATTTATTTGAATAGAGTATAATATTTAATAATATGATTAAAAAATATGAAAATGTGTAAAATAAATTATTTTATTCATTTTTCATAATTTTATGTAAAATAAATATTTTTGTAAGTTAATTATTAGATTTAGCAACCTATTTGTATTTTTCATGCGAGTAAATTTTTGAATAAATTTGATTTTTTTTATTTTTATCCAGAATGATATTTTTTTCAATATAGATTAATGATTAAAATTTTATTATTATAGAATAAATAGTTAGAAATTTTCAATTAACTAGAAATTTAACAGAATAAATAGTTAGATATTTTTAATTAACTAGAAATTTAACTTGCCTAATTTACGCGAATAAAATATTAATAATTGGATTAAAAAATATAAATTATATAAAAATATGTAAAATCAAATTAATTTTACATATAAATAAGTAAATTTCTCTCTATATATAATATTTTTCCTAAACAAAATTATGAAAATAAAATAAAAGTTTCTCTTTCTTCGAAAAAACTACATGGTATTAGAGTCATCACTAGGCATAGTAAAAGCTCAGCATCTTTTAGAGTTGCAACATTTACACCATCAGTGTCAACAACCAATATTTATTATCTATCTGTAAATTCCTCACTCCAATTTCCTGTTCAAAAATTGAACACTAAAAATTACCTAAAATGGGCTTAACTCGTGAAGTTGGCAATTGATAGTAGAGGAAAACGTGGACACCTAACTGGAAAGGTGAAAAAATCGGCTACAAATGATCCCAATTTGAAAGCATGGGGGTTCAAAGACTAATTGGTGACAACGTGGCTAATCAAATCTATGAAACCTGAGTGGAAAACCATATTTATTTTGACCAACTACATGAGAAGTATAGGAAGCTATACATGAGACTTATTCTGATTTGGAAAACTCCTATCAAATATTTGAATTGAAGATAAAACTTGGGCAATTCAAACAAGGAAATCCCGATATTTCCATCTACTACAATGAGATGGTGACATTATGGCAAGAGCTAGACTGGTGTTATAATGACGAATGGGATTGTCTTACTGATAGCTTAGGGCATATGAAAAAGGGAGGAAAGCAATTGTATCTGCATGTTTCTTCCAGGTCTCAATCAAAATTTAGATGAAGTACAAGGGCGTCTTCTTGGGAGGAAACCTTTACATCCATTCGGGAAGTTTTCTCAGAGGTTCGTAGAGAGGAAGCTAGACACAGGATTTTATTGAAGCATTATGTATCTGATCACAGCCTATAAACTAAGAGTTCTGCCCTTGTCTCAAGAGGTTTAGATTTAGAAGAAAACAATAAGAGTCGATGGTGTGATCATTCAAGAAACCCTGACACACAAGGGAAACATGCTGCAAAATTCATGCAACCCATCGAATTGGAAAAGAGAAATCTGGTAGTGATGGCTAAGCCTTTCAAGCAATAAATGAAGATTCTCAAGTACAACAAGTTAACTCAAAAATGGCCCCATTCACACAAAAAAACTGTTAGAACATCTACACAAACTCTTTCAATCTCTACAATTATACGTAAATCCATCTTGTTCTCTGGCCTAAAAAGATAGTTACCTGATTGCTGCTCTCTTCAGCATCAATTTTAGTCAAATATATCCGTGAATTATTGATTCTGTAGCAACTGATCATGTAATACGTTGCTCAAATCTTTTTTCATCTTATAATCCTTGTGTAGGAGATAAAAAAAAAATTAAAAATCGCAAGTGGGCCTCTTTTAACGATAACCAGAATATGATCAATTTCCATCTCCCCATCCCTGACATTTCATAATAATGTCCTTTATGTTCCTAATTTGTCCTATAATTTTTTGTCTATAAGAAATTTAACTCAAGACTCAAGTGTCAAGCTAATTTCCATTGGTCTCGGTGTGAGTTTCAAGAATTGGCCTCGGCGAGAATGATTGGCAGTGTTAAAGAGAGTGGAGGACACTATTTTGTTGAAGATGGAACGGAATCAAGAAAACAGGTTCAAGATACATATCTCAAATCTATTGTTGTTTCTAATGATCATAAAATAATGACATGACATTATTGGTCAGACCACCCAAATTTTTATTATTTTAAGTATTTGTTTCCAAGTTAAAACAGAAATAAAATTCCATCTTCATTTCGGTGTGAATTTTATGAGTTAGCGAAATATTATCGCACAACTTTCTCGTCACAACTATATAAGGCTTTTAAACCTTTTTCATTGAGAAACATTAAGGATTTCTCACAATTTGGAAAAAAGTGGTCAGTCACTTTTATTGATAATCATATAAGGGTGACTGGGTAAGTTGGGCGCATTTACTAAAAGAAAAATCTAAAGTGGAAAATGATTTTAAAAATTTTTACCCCATAGTACAAATGCAATTTCAAGGAAAAATTCTATTTTTCATAAGTGTTAATGGAAAAAAGTTTTTTAACAATCTTTTGAAAAAAAATTCTTAGAAAAAATAATTGTACAACAAAGTTCTTGTAAGGACACTCCCTAACAGATTAGAAACAATGACTTTTTATAAGTGGCTAGGGAATTGCTTTTCCCAAATAATGTTCCTAAGTATATTTGGGGTAAAGTTATTCTCACTGCTACTTACCTAATAAATGGAATGCCCACTAGGATGTTAAACTTCCAAAATGCCTTCATAATTCTTTCATAAGTGTAATCCCATGTTTAGGCTGTCATTAACATTACCATTAAAACCGCTTGGATGCATTTCCTTCGTCTATATCTGTGATCAAGAACGTGAAACTTGACCCAAGAGCAAGAAAATGTGTATTTGTAGGATATGCACCTAATAAAAAAGGTTATAAATGCTATGACCTAATCTTTTTTTTTGTAAGTTTACTACCATGGATGTAACTTTTTTTGAATATAAATCATATTTTAGGACTCATCTTCAGGGGAGAAAGAATGTGAAGATTCAAAGTATCTAGATGTATTTGAACTTGAAAAATCTGACAAAATAGTCTCACTCCCTACAAACTCTATACAACCTATTGAATTTGACAAAACAATTTTACTCCCTATAAACTCCATTCAAACTATTAAATGTGACATTATTATAACTATTAAAATTTCAAGTCCATCATCACTACCATCTCGTGCTGAAAATCCAAGTCCATCGTCACTGTTATCTCATGATCATGATCATATGGATACTTGCAATGGTTCAAAGACAGTATTAAAAAAATTGTTCTCTACTTTAGGAAGAACCAAACTCAAAGAAAAGAGTCCATGAGTCTGAACTGAAGCATTACCAAAACTGTGTCGATTCTTCAGGTAATAGTCAAACTAAATCTATCCTCAACCTAGTCTTAGTTCACAATCTAAGTCCATAAATGATCTTGACATTCCTTTTGCTTCTAGAAAGGGTGCTAGATCATGCATCAAACATTCCGTTTCCCACTATGCGCTCTATAAAAATCATTGACCAGCCTTCGTTGCATTTACGTCACAACTTTCTTGTATGAAAATTTCAAAGAGTGTGCAGGATCCTTTATAGGTTCTTAAGTGGAAGGAGGCCATTCTTGAGGAGATGAAAGATTTTGAGAAGAATAGTATAGTCGATTTATGAAGAACAAAGAATATTAGTGTTGTGAATGGGTGTTTAAGATCAAGTACAATTCAGATGGGTCACTTTAAAGGTATAAATCACGATTTGTAGCTAAAGGGTTTTTTTCAAACCTATGGCATTGATTATCCTGAAACTTTTACACCAATGTCAAAGTTAAACATTATGAGAGTACTCCTATTGGTTGTAGCCAATCATGATTGGCTTGTACAACAACTGAATGTAAAAAATGAATTTCTTAAAGGAGACTTGGAAGATGAAGTTTACATGGACTCACCACCAACTTTTAACAAGAAATTTGGTTTGAAGGTATGCAAATTGAAAAAGTCCTTGTATGGACTAAAACAATCACCAAGACCTAGTTTGAGAAATTCGTCAATTTTGTGACAAATTAAGGGTACATTTAAGAGCAAACCAACCACACCATGTTCACAGGCACTAAGAAGATGAAAATATTTTTTGTGTTGATAGTATATATGGATGATATCATCCTTACTGAAGATGATATTATGAAATGAATTGTTTAAGACAAAGTCTATAATTAGAGTTTGAGATTAAGGACTTAGGTCTTTTGAGTTACTTTCTTAGATTGGAGGTGGTTCGATCAAGGAAAGGAATTGTTGTTTCGCAATGGAAGTACACTCTTAATCTTTTTAAAGAAACGGAAATGAGAAGATGCAGACCTATCGACACTCTTATTGATCCAAATAAAAAAACTAGGAGATAACAAGTAAGGAGATCTAATGGATACATCATGGTATCGGAAACTAGTAGGAAAATTGATTTCCTTATCACATATGTAGTCAGATATCTCATTTGATGAAAGTTTGGTAAGTCAATTCATGAATTCCCTTTACACAAAACGTAATTATTTTATGATCATGATATTAAGGTTCGAGGATTATCTTAATGGATTTTGACTTTAAGCTTGTAGTGATGGTAAAGAGCATATGCCTAAACGAGGACATTCACCCATTTTGGTGTATTTTATGGTATTAGAAAGTAATTTTCCTTAACAATTTCAAAAATGACTCAACAAAAGATTGGATGGGTACGTTTTTATAAATCTCAAATCTTATGCCCCTAAACCTGGTTCGAGCCTTCTTTAGTAATACAAAACTTTTTAGCACCCTTGTAGACCCATGCAACATAAGTCGTGTTGAATCTTTCCTATTCAGTCAAACCTTCACCCTAATCCGAGGTACAATAATAGATGTTTTCAATCTTGTGGATGAAGGTGACATTACAGAAGGAGTAGAGATACCCGTCTCTATCTTTGTCAAAGATAATAAAGCAACACTCCTTAATTTTAATGATAGGATTCTCTACCTAGTTATCAATCATAACTTGCGTTCTTACGAGTGGAAGTATGTTCATCTTTAGAGAGTTTATTACTAATGATACATTAAATCAAAATAGGAAATTGTCCACTTCTTCTTCTAAGACATGGTTGGTTGGACATAAGGAGAAAAGAGAGATATTGTGTTTAGAAGTGCTCTTCCCCATCTCCTTGAATTTCTAGGAATCGACATTTCTGTAGAAAATCTTTTCATTCTAACCATGATCAACATGCTAGATAAAGTAACTTTCAAAAAAGTTGGCTGTACTCTAAATGATCAAGGTAAGTGGATTCATCTACCTGGATCATCAGCTCTTGAAAAAGAGGAAGAAGATGAGAATCAAGATCCATCATCAAAATATCAGTAGCATATTCTAATGGCTCGAGTATTACACCAGATAAATCAGTTAGCTAATTTTTTCTCAGTCAGTTTTTCTTTCTGTTAGCAGTCGAACTTCTAGCATCTTCTTTGATAAATTCTTGAATCTTCATTCTTATTGTATATAAACGTGTAAATCACATTATCAATGAAATATAACAAAAATTTCCTCTGTATTCTTTCACTCTATTCCTTCTCTAACATGGTAGCAGAGCATTTGCTCATTTTTGCTTCCGCTTTCTATTTTCTTGTGGTTTCTCAGTAGCCAAACACAATTTCAGTATGACCCAGAACTCAACAAAAATAGAGAATCCAGAGGAAAATCCCGCTAGTCCCTATTTCCTTCACTCTGATGAAAACCCTTCATTAACCTTAGTTTCGTCTCTTCTCACTGGATCAAATTACCACTCATGGTCTCGAGCCATGAGAATGGCTATCTTGTCCAAAAATAAACTTAAATTTGTTGATGGATCCATTCAAGTTCCTAATCCAGAGAATGCTCTTTATGCAGCTTGGGAACGTTGTAATACGATGGTTTTATCTTGGATTATTCATTTGCTCAGTCCTTCCATAGTGCAAAGCATTATTTGGTTTGATAATGCTGCAGAAGTTTGGCAAGATCTTAAGGATCGATTTGCTCAAGGGGACTCTTTCAGGATAGCATAATTACAAGAAGAACTCTATGCCTTTTAGTAAGGATCCCTCACGGTTTCTGAGTACTTCACTCATCTCAAGTCTCTTTGGGGTGAATTATTCAACCTGAGGCCAATCCCGAAGTGTTCATGCAATCCAAAGTGTTCTTGTTTGGCATTATCAACTGTGCGAAATTACCAGCAATCTGATTGTGTTATTCGTTTCTTGCGAGGTTTGAATGATTCCTTCTCTACTGTTTGTTCACAAATCATGTTAATCGATCCACTTCCGCCTATCAACAAGGTTTTTGCCTTAGTCACTCAACATGAGAGGCAGCTTCATGGAAGTGTTACTCCACAGAATCTTCAATCTGTGGCTTTTACCAATAAAAAAAAATTTGTTCCCAAAGATATTCAGTTCAAGAACAGGCCCAAGTGCTCTCACTGTGGATTTTTGGGTCACACAGTAGATAAATGCTTTAAAATACATGGATACCCGCCAGGATTTAAATAAAGAAGGAAGGAGTACACTATTAATCACTTAGAAAGGATAAATCAGCCAATGACTAAGTCAGTTGATCCTGATGTTTTTGGTTCTACCTCTTTGCATCAACAACAAATTTGTGATAGATCTGTTGATCCATACACCACTTCAATTCCAGCTTCTTAAACTAATCAGTCATCTTCTATCAATTCTCTTTCAATTGATATGTACACCACATGCAACATGGCTGGTAATATTGCTCCTTCTGATAAATTTTTTAATACCACTGTTTCTTGGATCATAGATACCAGAGCTACTGACCATGTAGCTTACTCTCTCATTTTTTTTTCTTCTTATACACCTGTACAAAACCTCTTTGTTAAACTCCCAAACAATCAAAAAGCATTAGTTGCACATATTGGCACTGTCATAATATCATCCTTTTTAACTCTGACAAATGTGTTTCATGTGCCTTCTTTCTCTTATAACTTGATTTCAGTTAGCAAATTAATTTTCAATCATGCTTATTCATTAACATTTTAATCTCATACTTGTTATATTCAAGACCTTCACAGTAAGAGGATGATTGGTTTTGCTAAAGAAGATCATGGCTTTTTCCATTTAATCCACTCTACACCATTTGTTTTTGGTATTGTTTCTTCTTCAAACATTTGACACTACAGATTAGGTCATGCCTCCATTTCTAGAATTAAACTTTTACAATCCATAGATAATTCCATTCATGTTTTTGATAATTGTGTGGCCTATGATGTATGTCATTATGCAAAACAAAGGAAACTACCATTTCCAAATAGTTCTTCTGTTACCAGTAAATGCTTTGAGTTGATACATGTGGATATTTGGGGACCTGTGAAAACTACTAATTTTGTATACCTTATTTATGAGAATTATAATTTTGTGCATGTAATTATGATATGTATATGTACACACAAGTTTTAAATATGATGAAGTATAAGGAAATGAGGTCTTTAAGTCTTGAATGTGTATGGATTGAAATATGGACTATGGGGTAGATTTTGAGAAGTTTTACAGTGAGTTTTCTACAAATTGATGCAGCACCAGTACAATCTATGAAGGCCAGATCGATCTCCAAGGATGAGAGATCGATCTCATGGCTCCAGAATGCAGAAAATATGCAAGAACTGATAGGCAGATCGATCTCATAGGCAAGCAGATCGATCTCATGAAGCATTCTCTAAACAGTAGATCGATCTCCTCAAGGAGCAGATCGATCTCATGAAATGTTCTCTAAACAGAAGATTGATCTCATAATTGGAGCAGATCGATCTCATAAAGCAATTAAGAGATCGATCTCACCCCACGATAGATCGATCTCTTAGGCATAAACTGGCCTCAAAACATTCCCAAATTCAAGAAGAGATCGATCTCATCAAGGACCAGATCGATCTCCTACCCTCCGTCTATAAAAGAACCCCTGCGTTTTCTTGCATTTCATCTTTTCTCTCTCTAAGAAACTAAAGCCCTAATTTTCTCTCTCTTCTAAAGCCCTCATTTTCGTCCGAATCAAAGGTTGTGGCAAGATGAAAAGTTATTCCTCATCCAAAGGAGAGCAACATACTTGAAAATCATAGGACGAATCGAATCAAGGTGTGAATAAAGCACTCCATGAGTTTTGGGTAAATTTTTAAGCTTCGATCTTGGATTTTTAAAGTGATTTTGGTAATTATGGCAGTAGGCATTGTGATGAAATAGCTAAGAAAGGATTAGAGATTGATGAAATTGTAATTTTGTGGGAGTAAAGATGAGATTATGTAATTGTGGTAATTTTGGGATTTATGACTATAAGTTTGGAATTGAGGCAATGAGGTGAATTGGGCATGGAGATTGTATATGAAAAATGTAAGATTTGAGATGTAATGAATGAGAGTGTGGGTTGTGATAGAATTATGAGAATTAGGTTATTTGAGCATTTAACGAGAATGTGAGCAAATATGTGCTTGATGATGTGATTGAGGTGAATTTTGATGTTTTTACATCGTTTGGACAGCCGAGAGTTCCAGAGAGGAATGCGAGGCTAGTCCGTCATTTAGGGGAAACGATTGCACTATATAAGGTGCAACGAGGTAAGGGAAAACTTAAACTCATTTGTGTATCTGTGATTTTGTGATGAATATTGTAGCATGAAATGTGATTTAAGAAAACAAGCATATTTTTATAAGTTGAGAATGAGTAGCACACGAGTTTATAACTGGTTGGGGCCCAATTGTTTTGAGTTGTAAACTAAATGTGAAATTGTTTTACAACCATTTTGAGTTTAAAAAGTGAAAAGTAATTTGGGCTCTACATTAAGGCGTACTGAGATTTGAGAAATGTGTGCGTAGTTTTGCCAGTTTGAGCTCGATTTTTACATGTTTTGTGTTTAGTGCAAAACAGTTTTGAGATGAGTTTTATAAGAAAAATCATTATGAGCGCTACGTGAAGGCAAAACAGTTTTATTTGATAATGGCTATTACTGAGACTTAGGCGTATCATGTTGAATACACATCGGGCTTTGCTATTGTAGCATGTAAGATCGGGTCGTGCTCTAGTAGCACGTAAGACCGAATCCTCCGTTCTGGTAACGTGAGATGACCCCGCTCCACGGCAGCGTTGGGTGGAATTGCTCTGATAGCATGTAAGACCGGGTCGTGCTTTGATAGCATGTAAGATCGAGTCGTGCTTTGATAGCATGTAAGACCGGGTCGTGCTTTGATAGCATGTAAGACCATCGACTGTACGACTCTGATCAAGTCTACAGCGAACCATGGCCATAGGTGTATTATTGTCGATGAAATCCCTCGATTGGGGATGTCTGACCAGGGGACGAGTTCAATCGTTTTGATATGCCATGACGAGTTTTTATATGAGTTTTATTGCCTAGTCTCGTTTTACACATGAGTTTGTGTTTGGTGGCTGCGCCACGTGCATTACTAATGCGGTGATTTTTATCACGTTTTATGAGAAAATGCCATTATCACATCCTGTTTTACACATGCTTGTAACTGCTTGTAATCATGGTTTGAGTCATTTATTACCATGTTTCTACATGAGCTTTGAGTAATGAGCTGAGGTGATGTTTTAATTATTCATGCTACATTTTCCACTGAGTTTAACCTGTAAAATAAAATGATTGTGCTGTGCAAATCATTTTCTTATTAATGAGTCCCTTACCCCCTTACTGAGCGATTTAGAAGCTCACCCTGTTTTCTCTTCCCCTCAGATTTCTTCAAGTGAAGAGAGTGTTCTCTACGACGTACGGAGTAGTGGCTAGTGGACGACTTGAGCTCCAAGGCCATATATTGTACTTTGATGTATAATTTATCATCTCATGTACCCAGACTGATATTGTAATTACAGACACTTGATGTACAATGATGTATGGGATGTATTAGGATTAATTAACCTTGAATTGAGTAATAGATTTGGTATAATATCTAATTATGAGATGATGAGATCCTGAGGTGAAAATTATAAATTATGTATGATGATGCATGACACTGTACAGGAATGCACCCTTAACTGTGAATTTATGAATAAAAAGTTTTAAATTTGCCATGTTTTCTTCGCTTCTGGGGCGTCACATAGTTTTCTTGGTATCAGAGCCTAGGGTGTTTAGTACTGTCAGTGTCGGTTAAGTGAAATAGAATACATCATAAGTGTCTGTATAAGTCTGGTCATGAACTAAAATTGAGGATTGAGATTTCAATCGAATTTGATGTGTACGCGCAGGAAACGTATTAAGATTGAGAATGAGTGGAAGACGAGGTCATTCGAGGAGACAGGCAGAGCCACCTTCGCCACCTGCCCCACGACCGGAGAGTCCTAACTCTCGATTTAACTTGATTAAGCAAGATGTGCGGCAAGGTTTTGAGCACATGGCAACATTATTCGCGTAACATTTTGGAGTTAATGCCTCGGGTACTACTCCTACACCACCACAAGGACCTCTCGTGCCCCCAATACAGATGGACCCAGTGCCTCCCGTCACTCAGCCTGATGACAAAAGTATGCTTCGACTGAAAGACTTTTTGAAAATAAATCCACCTGCGTTTAAGGGGAAAAAGGATCCCGCTGAGGTTGAGGAGTGACTGACTGAGTTGAGAGTCATATTTAACTATTTGGGATGCACTGATGCTGAGAAGGTCAATATGGGCACTTATATGTTGAAAGGGAGAGCTCGAGATTGGTGGGGTACTACCTAGGGTATTCTGATGTCCAACCAAGATGTGATTAGCTGGGACGAGTTTCAAACAGCATTTAGAGCCCAATATGTACCACTAGCTGCTCAGAGAAGGAAGTAGGCAGAGTTTTTGAATCTGGTACAGGACGATATGTCTATGAACGATTACGAGAGCCAATTTACCGCTCTATTGAGGTATGATCCAGAGACCTTCAAAAATGAAGAGCTCTGCACTAAGAGATTTGTGTATAGATTGAAGCCCATCATCAGAGATCAATTGATAGGGCTATGTATTACTAAGTTTGGAGATGCTCTGAGACAAGCACAAGAGATTGAGAGGGGAATCGAAATTGTACAATCCCAGAATGAGTTCAGTGCAGTGACTCGGGATAAGGGCAAGAGGCCAGTGATTTCCTAGGAAGATGTTTGGAGAGGTTCCTTCAGAAGAAGAAGGATTGAGGTACAAAAGAGTAGATTGGAGAGACCCAAAAATTATCCCATCATTAGGGAGACCCCTCGAGATGTCAAGCCTGAGATAAGAGTTTGCAGAAATTATGGCCGATCGCATGAGGGAAGTTGTACTGGGTTGATTCATGGATGCTTTAGATGTGGAGACATGGGTCACAAAGTAAAAAACTGCCCTCAACCTCAGAGACCACATGCTCCGGAGCCTACTAAACAGCAGCCTCAAAGAGTGAATCCCCGAAGACGGGCCACTGCTGCAGAGAAATGAAAGAATCATGTTACAGTGGGACGTGTGTTTACTCTGGATAAGGAAACAACAGACACTTCAGCAGAAACTATAAGAGGTACACTCTCTGTCTGTAATCATAAGGCTCATGTGTTGATTGATTCAAGGTCCATGCATTTGTTTATTTATGAGCATTTTGCATGTAGATTAAATTTGAAGTTTGAACCTCTAGAGTATGTACTACATGTAAACACCCCTATGCGTGAGTCCCATAGAACTGATTTAATCTGTAGAGGGTGTGAAATAAAGGTGGGAGATAGAGTGATGTTAGCAGATCTAACGATGCTAAGTATACATGGATTTGATGTAATTTTGAGAATGGATTGGCTGGCAACCAATCGAGTGAGTTTAGACTGCTACACTAAGATTGTAACTTTCTCCCTACTTGAACCTTACAGTGTACGTTTGAAATATTAAGAAAATAAATGTGTGAAAATGTGTAAGCAAATTGAAATTTTGATGTTGCTTTTGAGAGTACTAAATATGATTGTTCATGTGAAGGTTATGAGACACTCATCTCAGATGATAAGCGGGAACATCCGAGGATTGAGGATATACAGGTGGTGTGTGAATTTTTAGATGTCTTCCTAGATGAGTTGTCAGGTTTACCACCAGAGAGAGAGCTGGAATTTACCATTGATTTGGTACCAGATACTCAACCTATCTCTAGACCTCCATATAGGATGACATTAGTGGAACTTGAGGAATTGGAAACAACTACAGGAGTTATTGGATCAAGGATTTATTAGACTCAGTGTCTCACCGTGAGGAGCACCAGTGTTATTCGTGAGGAAGAAGGATGGTAGTCTCAGATTATGCATAGACTACTGACTATTGAATAAAGCCACGGTGAAGAATAAATACCCATTGCCCAAGATTGATGATTTGCTTGATCAGCTGAGAGGGGCTTCAGTCTTCTCTAAGATTGATTTGAGATCGGGCTATCACCAATTGAGGATTAAGGAAGAAGATATTCTGAAGACGGCCTTCAGGACAAGGTATGGCCATTATGAATTTCTAGTGATGCCCATTGGATTGACGAACGCCCCTGCAGCCTTTATGAGGTTAATGAACGAGGTGTTCAGAGACTATCTAGATAAGTTTGTGATAGTCTTTATTGATGATATCTTGGTGTACTCTCGGTCTTATAAGGATGATAATTCTATTTTTAATAGAATTATTTGTGCTTAAATTCTAAATTATTTATTTAATTCCTATATTATTTTATTATAATCCCCTTTATTTAATTAAAATTCTTTAATGTACAGATAAATTAAATCAGGATAAAACTCAGTCGTTTCAGTCGAAATTGGGCTGAAAACGAGCTAAAGGAGACTGGACCACTTCCAATTTCTAGACCGAGTCATCAGTCGTCTGGACACACGTGATGTCAAGAGTCCATATTTTATTTGCTCCGAAACGATAAGATCGAAAGGTACCGTGCCAACCCTCTGAAAGGCACAGTCGGGCCACATCGCACAGCCAATTGGACAAAAAGACTGATGACGTGGAAATATCTACTCTGCAGCAAATCAAATGAAGACAAGTGACCAAACAATGTCAACTCATCTAGGATGAAAAAATTACCATTGTACCCCTAAGTGTGTGTGTATAAATAGAACATGATGGCAATTGAAAAAAAAGTAGGAAGTAGGGTAGGAGTAGTGTAAAATTTAGGAGTAGTGTAAGGTAATTTAAAAGTAGTTTTTAGAGTAATTTAGAGTAGTTTTAGAATAGCTTTGAAATTAAAGTTTTATGAAGTATTTTCTCTAGTGCTTTTTCCTTATTTTTCATTAATTGTTTTAGCCACCATTGTTAAGTTACTGTTCATTCCATCTTCATGTTATGAAAAGCTTTTTATTCCCGGTTTTGTAAAGTTTCATTCCTTTATTTTTATGCTCGGTTTACTGTTTTCTTTTATGATAGTTTTTTTTGGTTCTTTAGTTTTATTTTATCATTGTTACAGTAGCTCATCATGTCTCCATGCTTCTTTTCATTTTTCTGTTTCTATTTAAGTTGTTTATTAGTTGAATTTTTTCGATTTTTCTGTATTTCACCTTCCTATCTCGGCTCTTGCTTGTAATGTGTGATTGAGACTACTCGATTTTGATCAACGCAGTAGTAGATTGCTATAGAGGAGTCCTATTTGTGCTTGCTACTGAGAAGAAGAGTCAGCAGGGGACGGTGCACTGAGGTGTGGATTACTACCGTATTACTGGATAGTGGTTCATGCTCGAAGCAAAGCAGTTCCACACAATTATCTGTTGAACAATGGAGGCGTAACACTATCACAACCATGTTCTGCTCTCCTCTGTTTTACAACTCTGTCCACTGTTCATGCTATTTCTGTCCTTAGCTCTTGGTTTAGACACTTTGCATTATTTATTACTCCTTATTACTGGGTTATTTCTTTGTTTAAAGCTTTCCCTAAGTTTTACTTATTTCCATGTTTGCATTGTTAAAATTTTTCTGCTGACAGTGTTATTAGTTCATTTAGTTATTCTACCTTGAGTGAGTGGGAGTCAGACACATTGTATGAGGCCAGGATGTTGTTGCTTCCAGCTGATAGATACTCTTGAATGCATCCCGTTCTGCTGCAATCACCACCAGCTTGAAGATAACAGCCATGGAGCGGAGGATAGGTGCAGGGATAGTGTAATGTTGCAGGACAGTGCAGCATATCTGGCATGTCGAGGACAGTACCTGGACAAAGCTACACACCAGCACCTAAAGCAGCCAGCAGGGGACATGCACTGCCAAGGTAGGCGTCATAGGACAGCACCTGAGCAGCAGAGGTCACGGACGTGCAGCAGACAGCAGAAGGGACCTCGTCTGGAGTTGTTTCTTTCTAAGACCGAGAGCACTTAGAATGAAATTTGTGGAAGAAGACGTGTACAGTGACAGAATAGGGACCACTTGGCTGGCATTTGTGTTTAAGGCCACGTTTGGCCATTTCCTCTTTGCAATTTGATGTTTATTGCACTTTTTTTTATTGCTCCTTTTATTAGTTGTTAATTTAGACTAGTTCTAGTGTTTTAGTTTGTTAATTTAATTTTTAGTCTTAATTGTTAGTTAATAATTAATTTTATATTATATGTTTTAGGATTTAATTTTAGTTTAGCATTTTATGAGTTACATTTAGAATTAATTTAGATTAAATTTGATTCATGCATTTTTAATTTAGTCCTTATCTTCATTAAATTTTAGTTTAGTTTAATGTGCATTTTTAGTAATTAGTTTAATTACATGCATATGTTATTTTAGGCTTGTTTAATTTTAGTTTAATTAATCTTGTTTCTTTATTTTCATTTTTGCTTTTTTATTTAATTGTGTTAATTAATTTTAACTGTTTTAATTATTTTCGTAGGTATTTGCTTTTAATTGCGTGGAGCTCGGTAAGTAAATCTTAGCTCGGTTTTATTTAGTTTTTATTATTTTATTATTTTATTGTTTTTCAGTAATTTTAATTAGCCTTAGTAGATCACCCATTGCAATTTCATAATTTGCTAGGATATACTTATGGTAAGATTAACCGATAGTTAATTAGGCTAATCAACTTCTCTGTGGGACGATAACTCGGGACTCAAATACCATTATTACTTGTACGACCCGTGCACTTGTGGACAATATGTTTAGGGCGTACCAAGTTTTTGGCGTCGTTGCTGGGAAAGTCTTAATTTGCTAGTAATTAATATCGATGAAATTATGCTTAGGTGTAATTCTAGCATGTAAATATTTAGGTTGTAAATATTTAGAACCTTAGTTTAGTTTAGTTAATTTTCTCTATCTCATTAAAAATTTTTTTTTGAAAAATTTAAAAACTTAAAAAAATTTCTAAGGACTTTGTGATATTTGCATGCGTAGAGCCAGGAGTTATGATTGTTTTCCTTTAGATCCTGAAATTGAAAGAACCTTTAGGAAAATTTAAAAGGATTCTAGGAAATTACTACCTCTGCAGCAAAATATGATGGCAGAAAATAGGGAAATTAAGACTGTTGGAGATTATGTAATGTAGACTATTTGAGGTTATTATACCGACATTAGGCCATCAGCTGTCCCTGCTAACAATTTTGAAATTAAGCCCGCAATCCTCCAGTCCAGACTTAATTGCAGTTCAGTGGGCTTCCGCACGATGACCCACATGCTCACCTTGGGCAATTCCTGGACTTGTGCAACACATTCAAGCACAATGGATTATCTGATGATGCGCTTAAGCTTAGATTATTCCCCTTCTCGCTTAGGGATAAGGTGCGACACTGGCTAACCTCCTTGCCTCCAGGATCCATTTCTACATGGGACGAGTTAGCCCATCAATATCTAGCTAAGTTTTTCCCTCCCTCTAAAATGGCCAGACTCTGTAGCGACTATCTTCCTTTACCTAGTTCGATTCGAAAACTCTTTACGAAGCATGAGAACGATATAAGGAGCTTCTTAGGAAGTGCCCTCACCATGGCCTACCTTTGTGGTTGCAAGTCCAGACCTTCTACAATGGACTTACAAGCCAAAATAGGACCATTGTTGACGCTGCTGCGGGTGGAGCCCTGATGTGCAAAACAGAGGAGGAAGCTTACGAGCTCTTAGACAAGATGGCTACTAACAACTATCTACGGTCCTCGAAGAGGCAATTGCCAAAGAAGTTGGCGGGTATTTATGAGCTCGACACTCTGTCTACCTTGACCTCTCAAATCGCTAATCTTACGAAGAAGGTAGAGTCGCTCAGTACCCAGCATAATCCTTCCTCCAGTCCTAATCCTATTTATTTTGTTCAAAGTCCTTTTCTTTCCTGTGAGCTGTGTAGTCGTACCCACTCTGTAGATAGGTGTCCGATTAACTTAGAATTAGTTCAGTATGTTGCCCCTTCTCAAATGCAACAGAACATCCCCTTTTCAAACACCTACAATCCAGGGTAGAGGAACCATGCTAACTTTTCCTAGAGCCAAAGCCTAGGGCAATCTTCTAATTCTAGACTCGTAGGACCCCCTAGTTTTCAAACTCCACCAGTTCATGTACCACCACAGCCACAACTTCCATATCATCCACCTCATCACTCTCATCACCCATTCCCATTTCAACAATTTCAGCATCATTCATCCTGTTGGCTCTACCGAGAGGGGGGGTGAATCGGTTTTCTAACAATTATGGCAAATTAAAAATTAATCACAATTTAATCACAAATGATAATGAGCAATATAGTGCAATATAACAATTTAATGCAAAGTAGGGAAGAGAGAAACAAACACAATCGTTTATAGAGGTTCGGCCAAACTCTTGCCTACGTCCTCTCTCCTTGACCTTCTTGTCAAGTGCTTTCTTTCTCTCTTTCAATAGAGCTTACACAGTTCCTTTTGCAGGTTAAGGAATAACCTCTCTACCCTTAGCAATACAGAAAAAGTATTCAGCCTCTTACAATTTACTCTCACTGAGGAACAATCCTCTTCTCTTTTAAGATAAGACTGAATACAATATAAGGCTTTAAAGTGGTAGGACAAATGTAGCTTTTTGCACTTAAGCTTTTACAATGATTCTCAATGAATGAGCAATAGGGACACAAAGAATGAAAGAATTAAAGCTTGAGAATGTTTGGAATATGCAGCAATAGTGTCTCAATTCTCTTTGTCTTCAATGCTTGGTTAAATACTGAAGGATTGGTAGTTGGAGCATTAAATGCTATTCTTCCCGTTGTGTTTTGCAGAAACTAGCCGTTGGGTACCTCCAGTAGAGTGCCAGATCGATCTTCCTTCTTGGCCAGATCGATCTCTTAGTTATAAATCCTGCAAGATTGAAGCACAAATACACAAGGAGATCGATCTCATGGTTAGCAGATCGATCTGTTAGTTTGAAAATAATGAGGCAGATCGATCTGTCGAATAGGCAGATCGATCTCCTAGTCTCTCTGTTTGAGGCAAGATCGATCTCCAGATCGATCTGCCATGCACTCTCGTAGAGAGGAGATCGATCTCTCAACAACACAGATCGATCTCTTTAGCTCTCTGACTTTGAGGAGATCGATCTCTTCCTTACCAGATCGATCTCATAAGTTCTCTGTTTGAATGTGGATCGATCTCTCAGATCGATCTATAGTCTTAAGCTCTTAAGGAAGATCGATCTCTTCATCGACCAGATCGATCTCTCAACTCTAGCATTAGCCAGATCGATCTCTTAACCCTTGCAGATCGATCTCATTCTTCCTAAATACCTTTGTACAGATTTAAGGCTTGCCAGATCGATCTCTTCCATCATGAGATCGATCTCTCATCAAGTAAAAACCCAGGAGATCGATCTCTCATACCCCAGATCGATCTCTCATCAGCAGAACTCTAAGTTCTGGTACTAATAACCTCTAAACATGTTTGTATATCATCTTAACATTATTGAATTAACTTGTTTTGTCATTTCAAAATACATTAACTCAACAATCTCCCCCTTTTTGATATGACAAAACTCATCAATTAAACATGTTTAGTGAATTTGCAAAACTCCCCCTTTTTGTGAGCTTTTGACTTTGTTAATGACTTAACTCCCCCTCAGTTAGATCTTAACTCCCCCTCAATTAAATCATAACTCCCCCTCAATTAAATCATTCTTTTAAACATTTAACACAACCACAACACATGTTTCTTCTCCCCCTTTTTGTCATATCAATCACACACAAAAGAGAAGATTCATGGCATTTCAAAATCATCATTTTCATTAACTCACCAAATATCCAGTCAAATCACATTTCATTCAAGCAAATTCCTCACAGATAACATCAAGTAGCTTAAAATGTTGTAACTACACTAAATCAAAGCACCTAATGCCTATTGTGAGGGAGGATCACGATCCAAAAGATTCTCAACGTGCGTGCGTGTTACTTGGAGCTCATCGAACATCGCCTCTTGAGTCTCTTGAATCTTATCCACGCTTTGGGTTAAGTCCTCGATCATACGCCGCTGAGTGGCAAAGCCGTCATTTATCTGCTGACTGAGGTCATTCATCATCGTCATGAGCATCTCCAAGTCAGCAGGGGACGATGTTGGTGCAGTGGGCGGAGTCGATGGTTCTGGAGCTGGTGCAGTAGGTCGGTGCACTGGCTCAGCAGTGGGGTCCTCCTCCATAGCCTCTGCAGGTTGCTGATCCCTCTTTTTCGTCCACTCTCCCCGGAGGTCTTTGTAGTACCCCATATGATGGAGGGTCCCAATGTTAAGCACGCTCTTGGGAGAGGGGAGTTCGTCGGTTTCGCCGCTGCAGTCGACGCCAAGGCGGTGGAGAAAATAAGCTGCCGGTTGTGGAAAAACGATTGTGGTAGCTTGTCCACGCACAATCTTCAGCCAATCTTCGTATATAAAGTGAGGGAGGTTAGGTTTTTGGCTTGTGGTGTGAATGTGATGGAGCCAAAAACGATCTAAAAGCCTAACGGTAGAATGACGAGTACCGAAAGGGCGGAGGTTCCAAGAGATTATTAGGTGGAGTAACCGAAGGTGCATTGGAAGGTTACTCGCCTTGTCCCCGGGGAGTTCAAACGCAAAGGGGACTTCCTCATCCTCATTCGTTAAGCCTTCATCGCGTATATCAAACGCTTTGGGTAGAATTTCAGTGTCTATTATAATTGATTTACCCATGACATAGGTTTTGAAACCGATAATTTTGCAAGTGTCATTTGGGTCAAAAAGGAGTTCGGCATTGGAAAAGAATGCACGAACTAAATTTGGAGGAACGGGAGTGTTGATTTTCAAAAAATTCATCCAACCAAATTCCTCAAACTTTGACATGTATGGAAAGTCTATGCGATTGAGGAATGAAAAATCTATGGTTCGCCAATGCTTAATTGGCATGGTTGAGAAGTATTCCTCATATCGCTTTCTTTTTGCTGGTGTTTTAAAACACCGATTGAAGGAAGCGACAGGAGGTGGAGGAATGGGTTGTGATGAGGAACCTGCCTCTACAGTGGTTCTAGGAGGTTTGTTTGCTACTGACTTCCTAGGCATGATTCTAGATTCTAAAGAGGCACTAAATGGATTCAACAACGAGAAAAGCAATGAAACAGTACCTAGGTTTGACCTAGAATTAAAAAAAACACAAATTGAAGAAATATTTTGAAAATCAGTAAGGAATGTTGGTTACAATACCGGAATTGGACACCGAGACGCAAGGAGGACCGTACAGAGATCGATCTGGTCGCGAATCAAAGGAAGAAATGCGAGGGAAATTTGGGAATTTTGAAGATTGGATTTGGGAAATTTGGGAATTTTACGCCGGTATTTATACTCCAAGGCACAGGAGATCGATCTGTCGAGGCGACAGATCGATCTGTCATTTCCAGAAAGCCAAGGAAGATCGATCTGTCGTAAGGCTAGATCGATCTGGTCGCAAACAGAGGCTTAAAGAGATCGATCTGTTACACACAGATCGATCTGTCGTTTAACAGAGGCATAGGAAGATCGATCTGCATAATGCAAAGATCGATCTGCAGAATGCGAAAGCTTGAAGAGATCGATCTGTCGTGTTGACAGATCGATCTTCCTTTAAACAGAGACGTAAGGAGATCGATCTTATGGTTAGAAGATCGATCTGCTTAGCTTAACCTTGATGATTTAGGCTTGTTGGAGGTATGGAGATCGATCTATATTGCAAGGAGATCGATCTCTCATCCTCATTGCCAGAAAATCTTTGCAAAAACTCTTTTAAAATCAATTTGAAACCAAGATTTTTGAATCATAAGAGTCCTAAGGCATATTCATGAGTCCTAATTCACCTCTAAGGATACAGAACCTATCTCTATCAAGGGGTTTGGTGAATATATCAGCTATTTCATGTAAAGTATCAATGTACTCTAAGATTATATCCCCTTTTTGTACATGATCTCTAAGGAAGTGATGTCTAATTTCTATGTGTTTGGTTCTGGAGTGTTGAATAGGATTCTTAGACAAATTAATGGCACTGGTATTATCACATTTAATAGACACTTGTTTCATGTCAATACCATAATCTCTCATTTGTTGTTTAATCCACAACACTTGAGCACTACAACTACCAGCTGCTATATACTCAGCTTCAGTTGTGGACTGAGCTACACTGTTTTGCTTCTTGGAGAACCAAGAAATTAGCCTATTTCCTAAGAATTGGCAAGTACCTGAAGTACTTTTCCTATCTATTTTGCAGCCTCCAAAATCAGCATCTGAAAATGCATGAAGGGCAAAAGTAGAGTCCTTGGGGTACCAAAGTCCTAGTGAGGGAGTGTCTTTGAGGTATCTAAAGATCCTCTTAGTTGCCAATAGATGTGATTCCTTAGGACAGGATTGAAATCTAGCACAAAGGCATACACTGAACAAAATATCTGGTCTACTTGCAGTTAAATAAAGCAATGGGCCAATCATAGACCTATAGAGTTTAGTGTCTACACACTTACCACTTTCATCTTTATCAAGCTTGATGTTGGTGCCCATTGGAGTGGCTTGAGGTTTGCAATTGTCCATTCCAAATCGCTTGAGCAATTCCTTAGTATACTTTGCTTGATTGATGAAGGTTCCAGCTTTTGTTTGCTTCACTTGAAGTCCCAAGAAGAATGTGAGTTCTCCCATCATACTCATCTCAAATTCTCCTTGCATGATCTTAGCAAACTCTTGGCATAAAGACTCATTAGTTGAACCAAAAATAATATCATCTACATACACTTGTACAACTAATAAATCCTTATTTTTATTCTTAATGAATAAGGTGGTATCCACTTTTCCTCTTGAAAATCCCTTTTCTATTAAAAATTTTGACAACCTTTCATACCAAGCTCTAGGAGCTTGTTTTAACCCATAAAGTGCCTTAGATAGTTTAAAAACATGTTCAGGAAATTCATGATTTTCAAATCCGGGAGGTTGCTCAACATATACTTCTTCATTAATAAAACCATTTAAGAATGCACTCTTTACATCCATTTGATATAACTTGAAGTTTTTATAACATGCAAAGGCAAGTAACATTCTTATTGCCTCTAATCTAGCTACCGGTGCATATGTTTCATCATAGTCTATGCCTTCCTCTTGTCTATAGCCTTGAGCAACTAGCCTAGCCTTATTCCTTGTGATCACACTATTTTCATCCATTTTGTTCTTGAATATCCATTTAGTTCCAATTATTGAGTGATCACTAGGCCTAGGAACTAGTTTCCATACTTTGCTTCTCTCAAATTGATTTAATTCTTCTTGCATTGCTAGGAACCAATTATTGTCTTCTAAGGCTTCATTGACATTCCTAGGCTCAATTTGAGATACAAAGGCTATATATTGGCACATATTCCTTAGGGATGATCTAGTTCTAACTCCAAGAGTTGGATCTCCTACTATTTCACAATCTTTTACATATCCTAACTCTCTTGGTGCTCTAGGCTCTCTTTCTAAAACCTCTATTTCTTCTTCATCTTCTTTATTCAAGTCAAGCTTTTCTAGAAAGTCATCTTCTAAGCCTTCATCAAATATTCCAACATTTTCATCATTGGTTGAATCTTTAGATATATTATTTGATTCATCAAATATAACATGAATAGACTCTTCAACCACTAATGTTCTTTTGTTATTTATTCTAAAGGCCTTTGAATTCAATGAATATCCTAGAAATATTCCCTCATCACTCTTGGCATCAAATTTTCCTAAATTATCTTTTCCATTATTTAGAACGAAGCATTTGCAGCCAAAAGGATGGAAGTAACTAATGTTAGGCTTCTTGCCTTTGTAGAGCTCATAAGGAGTTTTCTTTAGCATGGGTCTTATCATAGCTCTATTAATTATATAACATGATGTGTTTATAGCTTCAGCCCAAAAATACTTTGGCAAGTTATTTTCACATAACATGGTCCTAGCCATCTCTTCCAAAGTTCTATTTCTTCTCTCAACTACACCATTTTGTTGTGGTGTCCTAGGGGCTGAAAAATTATGGCTAATTCCTTGATCATTGCAATACTCATCAAATCCTATATTTTCAAATTCTTTGCCATGATCACTTCTAATGCTTGTTATTGTATATCCTTTTTCATTTTTGAGTCACCTTTGAGTAAGTTATGAATTTCTCTAAGGCTTCATTTTTTACTCTAAAAAAGAACACCCAAGTGTATCTAGTGTAATCATCAACTATTACAAATCCATAGTGTTTCCCACCTACGCTAGTGGTTCTAGTTGGTCAAAATAAGTCTAAATACAGTAATTGAAGAGGCCTAGTGGTGGATACACTATTCTTAGGCTTAAAAGTTGTCCTCTTGTGTTTCCCTTTAACACAAGCTTCACATATTTCTTCATGATCAAAGGATATTTTGGGTAAACCTATAACTAGATCCTTTCTAGCTAACTTAGATAGTACATGCATGCTAGAATGACCTAGTCTTCTATGCCATAACCAAGATTCCTTTTTGTTGTCTACCATTAAGCATATGTTTTCATTTTTGAGTTCATTAAGGTAGACTATATATATGTTACCTTGCCTATGACCTAGAAGAAGAATTTTATTTGACTTAGGATCTATAACATTACACTTCATGCAATCAAAAATTACTTTGTAACCTTTGTCACAAAGTTGACTAATGCTTAGTAAGTTATGCTTTAGACCCCTAACAAGTAATACTTTTTCTAAAGAGAAATGATCATTACCTATTGAGCCACTTCCTTCCACTTGGCCTTTGGAGTTGTCCCCAAAAGTGACTTCTCCACCAATTTTCGATTTGAAGGAATTGAAATGGCTTTTATCACCCGTCATGTGCCTTGAGCATCCACTATCTAAGTACCAAGCATCTTTTGTTTTAGCTTTGTGGCTATGCTCAATCACCTACAAAAAATCAAACTCAAATCTTAGGTACCCAAATTTTCTTGGGTCCTTGGAGGTTAGTAAATGCAATTCTTGATCCCATTGGGATCCATTTTGCTAATGCATTACAGTCCTTGGAAAGAATTACCTCTTTCGGAATCCATATCCTTTTCACAATTTTTCTTTTAAGATTCCTCATCTTTATATTGCAATAATGTGACTTATGTCCCTTCTTATTACAATATGAACAAGTAATTGCAGGTTTAATCATGCTCTTCCTAGCAATAAAGCTCTTAAGATGGGTCTCCATACTTTGTGCATTATACCCTAAGCCATTTTTGTCAAAAAATGCCCTTTGGGTTTCTAACATGCTATCTAGCTTTTATTGCCCCATGTGAAATCTATTAAAGGAGTTATGTAGATTGCTATTTTTCTCCTTAAGGTCACAAATCTCTAGATTTGAAATCTCTAGTTTCTTCTCACATTCCAATTTATCTTTTAACATTATCTCATTTTCCCTTTTTAATTTAGATATTAACTTTTTATACTTCATGCTCATAGATTCATACTCTAATGCTAGATCATCAAATGCATCTTGCAGTTCATCAAAAGAGTATTCATTGAGATTAGAAGTTACCTTTTCATCATCATCAATAGCCATGAAGCATAGGTTGGCAATGTCCTCATTTGATTCATCATCGGAGCAGTCACTGTCACTCCATGTTGCTACCATTGCCTTCTTTTTATGAAACCTATCATTTGACCTTTTGAGAAGAGGGCAGTTAAATTTTATGTGTCCAGGTTTTTTACATTCATAACACACAATAGAGTCTTTTCTACCTACTTCCTCTTGTTCTCTCCTATTGTTTCTCCTATTATTACTACTAGCTTTCATTCTCATGAATTTGTTGAATCTTTTGGCAAACATTGCCATCTCAATATCCTCCTCACTACCACTCTCATTTTTAATCTCCTCTTGAGCAGTGGATTTTAGAGCAACACCCACTTTCTTGGGTGGCTCTTCATTTCTTTTAAGTTTCATCTCATAAGTGAGCAAAGATCCTATCAATTCATCTAGGCACAATGTGTGAGGATCCTTAGATTCCTCAATTGCCGTCACTTTAGCTTCCCATGATTTAGGTAAGCTATTTAAAATTTTCTTTACCATTTCAATATTAGAATATATTTTTCCTAAAGATTTTAATCCATTAATTACGTCTGTGAATCTAGTGAACATATCACTAATCGATTCTCCTTCCTTCATCCTAAAAAGCTCATAATCATGTGTGAGCATACCTACTTTTGTCTCCTTCACTTGGGTTGTACCCTCATGAGTTATTGCCAATTTATCCCATATTTGCTTGGCATTATCACACCCGGAGACTCTATTGTATTCATTAGGACCTAAAGCACAAAATAATGTGTGCATAGCTTTGGCATTTAGTTGTGCACATTTAATGTCATTAGAATCCCATTCATCTTCTTCTTTGGGGATGTCTCTTCCCTCTATTCTTTTTGTAGGGATTTGAGGTCCCTTAACTATAATTCTCCATACTTCATAATCGTTTGCTTGAATAAATAGCATCATCCTAGTCCTCCAATATGAATAATGTTCACCATTGAACATGGGAGGTCTAACTGTAGAGTGCCCCTCTCCTATCAAACTAGTTGCTACATTGTTAAGAGCCATTTGATCGTTTTTAACTCTTAGGAAGTTGTTCCTATGTGATTAAAGAGTCCTTGCTCTGATACCAATTGTTGGCTCTACCGAGAGGGGGGGTGAATCGGTTTTCTAACAATTATGGTAAATTAAAAATTAATCACAATTTAATCACAAATGATAATGAGCAATATAGTGCAATATAACAATTTAATGCAAAGTAGGGAAGAGAGAAACAAACACAATCGTTTATAGAGGTTCGGCCAAACTCTTGCCTACGTCCTCTCTCCTTGACCTTCTTGTCAAGTGCTTTCTTTCTCTCTTTCAATAGAGCTTACACAGTTCCTTTTGTAGGTTAAGGAATAACCTCTCTACCCTTAGCAATACAGAAAAAGTATTCAGCCTCTTACAATTTACTCTCACTGAGGAACAATCCTCTTCTCTTTTAAGATAAGACTGAATACAATATAAGGCTTTAAAGTGGTAGGACAAATGTAGCTTTTTGCACTTAAACTTTTACAATGATTCTCAATGAATGAGCAATAGGGACACAAAGAATGAAAGAATTAAAGCTTGAGAATGTTTGGAATATGCAGCAATAGTGTCTCAATTCTCTTTGTCTTCAATGCTTGGTTAAATACTGAAGGATTGGTAGTTGGAGCATTAAATGCTATTCTTCCCGTTGTGTTTTGCAGAAACTAGCCGTTGGGTACCTCCAGTAGAGTGCCAGATCGATCTTCCTTCTTGGCCAGATCGATCTCTTAGTTATAAATCCTGCAAGATTGAAGCACAAATACACAAGGAGATCGATCTCATAGGTTAGCAGATCGATCTGTTAGTTTGAAAATAATGAGGCAGATCGATCTGTCGAATAGGCAGATCGATCTCCTAGTCTCTCTGTTTGAGGCAAGATCGATCTCCAGATCGATCTACCATGCACTCTCGTAGAGAGGAGATCGATCTCTCAACAACACAGATCGATCTCTTTAGCTCTCTGACTTTGAGGAGATCGATCTCTTCCTTACCAGATCGATCTCATAAGTTCTTTGTTTGAATGTGGATCGATCTCTCAGATCGATCTATAGTCTTAAGCTCTTAAGGGAGATCGATCTCTTTATCGACCAGATCGATCTCTCAACTCTAGCATTAGCCAGATCGATCTCTTAACCCTTGCAGATCGATCTCATTCTTCCTAAATACCTTTGTACAGATTTAAGGCTTGCCAGATCGATCTCTTCCATCATGAGATCGATCTCTCATCAAGTAAAAACCCAGGAGATCGATCTCTCATACCCCAGATCGATCTCTCATCAGCAGAACTCTAAGTTCTGGTACTAATAACCTCTAAACATGTTTGTATATCATCTTAACATTATTGAATTAACTTGTTTTGTCATTTCAAAATACATTAACTCAACACATCCCCACCACCACCACCACCTATCCAGCCACAGCATATACTTGCACCAGCACCAGTAACTGAGAAGAAGCCCTCGCTTGAGGAGATGTTTATAATGATCCTGCAAAATCAAGCTACCTCAATTAAGAATTCAGAAGTTCAAGTTGGACAAATAGCCAATGCTCTTAGCCAATGTCCACAAGGGACCCTTCCTAGTAACACTGAAGTTAATCCTGCTAAGCAAAAGGAGGGTAAGGAACATGTTAGATCTATCACCCTTAGGAGTTACAAAGAGCTAGATGATCTACAAGTTAAGTCCAATCCTGTTAAGCCTACAGTGGTAGAGCCCTTAAGGTCTAAAGAGGCAGCTCAGAAAGAACAAGAACATCAGGATTAAGCTGCAAAAGAATCCAAGCTAGGCACTTCTTCATCTATACCTTCTTCTTCTTCACTGCCTTCCTCGTCCTTTGATTCTACACAGGTTCCCACTATATTGCCTCTGTCAGACCACCAGTACCTTTTCCTCAGAGGTTTCAAGATCAAAAGCTGGAACGACAATTTGCTAAATTTCTTGAGGTTTTTAAGAAACTTCACATCAACATTCCTTTCGCAGATGCCTTAGAGCAAATGTCAAGTTATGTGAAGTTCCTGAAGGATATCCTCTCGAGGAAGAGAAGATTGGAAGATTATGAGACGGTGGCCTTAACTAGGGAATGTAGTACAATTATCCAGAGGAAATTACCCCCCAAGCTCAATGATCCCGGGAGTTTTACCATACCTCGCACTATTGGAAATATGTTCTTTGGTAGAGCCCTGTGTGATTTAGGAGCCAGTATCAATCTGATGCCTCTGTCTATCTACCAAAAGTTAGGAATAGGGGATGTCAAGCATACCACAGTGACCCTTCAGCTAGCTGATCGATCCATTAAATATCTGAAGGGGGTCATTGAGGATGTGTTAGTAAAGGTAGACAAATTTATTTTCCCTGCGGATTTTATTGTATTAGACATGGAGGAAGAAAGGAAGTCCCCATCATATTAGGCAGACCTTTCCTAGCTACTGGTAGAACCTTAATTGATGTACAATAGGGGGAGCTGACTATGAGAGTCCTAGATCATGAAGTGAAGTTTAATGTTTTCAAACCTTTGAAGCTCTCTGATGACTCTCAAGAGTGTTTTAAGATGGAGATTGAGGAGGATATAAGGCTTGAGCATAAGAAATATGAAAGAAGGAGGGAAGTAGCTAGAGCTCAGGAGGATTTAACTGCTAACATTCTATCACCACTTTGGCTGATCTTCCTACTCTTCGCCCTCTTGCTGAGTGTTGTGTTCTTTAGCTGCATTTGAAATGGCTTACTTTTTTCTTTTCAATTTGTATATAGTTCTTTTTCTTTTCTGTTGTTTCTTTCTTTGTTATTTTACAGATTTCTTTTCTAGTTTTATGTTTTCAATCAAGCTTCGGTTGTTCATCATCATCATCATCAGAAAGGGGAGTACTCTATTACTGGACTTCAATTCTTATATTATCTGCATACTGAGGACACTGTGCACTTCAAGTTTGGGAGAGGGGATATCACTTGAGCATTTTTTGAAAATTTAGGCAAAATTGAAAAAAATTTCAAAATTTTTTCAAAAATCTGAGCTTAAATTGTTTGATTTTGGGATGATTTAGTGCTTAGCATGTAGTTTTCCCATATTCCGATGATATGACCCCATGATTAAGTCTGATTGTGATTGAATAAGAAGCAAGATTATAGAAAAAGCATGAAGTTGAGTTCTTGAATTTGTCTTGATTCTGATTGTGATTTCCTCATCTTATGCACATGTCATGTCATGAATCTGTATATTTATTTAGAGAAAGCTTATGTGGACATAGGATTGCATTTGTTCAGTCGATTTTGTGTATCATATTCTAGAATTTGCTTGATCTGATCTCGAGGCGAAATATTAGATCACACTTAATTAGGGAGATGATTTAGGCCATCTTTGGATCATTTGAGCCTTTCTAGCCATCCCTATACATATTTTACCCCTAGTCACCCATTTGGGCCAAATAAGCTTTTCTCTGTAAATTCACCTGTATAAATTTCTATAGCTTAAACACTCTTTTCCTATCCCTTACCCCGAAAGCATGAAAGTCATTGGGATATATTGTGAGCTTTGTACATATGGGTATCTGGTGATAGTGAAAATTCGAAAGAAAAAAAAAAGTGAAATGAAAAGAAAAAAAAAGAAAAAGAAGAAAAATACAAAAATAGAATAAAATGTTTAGCAAAAAAAATAAGTTTGGGGAAAATAAATATGAGCTCTTACATTAAGATCCTAGAAGTAACGCATGTTAATGGGTAATTAAACCTAAATCGACTTTATCATACCTTAACCCCAGCCTTACAATACAAGTTTAATGAAGTCCTATTGATCTTTGATTAAGTGTGACTACATTAGTGGAGAGAGAAGTGAAAAGCAAACTTATGGGAATGATCACATGTCACTGACTTTGCATTCACTGTGTTTGCATAATCTAATCCGGATAATGTACTGTGAAGTGACTTTGACATTTTCACACACACACGAGGGGTCCAATTTGGGTTAGGACTTATGATTGAATGATTCTGAATGTTGGACCTATAATTGTGAATCTTTGATTTCATAGTCTGTACTTTTTCTTTCAGGATAATATTGGGGAAATTATTATGTTTTGTACTTGTCATTCCTACATTTGTTTTGTTTTGCTTGAGGACAAGCAAAAGCTCAAGTTTGGGGGTGTGATAATTCTATTTTTAATAGAATTATTTGTGCTTAAATTCCTAATTATTTATTTAATCCCCATATTATTTTATTATAATCCCCTTTATTTAATTAAAATTCTTTAATGTGCAGATAAATTACATCCGGATGAAATTCAGTCGTTTCAGTCAAAATTGGGCTGAAAACGAGCTAAATGAGATTGGACCACTTCCAATTTTCATACCGAGTCATCAGTCGCCTGGACACGCGTGATGCCGGGTGTTCGTATTTTATTTGCTCTAAAACGATAAGATCGAAGGATACCGTACCAACCCTCTGGAAGACACACGTCGGGCCACATCGCATAGCCAATTGGATAAAAAGACTGATGACATGGAAATATCTACTCTGCAGCAAATCAAATGAAGACAAGTGGCCAAACAATGCCAACTCATCTAGGATGGAAAAATTACCATTGTACCCCTAAGTGTATGTATAAATAGAACATGATGGCAATTGAAAAAAAAGTAGGAAGTAGGGTAGGAGTAGTGTAAGGTAATTTAGGAGTAGTTTTTAGAGTAATTTAGAGTAGTTTTAGAATACCTTTGAAATTAAAGTTTTATGAAGTATTTTCTCTAGTGCTTTTTCCTTATTTTCCATTAATTGTTTTAGCCACCATTGTTAAGTTACTGTTCATTCCATCTTCATGTTATGAAAAGCTTTTTATTCCCGGTTTTGTAAAGTTTCATTCCTTTATTTTTATGCTTGGTTTACTGTTTTCTTTTATGATAGTTTTTTTCTTTAGTTTTGTTTTATCATTGTTATAGTAGCTCATCATGTCTCCATGCTTCTTTCATTTTTCTGTTTCTATTTAAGTTGTTTATTAGTTAAATTTTTTTGGTTTTTTTGCATTTCACCTTCCTATCTCGGCTCTTGCATGTAATGTGTGATTGAGACTGCTGAGTTTTGATCAACGCAGTAGTGGACTGCTATAGAGGAGTCTTGTTTGTGCTTTCTGTCAAGAAGAAGAGTTAGCAGGGGACGGTGCACTGAGGTGTGGATTGCTACCGTATTACTGGATAGTGGTTCATGCTCGAAGTACAGTAGTTCCATGCGATTATCTGTTGAACAATGGAGGCGTAACACGGTCACAACCATGCTCTACTCTCCTCTGTATTACAACTCTGTCCACTAGTCATGCTATTTCTGTCCTTAGCTCTTGGCTTAGACACTTTGCATTATTTATTACTCCTTATTACTGGGTTATTTCTTTGTTTAAAGCTTTCTCTAAGTTTTACTTATTTCCATGTTTGCATTGTTAAAATTTTTTCTGCTGACAGTGTTATTAGTTCATTTAGTTATTCTACCTTGAGTGAGTGGGAGTCAGATGCATTGTATAAGGCCAGGATGTTGTTGCTTCCAGCTGATAGATGCTCTCGGGTGCATCCCGTTCTGCTGCAATCACTTCCAGCTTGAAGATAATAGCCATAGAGCGGAGGATAGGTGCGGGGATGGTGTAATGTTGCAGGATAGTGCAGCATATCTGGCATGTCGAGGACAGTACCTGGAAAAAGCTACACACCGACACCAAAAGCAGCCAGCAGGGGACGTGCACTGCCAAGGTAGGCGTCACAGGACAACACCTGAGTAGCAGAGGTCACGGACGTGCAGCAAACAGTAGAAGGGACCTCGTCTGGAGCTGTTTCTGTTCAGGATCGAGAGCACTTAGAATGAAATTTGTGGAAGAAGACGTGTACAGTGACAGAATAGGGACCACTTGGCTGGCATTTGTGTTTAAGACCACGTTTGGTATTTCTTCTTTGCAATTTGATGTTTATTGCACTTTTTTTTATTGCTCCTTTTATTAGTTGTTAATTTAGATTAGTTCTAGTGTTTTAGTTTGTTAATTTAATTTTTAATCTGAATTGTTAGTTAATAATTAAGTTTATATTATATGTTTTAGGATTTAATTTTAGTTTAGCATTTTATGAGTTACATTTAGAATTAATTTATATTAAATTTGATTCATGCATTTTTAATTTAGTCCTTATCTTCATTAAATTTTAGTTTAGTTTAATTTGCATTTTTATTAATTAGTTTAATTACATGCATATGTTATTTTAGGCTTGTTTAATTTTAGTTTAATTAATCTTGTTTCTTTATTTTCATTTTTGCTTTTTATTTTAATTGCGTTAATTAATTTTAACTGTTTTAATTATTTTCGTAGGTATTTGCTTTTAATTGCGTGGAGCTCGGTAAGTAAATCTTAGCTCGGTTTTATTTAGTTTTTATTATTTTATTGTTTTATTGTTTTTCAGTAATTTTAATTAGCCTTAGTAGATCACCCATTGCAATTTCATAATTTGCTAGGATATACTTAGGATAAGATTAACCGATAGTTAATTAGGCTAGTCAACTTCTCTGTGAGACGATAACTCAGGACGCAAATCCCATTATTACTTGTACGACCCGTGCACTTGCGGACAATACGTTTAGGGCATACCAGAGGAGCATGCGCATCATTTGTGGTTAGTACTTCAGATACTCCAAGATAAGCAATTATATGGAAAGCTTAATAATGTGAGTTTTGGCTGGATCGAATAGCTTTCCTGGGTCATATAGTTTCAGAGGAAGGAGTATCAGTTTATCCCACTAAAGTAGAGGTTGTGCTTAATTGGGAAAGACCGAGGACAGTTACCGAGGTATGAAGTTTTCTTGGTTGGGCAGGGTATTACAGAAGATTTGTGGAGGGATATTCTAGGATTGTCGCTCCTTTGACTAAGCTCACGTGCAAGGAAACTCCGTTCGTATGGACTGATCAATGTGAGCTCAATTTTCAGGAATTAAAGAGGAGATTAACAACGGCACCTGTGTTGACTATCCTTGAGGGATCAGGGGGATTTTCAGTGTATAGTGATACTTCCCATCAAGGATTGGGGTGTGTGCTTGTCACACCCCAATTCCAGGTGCCCTTCATCCATACAAACACTATTACGGTTGGGCTGTGAAGCGATGCAATTACTAATATTTCATAAGTTTTACAGCGAAATATTTAAAATTTTAATTCACTCTCTCAGGTATGTATAGATATACAAAATCATTTGTATAATAGTTTTTTTTACATAACCTCCCCATAAAACTATTATAGTTCCAAGGTATGAATGTGCGATACAATATATTAGATACAAAATACTCATGTGTATACAAATCTTATACCTTTGCAACTGGTGGGAGCTGTCCAAAACAAAGAGGAATCCAGAGACCACTTGTAAGACCCGAATTTAATTAAAATACGAAATGAATTAGTGTTCGTGAAGGAAAGTTTGACTGAATTAATTCCCGAACACGTGTAAGGGCAAAATGGTCAAAAGACCGAAAGCCGGTATAAATTCGATAAGGAAATTTAATTAAAAATATGGATTTAAGAAATCTTGGTCAATAAAAGTGAAATAAAATTATTTCGGATTAAATTGATCAAGATATTAATTTATTGGAATTAATCGGGATTAATCGGGATTTTTAGTTCGGAAAAATAATCCCGAAAATAATCGAAAAATATACTGAAAAGTCACTCGGGACAATATCCCGAAAATACGGAGAAATTATACCCGAAAAAGGATTAAAAATAAATTAAATAAATTAAATAAAATTAAATTAGTTAAATTAGAATAAAATAATAAATTTGTAGATGTTTTGGGGTATTTAATATATTTTAATGAATAGTAAAATAATTAAAATAAATAAAAATAAAAATAATAAAATTGATAAAATAAGAAGAAAAAAAAATTAATTGAAAAAAAAAAAAATGAACTGAAAATCGAAAAAACCGAGACCCAGGAAAAAACGAGACCCGTTCCGCACCCGTGAGAACCCATCGCCGAATCTCGCCCACCGGCGACCGTTCGAGTCCGACGAAGCTTCCAGGAGCAAGAGGAGAGTCTGGCGAACACGTGGGTACCGGTTTCACGCCGTCAGGTGGCCGGAGCAGCCCGATCGGAACCGAGGAAGACCGCCGGAGAAACCAGTCGATTCCCGACGAACCACTGCGTCTGGGTTGAAACGGAGGGCACCGATACACTCAGGGGAGGAAGCCGGTCCTTTTGGCACCGGTCTTGGCCGGCGAGACCGCCGGAAACGCCGGCGACGGCTAGAGGCAGTGAGAGGATCAAAACGGTGCCGTTTGCTGGAAGGAAAGGAAAGGAAAGGGAAGGAAAGGGAAGGAAAAGAGAAAGGAAAAGGAAGGAAAAAAAAAAGAGGAAAAAATTGGGGAAAATTTTTGTGATGTAATCGAGCTTCGGGTAAGTCGACAAGCGGTCAAAATGACCCGATTTAAATTTGGAATATTTTATTTAATTAAATTTCGACCGAAAAGTTTACCCGAAAATGTAATTAATTGTGTAGCTCGACGATTGGCATCCACAGAGGGCTCGAGACAGTCTCGATTTGAGGACTAGCATGGAAACTCGGGTAAGTGATCCCTATTTACGACAATTACCTCGTTATGCGTGATATTGATTTAAATTCCGCATAAATTGAATTAAATTATGGAAATTTAGATAATTGTCGTAAATAGTGAATTTAGCTATTCGAGAGTAGGACGAGGCCCAATAAATTATTGGTGGGCCCAATGAGCCCAATAGGCCTCGATAAAGAGAAAACTAAGTGGAAAATGGGCTTAAGGCCGATTAAGGCCCATTAAGGTGCAATCGGGCCCAATAGGGGAAAATGGGCCCAGCGATTTAAATTAAGCCCAGAAAAGTATTAAATACAATTAAATTGTATAATATCTGACCTGAGGAATATTAATACGCAGTTCCGGACGTCTGATTGGGAGCATATCGGACTGCGCGACGAGACGACAAGGGAAAAGAAAAAGGTCAGACTCGACGAGAATCGAGGTAAGGGAATTCTGCGGACTGCTAGAGGTAACAGTACGCAATTTTACATTCATATGCAGTCCTTTAAAACTAATTGAAGGGTCTAGAGGTCGAAAAACAATTTTAGTGCCCCGTATGGGCAAAATTACTAAAATACCCTTGCTAAGGGTAAAATTCTAAAAAATTTAGGAAAAATTGGGAGGAGCAAGAACAAGAGGTTCCTGCTCGTTCTGGAGGTATTTCAACGCATGCATGAGTAGGCTGGCTCACCTTGAAAGAAAATGCATAGCATTGCATATCTTAACTGATGTGATTTCTGTGAAAACTATTTGGAAATAACCGAGCCGCCTACATGTTTTTATTTACATATGACGTGCTAGAGCTCAGCTCGCACGATGTTTGACTTGTGTGATGCATGCATTAGTGCTGGAGCGAGAGCTCGCACTAGAGTTTTACATGCATAGGTGCTAGAGTATAACTCGCACCAGATTTCACATGCTTTTGCGTGACATGGTGCTAGAGTCTAACTCGCACCAGATTTTACATGATTTTCATGACAGGGTGCGGGAGTTTAACTCGCACCAGATTTTATAAGATTTTCATACGATTTGTATACAGAGTGCTGAGCCTAGCTCGCACTAGTTTTACTGGATTTGTGGAGTAGCGCTGTCTGCCCTTGGAGTCAGCCAAAAGGCCCAACAGGCTCAATAGACCTCTTAAGTAGGGTGAGAGTGAGGGATGAGGTTGGCGGCCTTGTGGAGATGTAAAGCGGGCTCTGCCAAGTTTACTTGATTTGATGAGAGTGCTGAGCATCGCTCGCACTGATTCTTAAGAGAACATACAATGAGCCGTGCTTGGAGCATCGGGTAGACTGTGTGTCACCGATTTAATAGGCTCGCACGTGCGTTTTGAGACATGGCAACGAGTATTGAGTTATGAAAACCTCTGTGGGAAGCAGGCCAATTGGGCTGGAGTACCTAGAGTGATATGGGTCCATGGAGTACGATGTACCGTGCAAGTAGCATGGAGTACGATGTACCGTGGGGTATCTTCGGATGCGGTATCTTTGTGATACAGAGTATCTTCGGATACGGTATCTTTGTGATACGGGGTATCTTTGTGATACGGTATCTTCGTGATACGGGGTATCTTCGGATACGGCATCGACGGATGCGTGAGATCGGATAAGACTGACGGGTTGGATTGACCCACCTCCCGGGCAATTCCCGATCAGGGTGAGACCTCGCACACTGGGATCCGTGAAGCTAGAGGACTCACGAGGACATATTGGCCAGTCCTGGTTATTACCGATATACAGTATTGCCTAGTCTTGTATCTTGTATATATATACGTATGTTTTCGATACCGATACTTTTGAGAAATTCTATTTCCATAGTTTTGTGTGAGTCAGGATCACCCGAAGGAGGGGTCGAGTCCTGACTTCATTGTGAAATTTTTAAAGAGAAAGAAATGATTTAAAATAATTGCATGTTGAGTTTTCCGTGCAACTTGATTTACATAACATCACAACATCATATCATATGTTTTAAAATGTGTGGAGAAAGGGTGGTTTATGCATGGCACCACGTTCATGTAGGTAGTATGGTTACCTACTTGTTCGTAGGATTGCCTTACTGAGCTTGATGTGCTCACCCCTTTCATTTTCTCCCACAGATGATCTCCAGTTGAAGTTGAGGCGACTCAGTACTGCATTCCGGATATCCGCTGCTGCCCATCAACATAAGGTATATACACTTGTACATATTGTATCTACATAAGCATAGCACAGTAGCATGTTTGTAGGTAACTTTAGGGGATGTATAAATAGTGAAAACAATTATAAATAACTGGAGAAGAAATAAGTTAAATGGTAAATGTATGGTGGGACTGGCATTGACGCACAGCCCAATTTATTAGTGGAGTGTTGGTCACGATTCGAGGACAGGTAAGAATTTAAGTAAGAAAACAATAAACAAAATGCGAAAAATTAACTCTGATTTTTGGGTAGTTTGGGTCGTGACACCACTGGTCTCCTACTTCTCAGTATCTGGAGGGGAAAAATAGTGAGGTGAGCAAACCACAGCTCAGTAAGGAAATGAATGCTAGCAGGTAGATATCGTCTACCTACATAGCCCATGCATGTATAAACCAGAAACCATGTTTTCGATATAAATGGAAATATTATACGAAAATACATTTAAACATACATTTCTCATTTGTATTTTCATGTAAATCAAATATGTCATGCTTCCATTTTAAAACATGATTCATAAAACAGTGTCCTCACGGCACAAGTGTTTGAATCAGATATTTATCAAAACGTAAAATCTCTTCACTTTCTCAATCATTTCTTTTCCTTAAATCTCTTTCTTTTTTGAGTTTTCTCTATTTCTCGAATCTCTGAGACAGGCATGAAATTTTCGGCAAACAATATCCACGACATATGGCCATAGTCAGTGATCCCAGGCCTCATAGATTAGGTGTGCACAGGGCATCACTTCACCTAAAGGGTGAAGGGTCAGTCCTACTCTCCGGCTCATCTCAATCAACCTCATCTCCTCATATACTCACGGTATAAGGTACGCCATGTGTCATCTACGCGATACTCGTACTCACATGCACCCAGCATGGTACATAGTATACCAACGGATAACTAACAGTACTACGTACAATCGTGGACCCAAGTCCATACTCCAACTCCGATGAACTTTTCATCCTGAACCATGTCTCATATACTAGGCGAGCAATCAGTGTGACACACAGTCATCGCAAGGTTCTAGCGCAGTACAAGCTATTCTTAAGGTCCAGCCCGTTCAAAGACCATCGGCTGGCATCCTCTTGGGTCCCAAACCCCCAGGTTTACCTCAACTCAGTAAAAACAGGTGCGAGCAAAGCTCCTGCACTTTCTCAAAACCATCGTGTGAGTTAAACTCCAGCACAGCACATCAAAAGCATAGAAACATGTGCGAGCTAACACTCCAGCACACAGTTAAAGTCATTTAAAACGGGTGTGAGCTAGAGCTTCAACACCAATCTCATCTTAAATCCGATAGATGACTATTTTCTCTTTTTAAAACTCAAAACATGTTTATTTATGCAGCAAGCCTCTTCATGCTAAAACATGTAAAATTAGCCAACCTATCATTATCATTTCTCAATCACCAATATCAATACAAAATTGAGAAAAACATTGAAAACATGCATATCATGCTATTTCCTCACCCCATCCCATTTCTCAATACATATATATCATAGTACATTTCATGCTCCATATCATTTCATAGAATCATAGTATCGTACTAATTCTAGTAATATATCTACGAAATTGTCGTAAAATATGTACGAACATCTCTATAGCTAACACACAGTCCCTTACCTCGAATCGTACGCGTATTTCCTTGTCACGTATGCTCCGTTCGCAATTCCGGGTTAGCCGTGTTCCACGTTCTTCCAATTCTACACACATAACCATTAAGTCATTTCTTTTCTTTCTCCCAAATATCCTCATTGTCAATTATTCTCCCATTTATACCTTTCAAGCCTTTAAATCATATATCACTTTTCCATTGTATCACTTATCTCATTAAACTATTTCTCAAGCTTTTCATAAATTTCCCTCTTCTTAAATTTCTCTTAACATTACTCACTCATCACTACAAATCACTCTTATCAACATTTTGCATACCATTCAGCCCATACAATGTGTCACGCCCCGAAAGTGCGAAAAATAGGGCTAATTTAAAACTTTTTACTCATTAATTCACAATTAAGGGTGCATTCCTGTGCAGTGTCATACATCATCATAATTATCATGCCTCAGGATCTCATCATAATATAGTGTACATTGTATCATATACATTACTCAATTCCAAGTTAATTAATCCTAATACATCCCATACAATGTTATACATCAAGTGTCTACAATTACAATAATCGTCTGGGTACATGAAAAGATAAAAGGTACCTCAAATACAATATATATGGCCTGGAGCTCAAGTCCTCCACTAGCCACTACTCCGTACGTCGCAGGGAGATCCTTTTTCACTTGAAGAACTCTGGGGGAGAAAGAAAACATGGTGAGCTTCTAAATCGCTCAGTAAGGGGGGTAAGGAACTCATTTCATAAACCAAAATGCACATCACAAAATATTTATTTGTATGTGAAACTCATTTGAAAATCATAGCATGAAAGTACTCAAAACGACATTCTCATGTCTCAAATCATGTGAAAACATGAAGTAAAAAGGCTCAGTTTAGAGCAATAACAAAGCATGTGAAAACAATGCGATAAACGCTTTCTCAATGAACGTGATAAAATCACTGAAATAGTAATGCACGTGGCACAGCCACTAAACACACGTGGCATGGCCACTAATTTAAATTCACACGTGGCATAGCCACTAATTTAATTTCACACGTGGCATAGCCACTAAACACACGTGGCATAGCCACTGATTTAATTTCACACGTGGCATAGCCACTGATTTAAATTTCACACGTGGCATTGCCACTGGATAGGGTTTCATGTGGCAACGGCCACTAATTAGGGGTTCTCACGTGGCAACGGCCACCAAATAGGGTTTCTCACGTGGCAACGGCCACCAAATGGGGTTTCTCACGTGGCAACGGCCACCAAATGGGGTTTCTCACGTGGCAACGGTCACCAAATGGGGTATCACGTGGCAACGGCCACCAATGGGGTTTATCACGTGGCAACGGCCACCAATAGGGTTTCTCACGTGGCAACGGCCACCAAATGGGGTTTCACACGTGGCAACAGCCACTAAAGTATACGTGGCACAGCCACAGAATGAGTTATTCTCACGTTACCAGAACGGAGAAGAAATCGAGCTTACATGCTACTAGAGCAATGCCCGGTGTGTACTCAAAATTACACACCTAAGTCTTATCACACAAGACTGGTTTGCCTTCACGTAGAACTCATAGTGGTTTTTCTCTCATAAAACTCATTTGAAAACTGTTTTGTACTCAACACAAAACATAATAAAATCGAGTTCCAACCGGCAAAACACGCACACATTTCTCAAATCTCGATATTGCCTTAACGTAGAGCCCAATTCATTACTCACACAAATTCGACGGTTTATAAAGCAATTTCACACTCAGCTTATAAACGCATAAAATAATGGGCTCCAACTGGCTATAAAAATCGTGTGCAATTATAACTCAACACAACACTCAACATGCTTGTTTTATAAACCACAAATCATGCTATAATAGTTTACAAATCACATACACAAATGGTTTAGATTTCCCTTACCTCTTTGCACCTCGTATAGTGCAATCGTTTCCCCCGTATCACGGACTAGCCTCGTATTCCACTCTGGAACTCCCGAGCTGTCCAAACGATGTTAAAACATCAATACTCAACTATCACATAAACCTCAATTCTCAAAATCGAGCATAATTGCTCATAACACCTCAAATCTCTCGATTCTCGTAACTCTACCCTAAACTACAACCTCATTCACAATATCTCAACGTCCTACATTTTTCATGTCAAATCATCTATGCCAATTCACCACATTGTCTAAATTTCCATTTATAGCTCAAAATTCTCAAAATTACCAAAATTGCCAAATATCAACATTACTCCAACTACATTGTAATTTCATCAATCCCTAATCATTTTTCAGCTATCTCAACGCAATGCTAACAGCTAACATCACCAAAATCACCTCAAATATAAGGATCGAAGTTTAGAAATTACCCAAAACTTGTGGAGAGCTTATCTCTTGCCTCGATTCGATCTGTCTTTCGATTTCCAAGTATGTTGTTTTCCCTTTGATGAGGAACAACTTTCCTTCTTGCCACAGCCTCTGATTCGACCGAAAATGGGTGCTTTGGAGGAGTGAGAAAGTTAGGTTTCGGTAAAAATGGGGGTTGGAAGAGAGAGAAAGTAAATTGCAGGAGAAAAATAGGGGTTCCTTATATAGACTGGGGGTAGGAGATCGATCTGCCTCTTGATGAGATCGATCTGCATTTGAATTTTGGGACGATTTGGGGCAATTTATGCCTAGGAGATCGATCTGTCGAGGGGTGAGATCGATCTCTTTATGGCTTTATGAGATCGATCTGCTCCTTGAAGAGATCGATCTTCTCCCAAACAGAATCATTTGGAGATCGATCTCTTCCTCATGAGATCGATCTTCTCTCAAACAGAATCATAAGGAGATCGATCCTCTTCCATTGGAGATCGATCTGCTCTTTAAATTCCTCCTTCCTCGTCATTTATAACTCACCAGATCGATCTCTCCTTCTCTCAGATCGATCTGCTCCTTAAATTCCTCCTTCTTTGTCATTTATAACTCACCAGATCGATCTCTCCTTCTCCCAGATCGATCTGTCCTCATAGTTTCACATTTATTTTAAACACTTAACATATAAATCTCCAATTATCATTCCCCAATTCACTTAGCTCAATAAATTACACTTCAAGTTCATATTACATAATTAAAATATGTCTGAAATTCTCAGATCTCACATCCTCCCCACCTTAAAAGAATTTGGTCCTCCAAATTCAACTCAACTAGTCAAAGAGATGGGGGTATTTCTCCTTCATGAGGCTCTCTAGTTCCCACGTTGCCTCTTCCCTTGAGTGATGTTTCCACAAAACTTTCACTAATGGGATGCTCTTGGTTCTCAATACCTTCTCCTTTCTATCGAGAATCCGAATGGGTTCCTCAGTGTAGCTCATATCCTCTTGAATGTCCATCTCGTCATACTCTATGACAGGAGAAGGGTCCGGGTGGTACTTCCTCAACATAGACACATGAAAAACGTTGTGTATTCCGGACATCTGTGGGGCTAATGCTAATCTGTAAGCTACCTCTCCCACTCTCTCAAGAATCTCGAATGGTCTTACGTATCGAGGACTCAATTTCCTTTTCTTCCCAAATCGCATGATACCCTTACTCGGTGATACTCTCAGAAATACTGCATCACCAACATCAAACTCGAGTGGCCGTCTACGCACATCCGCGTAGCTTTTCTGTCTACTCTGTGTAGCCCGTAACCTCTCACATATGAGTTTCACACTCTGTACGGCTTGCTCAACAAGCTCGGGAGCATTTATCTTTCTGTCACCGACTTCTTCCCAAGCTACAGGGTATCTACACCTCCTACCATATAGAGCCTCAAAGGGTGCCATTCCAATGCTCGCATGATAGCTGTTATTGTATGCAAACTCTGCTAGGGGCAGGTGATCATCCCATGATCCCTTAAAATCCATCGTACACGCCCTCAACATATCCTCCAGGGTCTGAGTAGTCCTCTCTGACTGACCATCTGTCTGAGGATGATAGGCGGTACTGAAACTCAATCGAGATCCCATGGACTCCTGAAACTGGGTTCAAAATCTAGAAGTAAATTGAGAATCTCTATCAGAAGTAATCCTCACTGGAGCCCCATGTAATCTAGCTATCTCGCTGACATACAGCTCAGCTAAGGCATCCACAGTATCTGTGCTCTTGATGGCAAGGAAGTGGGCACTCTTGGTCAATCTATCCACTATAACCCATATAGCGTCATGACCTCTTCGGGTCCTTGGTAAACCCATAATAAAGTCCATAGTGACATGCTCCCATTTCCATGTAGGTACAGGTAAGGGCTGTAGTAGTCCTCCGGGCTTCCGATGCTCAGCTTTCACTTGATGGTATACTAAACACCTGGCCACGTACTCTGCAACGTCTCGCTTCATACCACTCCACCAATACACCTTTCTCAAGTCTCGGTACATCTTAGTACTCCCTGGGTGCATGATGTATCGCGAGCAGTGGGATTCTCTCAGTATCTGTGTCTTCAGGGTATCATCGTCCGGTACACAAATCCGTCCTCTGAATCTCAACAATCCATCCTCACTGATGGTGAGATCTGACTGTGAACTCTGCTCAGCTTGGCTAACCATATCTATCAATCTCTGATCACTGCGCTGCCCAGTTCTAATCTGATCTATGATCCTGGGCTCTATTCGCAAGCTAGCCACAAATCCAGTCTCTATCTCTTTAACTCTGATCCGGAGTTCGACGAACTGCTCTAACAAATCCCATTCCCTGATCATCATAGCAGATATCATACTCTTCCTACCCAGGGCATCAGCAACTACATTCGCCTTACCCGAATGATATAGGATCTCGCAGTCATAATCCTTAAGGAGTTCCATCCATCTCCTTTGTCTCATGTTTAACTCTTTCTGATAAAAGAGATATCTCAAACTCTTGTGATCAGTGAAGATCTAGAATCTTTCCTCATATAAGTAGTGTCGCCAGATCTTTAAAGCAAATACCACAGCGGCTAACTCCAAATCATGCGTGGGGTAATTCCGCTCATGATCTTTCAGCTGTCGCGATCCATATGCGACCACTCTTCCGTGCTGCATAAGCACACACCCCAATCCTTGATGAGATGCATCACTATACACCGAAAATCCTCCTGATCCCTCAGGAATGGTTAACACAGGTGCCGCTATCAATCTCCTCTTTAATTCCTGAAAACGGAGCTCACATTGATCAGTCCATATAAATGGAGTCTCTTTGCGCGTGAGCTTAGTCAAAGGAGCAGCAATCCTTGAAAATCCTTCCATAAATCTTCTGTAATACCCTGCCAAACCAAGGAAGCTTCGAACCTTAGTAACTGTCCTTGGCCTCTCCCAATTAAGCACAGCCTCCACCTTGCTTGGGTCCACTGATACTCCTTCCTCTGAGACGATATAACCAAGGAAAGCTATCCGGTTCAGCCAAAACTCACACTTACTAAGCTTTCCGTATAATTGTTTATCTCGGAGTATCTGAAGTACTAACCACAAATGTTGTGCATGCTCCTCATACGACCGAGAGTATACCAGGATATCATCAATAAAGACTATCACAAATTTATCCAGATAGTCTCTGAACACCTCGTTCATCAACCTCATAAATGCTGCAGGGGCGTTCGTCAATCTAAAGGACATCACCAGAAATTCGTAATGGCCATACCTTGTCCTGAAGGCCATCTTTAGAATATCTCCTTCCTTGATCCTCAATTGGTGATAGCCCGATCTCAAATCAATCTTAGAAAAGACTGAGGCCCCTCTTAGCTATCAAGTAGATCATCAATCCTGGGCAGTGGGTATTTATTCTTCACCGTGGCTTTATTCAACAGCCGGTAGTCTACGTATAATCTGAGACTACCATCCTTCTTCTTGACAAATAATACTGGCGCTCCCCACGGTGAAACACTGGGTCTAATAAACCCTTGATCCAATAACTCCTGTAGTTGTCTCTTCAATTCCTCAAGTTCCACTAATGCCATCCTGTAGGGAGGTTTAGAGATTGGCTGAGTATCTGGTACCAAATCAATGGTAAACTCCAGCTCTCTCTCTGGTGGTAAACCTGGCAATTCATCTGGGAAAACATCCAGAAATTCACACACCACAGGTATATCCTCAATCCTCGGATGTTCCTGCTCATCGACTGAGATGAGTGTCTCATAACCTTTACATGAATAATCATATTTAATATTCTCCAAAATAATATCAAAATTCTCAAATTACTTACTAGAAATCCACATAATCATTCCCTCAATATCTCAATCGTACACTGTAAGGTTCAGGTAGGGAGAAAGTTACAATCTTAGTGTAGCAGTCTAAACTCACTCGATTGGTCGCCAACCAATCCATTCCCAAAATTACATCAAACCCATGTATATTCAACATGATTAGATCTGCTAACATCACTCTATCTCCCACCTTTATCTCACATCCTCTACAGATTAACTCAGTTCTCTGAGATTCACGCATAGGGGTATTTACATGTAGTATATATTCTAGAGGTTCAAACTTCAAGTTTAATCTACATGCAAAATGCTCAGAAATAAACGAATGCGTGGATCCTGAATCAATCAACACATGAGCCTTATGATTACAGACAGAGAGTGTACCTCTTATAGTTTTTGCAGAAGTGTCAGCAGTCTCCTTATCTAGGGCAAACACATATCCCTGTGCCACAGGTTTCTTCCCTTTCTCTGCCGCAGTGGCCCGTCTCCGGGGATCCACTCTCTGAGGCTCTTGTCTAGGGGGCTCCAAGACATGTGGTTTCTGAGGTTGAGGGCAATCCTTCACCATGTGACCCATGTCTCCACATCTAAAACATCCATGGATTGACCCAGTACAACTTCCCTCATGCATTCAGCCACAATTTCTGCAAAACCTTGTCTCTGGCCTGACATCTCGAGGGGTCTCTCTAATGTTAGGGTACCCTCTGGGTCTCTCTAATCTACCCTTCTGCACCTCAATCCTTCCTCTTTTGAAGGAACCTCTCCGAGCCTCTGTTTGAAAAATCGCTGGCCTCTTGCTCTTATCTCTATTCACCGCTCTGAGCTCATTCTGGGATTGTACCATCTCAATTCCTCTTTCAATCTCTTATGCTCGTCTCAAAGCATCTCCAAACTCAGTAATACATAGCCCTATCAATCTATCTCTGATGACGGGCTTCAACCCATACACAAACTTCTCTGTGCGGAGCTCTTCACTCTTGAAGGTCTCTGGGTCATATCTCAATAGTGCGGTGAATTGACTCTCGTAGTCATCCACAGACATGTCACCCTGTACCAAACTCAAAAACTCGGCCTGTTTCTTTCTCTGGGAGGCTCGTGGTACATATTGGGTCCTAAAGGCTGTCTGGAACTCTTCCCAACCAATCACATCCTGATGGGACATCAGAATACCTTGGGTAGTACCCCCACCAATCTCGAGCTCTCCCCTTCAGCATATAGGCGCTCATACTGACCCTCTCAGCATCGGTGCACCCCAGAAAATCAAATATAATTCTCAATTTCGTCAACCACTCCTCAGCCTCTGTAGGATCCTTCTTTCCCTTAAATGCAGGTGGATTCATCTTCAGAAAATCCTTCAGTCCGACCATACTTCTGTCATCAGGCTGAGTGACGGGAGGTATTGGGGGTATGGGAGGTCCTTGTGGTGGTGTAGGGGTAGTATCCGAGGCATTAACTCCAAAGTGTTGCGCGAATAACGCTGCCATCTGCTCAAAACCTTGCCTCACATCGGTCTCAATCCGATTAAATCGAGAGTTAGGACTCTCTGGTTGTGGGACAGGTGGCGGAGGGGACTCTGCCTGCCTCCTCGAACGACCTCGTCGTTTACTCATTCTCTATCTTAACTCGTCTCCTGCGCGTACATATCACAATCGATTGAAATCTCAATCCTCAATTTCAGTTTATGACCAGACTATTACAGACACTTGGGATGTATTCTATTTCACTTAATCGACACTGACAGTACTAGACACCCTAAGCTCTAATACCAAGAAAACTCTGTCACGCCCGGAAGTGCGGAAAATAGGGCTAATTTAAAACTTTTTACTCATTAATTCACAATTAAGGGTGCATTCCTGTGCAGTGTCATATATCATCATAATTATCATGCCTCAGGATCTCATCATAATATAGTGTACATTGTATCATATACATTACTCAATTCCAAGTTAATTAATCCTAATACATCCCATACAATGTTATACATCAAGTGTCTGCAATTACAATAATCGTCTGGGTACATGAAAAGATAAAAGGTACCTCAAAATACAATATATATGGCCTGGAGCTCAAGTCCTCCACTAGCCACTACTCCGTACGTCGCAGGGAGATCCTTTTTCACTTGAAGAACTCTGGGGGGGAAAGAAAACAGGGTGAGCTTCTAAATCGCTCAGTAAGGGGGGTAAGGAACTCATTTCATAAACTAAAATGCACATCACAAAATATTTATTTGTATGTGAAACTCATTTGAAAACCATAGCATGAAAGTACTCAAAATGACATTCTCATGTCTCAAATCATGTGAAAACATGAAGTAAAAAGGCTCAGTTTAGAGTAATAACAAAGCATGTGAAAACAATGCGATAAACGCTTTCTCAATGAACGTGATAAAATCACTGAAATAGTAATGCACGTGGCACAGCCACTAAACACACGTGGCATGGCCACTGATTTAAATTCACACGTGGCATAGCCACTAATTTAATTTCACACGTGGCATAGCCACTAAACACACGTGGCATAGCCACTGATTTAATTTCACACGTGGCATAGCCACTGATTTAAATTTCACACGTGGCATAGCCACTGGATAGGGTTTCACGTGGCAACGACCACTAATTAGGGGTTCTCACGTGGCAACGGCCACCAAATAGGGTTTCTCACGTGGCAACGGCCACCAAATGGGGTTTCTCACGTGGCAACGGCCACCAAATAGGGTTTCTCACGTGGCAACGGCCACCAAATGGGGTTTCTCACGTGGCAACGGCCACCAAATGGGGTATCACGTGGCAACGGCCACCAATGGGGTTTCTCACGTGGCAACGGCCACCAATAGGGTTTCTCACGTGGCAACGACCACCAAATGGGGTTTCACACGTGGCAACGACCACTAAGTATACGTGGCACAGCCACAGAATGGGTTATTCTCACGTTATCAAAACGGAGAAGAAATCGGGCTTACATGCTACTAGAGCAATGCCCGGTGTGTACTCAAAATTACACACCTAAGTCTTATCACACAAGACTGGTTTACCTTCACGTAGAACTCATAGTGGTTTTTCTCTCATAAAACTCATTTGAAAACTATTTTGTACTCAACACAAAACATAATAAAACTGAGTTCCAACCGGCAAAACACGTACACATTTCTCAAATCTCGATATTGCTTTAACGTATAGCCCAATTCATTACTCACACAAATTCGACGGTTTATAAAGCAATTTCACACTCAGCTTATAAACGCATAAAACAATGGGCTCCAACCGGCTATAAAAATCGTGTGCAATTATAACTCAACACAACACTCAACATGCTTGTTTTATAAACCACAAATCATGCTATAATAGTTTACAAATCACATACACAAATGGTTTAGATTTCCCTTACCTCTTTGCACCTCGTATAGTGCAATCATTTTCCCCGTATCACGGACTAGCCTCGCATTCCACTCTGGAACTCTCGAGCTGTCCAAACGATGTTAAAACATCAATACTCAACTATCACATAAACCTCAATTCTCAAAATCGAGCATAATTGCTCATAACACCTCAAATCTCTCGATTCTCGTAACTCTACCCTAAATTACAACCTCATTCACAATATCTCAACGTCCTACATTTCTCATGTCAAATTATCTACGCTAATTCACCACATTGTCTAAATTTTCATTTATAGCTCAAAATTCCCAAAATTACCAAAATTGCCAAATATCAACATTACTCCAACTACATTGTAATTTCATCAATACTTAATCATTTTTTAGCTATCTCAACGCAATGCTAACAACTAACATCACCAAAATCACCTCAAATATAAGGATCGAAGTTTAGAAATTACCCAAAACTTGTGGAGAGCTTATCTCTTGCCTCGATTCGATCCGTCTTTCGATTTCTAAGTATGTTGTTCTCCCTTTGATGAGGAACAACTTTCCTTCTTGCCACAGCCTCTGATTCGGCCGAAAATGGGTGCTTTGGAGGAGTGAGAAAGTTAGGTTTTGGTAAAAATGGGGGTTGGAAGAGAGAGAAAGTGAAATTACAGGAGAAAAATAGGGGTTCCTTATATAGACTGGGGGTAGGAGATCGATCTGCCTCTTGATGAGATCGATCTGCATTTGAATTTTGGGACGATTTGGGGTAATTTATGCCTAGGAGATCAATCTGTCGAGGGGTGAGATCGATCTCTTTATGGCTTTATGAGATCGATCTGCTCCTTGAGGAGATCGATCTTCTCCCAAACAGAATCATTTAGAGATCGATCTCTTCCTCATGAGATCGATCTTCTCTCAAACAGAATCATAAGGAGATCGATCCTCTTCCATTGGAGATCGATCTGCTCTTTAAATTCTTCCTTCCTCGTCATTTATAACTCACCAGATCGATCTCTCCTTCTCCCAGATCTATCTGCTCCTTAAATTCCTCCTTCTTTGTCATTTATAACTCACCAGATCGATCTCTCCTTCTCCCAGATCGATCTGTCCTCATAGTTTCACATTTATTTTAAACACTTAACATATAAATCTCCAATTATCATTCCCCAATTCACTTAGCTTAATAAATTACACTTCAAGTTCATATTACATAATTAAAATATGTTTGAAATTCTCAGATCTCACACAATGTCTAGAGTCCTTATTTAAAGCTTGAGGGTTGAAGAACTTACCCCTTTTTCTTAGCCAAACTTGTGGTAGTCACAACTCCTTCTCTTGGTCACACCAATGTGAGATTTTTGGGTATGTTGTTCTCCTTGCTCCAAGGAATAACTTTTTCTTCTTGAGCTTTTTCCAAAACTGGTTGAAATGTGATGATTTCTAGAGTGAGAAAGCTTGGGTTTTGAGAGAAAATGGCAGGTGAGGTTTGGTGAGGAAGAGTTCTGAGTTTTTAATCTAATCCCGAGCTCTTTTTTATAGATACAAGCTTGTGAGATCGATCTGGTCCTTATAGAGATCGATCCCTGCATGTTTGGTAGTCCTTTACACCTAACGCAACCACTACCAGATCGATCTTCTCCCTTAATGAGATCGATCTGTCGAAGGGAAATTTTTCTCTTAGAGATCGATCTGCCTCTTGTAGGAGATCGATCTGTTCTTTACAGAACCCTTAAGGAGATCGATCTGTCTAGTCTTGAGATCAATCTGTCTCAAACAGAGTTAAGGAGATCAATCTGTTTGCCTTAAAATCGATCATCTCATTACATAATGCTTAGCAGATCGATCTGGCTCCATTGGAGATCGATCTATCATGCTCCATAACTCAAAATAGGTTCATTTTGGCTCTCCCAGATCGATCTGTCATTCATATTTTCAGATTTTACTGTAGGTTTCTGCAGTAACTTCATTCAAAACCTCCTTAATTTGCTGTCATAGTCATTTCCTCATTCATCCCTCCTTGAGACTTGAAAATGGCATCCAATCACACTTAGTACATATTAAAACTTGTGGAAAATCTTTGTATAACCAAATATATACAATATATAACTAAATGGAAGTGCATAACTTATGCAAATCTTCATTCCATTTACTACACTACTCATTTCTCATTCCACTCACATTCATCATATATCAAAGTCCATTTCTTCATATTCATATTTAATGCAACTTGTACGTACATCACAACTCTTATTACAAGTGTGTACATTAATCTTATGGACTTTATATCACATATGCTTCACATTACTAGTACATCATCATACTTATGAATTTATTTACATATGTTCAAGGTTAAACCTATACGGGGTCTCACAGTGCTCATGCAGCATGGAAGAGTAGTTATCTATGGATCGCAACAATTGAAAGAACTTGAGTGAAATTACCCCACGCATGATTTGGAGCTAGCCGCTGTGGTATTTGCCTTGAAGATCTGGCGGCACTACTTATATGGGGAAAGATTCCAGATATTCATTGACCACAAGAGTTTGAGATATCTGTTTAATCAAAAAGAATTAAACATGAGACAAAGGAAATGGATGGAACTCCTTAAGGATTATGACTGCGAGATTTTGTACCATCCGAGAATGACAAACGTAGTTGTTGATGCCATGAGCAGGAAGAGCATGATATCTACTATGATGATCAGGGAATGGGATTTGTTGGAGCAGTTTGTTGAACTCTGGATCAAAGTTAAAGAGGTAGAGACTGGATTTCTGGCTATCCTACGAATAGATCCCAGGATCATGGATCAGATTAAAATTGGGCAGCGTGATGATCAGAGGTTGATTGATATGGTTAGCCAAGCTGAGCAGACTTCACAGTCGGATCTCATAGTCAATGAGGATGGATTGTTGAGATTTAGAGGATGAATTTGTATATCGGACGACGATACCCTGAAGAGATAAATATTGAGAGAATCCCACTGCTCGCGATACACCGTACACCCAGGGAGTACTAAGATGTATTGAGATTTGAGAAAGGTGTACTAGTGGAGTGGTATGAAGCGAGACGTGACAGATTTTGTGGCCAGATGTTTAGTGTACCAGCAAGTGAAAACTGAGCATCAGAAGCCCGAAAGATTATTGCAGTCTTTACCTGTGCTTACGTGGAAATGGAAGCATGTCACCATGGACTTTATTATGGGTTTACCGAGGACCCGTAGAGGTCGTGATGCGATATGGGTTATAGTGGATAGACTAACGAAAAGTGTCCACTTTCTTTCCATCAAGAGCACAAATACTGTGGATGCCTTAGCTGAGTTATATGTCAGCGAGATAGCTAGACTACATGGGGCTCCAGTGAGTATTACTTCTGACAAAGATTCTCGATTTACTTCCAAATTTGGACCCAGTTTTAGGAGTCCATGGGATCTCGATTGAGTTTTAGTACCGTCTATCATCCTCAGACAGATGGTCAGTCAGAGAAGACTATTTAGACCCTGGAGGATATGTTGAGGGAGTGTACGATGGATTTTAAGGGATCATGGGATGATCACCTGCCCCTAGCAAAGTTTACGTACAATAATAGCTATCATGTGAATATTGGAATGACACCTTTTAAGGCTCTATATGGTAGGAGGTGTAGATCCCCTATAGCGTGGGAAGAAGTGGGTGATAGAAAGATAAATACTCTCGAACTTGTTGAATAGGCTGTACAGAGTGTGAAACTCATATGTGAGAGATTACGGGCTGCACAGAGTAGACAGAAAAGCTAAGCAGATGTGCGTAGACGGCCACTCGAGTTTGATGTTGGTGATGCAATATTTCTGAAGATATCACCGAGTAAGGGTATCATGAGATTTGGAAAGAAAGGGAAATTGAGTCATCGATACATCGAACCATTCGAGATTCATGAGAGAGTGGGAGAGGTAGCCTATAGGTTAGCATTACCTCCACAGATGTCCGAAATACACAACGTCTTTCATGTATCTATGTTGAGGAAGTACCACCCGAACCCTTCTCATGTCATAGAGTATGAAGAGATGGACATACAAGAGGACATGAGCTACACTGAGGAACCCGTTCAGATTCTCAATAGGAAAGAGAAGGTACTTAGAAACAAAAGCATCTCATTAGTGAAAGTTTTGTGGAAACATCACTTAATGGAAGAAGCAACTTGGGAATTGAAAAATCTCATGAAGGAGAAATACCCCCATCTGTTTCATGAGTCGAGTTGAATTTGGAGGACCAAATTCTTTAAAGATGGGGAGGATGTGAGAACTATGTATTTTTTATACCCCATTTATGAGAATTGTAATTTTGTGCATGTAATTATGATATGTATATGTACACACAAGTTTTAAATATGATAAAGTATAAGGAAATGAGGTCTTTAAGTCTTGAATGTGTATGGATTGAAATATGGACTATGGGGTAGATTTTGAGAAGTTTTACATTGAGTTTTCGGTAAATTGATGCATCAGTAGTATAATCTGTGAAGGGCAGATCGATCTCCAAGGATGAGAGATCGATCTCATGGCCCTAGAATGCAGAAAATATGCAAGAACTGATAGGCAGATCGATCTCATGAAGCATTCTGTAAATAGCAGATCGATCTCCTCAAGGAGCAGATCGATCTCATGAAACGTTCTGTAAACAGAAAATCGATCTCATAATTGGAGCAGATCGATCTCATGAAGCAATTAAGAGATCGATCTCACCCCACGACAGATCGATCTCCTAGGCATAAAATTCCCCAAAACGTTACCAAATTCAAAAAGAGATTGATCTCATCAAGGATCAAATCGATCTCCTAGTCTATAGAAGAACCCTTGTGTTTTCTTGCATTTCATCTTTTCTCTCTCTAAAAAATCGAAGCTATAGCTTTCTCTCTCTTTCAAAGCCCCCATTTTCGTTCGAATCAAAGGTTGTGGCAAGAGAAAAAGTTGTTCCTCATCCAAAGGAGAGTAACATACTTGGAAATCGTAGGACGAATCGAATCGAGGTGTGAATAGAGCACTCCACGAGTTTTGGGTAAATTTCTAAACTTTGATCTTGGATTTTTAAAGTGATTTTAGTGATTATGGTTGTAGGCATTGTGATGAAAGAGCTAGGAAATGATTAGAGATTGATGAAATTGTAATTTTGTGGGAGTAAAGATGATATTATGCAATTGTGGTAATTTTGGAATTTATGACTATAAGTTTGGAATTGAGGCAATGAGGTGAATTGGGCATGGAGATTGTACATGAAAAATATAAGATTTGAGATGTAATGCATGAGAGTGTGGGTTGTGATAGAATTATGAGAATTGGGTTATTTGAGTATTTAATGAGAATGTGAGCAAATATGTGCTCGATGATGTGATTGAGGTGAATTTTGATGTTTTTACATCGTTTGGACAGCCGGGAGCCCGAGAGTTCCAGAGAGGAATGCGAGGGTAGTCCGTCATTTATGGGAAACGATTGCACTATACAAGGTGCAACGATGTAAGGGAAAACTTAATCTCATTTGTGTGTGTGTGTTTTTGTGATGAATATTGTAGCATGAAATGTGATTTGAGAAAACAAGCATGCTTTTATGAGTTGAGAATGAGTTATTGCAGACGAGTTTATAGCTGGTTGGGGCCCAATTGTTTTGAGTTGTAAACTAAATGTGAAATTATTTTACAACCGTTTTGAGTTTAAAAAGTGAAAAGTAATTTGGGCTCTATGTTAAGGCGTACTGAGATTTGAGAAATGTGTGTGTGGTTTTGCCGATTTGAGCTCGGTTTTTACACATTTTGTGTTGAGTACAAAATGGTTTTGAGATGAGTTTTATGAGAAAAACCATTATGAACGCTACGTGAAGGCAAAACAGTTTTATTTGATAATGGCTATTACTGAGACTTAGGCGTGTCATGTTGAATACACATCTGGCTTTGCTCTTGTAGCATCTAAGATCGGGCCGTGCTCTAGTGTAAGACCGACTCCTCCGTTCTGGTAACATGAGATGACCCCGCTCCACGGCAGCGTTGGGTGGCATTGCTCTGATAGCATGTAAGACCGGGCCTTGCTTTGATAGAATGTAAGACCGTCGGCTGTACGACTCTGATCAAGTCTACAGCGAACCATGGTCATCGGTGTATTATTGTCGACGAAATCCCTCGATTGGGGATGTTCGCCTAGGAGACGAGTTCAATCGTTTTGATGTGCCATGACGAGTTTTTATATGAGTTTTATTGCCTAGTCTTGTTTTACACATGAGTTTGTGTTTGGTGGTTGCGCCACGTGCATTACTCATGCGGTGATTTTTATCACGTTTTATGAGAAAATGCCATTATCGCATCCTGTTTTATACATGCTTGTTCCACATGCTTGTAACTGCTTGTAATCATGGTTTGAGCCATTTATTACCATGTTTCTACATGAGCTTTGAGTAATGAGCTGAGGTGATGTTTTAATTATTCATGCTACATTTCCCACTGAATTTAACTTGTAAAATAAAATGATTGTGCTGTGCGAATCATTTTCTTATTATTGAGTCCCTTACCCCCTTACTGAGCGATTTAGAAGCTCACCTTGTTTTCTCTTCCCCTCAGATTTCTTCAAGTGAAGAGAGCGTTCTCTGCAACGTACGGAGTAGTGGCTAGTGGAGGACTTGAGCTCGAGGCCATATATTGTACTTTGAGGTATAATTTATCATTTCATGTACCGAGACTGATATTGTAATTACAGACACTTGATGTACAATGATGTATGGGATGCATTAGGATTAATTAACCTTGAATTGAGTAATGGATATGGTATAATATATAATTATGAGATGATGAGATCCTGAGGTGAAAATTATAAATTATATATGATAATGTACAGGAATGCACCCTTAATTGTGAATTGATGAATAAAAAGTTTTATATTTTCCATGTTTTCGTCGCTTCCGGGGCGTCATAGGACCAAGTCCTATTCCTTCATCATTTGGGTTTCTTTATTTTTTAACTGTAGTAGATGATTACAGTAGGAGTACATGGACCTTCTTGATGAAGTCAAAAGCAGAAGTTAGAAATATCATACAAAACATTTACACATTTGTAGAAACTCAGTTCAACCGCAAAATCAAATGCATTCGCAATGACCAAAGTCAGGAATTCAAAATACATGATTTCTTTGATAAATATGGCATAGTACATCAGTTTTCATGTGTGTCCACACTAGACCAAAACAGTAAGGTTGAACGAAAGCACTAGCATATACTTAATGTAGCTAGAGTACTGAGATTTCAAGTCAAACTGCCACTCTCCTTCTGGTCAGATTGTGTTTCACATGCGACCTTCTTAATCAATAGAATCCCTTGACCCCTCATACAAAATAAAACACCCTATGAGATTTTGTTTAACAAACAACCACAGTACAACTACCTTAAGGTATTTGGGTGCCTATGTTTTGCTTCCACACTACCTACTCATAGATCAAAATTTGATCCAAGAGCTAGAAAGTGCATTTTCCTTGGTTTTGAATATGCTGTCAAAGGATACAAATTGTTTGATCTCCATACACATGAGGTATTTTGTTCTAGAAATGTTATTTTCTATGAAAAAGAATTCCCATTTGCTCAAATACGCACTCAACCATCTCACAACACTCCTGTGCTTCCCATAGTTCCTACTGAGTCCACCATTCACGATACTTCATTTACTGACCTGCAATAAGAATCTATCACCATTAGCACAAATCCCCCTGTTATCCCTAGAAGATCTGCAAGAGCCAAGCATGTCCCCTCTTATCTGAAGAATTACAGCTATGATCTTCTAAGCAATCCATCCTCCTCATTTCCACGAAAGACTTCTCCTTATTCCCTTTCTCAGGTTTTTTCTTATTCCAAAATCTCACCATAATACAAACTTTATTCTATTGCTCTTGACTCTTTTCAAGGACCACACACTTACCAACAGGCTATTACACAAACTTGTTGGAAAGATGCAATGCAGGTAGAGCTTTAAGCTTTGCAGGACAACCAGACTTGGGAGCTCACTGATCTATCCCCTAGCAAGCGTCCCATAGGCTGTAAATGGGTCTACAAGGTTAAACTAAAGTCAGATGGGACCCTAGATAGATATAAAGTAAGGTTGGTGGCCAAAGGATACATCCAATAAGAAGGTATTGACTATTTGGACATCTTTTCACCTGTGGCTAAGATGAGCACTATTAGAATGTTGCTTGCTTTATCAACAGCCAAGAATTGGCATTTGGAACAACTTGACATCAACAATGCCTTCCTTCATGGGGATTTGAATGAGGAAGTTTATATGGAATTGCCTCCAGGAGTTCATTCTTCCAAGCCAAACCAAGTGTGCAGATTGTTGAAATCCATATATGGCCTTAAACAATCAAGCAGGCAGTGGAACGCCAAGCTCACTGGTATTCTGGTACAATCTGGTTTTGTCCAAGCAGCATCTGATCCTTCCTTATTTGTTAAGCATTCAGCTTCTTCCTTTACTACTATATTGATCTATGTTGATGATGTAGTATTATCAGAGAATGACTTTGACCAGATCACCACTATTAAACACTTGCTGTATCATCAGTTTAAGATTAAAGACCTTAGCCCATTAAAATACTTCCTTGGTTTAGAAATAGCTCGGTCCACTACTAGAATCAACCTGACACAACGAAAATATACCTTAGACATTCTGTCTGATTCAGGATTTTTGGATTCTAAGCCAGTTTCCACTCCTATGTTACCAAACACAAAACTCCACAATAGTGACAGCACTCCTTTATAAGATGTTACTGCTTACAGGCAACTTATTGACAAACTATTTTACCTTACTTCTACCAGACCTGACCTCACCTATAGGGGTGTAAGCGATACAGTGGTGCTCGCAAGCTACTCGGACTCGACTCGAGCAAAACTCGAATTCGGCTCGATTTTAGTCGAGTCGAGCTCAAGCTCGAGCTACTCAAGCTATCGAGTAAGTCGAATTCGAGTACTTAGATACTTGGCTCGAGTAGCTCGTGAGCCTAATCGAGCCTCGAGCTTTTATATATTTTAATAATATATATTATATAATAATATTTATATAATGAGTGTAAGAGCGAGCTCGAGCTCGAGCTCGAGTCGAGCCTTAGAATCGAGCTTGAGTTCGAGCAAAAAATCAAACTTATATAATCGAGCTTAATTGAGCGAGCTCGAGTTGCTCAAACTCGATCTCGAGCCGAGCTCGAGTTTAAAATATAAGGCTCGATCGAGCTCGAGTTGAGTATCGAGCACCGAGTTTTTGAGTCGAGCTCGAGCTAGAGCACTTCACTGTATCGGCTCGGCTCGGCTCGATTACACCCCTACTCACCTATGCCACTCAGCAACTCTCACAATTCCTCGACAAACCTACCCAACATCATCTTTTTGCTGTTCATCGAGTCTTAAGATGCATTAAAGGAACTCCTGGTCAGGGCATATTCTTCTCTGCTACATCAGACTTCAAATTAAAGGCATTTTCATATAATGATTGGGCAACTTGTCTGGACTCCAAAAAATCTATTACAGGGTATTGTGTGTTCCTTGGATCTTATCTTATTGCTTGGAGATCTAAAAAGCAAACAACAGTTTCCAGATCTTCCTCAGAGGCTGAATATAGAGCATTGGCTACCACTACATTTGAGGTTCAATGGCTTTTGTATTTACTAAGAGACCTTCACATTGATCATCCTTCTCTTGCATTATTGTTTTGTGATAACCAATCAGCTATATACATAGCCAAAAATCCTGTCTTCCATGAGAGAACCAAGCACATTGATATTGATTGTCACATTGTTAGAGAGAAACTTCTTACAGGGATCATTCATCTTCTTCTAGTGAAGACCATTGATCAGCTAGCTGATTTATTTACTAAGGCTTCTCATCCTACTTCCTTTCATGCCTTATTATCCAAGTTGGGAGTTCAAAACATATACTCTTCAGCTTGCGGGGGAATTTTTGAGCAGTATACAGCTCATCAGGCTCCTCAATCAAGATCATTCAATAATCATGCCACAGCTGATCAGCTTCTACAATGCACTAGAAGACTTTTAGCGAAGGAAGCTTCTAATGGCTCGAGTATTACGCCAGATAAATCAGTTAGCTAATTTTTGCTCAGTCAATTTTTCTTTCCGTTAGCAGCCGAACTTCTAGCATCTTCTTTGATAAATTCTTGAATCTTCATTCTTCTTGTATATAAACGTGTAAATCACACTATCAATGAAATATAACAAAAATTTCCTCTGTATTCTTTCACTCTATTCCTTCTCGTAACATTGAAGTTGTTACAAGATTGAACACAATATAAACAACCCTGAAGGAAAAAGTTTATCCATATTTAACAATCTAAGGGATCTATACAGTAAAGTTTATCAACTTTAAAAGTCCCATGATGCTCATTTGATGAATTTCAGATAGTGTATCCTTCCTCCGAAAGATTTACAACAAATTCTCTTGGACCCTAAACTAGTCTCTTATCTCTGTATCTAAAATTAAACATAAAACATAGGAATATTGATATGCTAAACATTTCTTTATATATTTTGGATAATATTTCAAGAATAAAATAATAACGATCTTTGGGTGAATTAAGTCTTTCCAAAACTTAAAACTGAATGATTATTCTAATATTTAAATGATTGTGTGTTAATGTTTAAATAGTTTGATGAACACTTGCTTGGATGCTTGAACTTGTGTGATACTTGTTTAGATGATTTGAACGTGTGTGACATTTACTTAACTACTTAAACTAGTCCGCTCAATCTTTTATAGGACTTAAAACATGCTTGCATATTGATCGAATTACTAGTAGTTATAGACTAAAATATGTGATTGACTGCAATTTTTATATGTGCTTAGTTGCAATCTTTGTAGTTTGATGAGAACACATAATTAATGCTTTCTTTGAATATGCCTAACAATATGACTGGCTGTAAAATGTGTGCTTAATGTGATTGTTTGATTAAATGGTGAAACCTTTCCACAAGCTTATTGATAAAAGCTAACTGCATGTTTTGAAGAAGTATAGATGACACGCATAGCATTTAAGGAGCTCTTAAAACAGAGTTGGGAGAATACTAGAGATAACATTTAACAAAAGTTAAGAGGATTAGGTAGAGATATAGCCTATTGGAATAGGACTAGCTTTAGCAACATTTTTTGGAGGAAGAAGCAGATTTTGGCAAGATTAAAAGGGATTCAGAAGTAAGATGTCATAAAGAAAATCTTTTCTTAGCTAAGCTCGAATAATAACTCTAGCATGATTATGGTAAGTTACTGCAACAGGAACATATATTATGGTTTCAAAAAGCTAGAACAAAGAGGATTCAATCAGGAGACAGAAATACTATTTACTTCTTTATCCTTGCTCTAGTGAGAAGGAGTAGGAATAGTCCTGGCAATCCATGTCGACACGACACGACATGACACGACACAAATTAAAACAGGGACACAAATTTATGAAACACGAACACGACATGAATTATCAAACATGTCTGAAACGTAAACACGAACACGACACGTATTTTATACGTGTGACACGTGACACGACACGGTTGACACGTTATAATTATCCGTATCACACGACACGACACGATAAACACGAAAAAATATAATTGACATGAATAGACACGACACGAATAGGCACGACACGAATAGAAACGACACGAATAGACACGACACGAATGACACGGTTAAAAATAAAACATAATAAAAAAAATCATAATATTTACTGATTTACAGCAATAATTTAATTTACATACATTTAAAAATTATTAACAAATATAACGTAATAATAATCTTCAATCCATACCATCCATAATATTTATTTAAAATTATAAAAAATACGAATAAAACATAAAGAGTTAACATTATGTCAAAACATAAATAATCAACAAACATTCAAACATTAAATTCGCAAATACCAACTCAATATAATACAAGAAACAATAATTCAAAAGGTTAACATAACTCAATAGGATTCAGTAAATTGAAAAGAAGTAGAACACTTGAGTGATGTTGAATCTTCTTTACTAAGATCCAAGTTGATGACATTATCTATTGTCTCCTCAAAGTTCCCATCAACATCATCACGCAACCAATCTTTGCAACAAACAACTGCTTCCACAATATCTGGCTTAAGTGAACTACGATACTGATCAAGAACTTTACCACTAACACTAAAAGTAGATTCAGACGCTACTGTGGAAACAGGAATACTCAAGATATCTCGAGCCATGGCAGCAAGCTCAGGATACCGATATTGACTTTGCCTCCAAAATTGCAAAATATCCATTTCTTGATTTCTAGCAACTCTTTGTTCTTCCAAATACAACTCCAATTGAGACTTTTTTACAACAGCAACATACTCAACATCAAAAGTCTCAAACTCCTAATTGAAAAACAAATTCAAATATAAAATCAAAATCATCTATTCATGGACACTTCAAAGAAAAACAATATAACAATTAACAAATAGTAGCATGCCATAAATCTTACGTAATTCCCTATTTGGATAAACAATGTGTACAAATGCCAATACATAATACAAAGAATATTTCTTTTCAAGAATAAACAAATAAGAAAAACATTAAATGAATATAATTAAAACTCACATTTCTTTATAAAACGAGACAACATTTACTTACCTTCCAAATATCATTTTGATGTGAACTCATAATTATGGTATCGGATCCCACACCATCAACAGTTTGGTTGTTACCATCCACTGAAAAGGAGCCAGAAACAGAAGCCTTCGCAGCATTACTAGAATTAGCATATTCAGAATATAGAGAAAACAAAGAATCCCTAACTTTTTGAACTCTCTGGAATCATGCCCATAAAGTTTGTTGTAACTCCATTCCACAAATTGTATCTTGTAACGAGGATCCAATATCATAGCTATAGCTAAAATCAAACTAAACTCAGACCAATACTTCTCAAACTTTTCAAACATTGAAGAAGCCATCTTTTTAAACTACACATCATCACCATTCATGTGTTCTTTCAAGCTTAATCATGCCCAAAATACTGAAGGAAAGTATAAGTTGGATGTAGGATACTTCGATCCAGAAAACACACAAGTAATCTCATAAAAAACACTTAAGAACTTGCTTAGTTTCTCAATTCTATCCCACTCAACTTTAGATGGACAATTCTTATAATTTGAATCACTAATTTCCAAGTGAGTAAAAGCCATGCGAAAGTAAAGGGCACTTTGAAGCATGAGAAATGTGGAATTCCATCTAGTTGGAACATCTTGTCTCAATCCTCTATTGGCATTTAAGCTAACTAGGCTCACACACTCCAAAAATTTTTGTTTTCTGATTTGAGACCCTTTTACATACTTAATACTCTCCCTCACTTTTCTGACAGACTCATCAACATCTTTCAAACCATCTTGGACCATCAAATTCAGAATATGAGCACAACATCTTAAATGAAAAAACTGACCATTTCCTAAAAGTGTTTTCCGTACATTCAATTGCAACTTCATAAAATCAACAAAAGTATCATTAGAATAAGCATTGTCTAATGTTATAGAGAACAATTTACCCTCTATCTCCCAATCAGCCAACAAAGAATACACTTTTTCACTCAAACTAATACCATTGTGTGGAGGTGGCATAAAGGAAAAATTCAAAATTCTCTTTTGTAAATTTCAATCATGATCAACAAAATGTGCAATGATGCATATATACCCATCAGTAGTGATAGAAGTCCATAAATCAGAAGTCATACAAATTCTACCGAGTATTCCTTTCAACATGAGTTTCAAGCAACTTTTTTGTCTCTTATACATTTTAATAACATTGGACTTAGCAGTATTCCTAGTTATTGAAATCACATCATCACACAAGTAAGAGAACACATCCCTAATTCCACTATACTCCACAAATGACAATGGTAGATTATGCTTAACAATTGCAATTATTAATTTCTCACGAAATTGTTCAGGTTCAAATTTTGTAGACCTCATTAGCATAGACCCACCATATTCCTTAGAAAAAATCATTTATCCTACATCACGAGTGCCTCTCCTAACACAAGTCTTCATATGACGCAAGAGATTTCCATTCCCATATTTGCTGTCATAATTTTTAATTTCATTACAATATCTACATTTTACCTTCTTAGTACCATCGATTGTCTTCTCAGGCAATATCTCGAACACTACCCAAACACAAGATGTAAATTTCTTTTCTTTTTTACGTTTTCCTTTACCCTTTCCAATCTCTTTCGTATCAACTACTTGTTGTACCTACAAACGATCATCATTATCCTCCAACTCCAAGTCCTCCACATCCACAATAGTGTTAGGAATAGAATCTGACTGTAAAGGAACATTGATATTGATAATTCTATTTTTAATAGAATTATTTGTGCTTAAATTCCTAATTATTTATTTAATCCCCATATTATTTTATTAATAATCCCCTTTATTTAATTAAAATTCTTTAATGTGCAGATAAATTAAATCCAAAAGAAACTCAATCGTTTCAGTCAAAATTGGGCTGAAATCGGGCTAAAGGAGACTGGACCACTTTCAATTTGCAGACCGAGTCATCAGTCGTCTGGATACGCATGAAGCCAGGTGTCCGATTTTATTTACTCTGAAACCATAAGATCGAAGGACACTGTGCCAACCTCCTGGAGGACACACGTCGGGCCACATCGCACAGTAAATTGGACAAAAAGACTGATAACGTGGAAATATCTACTCTACAGCAAATCAAATGAAGACAAGTGGCCAAACAATGCCAACTCATCTAAGATAAAAATTTACCATTGTACCCCTATGTTTGTGTATAAATAGAACATGATGGCAATTGAAAAATCAAGTAGGAGTAGGGTAAGTAGAGCAGAATTTAGGAGTAGGGTAGAGTAATTTTAGGAGTAGTTTTAGAATAGTTTTATTTTTATTTTAAAGTTTTCATTGCTATTTTCTATTTTTCTTTGGTTTCTCTTAACTTTTCACGTAACATTGGCAGCCACCATTTCTCTTGTTTTCACTTGGCTATTGTTCATGATACCTTTAAAATTTCTTCAATGAAAAAGAAAATTTTATTTTCGCCTTTCTTTAATCTCGATTTTTTTAATTGTGATAGCAGCTCATTACTTAAACTTTTCCATCCTTTTCTTTATGTTTCTCCTTTGTTTCACTTTAGCTTGTGCGCTGTTTGATCGTTTGCATCATTCAGATTTGCTAATTTTTTTTGGGCTTAAACATTGCTGATCGGTTCAAGGCTGAGTGACACAGCATTGCCTTCATTAGTTCAGCCCCTGTTCATTTTTGTTACCTGCATATGTTTATATTTCATTCCTTTTATAGTTTCCAGTTGGTGTGTTTTTCATATATTTCTATTTCATCATTATTTTTATGATATTGTGCAGCTACAGTGGATGGGTGAGACTATTGCATCTGATGTTAGAAGGCTGGTAGCAGCAGCCATTTTCTTCAATCCTTTATTGTGTTTTCAAGCTTAGTTTCCCTTGTTTAATTCTTTTGCTCGACTTATTTTTATTTTCACTTGCTATTCCTCAAACTACACCATTTCGTCCCAAGCTGTTTCTGTTTGATCCTTTCCATTTCTATTTTGGTTTGTCTTTGGTTCCAGGGATACTGGCGTGGCTGGGTGGTGCTGCCGATTGATGCAGAACAGAAGCTAGAATGAATGATTGCAGTGGACAAGGACCTATTTCCCTCTCTGTTCTACTCTGTTCTTAGTTATTTACACTGTTCATCTTTGTTGTGGTTTTTATTCTATATTAATCTTTTTTGTTCACTGCTGCAAATGTGTGGCACGGGCTAAAGACTGAGTTGCTACTGCTGGACGTGGTGTTAATGGGTTCGTGTGGTGCATTCCAGTGATCAGGAATGAAGCAGAAGGGCAAAGCGGCAGAACTGAACTACTAGTGTAACTAGCCGAGCTGAGCAGAGGAAAGAACACAGAGTGCTTGCTGGTTCATGGTTGAATGCATGGCAGACGAGGCTGATGCCACAGTCATTCTCTACTATGCTCTGTTTTGAGCTCTTATCACCGGTCACTTTAACTTTTCTGGTTATTTTGCATTATTCCATGGTGCTGATGCTTTGGTTTCTGCTGGTTGCTCTTGGTTTGCAGGACAGAGTTGGGGCTACTGTGTTTCTTACTGAAGGCACAGTTTACAAGAGCTGCTGCTTTGGACATGTCTTGCTGCAATGACCAATACGTAGATGCTGCTGAAGGTACGGTACGGGAGGATGTGTGCTGCTGTGGAGGGAATGAAGTAGAGTCTGAGTTGGTACAAGGATTCAGTGAAGCAGACAGAACCAAAGGACAGTATACGAGGTAGTAACACCTGGACAGAAGTCTTGATACAGCACCTAGAGACAACTGAAAATGGAGCAGCATTTGTAGCAGGTTACAGTTTGCAACCTGCAGCACCTGGACATTACAGGAGGCAGAAGATAAAACGCGGGAGTGAACTGGGCATACCGAGGATGGAGCAGCAGGACACATGCAAAACCAAGAGCAGAATGCAGGACATCTGCAGCAGTGATCAACCCGAGAGCATGCCTGGAAATGAATTTGGAAGATGACAAGTGAATAGTACCAACCTTTCGGGACCACTTTGGTGTTTTGCAATTCACTTAAGGCCATGTTTGGCACATTTTCATTGTAGCAATTAATCCATTTTCATGCATTTGTTAGTTGTTAGTTAGTTAGTTTAGTCAATTATAATGGTAGGTTAGTTTTATTATTTTTGCATGGTAATTTGTAGTGTTAATTTTTAGTTAATAGTTAATTTTATATTAAATGTTTTAGGATTTTATTTTAGTTTAGATGCATTTAGAGTTAATTTAGATTAAATGTGTTTCATGCATTTTTAATTTAGTCTTTATTTTCATTAAGTTTTAGTTTAGTTTAAATTGCATTTTGATTAAGTAGTTTAAAATTGCATTTTAGGCTAGTTTAGTTGTAGTTTAATTTTATTGCTTTATTTTCATAATTGCATTTATTGCGTTAATTAGTTTTAACTGTTTTAGTTTCTTCTGTAGGTTTTTTAATTTAATTGCGTGGAGCACTATAAGTAATTTTGCTCGATTTTATTTCCTTTATTTTATAGTTTTATTATTTTATTGCTTTCAGTATTTTTAATTCTAGCTATGTAGATCACCCACCTTAATTTCATAATTTGCTAGAATATACTTAGGGTAAAAGCAACCGGCAGTTAATTAGGCTAATCAACTTCTCTGTGGGACGATAATCTCGGGACTCAAATCCCCTTATTACTTGTACGACCCATGCACTTGCGGACATATACCCTTAGGGCGTGTCAAGTTTTTGGCGCCGTTGTCAGGGAAGTTTTAATTAGTTGTTAATTAATATCGGTGAAATTATGCTTAGGTGTATTTCGAGCTTGTAAATATTTAGAGCCTTAGCTTAGGTTAGTTAAATTTTCTCTTAATTAAAATAAAAAAAATTGAAAAACTTAAAAAAAAAATTTCTATGGACTTTTCGATGATTGCATGGATTGAGCCAGAAGTTTTGATTGCTTTCCTCTAAATCCTGAAATTGAACACTTAGAAAAATTCGAAAGGATTTTAAGAAATTATTAGCTGCGCTGCAAAACATCATGACAGAAAATAGGGAATTTAGAACCGTTGGAGATTATGCAATGCCGACGATTGAAGGATACTATTTCGACATTAGGCCACCAGCTGTCCATGCAAACAACTTCAAAATTAAGCCCGCAATCTTCCAGATGATCCAGACTTCATTGCAGTTCAGTGGGCTCCCTCACGATGACCCACATACTCACCTTGGGCAATTCTTGGACTTGTGCAACACCTTTAAACATAATGGATTATCTGATGATGCGCTTTGGCTTAGATTATTCCCCTTCTCACTTAGTGATAGGGCGAGACACTAGTTAACCTCCCAGCCTCCAGGATCTATTTCTACATGGGACGAGCTAGCCCATCAATTTCTATCTAAGTTTTTCCATCCCTCTAAAATGGCCCAACTCCGTAGTAATATATCCTCCTTTGCCCAGTACGACTCTGAATCTCTTTACGAGGCATGGGAACGATATAAGGAGCTTCTTAGGAAGTGCCTTCACCATGGCCTACCTTTGTGGTTGCAAGTCCAGACCTTCTACAACGGACTTACAACCAAATAGGACCATTGTTGACGCTGCGGCGGGTGGAGCGTTTATGTGTAAAACAGAGGAGGAAGCTTACGAGTTGTTAGAAAAGATGGCGGTTAACAACTATCTATGGTCCTCAGAGAGGCAATTGCCAAAGAAGTCGACCGGTATTTATGAGCTCAACACACTGTCTACCTTGACCTCTTAAATCGCTAATCTTACGAAGAAGGTAGAGTCGCTCAGTACCCAACATAATCCTCCCACTAGTCCTAACCCTATATATTCTGTCCAAAGTCCTTTTCTTTCCTGTGAGCTGTTTAGTGGTACCCACTCTGTAGATAGGTGTCCGCTCAACTTAGAATCGGTTCAGTATGTTGCTCCCCCTACGCAACAGAACAACCCTTTTTCAAACACCTATAATTCAGGGAGGAGGAACCTGTGAGACCCCGTACATGTATAGCTATGTATATAGGAACATGGGAATGTAAATAAAATCATAAGTAAGATGATGTATTGTAATGTTAAGTGTATGCAATGTAAGTTTATAAGATTATGTATGCACTTGTAGTAAGAATTGTGATTATACGTACAAGTTGCATTATGAGTGAGTAGGAAGAAATGAACTTAAAACGGGAAGAATGTGATCGAAATGGAATATGAGAAGTATAGTAAAATGGAAGGAAAGATTTACATAAGTGTATATTTCCATTCGAGTAATATCGTATATATTTGGTCATACAAAGATTCTACACAAGTTTTAATGTGTATGTAGTGAGGATGGATCCCATTTTCAAGTCTCAAAGATGAATGAATGAGAAAATGATCATGGAAGCAAATTAAGGGTGCTTGGTAAGAGTTGTTGCAGAAAAAACTGCAGGAAATCTAGAATTTGTGAAGGCCAGATCGATCTCATAGGATGAGAGATCGATCTGGGAGAGCCAGAATGCTCTAATGTGAGAAATGGAAGGGAACAGATCGATCTCCAAAGGAAGCAGATCGATCTCCTTAGCTCTCGGGTTGGAAGCAGATCGATCTCTCCTAAGACCAGATCGATCTCCTTAAGCTTTTGTTTGACAGCAGATCGATCTCCAGTCTCGACAGATCGATCTCCAGTCTCGACAGATCGATCTCCTACCTTTAAAACGTCTCAAAAAAAAGAGGGATTTTTGAGGAACAGATCGATCTCCACCCAAGGAAGATCGATCTCATCAAGTCAAAACTATAAATGGGAGCAGTTGGATCATCAGAATTTCGGGAAAACATTTCCATTTCACTTCAACTCAAAGAAATCTAGTTTCTCACTCCTAAATCCAGCCATTTTCAGTGAGATTTAAGGAGAGGCTATTAGAGACAAAGTTGTTCACATCAAAGAGAAGAACAACATAATCTAGAGGCATTTTCCCATTTGAAGGATTGAAGAAATAGAGGGCAATCCTAATTGGAGCAAGAGGAAATCCAATGAGGTAAGTTCTAATGCACAAATCCAAGTACATTGGTTTGGATATTGATATGGGAAATGGTTAGTATGCATAGACATGATAGAACTACCTAGGATGGTATGAAATGCATATAGCTTGGAAATAGTCAAGTGTGAGAAAGTGGAATGTGGGAGTATTTTTGATGAATGGGATATCTTGAGTGGATGAGTATGTTGTGGAAATGGTTTGGAAATGTTGATATTAGGATAAATTGGGAGGTTTACCACAAAGGGTAAAAAAATGTGTAATTAAGGCATTGGATAAATGCTTAGTTGAATAAGAGTTAGAAACATTAACTCAAATGTTGATGGATGAATTTCAGTTTCGGATGATACGCCGGAGCAAGTCGAGATGAGAACGAGAGAAGCATAAGGCGGATAGTTGCACACACAAGTAAAACGAGGTAAGGGACTGTGTGTTAGCTATAGAGATGTTCGTACGTAATTACAGCAATTTCGTAGATATATTGCTAGGACTAGTACGATATTATAATTCTATGAAATGATATGGAAGTATGCAAAGTACTATGACGTATATGTGTATTGAGAAATGGGATAGGGTAAGGAAATAGCATGATATGCATGTTTTCAATGATTTTCTCAATTTTACATTGTTATTTATGATTGAGAAACGTTGATGATAGGTTGGCTAATTTTACATGTTTTAGCATGAAGAGGCATGCTGTATGAGTAAACGTGTTTTGAGTTTTAAAAAGAGAAAATAGCCATCTATCAGTTTTGAGATGAGATTTGGTGTTGAAGCGTTAGCTCACACCCGGTTTAAAGCCTTGATGTACCGTGCGGGCGTTTTAACTCGCACGGAGGTTTTGAGAAAGTGCGAGAACTATGCTCGTACCTGTTTTGTTGAGTTAAGGTAAACCTGGGGGTCTGGGACCCAAGGGGATACCAGCCGACGGCCAATTGAACGGGCTGGGCCTTAACGAAAGATCGTACCGCGCTGGAGCCTTACGTTGACTGTGTGTCGCGCTGCTTGCTCGCCTGGTATATGAGACATGGTTTAAGGATAAAAAGTCCATCGGAGTTGGAGTATGGACTTGGGTCCACGGTTGTACGTAGAACAGTGTAGTCACCCGTTGGTATACTATGTACCGTGCTGGGTGCACGTGAGTACGAGTATCGCGTAGATGACACACGACGTATCTTCACCGTGAGTATACGAGGAGATGAGGTGGATTGAGATGAGCCGGAGGGTAGGACTGACCCATCCCCCTTCAGGCGAAGTGATACCCTGTGCACACCCGATCAGTGAGGCCTGGGATCACTGACTGTGGCCATAAGTCGTGGATATTTGATTGCCTAAAATTCCATGCCTGTCTCAGAGAATCGAGAAACAGAGACAATCTCAGAAAAGAAAGAGATTTGCGAGAAAGAATGATTTGAGAAGTGAAAGAGATTTCGTGTTTTAATAAATCTTCGATTTCACATTCGTGCCATGAGGGCACTATTTATGAGCATGTTTTAAATGGAAGTTTGACATTTGATTTACACGAAAATGCTATTGAGAAAGATGTGTTTAAATGCATTGTTCGTATGATATTTCCATTTATAACGAAAACATGGTTTTGGTTTATGCATGCATGGGCTATGTAGGTAGTACGATATCTACCTGCTAGCATACATTTCCTTACTGAGCCGTGGTTTGCTCATCCCACTATTTTTCCCCCTCCAGGTACTGCGAAGTAAGAGAGCGGTGGTCTCTAAGTCTTTTGTGTTGAACAGCTCCCACAATCCGCAAAGGTATAAGATTTGTATACACGAGTATTTTGTATCTAATATATTGTATCGCACAGTTATATCTTGGAATTGTAATCAGTATTATGGGGATGATATGTAAACACTTGGTATTTATACAATTAATTTTGTGTATTTACACACACACCTGGGAGTGTGAATTAAAGTTTTAAATATTCCGCTGTAAATAAATAAATTTTTAGTAATTGCATCTTCTCACAGCCCAACCGTAGTAGAGAATGTATGGATAGAAGGGTTCCCGAAAACGGGGCATGACAGAACCATCCTAACTTCTCCTCGAACCAAAACCAAGGGCAAAATTCTAGCTCTAGACCTGTAGGACTCCCTGGTTTTCAAGCTCCACCAGTTCAGGTACCACCACAGTCACAATTTCCATATCACCCGCCTCATCAACCATCCCCACCCCAATTTCAGCATCATCCATCTCACTTCCATCAACCACCACCACTTATGCAGCCCCAACTCTATCATGCACCAGCAGCTGAGAAGAAGCCTACATTAGAGGAGATGTTCTCAACGATCCTGCAAAATCAAGCTGCTTCAATTAAGAACTTAGAGGTTCAGGTGGGACAAAAAGCTAGTGCTCTTAGCCAACGTCCTAAATGGACCTTTCCTAGTAATACTGAAGTTAATCTTGTTAAGCAAAGGGATGGTAAGGAACATGTTAGATCTATCACCCTTAGGAGTGGTAGAGAGCTAGAGGAGCCACAAGTTACGTCCCAACCTGAACAGCACATAGTTGAAGAATTCGTAAGTTCTAAAGAAACATCTCAGAAAGAGCAGGAACCTAAAGATCGGGCTGCAAAAGAATCCAAGCTAGGAGCTTCTTCATCTATACCTTTTTCTTCTTCATTGCCTTCCTCGTCCTCTGATTCTACACAGGTTCCCACTACATTGACTCTAGTTAGACCACCAGTACCTTTTCCTCAGAGGTTTCAAAACTAAAAGCTTGACCAACAATTCGCCAAATTTGTTGAGGTTTTTAAGAAACTTCACATCAACATTCCTTTCACAGATGCCTTAGAGCAAATGCCAAGTTATGTGAAGTTTCTAAACGATATTCACTCAAGGAAGAGAAGACTGGAAGATTATGAGACGGTGGCCTTAACTGAGAAATTTAGTGCCATTATCCAGAGGAAATTACCCCCCAAGCTCAAGGATCTCGGGAGTTTTACCATACCATGCACTATTTAAAATTTATTCTTTGATAGAGCCCTGTGTGATTTAGGAGCTAGTATCAATCTAATGCCTTTGTCTATCTATCAGAAGTTAGGAATAGGGGATGTCAAGCCCACTACAGTGACCCTTCACCTAGCAGATCGATCCATTAAATATCCAAAATGGGTCATTGAGGATGTCTTAGTAAAGGTGGACAAGTTTATTTTCCTTGCGGATTTTATCATTTTGGATATGGAGGAAGACAGGGAAGTCCCCATTATACTAGGCAGACCTTTTCGAGCTACTGGTAGAAGAGTAATTGATGTACAAAAGGGGGAGTTAAAGATGAGAGTCTAAGATCAGGAAGTAAAGTTTAATGTTTTCAAACCTTTAAAATTCCCTGATGACTCTCAAAACTGTTTTAGGATGGAGGATATAAAGGCTTGAACATAAGAAATCTGAAAGAATGAGGGAAGTAGATAGAGTTAAGGAGGATTTAACTATTGATATTTTGTCACCACTCTGGCTGATCCTCCTACTCTTCGTCCTGCTGCTGAGTGTTGTTTTCTTCAGCTGCATTTGAAGTGATTGTGTTTTTTCTTTTCACTTTGTGTATAGTTCTTTTTCTTTTCTGTTGTTTCTTTCTTTGTTTATTTTGCAAGTTTATTTTTTAGTTTTACGCTTTCAATCAAAGCTTCAGTTATTCATCATCATCAGAAAGGGGAGTCCTCTGTTCCTGAACTTCAATTCTGATATTATCTACACACTGAGGACACTGTGCACTTCAAGTTTGGGGAAGGGGATATCACTTGAGTATTTTTCAAAAATTTAAGCAAAATTGAAAAAATCTTCAAAATGTTTTCAAAAATCTGAGCTTAAACTGCTTGATTTTGGGATGATTTAGTGCTTAGCATGTAGTTTTCCTATATTCCGATGATATGACCCTATGATTTAGTCTGACTTTGATTGGCTGAGAAGAATGACTATAGGAAAAGCATGAAGTTGAGTTCTTGAATTTATCTTGATTCTGATTGCGATTTCCTCATTTTATGCACATGTCATGTCATGAATCTGTATATTTATTTAGAGAAAGCTTAGGTGGACCTAGGATTGCATTTGTTCAGTTGATTTTGTGTATCATATTCTAGAATTTGTTTGATCTAATCTCGAGGTGAAATATTAGATTGCACTTAATTAGAGAGATGATTTAAGCCATCTTTGGATCGTTTGAGCCTTTCGAGCCATGCCTGTACATACTTTACCCCTAGTCACCTATCTGGGCCAAATAAGCTTCTCTCTGTAAATACACCTGCATAATTTCCTTAGCTTAAACTCTTTTCCTATCCCTTACCCCGAAAGCATGGAAAGTCATTGGATATATTTTGAGCTTTGTACACATGGGTATCTAGTGATAGTGAAAGTTCAAAAAAAATGAAAAAAAAAAAGAAAAGAAAGAAAAAGAAACAGAAAAGAAGAAAGAAGAAAAATACAAAAATAGAATAAAATGTCTAGTGAAAGAAATAAGTTTGGGGGAAATAAATATGAGCTCTTACATTAAAGATCCTAGAAAGTAATGCATGATAAGGGGTAATTAACCTAAATCGACTTTATCATACCTTAACCCCAACCTGACATTACAAGCTTAATGAAGTCCTATGGATCTTTGATTAAGTGTGACTACATTAGTGGAAAGCAAACTTATGGAAATGATCACATGTCATTGACTTTGCATTCACTATGTTAGCATAATCTGATCCGGATAATGTACTTTGAAGTGGCTCTGACATTTTTCACACACATACGAGGAGTCTAATTTGGGTCAGGACTTATGATGGAATGATTCTAAATGTGGACTTGTAATTGTGAGTCTTTGAGATCATAGTATGTACTTTTTCTTTGATGATGATATGGGGGAAATTATTGTGTTTAGTACTTGTCATTCCTACATTTATTTTGTTTTGTTTGAGGACAAGCAAAATCTCAAGTTTGGGGGTGTGATAATTCTATTTTTAATAGAATTATTTGAGCTTAAATTCCTAATTATTTATTTAGACCCCATATTATTTTATTAATAATCCCCTTTATTTAATTAAAATTCTTTAATGTGCAGAATTTTCGGATGAAATTCAGTTGTTTCAGTCAAAATTGGGCTGAAATCAGGCTAAAGGAGACTGGACCACTTCCAATTTGCAGACCAAGTCATCAGTCGTCTGGACACGCATGATTCCAGGTGTCCGATTTTTATTTGCTCTGAAATGATAAGATTGAAGGACACTGTGCCAACCTCCTGGAGGACACACGTCGGGCCACATCGCATAGCAAATTGGACAAAAAGACTGATAACGTGGAAATATCTACTCTACAGCAAATCTAATGAAGACAAGTGACCAAACAATGCCAACTCATCTAGGATGAAAATTTACCATTGTACCCCTATGTTTGTGTATAAATAGAACATGATAGCAATTGAAAAACCAAGTAGGAGTAGGGTAAGTAGAGCAGAATTTAGGAGTAGGGTAGAGTAATTTTAGGAGTAGTTTTAGAATAGTTTTATTTTTATTTTAAAGTTTTCATTGCTATTTTCTATTTTTCTTTGGTTTCTCTTAACTTTTCACGTAACATTGGCAGCCACCATTTCTCTTGTTTTCACTTGGCTACTGTTCATGATACCTTTAAAATTTCTTCAATAAAAAAGAAAATTTCATTTTAGCCTTTCTTTAATCTCGATTTTTTTTGTTGTGATAGCAGCTCATTACTTAAACTTTTCCATCATTTTCTTTACGTTTCTCCTTTGTTTCACTTTAGCTTGTGCGCTGTTTGATCTTTTGCATCATTCGGATTTGCTAATTTTTTTTTGGCTTAAACATTGCTGATCGGTTCAAGGCTGAGTGACACAGCATTGCCTTCATTAGTTCAACCCCTGTTCATTTTCGTTCCTGCATATGTTTATATTTCGTTCCTTTTATAGTTTCCAGTTGGTGTGTTTTTCATATTTTTCTATTTCATCATTTTTTTTTATGATATTGTGCAGCTACAGTGGATGGTTGAGACTATTGCATATGATCTTAGAAGGTTAGTGACAACAGCCATATTCTTCAATCCTTTACTGTGTTTTCAAGCTTAGTTTCCCTTGTTTAATTCTTTTGCTCGACTTATTTTTATTTTCACTTGCTATTCCTCAAACTACACCATTTCGTCCCAAGCTGTTTCTGTTTGATCCTTTCCATTTCTATTTTGGTTTGTCTTTGGTTCCAGGGATACTGGCGTGGCTGAGTGGTGCTGCCGATTGATGCAGAACAGAAGCTAGAATGAATTATTGCAGTGGACAGAGACCTATTTCCCTCTCTGTTCTACTATGTTCTTAGTTATTTACACTGTTCATCTTTGTTGTGGTTTTTATTCTATATTAATCTTTTTTGTTCACTGCTGCAACTGTGTGGCACGGGCTAAAGATTGAGTTGCTATTACTGGATGTGGTGTTGATGGGTTCGTGTGGTGCATTCCAGTGATCAGGAATGAAGCAGAAGGGCAAAGCGGCAGAACTGAACTACTGTGTCACTAGCCGAGCTGAGCAAAGGAAAGAACACAAAGTGCTTGCTGGTTCATGGTTGAATGCATGGCAGACGAGGCTGATGCCACAGTCATTGTCTACTATGCTCTATTTTGAGCTCTAATCACCGGTCACTTTAACTTTTCTGGTTATTTTGCATTATTCCATGGTCTCGATGCTTTGGTTTCTGCTGGTTGCTCTTGGTTTGCAGGACAAAGTTGGGGCTGTTGTGTTTCTTACTGAAGGCATAATTTATAAGAGCTGCTGCTTTGTGCATGTCTTGCTGCAGTGACCAGTACGTAGATGCTGCAGAAGGTACGGTACGGGAGGACGTGTGCTGCTGTGGAGGGAATGAAGTAGAGTCTGAGTTGGTACAAGGATTCAGTGAAGCAAACAGAACCAAAGGACAGTATACGGGGTAGCAGCACCTGGACAGAAGTCTTGAAGCAGCACCTGGAGACAACCAAACATGGAACAGCATTTTTAGCAGGTTGCAGTTTGCAACCTGCAGCACCTGGACATTACAGGAGACAGAAGACAAAACGCGGGAGTGAACTGGGCATACCGAGGATGGATCAGCAAGACACATGCAAAACCAAGAGCAGAATGCAGGACATCTGCAGCAGTGATCAACTTGAGAGCATGCCTGGAAATGAATTTGGAAGAAGATAAGTGAATAGTACCAACCTTTCGGGACCACTTTGGTGTTTTGCAATTCACTTAAGGCCATGTTTGGAACATTTTCATTGTAGCAATTAATCCATTTTCATGCATTCGTTAGTTGTTAGTTAGTTAGTTTAGTCAATTATAATGGTAGGTTAGTTTTATTATTTTTGCATGGTAATTTGTAGTGTTAATTTTTAGTTAATAGTTAATTTTATATTAAATGTTTTAGGATTTTATTTTAGTTTAGATGCATTTAGAGTTAATTTAGATTAAATGTGTTTCATGCATTTTTAATTTAGTCTTTATTTTCATTAAGTTTTAGTTTAATTTAAATTGCATTTTGATTAAGTAGTTTAAAATTGCATTTTAGGTTAGTTTATTTGTAGTTTAATTTTCTTGCTTTATTTTCATAATTGTATTTTATTGCGTTAATTAGTTTTAACTATTTTAATTTCTTTTGTAGGTTTTTTATTTTAATTGCGTGGAGCACTGTATGTAATTTTGCTCGATTTTATTTCCTTTATTTTATAGTTTTATTATTTTATTGCTTTCAGTATTTTTAATTCTAGCTATGTAGATCACCCACCTTAATTTCATAATTTGCTAGAATATACTTAGGGTAAAAGTAACCGGTAGTTAATTAGGCTAATCAACTTCTCTGTGGGACGATAATCTCGGGACTCAAATCTCCTTATTACTTGTACGACCCGTGTACTTGCGGACATATACCCTTAGGGCGTGTCAAGTTTTTGGCACCGTTGCCGGGGAAGTTTTAATTAGTTGTTAATTAATATCGGTGAAATTATGCTTAGGTGTAATTCGAGCTTGTAAATATTTAGGTTGTAAATATTTTGACCCTTAGCTTAGGTTAGTTAAATTTTCTCTTAATTAAAATCAAAAAAAAAATTGAAAAATTGAAAAACTTAAAAAAAAAATTCTAAGGACTTTTCGATGATTGCATGCGTAGTGCCAGAAGTTTTGATTGCTTTCCTCTAAATCCTGAAATTAAACACTTAGAAAAATTCGAAAGGATTCTAGGAAATTATTAGCTCCGCTGCAAAAAATCATGGCAGAAAATAGGGAATTTAGAACCGTTGGAGATTATGCAATGCCGACGATTGGAGGATATTATTTCGGCATTTGGCCACCAGCTGCCCATGCAAACAACTTCGAAATTAAGCCCGCAATCCTCCAGATGATCCAGACTTCATTGCAGTTCAGTGGGCTCCCTCACGATGACCCACATGCTCACCTTGGGCAATTCTTGGACTTGTGCAACACCTTCAAACATAATGGATTATTTGATGATGCGCTTAGGCTTAGATTATTCCCCTTCTCACTTAGTGATAGGGTGAGACACTGGTTAACCTCCCTGCCTCCAGGATCCATTTCTACATGGGACGAGTTAGCCCATCAATTTCTATCTAAGTTTTTCCCTCCCTCTAAAATGGCCCAACTCCGTTGTAATATATCCTCCTTTGCCCAATACGACTCTGAATCTCTTTACGAGGCATGGGAACGATATAAGGAGCTTCTTAGGAAGTGCCCTCACCATGGCCTACCTTTGTGGTTGTAAGTCCAGACCTTCTACAACGGACTTACAAGCCCAAATAGGACCATTGTTGACGCTGCGGCGGGTGGAGCGCTAATGTGTAAAACAAAGGAGGAAGCTTACGAGTTGTTAGAAATGATGGCGGCTAACAACTATCTATGGTCCTCAGAGAGGCAATTGCCAAAGAAGCCGACTGGTATTTCTGAGCTCGACACACTGTCTACCTTGACCTCTCAAATCGCTAATCTTACGAAGAAGGTAGAGTCGCTCAGTACCCAACATAATCCTCCCACTAGTCCTAACCCTATATATTCTGTCCAAAGTCCTTTTCTTTCCTGCGAGCTGTATAGTGGTACCCACTCTATAGATAGGTGTCCGCTCAACTTAGAATCGGTTCAGTATGTTGCTCCCCCTACGCAACAGAACAACCCTTTTTCAAACACCTATAATTCAGGGTGGAGGAACCATCCTAACTTCTCCTGGAGCCAAAACCAAAGGCAAAATTCTAGCTCTAGACCTGTAGGACTCCCTGGATTTCAAGCTCCACCAGTTCAGGTACCACCACAGCCGCAATTTCCATATCACCCGCCTCATCAACCATCCCCACCGCAATTTCAGCATCATCCATCTCACTTCCATCAACCACCACCACTTATGCAGCCCTAACTCTACCATGCACCAGCAGCTGAGAAGAAGCCTACATTAGAGGAGATGTTCTCAACGATCCTGCAAAATCAAGCTGCTTCAACTAAGAACTTAGAGGTTCAGGTGGGACAAATAGCTAGTGCTCTTAGTGTGAGATCTGAGAATTTCAGACATATTTTATTGATGTAATAATAATTTGAAGTGTAATTTATTGAGCTAAGTGAATTGGGGAATGATAATTGGAGATTTATATGTTAAGTGTTAAAATAAATGTGAAACTATGAGGACAGATCGATCTGGGAGAAGGAGAGATCGATCTGGTGAGTTATAAACGACAAAGAAGGAGAAATTTAAGGAGCAGATCGATCTGGGAGAAGGAGAGATCGATCTGGTGAGTTAAAAATGACAAGGAAGGAGGAATTTAAGGAGCAGATCGATCTCCAATGGAAGAGGATCGATCTCCTTATGAATCTGTTTGAGAGAAGATCGATCTCATGAGGAAGAGATCGATCTCCAAATGATTCTGTTTGGGAGAAGATCGATCTCCTCAAGGAGCAGATCGATCTCATAAAGCCATAAGGAGATCGATCTCACCCCTCGACAGATCAATCTCCTAGGCATAAAATTGCCCAGATCATCCCCAAAATTTAAACGCATATCGATCTCACCCCTCGACAGATCGATCTCCTACCCTCAGCCTATATAAGGAACCCCTGTTTTTCTCCTGCAAACTCACTTTCTCTCTCTTCCAACCCCATTTCCACCGAAAACCTAACTTTCTCACTCATCCAAAACACCCATTTCCAGCCAAATCAAGAGTTGTGGTAAGAAGGAAAGTTGTTCCTCATCAAAGGGAGAACAACATACTTGGAAATCGAAGGACGAATCGGATCGATGCGTGGGTTGTGCGTCTCACAAGCTTTGGGTAATTTCTAAAACTCGATCTTGATATTTGAGATGATTTTGATGATATTGGTGGTTGTCATTGTGTTGAAATAGTTGAGAAATGATTAGGGATTGATGAAATTGCAATGTAGTTGGAGTAATGTTGATATTTGGAAATTTTGGCAATTTTGAGAATTTGTGCTATAAATGGAAATTTAGACAATGTGGTGAATTAGCATAGATAATTGGCATGAGAAATGTAGGACGTTGAGATATTGTGAATGAGGTTGTAGTTTAGGGTAGAGTTACGAGAATCGAGAGATTTGAGGTGTTATGAGCAATTATGCTCGATTTTGAGAATTGAGGTTTATATGATAGTTGAGTATTGATGTTTTAACATCGTTTGGACAGCTCGGGAGTTCCAGAGTGGAATGCGAGGCTAGTCCGTGATACGGGGGAAACGATTGCACTATACGAGGTGCAAAGAGGTAAGGGAAATCTAAACCATTTGTGTATGTGATTTGTAAACTATTATAGCATGATTTGTGGTTTATCAAACAAGCATGTTGGGTGTTGTGTTGAGTTATAATTGCACAAGGTTTTTATAGCCGGTTGGAGCCCATTGTTTTATGCGTTTATAAACTGAGTGTGAAATTGCTTTATAAACCGTCGAATTTGTGTGAGTAATGAATTGGGCTCTACGTTAAGGCAATATTCAGATTTGAGAAATGTGCGTGTGCTTACCGGTTGGAACTCGGTTTTATTACGTTTTGTGTTGAGTACAAAATGATTTTCAAATGAGTTTTATGAGAGAAAAACCCTTATGAGTTCTACGTGAAGGCAAACCAGTCTTGTGTGATAAGACTTTGGTGTGTAATTTTGAGTACACACCGGGCATTGCTCTGGTAGCATGTAAGCCTGATTTCTTCTCCGTTCTGGTAACGTGAGAATAACTCATTCTGTGGCTGTGCCACGTATACTTAGTGGCCGTTGCCACGTGAGAAACCCTATTTGGTGGCCGTTGCCACGTGAGAAACCCCATTGGTGGCCGTTGCCACGTGATACCCCATTTGGTGGCCGTTGCCACGTGAGAAACTCTATTGGTGGCCGTTGCCAAGTGAGAAACCCCATTGGTGGCCGTTGCCACGTGATACCCCATTTGGTGGTCGTTGCCACGTGAGAAACCTCATTGGTGGCCGTTGCCACGTGATACCCCATTTGGTGGCCGTTGCCACGTGAGAAACCCTATTGGTGGCCGTTGCCACGTGAGAAACCCCATTGGTGGCCGTTGCCACGTGATACCCCATTTGGTGGCCGTTGCCACGTGAGAAACCCTATTGGTGGCCGTTGCCACGTGAGAACCCCTAACTAGTGGCCGTTGCCACGTGAAACCCTATCCAGTGGCTATGCCACGTGTGAAATTTAAATCAGTGGCTATGCCACGTGTGTTTAGTGGCTATGCCATGTGTGAATTTAAATCAGTGGCCATGCCACGTGTGTTTAGTGGCTGTGCCACGTGCATTACTATTTCAGTGATTTTATCACGTTCATTGAGAAAGCGTTTATCGCATTGTTTTCACATGCTTTGTTATTGCTCTAGAGTGAGCCTTTTTACTTCATGTTTTCACATGATTTGAGACATGAGAATGTCGTTTTGAGTACTTTCATGCTATGGTTTTCAAATGAGTTTCACATACAAATAAACATTTTGTGATGTGCATTTTGGTTTATGAAATGAGTTCCATACCCCCTTTACTGAGCGATTTAGAAGCTCACCCTGTTTTCTTTTCCCCCCAGAGTTCTTCAAGTGAAAAAGGATCTCCCTGCGACGTACGGAGTAGTGGCTAGTGGAGGACTTGAGCTCCAGGCCATATATTGTATTTGAGGTATATTTTATCTTTTCATGTACCCAGACAATTATTGTAATTGCAGACACTTGATGTATAACATTATATGGGATGTATTAGGATTAATTAACTTGGAATTGAGTATTTGTATACGGTACAATATACGCTATATTATGATGAGATCCTGAGGCATGATAATTATGATGATGTATGACACTGCACAGGAATGCACTCTTAACTGTGAATAAAAAGTTTTAAATTTGCCCTATTTTTCGCATTTTCGGGGCGTGACAGAGTTTTCTTGGTATCAGAGCTTAGGGTATCTAGTACTGTCAGTGTTGATTAAGTGAAATAGAATACATCCCAAGTGTCTGTAATAGTCTGGTCATGAACTGAAATTGAGGATTGAGATTTGAATCGATTGTGATATGTACGCGCAGGAGACGAGTTGAGATAGAGAATGAGTAAACGACGAGGTCGTTCGAGGAGGCAGGCAGAGTCCCCTCCGCCACCTGTCCCATAACCAGACAGTCCTAACTCTCGATTTAATCTGATTGAGATCGATGTGAGGCAAGGTTTTGAGCAGATGGCAGCGTTATTCGCGCAACACTTTGGAGTTAATGCCTCGGGTACTACGCCTACACCACCACAAGGACCTCCCATACCCCCAGTGCCTCCCATCACTCAGCCTGAGGATAGAAGTATGGTCCGACTAAGGGATTTTCTGAAGATGAATCCACCCGCATTTAAGGGAAAGAAGGATCCTACAGAGGCTGAGGAGTGGTTGACGGAATTGAGAATTATATTTGATTTTCTGGGGTGCACCGATGCTGAGAGGGTCAGTATGAGCGCCTATATGCTGAAGGGGAGAGCTCGAGATTAGTGGGGTACTACCCAGGGTATTTTGATGTCCCACCATGATGTGATTGGTTGGGAAGAGTTTCAGACAGCCTTTAGGACCCAATATGTACCACGAGCCGCCCAGAGAAAGAAACAAGCTGAGTTTTTGAGTTTGGTACAGGGTGACATGTCTGTGGATGACTATGAGAGCCAATTCACCGCGCTATTGAGATATGATCCAGAGACCTTCAAAAGTGAAGAGCTCCGCACAGAGAAGTTTGTGTATAGGTTGAAGCCCGTCATCAGAGATAGATTGATAGGGCTATGTATTACTGAGTTTGGAGATGCTCTAAGACGAGCACAAGAGATTGAAAGAGGAATTGAGATGGTACAATCCCAGAATGAGCTCAGAGCGGTGAATAGAGATAAGGGCAAGAGGCTAGCGATTTTTCAAACAGAGGCTCGGAGAGGTTCCTTCAGAAGAGGAAGGATTGAGGTACAGAAGGGCAGATTAGAGAGACCCAGAGGTTACCCTAACATTAGAGAGACTCCTTGAGATGTCAGGCCTGAGACAAGGTTTTGCAGAGATTGTGGCCGAATGCATGAGGGAAGTTGTACTGGGTCGATCCATGGATGTTTTAGATGTGGAGACATGGGTCACATGGTGAAGGATTGCCCTCAACCTCAGAAACCACATGTATTGGAGCCCACTAGACAACAGCCTCAGAGAGTGAATCCCCCGAGACGGGCCACTGCTGCAGAGAAAGGAAAGAGACCTGTGGCACAGGGACGTGTGTTCACCCTGGATAAGGAGACCGCAGACACTTCGGCAGAAACTATAAGAGGTACACTCTCTGTCTGTAATCATAAGGCTCATGTGTCGATTGGTTCAGGATCCACGCATTCGTTTATTTCTGAGCATTTTGCATGTAGATTAAACTTGAAGTTTGAACCTCTAGAATACATACTACATGTAAATACCCCTATGCATGAATCCCAAAGAACTGAGTTAATCTGTAGAGGATGTGAAATAAAGGTGGGAGATAGAGTGATGTTAGCAGATCTAATCCTGTTGAATATTCATGGGTTTGATGTAATTCTGGGAATGGATTGGTTGGCGACCAATCGAGTGAGTTTAGACTGCTACACTAAGATTGTAACTTTCTCCCTACCTGAACCTTACAGTGTATGATTGAGATATTGAGGGAATGATTATGTGGATTTCTAGTAAGTAATTTGAGAATTTTAATATTATTTTGGAGAATATTAAATATGATTGTTCATATGAAGGTTATGAGACACTCATCTCAGACGATGAGCGGGAACATCCGAGGATTAAGGATATACCTGTGGTTTGTGAATTTCTGGATGTTTTCCCAGATGAATTGCCAGGTTTACCACCAGAGAGAGAGCTGGAGTTTACCATTGATTTGGTACCAGATACTCAGCCGATCTCTAAACCTCCTTACAGGATGGCATTAGTGAAACTTGAGGAATTGAAGAGACAACTATAGGAGTTATTGGATCAAGGGTTCATTAGGCCCAGTGTTTCACCGTGGGGAGCACCGATTTTATTTGTTAAAAAGAAGGATGGTAGTCTCAGATTATGCGTAGACTACCGGCTGTTGAATAAAGCCACGGTGAAGAATAAATACCACTGCCCAGGATTGATGATCTACTTGATCAGCTAAGAGGGGCCTTAGTCTTTTCTAAGATTGATTTGAGATCGGGCTATCACCAATTAAGGATCAAGGAAGAAGATATTCCAAAGACGGCCTTCAGGATGAGGTATGGCCATTACGAATTTCTGGTGATGTCCTTTGGATTGACGAACGCCCCTGCAGCATTTATGAGGTTGATGAACGAAGTGTTTAGAGACTATCTGGATAAGTTTGTGATAGTCTTTATTGATGATATCCTGGTATACTCTCGGTCGTATGAGGAGCATGTACAGCATTTGTGGTTAGTACTTCAGATACTCCGAGATAAGCAATTATACGGAAAGCTTAGTAAGTGTGAGTTTTGGCTGAACCGGATAGCTTTCCTTGGTCATATAGTCTCGGAGGAAGGAGTATTAATGGATCCAAGTAAAGTAGCAGCTGTGCTTAATTGGGAGAGACCGAGGACAGTTACTGAGGTACGAAGCTTCCTTGGTTTGGCAGGGTATTACAGAAGATTTGTAGAAGGATTTTCAAGGATTGCCCTCCTTTAACTAAGCTCATGCGCAAGGAGACTCCATTTATATGGACTGACCAATGTGAGCTCAGTTTTCAGGAATTAAAAAGGAGATTGACAGCGGCACCTGTGTTAACTATTCCTGAGGGATCAGGAGGATTTTCGGTGTATAGTGATGCATCTCATCAAGGATTGGGGTGTGTGCTTATGCAGCACGGAAGAGTGGTCGCATATGGATCGCGACAGCTGAAAGACCATGAGCGGAATTACCCCACGCATGATTTGGAGTTAGCCGCTGTGGTATTTGCTTTGAAGATCTGGCGACATTACTTATATGGGGAAAGATTCCAGATCTTCACTGATCACAAGAGTTTGAGATATCTCTTTGATCAGAAAGAGTTAAACATGAGACAAAAGAGATGGATGGAACTCCTTAAGGATTATGACTGCGAGATTCTATATCATCCGGGTAAGGCAAATGTGGTTGCTGATGCCCTGAGCAGGAAGAGTATGATATCTGCTATGATGATCAGGGAATGGGATTTGTTAGAGCAGTTCGCCGAACTTCGGATCAGAGTTAAAGAGGTAGAGACTGGATTTTTGGCTAGCCTGCGGATAGAGCCCAAGATCATGGATCAGATTAGAACTGGGCAGCGCAGTGATCAGAGATTGATAGATATGGTTAGCCAAGCCGAGCAGAGTTCGCAGTCGGATCTCACCATCAGTGAGGATGGATTGTTGAGATTCAGAGGACGGATTTGTGTACCGGACGATGATACCCTGAAGAGACAGATACTGAGAGAATCCCACTGCTCGCGATACACCATGCACCCAGGGAGTACTAAGATGTACCGAGACTTGAGAAAGGTGTATTGGTGGAGTGGTATGAAGCGAGACGTGGTAGAGTACGTGGCCAGGTGTTTAGTATGCCAGCAAGTAAAAGCTGAGCATCGGAAGCCCGGAGGACTACTACAGCCCTTACCTATACCTACATGGAAATGGGAGCATGTCACTATAGACTTTATTATGGGTTTACCGAGGACCCGAAGAGGTCATGACGCTATATGGGTTATAGTGGATAGATTGACCAAGAGTGCCCACTTCCTTGCCATCAAGAGCACAGATACGGTGGATGCCTTAGCTGAGCTATATGTCAGTGAGATAGCTAGATTACATGGGGCTCCAGTGAGTATTACTTCTGATAGAGATTCCCGGTTTACTTCCAGATTTTGGACCCAATTTCAAGAGTCCATGGGATCTCGATTGAGTTTTAGTACCGCCTATCATCCACAGACAGATGGTCAGTCAGAGAGGACTATTCAGACCCTGAAGGATATGTTGAGGGCGTGTACGATGGATTTTAAGGGATCATGGGATGATCACCTGCCCCTAGCAGAGTTTGCATACAATAACAGCTATCATGCGAGTATTGGAGTGGCACCTTTTGAGGCTCTATATGGTAGGAGGTGTAGATCCCCTGTAGCTTGGGAAGAAGTCGGTGACAGAAAGATAAATGCTCCCGAGCTTGTTGAGCAAGCCGTACAGAGTGTGAAACTCATATGTGAGAGGTTACAGGCTGCACAGAGTAGACAGAAAAGCTACGCGGATGCGCGTAGATGGCCACTCGAGTTTGACGTTGGTGATGCAGTATTTCTGAGAGTATCACCGAGCAAGGGTATCGTGCGATTTGGGAAGAAAGGAAAATTGAGTCCTCGATACATAGGACCATTCGAGATTCTTGAGAGAGTGGGAGAGGTAGCTTATAGATTAGCATTACCCCCACAGATGTCCGGAATACACAACGTTTTTCATGTGTCTATGTTGAGAAAGTACCACCTGGACCCTTCTCATGTCATAGAGTATGACGAGATGGACATTCAAGAGGACATGAGCTACACTGAGGAACCCGTCCGGATTCTCGATAGAAAGGAGAAGGTACTGAGAACCAAAAGCATCCCATTAGTGAAAGTTTTGTGGAAACATCACTCAATGGAAGAGGCAACGTGGGAACTACAGAGTCTCATGAAGGAGAAATACCCCCATCTCTTTAACTAGTTGAGTTGAATTTAGAGGACCAAATTCTTTTAAGGTGGCGAGGATGTGAGATCTGAGAATTTTAGACATATTTTATTGATGGAATAATAATTTGAAGTGTAATTTATTGAGCTAAGTGAATTGGGGAATGATAATTGGAGATTTATATGTTAAGTGTTAAAATAAATGTGAAACTATGAGGACAGATCGATCTGGGAGAAGGAGAGATCGATCTGGTGAGTTATAAACGATAAAGAAGGAGAAATTTAAGGAGCAGATCGATCTGGGAGAAGGAGAGATCGATCTGGTGAGTTAAAAATGACAAGGAAGGAGGAATTTAAGGAGCAGATCGATCTCCAATGGAAGAGGATCGATCTCCTTATGAATCTGTTTGAGAGAAGATCGATCTCATGAGGAAGAGATCGATCTCCAAATGATTCTGTTTGGGAGAAGATCGATCTCCTCAAGGAGCAGATCGATCTCATAAAGCCATAAAGAGATCGATCTCACCCCTCGACAGATCGATCTCCTAGGCATAAAATTGCCCAGATCGTCCCCAAAATTCAAACGCAGATCCATCTCACCCCTCGACAGATCGATCTCCTACCCTCAGCCTATATAAGGAACCCTTGTTTTTCTCCTGCAAACTCACTTTCTCTCTCTTCCAACCCCATTTCCACCGAAAACCTAACTTTCTCACTCATCCAAAACACCCATTTCCGGCCAAATCAAGAGTTGTGGTAAGAAGGAAAGTTGTTCCTCATCAAAGGGAGAACAACATACTTGGAAATCGAAGGACGAATTGGATCGAGGCGTGGGTTGTGCGTCTCACAAGCTTTGGGTAATTTCTAAAACTCGATCTTGATATTTGAGATGATTTTGATGATATTGGTGGTTGTCATTGCATTGAAATAGTTGAGAAATGATTAGGGATTGATGAAATTGCAATGTAGTTGGAGTAATGTTGATATTTGGAAATTTTGGCAATTTTGAGAATTTGTGCTATAAATGGAAATTTAGACAATGTGGTGAATTAGCATAGATAATTGGCATGAGAAATGTAGGACGTTGAGATATTGTGAATGAGGTTGTAGTTTAGGGTAGAGTTACGAGAATCGAGAGATTTGAGGTGTTATGAGCAATTATGCTCGATTTTGAGAATTGAGGTTTATATGATAGTTGAGTATTGATGTTTTAACATCGTTTGGACAGCTCGGGAGTTCCAGAGTGGAATGCGAGGCTAGTCCGTGATACGGGGGAAACGATTGCATTATACGAGGTGCAAAGAGGTAAGGGAAATCTAAACCATTTGTGTATGTGATTTGTAAACTATTATAGTATGATTTGTGGTTTATGAAACAAGCATGTTGGGTGTTGTGTTGAGTTATAATTGCACACGGTTTTTATAGCCGGTTGGAGCCCATTGTTTTATGCGTTTATAAACTGAGTGTGAAATTGCTTTATAAACCGTCGAATTTGTGTGAGTAATGAATTGGGCTCTACGTTAAGGCAATATTGAGATTTGAGAAATGTGCGTGTGCTTACCGGTTGGAACTCGGTTTTATTACGTTTTGTGTTGAGTACAAAACGATTTTCAAATGAGTTTTATGAGAGAAAAACCCTTATGAGTTCTACGTGAAGGCAAACCAGTCTTGTGGGATAAGACTTAGGTGTGTAATTTTGAGTACACACCGAGCATTGCTCTGGTAGCATGTAAGCCCGATTTCTTCTCCGTTCTGGTAACGTGAGAATAACCCATTCTGTGGCTGTGCCACGTATACTTAGTGCCCATTGCCACGTGAGAAACCCTATTTGGTGGCCGTTGCCACGTGAGAAACCCCATTGGTGGCCGTTGCCACGTGATACCCCATTTGGTGGCCGTTGCCACGTGAGAAACCCTATTGGTGGCCGTTGCCACGTGAGAAACCCCATTGGTGGCCGTTGCCACGTGATACCCCATTTGGTGACCGTTGCCATGTGAGAAACCTCATTGGTGGCCGTTGCCACGTGATACCCCATTTGGTGGCCGTTGCCACGTGAGAAACCCTATTGGTGGCCGTTGCCACGTGAGAAACCCCATTGGTGGCCGTTGCCACGTGATACCCCATTTGGTGGCCGTTGCCACGTGAGAAACCCTATTGGTGGTCGTTGCCACGTGAGAACCCCTAACTAGTGGCCGTTGCCACGTGAAACCCTATCCAGTGGCTATGCCACGTGTGAAATTTAAATCAGTGGCTATGCCACGTGTGTTTAGTGGCTATGCCATGTGTGAATTTTAATCAGTGGCCATGCCACGTGTGTTTAGTGGCTGTGCCACGTGCATTATTATTTTAGTGATTTTATCATGTTCATTGAGAAAGCGTTTATCGCATTGTTTTCACATGTTTTGTTATTGCTCTAGAGTGAGCCTTTTTACTTCATGTTTTCACATGATTTGAGACATGAGAATGTCGTTTTGAGTACTTTCATGCTATGGTTTTCAAATGAGTTTCACATACAAATAAACATTTTGCGATGTGCATTTTGGTTTATGAAATGAGTTCCTTACCCCCTTTACTGAGCGATTTAGAAGCTCACCCTGTTTTCTTTTCCCCCCAGAGTTCTTCAAGTGAAAAAGGATCTCCCTGCGACGTACGGAGTAGTGGCTAGTGGAGGACTTGAGCTCCAGGCCATATATTGTATTTGAGGTATATTTTATCTTTTCATGTACCTAGACAATTATTGTAATTGCAGCCACTTGATGTATAACATTATATGGGATGTATTAGGATTAATTAACTTGGAATTGAGTATTTGTATACGGTACAATATACGCTATATTATGATGAGATCATGAGGCATGATAATTATGATGATGTATGACACTGCACAGGAATGCACTCTTAACTGTGAATAAAAAGTTTTAAATTTGCCATATTTTCCGCATTTTCGGGGCGTGACACTTAGCCAACGTCCTAAAGAGACCCTTCCTAGTAATACTGAAGTTAATCCTGTTAAGCAAAGGGAGGGTAAGGAACATGTTAGATCTATCACCCTTAGGAGTGGTAGAGAGCTAGAGGAGCCACAAGTTAAGTCCCAACCTGAACAGCACATAGTTGAAGAATTCGTAAGTTCTAAAGAAGCAGCTCAGAAAGAGCATGAACCTAAAGATCGGGCTGCAAAAGAATCCAAGCTAGGCACTTCTTCATCTATACCTTCTTCTTCTTCATTGCCTTCCTCGTCCTCTGATTCTACACAGGTTCCCACTACATTGCCTCTAGTTAGACCACCAGTACCTTTTCCTCAGAGGTTTCAAAACCAAAAGCTTGACCAACAGTTCGTCAAATTTCTTGAGGTTTTTAAGAAACTTCACATCAACATTCCTTTCGCAGATGCCTTAGAGCAAATGCCAAGTTATGTGAAGTTTCTAAAGGATATTCTCTCGAGGAAGAGAAGACTGGAAGATTATGAGACGGTGGCCTTAACTGAGGAATGTAGTGCCATTATCCAGAGGAAATTACCCCCCAAGCTCAAGGATCCCGGGAGTTTTACCATACCATGCACTATTGGAAATTTATTCTTTGGTAGAGCCCTGTGTGATTTAGGAGCTAGTATCAATCTAATGCCTTTGTCTATCTATCAGAAGTTAGGAAATGTCAAGCCCACTATAGTGACCCTTCAGCTAGCAGATCGATCCATTAAATATCCAAAAGGGGTCATTGAGGATGTCTTAGTAAAGGTGGACAAGCTTATTTGCCCTACGGATTTTATCGTTTTGGACATGGAGGAAGACAGGGAAGTCCCCATTATACTAGGCAGACCTTTCCTAGCTACTGATAGAACAGTAATTGATGTACAAAAGGGGGAGTTAACGATGAGAGTCCAAGATCAGGAAGTAAAGTTTAATGTTTTCAAACCTTTAAAATTCCCTGATGACTCTCAAAACTGTTTTAGGATGGAGGATATAAAGCTTGAATATAAGAAATCTGAAAGAATGAGGGAAGTAGATAGAGTTAAGGAGGATTTAACTATTGATATTTTGTCACCACTCTGGCTGATCCTCCTACTCTTCGCCCTGCTGCTGAGTGTTGTTTTCTTCAGCTGCATTTGAAGTGGTTGTGTTTTTTCTTTTCAATTTGTGTATAGTTCTTTTTCTTTTCTGTTGTTTCTTTCTTTGTTTATTTTGCAGGCTTATTTTTTAGTTTTACGCTTCCAATCAAAGCTTCAGTTGTTCATCATCATCAGAAAGGGGAGTACTCTGTTCCTGAACTTCAATTATGATATTATCTACACACTGAGGACACTGTACACTTCAAGTTTGGGGGAGGGGATATCACTTGAGTATTTTTCAAAAATTTAAGCAAAATTGAAATTTTTTTCAAAAATCTGAGCTTAAACTGTTTGATTTTGGGATGATTTAGTGCTTAGCATGTAGTTTTCCTATATTCTGATGATATGACCCCATGATTTAGTCTGACTTTGATTGACTGAGAAGCATGATTATAGGAAAAGCATGAAGTTGTGTTCTTGAATTTGTCTTGATTCTGATTGCGATTTCCTCATTTTATGCACATGTCATGTCATGAATCTGTATATTTATTTAGAGAAAGCTTATGTGGACCTAGGATTGCATTTGTTCAATTGATTTTGTGTATCATATTCTACAATTTGTTTAATCTAATCTCGAGACGAAATATTAGATTGCACTTAATTAGAGAGATGATTTAAGCCATCTTTGGATCGTTTGAGCCTTTCGAGCCATGCCTGTACATACTTTACCCCTAGTCACCCATCTGGACCAAATAAGCTTTTCTCTGTAAATACACCTGCGTAATTTCCTTAGCTTAAACTCTTTTCCTATCCCTTACCCCGAAAGCATGGAAAGTCATTGGATATATTTTGAGCTTTGTACATATGGGTATCTAGTGATAGTGAAAGTTCAAAAAAATGAAAAAAAAAAAAAGAAAGAAAAAGAAAAAGAAAAGAAGAAAGAAGAAAAATACAAAAATAGAATAAAATGTCTAGTGAAAGAAATAAGTTTGGGGGAAATAAATATGAGCTCTTACATTAAAGATCCTAGAAAGTAATGCATGATAAGGGGTAATTAAACCTAAATCGACTTTATCATACCTTAACTCCAGCCTGACATTACAAGCTTAATGAAGTCCTATTGATCTTTGATTAAGTGTGACTACATTAGTGGAAAGCAAACTTATGAAAATGATCACATGTCATTGACTTTGCATTCACGATGTTTGCATAATCTAATCCGGATAATGTACTTTGAAGTGGCTCTGACATTTTTCACACACACACGAGGAGTCCAATTTGGGTCAGGACTTATGATGGAATGATTCTAAATGTGGACTTGTAATTGTGAGTCTTTGAGATCATAGTATGTACTTTTTCTTTGAGGATGATATGGGGGAAATTATTGTGTTTAGTGCTTGTCATTCCTACATTTATTTTGTTTTGTTTAAGGACAAGCAAAAGCTCAAGTTTGGGGGTGTGATAATTCTATTTTTAATAGAATTATTTGTATTTAAATTCTTAATTATTTATTTAATCCCCATATTATTTTATTAATAATCCCCTTTATTTAATTAAAATTCTTTAATGTGCAAAATTTTCGGATGAAACTCAGTCGTTTCAGTCAAAATTGGGCTGAAATCGGGCTCAAGGAGACTGGACCACTTCCAATTTACAGACCGAGTCATCAGTCGTCTGGACACACATGATTCCAGGTGTCTGATTATTATTTGCTCTGAAACGATAAGATTGAAGGACACTGTGCCAACCTCCTGGAGGACACACACTGGGCCACATCGCACAGCAAATTGGACAAAAAGACTGATAATGTGGAAATATCTACTCTACAGCAAATCAAATGAAGACAAGTGACCAAACAATGCCAACTCATCTAGGATGAAAATTTACCATTATACCCCTATGTTTGTGTATAAATAGAACATGATGGCAATTGAAAAATCAAGTAGGAGTAGGGTAAGTAGAACAGAATTTAGGAGTAGGGTAGAGTAATTTTAGGAGTAGTTTTAGAATAGTTTTATTTTTATTTTAAAGTTTTCATTGCTATTTTCTATTTTTCTTTGGTTTCTCTTAACTTTTCACGTAACATTGGCAGCCACCATTTCTCTTGTTTTCACTTGGCTACTGTTCATGATACCTTTAAAATTTCTTCAATGAAAAAGAAAATTTCATTTTAGCCTTTCTTTAATCTCGATTTTTTTTATTGTGATAGCAGCTTATTACTTAAACTTTTCCATCCTTTTCTTTACGTTTCTCCTTTGTTTCACTTTAGCTTGTGCGCTGTTTGATCTTTTGCATCATTCGAATTTGCTAATTTTTTTTGGGCTTAAACATTGCTGATCGGTTCAAGGCTGAGTGACACAGCATTGCCTTCATTAGTTCAGCCCCTGTTCATTTTCGTTTCCTGCATATGTTTATATTTCGTTCCTTTTATAGTTTCCAGTTGGTGTGTTTTTCATATATTTCTATTTCATCATTTTTTTTATGATATTGTGCAGCTACAGTGGATGGTTGAGACTATTGCATCTGATGTTAGAAGGCTGGTGACAGCAGCCATTTTCTTCAATCCTTTACTGTGTTTTCAAGCTTAGTTTCCCTTGTTTAATTCTTTTGCTCGACTTATTTTTATTTTCACTTGCTATTCCTCAAACTACACCATTTCGTCCCAAGCTGTTTCTGTTTGATCCTTTCCATTTCTATTTTGGTTTGTCTTTGGTTTCAGGGATACTGGCGTGGCTGAGTGGTGCTGCCGATTGATGCAGAACAGAAGCTAGAATGAATGATTGCAGTGGACAGGGACCTATTTCCCTCTCTGTTCTACTCTGTTCTTAGTTATTTACACTGTTCATCTTTGTTGTGGTTTTTATTCTATATTAATCTTTTTTGTTCACTGCTGCAACTGTGTGGCACGGGCTAAAGATTGAGTTGCTATTGCTGGACGTGGTGTTGATGGGTTCGTGTGGTGCATTCCAGTGATCAGGAATGAAGCAGAAAGGCAAAGTGGCAGAACTGAACTACTGTGTAACTAGCCGAGCTGAGCAGAGGAAAGAACACAAAGTGCTTGCTGGTTCATGGTTGAATGCACGGCAGACGAGGCTGATGCCACAGTCATTCTCTACTATGCTCTGTTTTGAGCTCTTATCACCGGTCACTTTAACTTTTCTGGTTATTTTGCATTATTCCATGGTGTCGATGCTTCGGTTTCTGCTGGTTGCTCTTGGTTTGCAGGACAGAGTTGGGGTTGCTGTGTTTCTTACTGAAGGCACAATTTACAAGAGCTGCTACTTTGTGCATGTCTTGTTGCAGTGACCAGTACGTAAATGCTGCTGAAGGTACGGTACGGGAGGACGTGTGCTGCTGTGGAGGGAATGAAGTAGAGTCTGAGTTGGTACAAGGATTCAGTGAAGCAAACAAAACTAAAGGACAGTATACGGGGTAGCAGCACCTAGACAGAAGTCTTGATGCAGCACCTGGAGACAACCGAACATGGAGCAGCATTTGTAGCAGGTTGCAGTTTGCAACCTGCAGCACCTGGACATTATAGGAGGCAGAAGACAAAACGTGGGAGTGAACTGGGCATACCAAGGATGGAGCAGCAGGACACATGCAAAACCAAGAGCAGAATGCAGGACATCTGCAGCAGTGATCAACCCGAGAGCATGCTTGGAAATGAATTTGGAAGAAGACAAGTGAATAGTACCAGCCTTTCAGGACCACTTTGGTGTTTTGCAATTCACTTAAGGCCATGTTTGGCACATTTTCATTGTAGCAATTAATCCATTTTCTTGCATTTGTTAGTTGTTAGTTAGTTAGTTTAGTCAATTATAATGGTAGGCTAGTTTTATTATTTTTGCATGGTAATTTGTAGTGTTAATTTTTAGTTAATACTTAATTTTATATTAAATGTTTTAGGATTTTATTTTAGTTTAGATGCATTTAGAGTTAATTTAGATTAGGTGTGTTTCATGCTTTTTTAATTTAGTCTTTATTTTCATTAAATTTTAGTTTAGTTTAAATTGCATTTTGATTAAGTAGTTTAAAATTGCATTTTAGGTTAGTTTAATTGTAGTTTAATTTTATTGCTTTATTTTCATAATTGCATTTTATTGCGTTAATTAGTTTTAAATGTTTTAATTTCTTTTGTAGGTTTTTTATTTTAATTGCGTGGAGCACTGTAAGTAATTTTGCTCAATTTTGTTTCCTTCATTTTTTTAGTTTTATTATTTTATTGCTTTCAATATTTTTAATTCTAGCTATGTAGAGCACCCACCTTAATTTCATAATTTGCTAGAATATACTTAGGGTAAAAGTAACCGGTAGTTAATTAGGCTAATTAACTTCTCTGTGGAACGATAATCTCGGGACTCAAATCCCATTTTTATTTGTACGACCCGTGTACTTGCAGACATATACCCTTAAGGCGTGTCAGATATCGTCCTTCACCATCTACAAATATTAAAAAAAATATAACACATATTGAGTGAACAACACAATCAGCTTAGATCTATGGTAAACAAAATGTAAATAGATCTATAGTAAATAATAAAAAACAAATAGTATCAGCTTTCATTCTTTTTTTATTTATATTAATTAGTAATAATTTTTTATAAAATGGTTAATAAAAAATTATAATATATAATAAGTAAAATTAGATATAAGCGTTGAGAAGATGATTTGCTTGAGCAATAAATTTGAGTAAAATCGAATTGATTTAAGCTTGGATTTGGCTGAATATTTTTATTGATTTTACTTGTAAACCATATCTTTAAATATAAAAATTAAGAAAATATTTTAATAATAAAGTTAATTTAAATGCTTTCAATGAGTTATTGGAAAAACTGGATTAGATTTCAAAGAAACCATTAAAAGTGTTTATATGATTTAACAAGGTACTGTTGGTGGACACTCCATGTCTCGGTCCTGATATAACTATGAAAAAGCATATATCTAGCAGCATAAACAAGAAAGGGAAAATACAGAAAAATTCCTCACGCATATTCCGTTCCAGAGCTATCAATACTTAGTCATCAGCAAAAAAAAAAAAAAACATTTTTAAGAACTTAAAGGTCATGCATGAATTGTAATTTTAATTTTATTTTAGTAATAAAAGAACAATCATATATATATATATATATATATATAGCATATAATAAAGAATTTTAACTCCAAAATGTAAACACTAGGGACTAAAGATAGGATAGAGGAAGCTAGAGAAAAGCTCATGTATCTGAATTTCAAAGGATTTAAAAGAAAATTTACTATTGTTGTCCTCTCTCTCAATTATATAACCTAGTCATTTTCTCTCTCGCTTTTTTTTCCTAAATATAGCCTATTTGTTGTATGAGTGAATTTTCTTTGCTTTTGCATATTGTACAGCTAAATGTTGTTTGTGACAAATGATTAACAAACAATTAATGCAAAATTGAAGGCCTTAAAACATTACAATGAAGTTATTAATTATGCAATATTTTGCTTAATCTACAATAATTGAATATTTATTAAGAAAATATACATATTAGACAGATTTTTTAAAGTTATGAATTCAAAAAAAAAATTATTATGCGCTAAGTAAATAAGGGTCCCTTTGCTAATTAGCACTGATGTTCGAGAGGGAGAGAGAGAGAGAGAGAGAGAGAGAGAGTAAGATAGATTTTTTAAAGACGAAAGGCATAGTTTCAAAGGCTATTGTATTGCTGCTACAATACCTGATTAACTCTTAAAATAAGAGTTTTGTGACTTCCGGGCTTAGCTCTTTTTAGGTTTTCGGGAATAAGAGAAGACGGTGCTCTTGTCGTTGCACAAGTAACTGTTGTTGTCGCTGAAAATGCAAGAAAGAGTGCGAGGAAATGAAACGAAGCAGAAGGAAAACCAGTGAAGAGAGACTTACCAAACAATGTGCTTTTTGCTACTGCCGACAATAAGATGAAAGAGAGCTCTGAGTGTAACTATGGGTTTTTTTGTGTGCTTTGCCTTTTGCTGCCGATGACTTCAGTTTAAAATGATGAATTTATACTTAGGGTTTTGATAACCCTAACATATAAAATGACAAAAAGACCCTTGATTAATTTATTTTATTTTCGTGTCTTACACGTGTATCGTGTATTCGTGTGACACGATTTTTTTTAACGTGTTTCTCGTGTCGTGTACGTATTAACCGTATATTCGTGTGACACGATTTAAGAAAACGTGTTTTCGTGTCTTATACTTGTTTAGCCGTGTTTGACACGGCTAAACACGAAAATTACCGTGTCAAAATTCGTGTCGACATGGTTAAACACGAAACACGAATTTTTCAAACACATACACAGTTTTTTCGTATCGTGTTCGTGTCGTGTCACTCATGTCGTGTCTACATTTGCCAAGTCTAAGTAGGAACAAGATAAGAGCCCTTAAAGATCGTCATAGAGAACTGATTTAAAATTAAGAATAATTTAAGAAGTTGGCTATTAGACATTATGAGAATCTTTACATTGAGACAATGGAAGGAAGTGGAAAACTAACATTGAGGTAAGATTCCTAAAGTTTAAAGTGGTTGAGATTAAGGATCTGCATAGACACATATCTAATGAGGAAATTAGGGAGGCGGTCTTTGATTTGAAAGCATACAAAGCACCAAGGCCAAATATATTCCAAGCTAGTTTTTTTCAACGAAATTAGGAAGTTGTTACTACTAAAGTCCAGAAAATGGTGAAAGAAGCCTTTAAAAAGGTGAAGTCCCTAAACAAGTGAACAAAACCTTTATCACTCTCATTCCTAAAGTGCAAAACCCATAAAGCATCAATTGAGACATATTAGCTTGTACAATGTTATCTACAAGGTTGTCACGAAGATAATAGTGAAAAGATTAAAAAAGATTCTTCCTCGACTTATATCCCCAAGTCAGAGCAGTTTGCTGGGGGAGACAAATTGTTAACAGTATCATAGTGGTGCAAGTCATGTTACACTCATTCAGGAATTGGGAAGGAAAAGTGGGAGTAGTGGCATGGAAGATTAATTCACAAAAAAGCTTATGATAAAATGAATTAGGAGTTTATACAGGAAATTATTCTTGAAGTTGGAGTCAATAGTACATTCATCTCGTTGATCATAAGCTATATTAAAACTAACTCACTCCAGATCTTATGGAATGGAGAGGTTATTGAGCCTTTCTAACCATCAAGAAAACTGAGACAAAGAGACCCACTATCCCCATATCTCTTTATGCTAGGAATGCAAAGACTCTCATAGATAATTCAAGATAAAATCAATCGAGGTAAGTGGTAACCAGTCAAGGCTAGTAAGGGAGAACCTCCAATTTCTCACATTTTCTTTGCAAATGACTTTGTCCTTTTCTCTTCTACTTTTGAAGATCAGGTTAAGCAGGTTCATGAGTGTTTTAGAAGAGTTCACTTTATGGTCTAGAAAAATGGTGTACCCCTCATCCATGGCAAGGTTACCAAGAAGACACATTAGCACTTAGTTGAAAATGTGTAACAAAGGTTTGCAAATTGAACAATTATCTAATTGTCCCTTGTAAGATCTGTTGTCCTCATCAAAGCTATAACCAAGCTCCCACTAGGTGTTTATGACGAGATGGACAAACTATGTAAAAATTTCCTTTGAGGCTCTACTATGGACAAAAAGAAGATTCATTTAGTCAATTGGGAAACTATGTGCAAACCTAAACACTTTGATGGTATAGGGTCCAAATCAATGAAAAAGTTAAATCTTGCCTTATTAGCCAAACTTGGCTGAAGGCTTATGGAAGAAGAAGGAAAATTATGGGCAAAAGTTTTTAGGGCTAAATATCTTAAGAATGATCAATTGTTCTATATCCAAAACATTAAAAATTGCTAGTACGAGAATATCTTAAGAATGACCAATTGTTCTATGTCCAAAACATTGAAATTGCTAGTACGAGTGGAGGTGTATTTTGGCTGGTAAGGAAATCCTCACTATGGGTTTAAGATGGAAAGTAGGCAATAGTGACTCTATTCATTTCTAGAAAGACAAGTGGATCCTAGATAACCCCCTTTGGATAGATGCCTATAGCATATGTCAACACTGTAAATGGATATGTCAATGGGAGAAGCCTATAGAGATGATGGATGGAATTTAGAGCTACCTGAGAATATTGTTGGATAGATCCAAGCCACTCCTTACCTATTTAGGTAGGATCATGATGAAAAACTTATTTGAGGGAACTTCTAATGGGCTATTCTTGACTAAAACTGCCTATGACATTCATGCTGATGAGCGGTGTGCCTAACTTGCTATTGCTAAAGCGATATGGAAGATCTCATGCCAACCCAAAATCCAGACTTTCCTATAGTTGGCCTAGAAGAATAAAATTATTAGTACTGTGAACAGGAAATCACGAAAACTCATTGATAATGAAAGTTATTTAGTGTGTGGCCATTCGAAAGAAGATACTATTCACATTCTTAGAGATTACCCAGCAGCAAAGAAAATTTGGGGGAAATTCTCAGGAGAAGATGCTGGAAGCAACTTCTTCAGTTCTCAGGTGGATAAAAGGTGGAGACTAAACCTGTATAAGCTAAAGGGTAAGCTATTGGGTAGTTGGAAGTGGAGAACCTTTTTTTGTGATCATTTGCTGGAGGATTTGGAAGTGAAGGAATGAAGTTAGTCTTACTAACAAATTTACTCCCATTAATTCCAAAATTAAGCTAGTGTGCAAAAGCTTGAAAGAGAGGTACGATCTAGGTGAAGGGGAAATTACTAATAGCATTACGAGGGAAATTACTAATAGCATTTCAAAAGAAATTTTTCTTTGTTAGGCGATGTTGGAAAATTATTTGTGTGGGCCTACATATATCAATTTATTGTACATTACAGGCTATCTAATTTGTTTTAGTCCACATAAAAGTGATCAAATAAAGTTATTGGACTTCAGTGCATCTCAATTAGTATGAGTTTTACAATGTGTAGAGACCTGATATTTTATTCTATTTTAATGATGGGCCAAAATAGGATAAAATATACTTCAGTTATAAATAGGTTATGGTTCCCAGTCTAAACGTAATTTTCTCATTTTCATATCCCATTAGTGAGTGAGGTAGAGTTTTCTCTCATAAATAAAACTTTAGACTGAAAGACTGCTAATCTCAATCAATCAATTTCAATGGATCCAGGTACGCTTCCTTATTCTAATTTTCTTGATGATTGAACATGAGATCCTAGATATAAATATTATGCAATTATAGATTCCTAACAAGTGGTATTAGAGCCAATTCATGTTTAATCATTAAGAATTAAATTTTTTTTGTTTTGGTTGAAAGAAAACCAAGAATATAAAGATTGGTTTTTAATTATAGGATTGTTTGATCCATATTGGTTTAATTTGTCTCAATTTTTTGATGTTTTCATCCAATTTTTGCATGGTCATTATAGAATACACATTTAATTTCAATTTTATACAGTTAATTGGACGAAAATAATCCGAAAATACTTAAAAAAATCAAGAAATTTGAAGAACAGACCTGAAAAGGATATCCCTGACCCAGCTGGTTAAATATGAAGCAGGGAGATCCCGAAAGGGATATCCCCCACGCGCAGAGGGTGGCGCGTGTACCCCACGTGCCTCCATCCGGTGGTCCGGCGGCCATCGTTTTCTCGAGTCTTGGATAAAATTTAATTTTAAAATTTTTCGTAATTTTTCTGGAATTTTTTAGAATCGTTAAATATTTATTATTTAATATTTAGCATTATTTGAATTAAAGTTGTATGTTATGCACATGATTATTCTTGTTTTACTTCATGGTCATATGTTTTATGATATTTTGAGTTGATTGGCAATATGTACTCTCCTTGAAATTGTCAATATATTTATGTACTCTCACTTACAAACATGTGCATATTTTATGAAAAAATAAAGTTTCAAAATAAATTAAATTGATATAGTGCCACCAAAGTGACCTCTTTTATATTAATTTATTTATTTTGAAAAATAAGGTTGTCATTAAGGAATTTATATGACAATGTTTTTAATTCATGCGAAAAATAATCGGCTCAAAGGAAGAATATTTTTTTACCGAATTATTGACACATAAGGTAGTAAATATGTGATAATTTTTTTTTCATGCATGTAATATGTCGGTCCAAAGAAAGGCATATTATTGGCAGGATTTAGTTATCAATATTTACTAATAAAGTTTAAAAGTACCGCTTACAAATTGATATTTTTGTCCAAAAACTAAATGTCAATGTTGTGCTTGGTATCTTATATGGCTCAAAATTATTTGGTTGTGAGCTAATTATTATTTTCTGCTTACAGTGAATGTTTCTTCCATATCTGCCAATTTGAATAACATTTCAGTGCTTAATGGTACTAACTTTGAAAAATGGAAGGAGCACGTAACCATTGTGCTTGGGTGTATGGATCTGGACTATGCGATCAGGTCAAAACGACCTCCCACCCCTACTGATAATAGTTTAGCTATGGAAAGGGCACTTTCTGAAAAATGGGAGCGTTCAAATCGCATGAGTTTGATGATCATGAAGCACTCAATTTCGGATGCCATCAAGAGCGCAATACCTGAGGAAGAAAATGCTAAAAGTCTCCTTAAGTAGATTGCATACAGATTTATTGCAAATGAAAAGGTCGAAACAAGTACCATTCTGACTAAACTTGTTTCAATGCGGTATAATGGCAAAGGAAACATAAGGGAATACATTATGAAAATGTCTAATCTTGTTACAAGATTAAGGGCACTAAAGTTAGAGTTATCTAAAGACATACTCGTGCACCTGATCTTGATATCTCTCCCTCCACAATTTAATCCCTTTAAGATAAGTTACAATACTCAAAAGGAGAAATGGACTCTTAACAAGCTCATTGTTCAGTGTGTGCCAGAGGAAGAGAGACTGAAACAAGATAAGATAGAAAGTGCTCAATTAACATTTTCTTCCAATGGTAATGTTCCCAGCAAGAAAAGGAAAAGGAACAATACAGGAAAAGGCACTGCAAACATTGAAACTTCACAGCCTAAGGGGCAGTAGAAACAGGATAAGGTGATCACTTGTTTCTTCTGCCGTAAGAATGGACATGTGAAGAAGGATTGTTCTAAGTACGAACAATAGCTTGCCAAAAGGGGTAAAATTCTCAATTTTGTTTGCTCTGAAATTAATTTGGCTTTAGTACCCAATCACACTTGGTGGATAGATACAGGTGCAACTACTCACATAAGTGTGACAATGCAGGGTTGTCTAATGAACAAAAAGCCAATTGATGATAAAAGTTTCATCTATATAGGAAATGGTGAGAAAGCTCTTGTTGATGCTATTGGTCTATTCAGATTAAAGTTAGAATCTGGTTATTATTTAGATTTGGACGAGACTTTTTATGTACCGTCATTTAGACGAAATTTGATTTCTGTTTCTAATTTGGACAAATTGGGTTATTCTTGTTCATTTGGAAATGAAAAATTTAGTCTCTTTCAGTATTTAAATCTTATTGGTACCGATTTTTTAGTTGACAATTTATATAAACTGGACCTACATGCCTCATATGTTAATGAATGCTTGCATATAAATAATTATGGTACAAAGCGCAAATTAATTAATGAGAATTCTTCTATGTTATGGCACAAGCGTTTAGGGCATATTTCTGAACAAAAAATACGGAGACTTGTGTCAGAAGGAATTCTCGATTTCCTTGATTTTTCAGATTTCAAAATCTATATTGAGTGTATTAAGGGAAAACAAACAAATATCAAGAAAATAGGTGCCAAAAGGAGGTCAAACGTCTTGAAATTAATTCATACTGATATATGTGGTCCATTCCCTACAGCTTCTTGGAATGGTCAACAGTATTTTATTACTTTCATAGACGATTATTCTCACTATGGGTACCTATACTTAATTCATGAGAAGTCTCAGTCGTTACATGTTTTCAAGAACTATAAAGCTGAAATTGAAAGTCAACTTGGTAGAAAATTAAAGTCGTTAAATCTGACCGTGGTGGTGAATACTATGGTAGATATGACGGATCAAGTGAACAACGTCCAGGACCCTTTGCAAGGTATTTAGCAGAATGTGGGATCGTTCCTCAATACACCATGCCGGGGACTCCAAGTCAAAATGGTGTAGCTGGAAGACGAAATCGAACCCTAAAAGATATGGTGAGAAGTATGATAAATCATTCTTCTTTACCAGAGTCACTTTGGGGAGAAGCTTTAAAGACTGCAATGTATATCCTTAATCGAGTTTCAAGCAAAGCAGTAGCTAAAACCCCATATGAGTTATGGACAGGAAAGAAGCCTAGTATTAGGCACTTGCATGTTTGGGGTTGTCCAGCTGAAACTAGATCATACAAGTCTAACGAAAGGAAATTAGACTCAAGAACAGTAAGCTGCTACTTTGTTGGATACTCAAAGAGATCGAGGGGTTTCAAGTTTTATAATCCCTCAAGTACATCCTTTTTCGAGACGAAAAATGCTAAGTTCATTGAGGATGTTGAATATAGTGGGAGTGTTAAACCCAAAGATCTTATCTTTGAAGAAGAACATGTCACTGTTCCTATAGTTGCAATTAAAAATGATCAGACAATTATGTCTGGCGTTGTTTAAGATACAAATACAGATTATCAGGATACTCTTGGGTTACCTCTTACTTATATTGAATAGCAAACTCTTATTCAATTAGAGGAGCAACAATAACCTCAATTGGAAGTGTCATTAAGGAGATCCTCTAGGGAGAGGAGATCAGCGATTCCAGATGATTACATCGTTTATCTCCAAGAACATGAGTTTGATATAGGAATGGAAGATGATCTAACATCTTTCACTAAAGCCAAACAAAGTGTTCATTCCCAACATTGGATAGAGGTCATGAAAGATGAGATGAAATCAATGGAGGATAATGGCGTTTGAGATCTTGTCGAATTGCCTAAATGAGCGAAATCGATTGGTTGTAAATGGATTTTCAAAACCAAACGAAATTCGAAAGGCAATATCGAAAGATATAAAACACGTCTAGCCGTCAAAGGATTCACTCAAAAGGAAGGCATTGATTATAAAGAGACTTTCTCTTCAGTTTCATCGAAAGACTCTTTTAGAATCATTATGGCACTTGTAGCTCATTATAATTTAGAGTTACATCAGATGGATATAAAGACAGCGTTTCTCAATGGAGACATTGAAGAAAAAATTTATATGGTGCAACCAAAAAATTTTGTGTCGGATAATTTGAAACATCTGGTATGCAAATTAAAGAAATTCATCTATGGTTTAAAGCAAGCATCCCGTCAATGGTACCAAAATTTTGATCAAGTGGTTACCTCATTCAGTTTTAAAAAGAACGCTATTGGTCAATGTATTTATCACAAGATCAGTGGGAGTAAGTTTATTCTTATGGTGCTTTATGTTGATGATATTCTGCTAGCAAGCAGTGATATAGGCTTGTTGCATGAAACCAAGAGATTTCTGTCAAGTAATTTTAAAATGAAAGATCTTGGGGATGCATCTTTTGTGTTGGGCATACAGATCCGTCGAGATCGTTCTCGTGGAATACTTAGCTTATCACAAAAGGCATATATCGATAAGGTGCTTAGCAGATTTGACATGAAGAATTGTGCATCAGGAGATACACCCATTGCTAAAGGTGATAAATTTAGTTTGCTTCAATGTCCAAGAAATGAGATTGAAAAGAAAGAGATGCAAAAGATTCCTTATGCCTCAGCAGTAGGGAGTCTTATGTATGCTCAAGTCTGTACGCGTCCGGATATTGCACACGCGGTTGGAATGCTTGGCAGATACTTAAGTAACCCTGGTAAGGATCATTGGAAAGCAATAAAGAGGGTTATGCGGTATCTACAGAGAACTAAAGATTACATGCTCACATATCGGAGGTCAGATCATTTAGAGATCGTTGGGTATTCAAACTCCGATTTTGCCGGTTGCCTTGATAGCCGAAAATCTACTTCTGGCTATATTTTCATGTTAGCTGGAGGAGCTGTCTCATGGAAGAGTATAAAGCAGTCACTCATAGCTTCTTCTACCAAGGAGGCAAAATTTATAGCCTGTTATGAGGCATCGAACCAAGCAATATGGTTGCGGAATTTTATCACCTGGTTGTGCTTTGTCGTGGTATTGAGAGGCCATTGAAGATTAATTGTGATAATAAATCCGCTGAGTTATACTCTAAGAACAATAGAAGCTCGTCGAAGTCAAAGCATATTGACATTAAGTTTCTTATTGTTAAGGAGAGAGTTCAGAGTTTTCAGATTACTATTGAACATATAAATACAAACTCCATGATTGCGGATCCGCTTACAAAGGGAGTACCACCTAAGGTGTTTCATGAGCATGTAGCTCATATGGGTGTGGTTCATCCTAATGATATACTTGTATAGTGGGAGCTTGTTTCTTGATGTTCATTTGTTATTGATATTTTTTCTGATCAAAATATAGTATTTATTTTTGTTATTATTGAAAACTTAGAAATAAAGTAATATTCTTTCAGTAGCAGTATGCATAAAGTCTTGAAAGAATGATAAAGTAGGACCAGTTGGAAATAGGCATGTTAAGGATCACGTTTCATGTAATTTTCATGCTACACATCCATACTTGATCTATGTCGTTGATTATATTAATATATGTGACCATTGATGGGTCTAGTTACGGAATATATGTAACGAAGATCGCTTTGATCCTATGTTAATATAATTGATGGACCAGATTGTTTAGAGATCTTCTTTGTAAAGATAGCAAGTATTGTCACGACCCAAACTACCCAAAAATCAGAGTTAATTTTTCGCTTTTTATTATTTTCTTACTTAAATTCTTACCTGTCCTCGAATCGTGACCAACACTCCACTAATAATTGGGCTGTGCGTCAATGCCAGTCCCACCATTCAATTACTATCTAACTTATTTATTCTCCAGTCATTTATAATTGTTTACATTATTTATACATCCCCTAAAGTTACTTACAAACATGTTACTGTGCTATGCTTATGTAAATACAATATGTACAAGTGTATATATACCTTATGTTGATGGGCAGCAACGGATATCCGGAATGCAGCACTGAGTCGTCGCGACTTCAACTGGAGATTATCTGTGGGAGAAAATGAAAGGGGTGAGCACATCAAGCTCAGTAAGGCAATCCTACGAACAAGTAGGTAACCATACTACCTACATGAACGTGGTGCCATGCATAAACCACCCTTTCTCCACACATTTTAAAACATATGATATGAAAGTTATGATGTTATGTAAATCAAGTTTGCACGGAAAACTCAACATGCAATTATTTTAAATCATTTCTTTCTCTTTAAAAATTTCACAATGAAGTCAGGACTCGACCCCTCCTTCGGGTGATCCTGACTCACAAAACCATGGAAATTGAGTTTCTCAAAAGCATCGATATCGAAAACATACGTATATATATATACAAGATACGAGACTAGGCAATACTGTATATCGGTAATAACCAGGACTGGCCAATATGTCCTCGTGAGTCCCTCTAGCTTCAAGGATCCCAGTGTGCGAGGTCTCACCCTGATCGGGAACTGCCCGGGAGGTGGGTCAATCCAACCCGTCAGTCTTATCCGATCTCACGCATCCGAAGATACCGTATCCGAAGATACCCCGTATCTCAAAGATACCGTATCACAAAGATACCCCGTATCACAAAGATACCGTATCCGAAGATACCCTGTATCACAAAGATACCGTATCCGAAGATACCCTGTATCACAAAGATACCGTATCCGAAGATACCCCACGGTACATCGTACTCCATGCTACTTGCACGGTACATCGTACTCCATGGACCCATATCACTCTAGGTACTCCAGCCCAAATGGCCTGCTTCCCACAGAGGTTTTCATAACTCAATACTCGTTGCCATGTCTCAAAACGCACGTGCGAGCCTATTAAATCGGTGACACACAGTCTACCCGATGCTCCAAGCACGGCTCATCGTATGTTCTCATAAAAATCAGTGCGAGTGATGCTCAGCACTCTCATCAAATCAAGTAAACTTGGCAGAGCCCGCTTTACATCTCCACAAGGCCGCCAACCTCATCCCTCACTCTCACCCTACTTAAGAGGTCTTTTGAGCCTGTTGGGCCTTTTGGCTGACTCCAAGGGCAGACAGCGCTACTCCACAAATCCAGTAAAACTAGTGCGAGCTATGCTCAACACTCTATATATAAATTGTATGAAAATCTTATAAAATCTGGTGCGAGTTAGACTCTAGCACCGTGTCACGCAAAAGCATGTGAAATCTAGTGCGAGTTATACTCTAGCACCTATGCATGTAAAACTCTAGTGCGAGCTCTCGCTCCAGCACTAATGCATGCATCACACAAATCAAACATCGTGCGAGCTGAGCTCTAGCACGTCACATGTAAATAAAAACATGTAGGCGGCTCGGTTATTTCCAAATAGTTTTCACAGAAATCACAACAATTAAGATATGCAATGCTATGCATTTTTCTTTAAAAGTGAGCCAGCCTACTCATGCATGCGTTGAAATACCTCCAGAACGAGCAGGAACCTCTTGTCCTTGCTCCTCCCAATTTTTCCTAAATTTTTAGATTCTACCCTTAACAAGGGTATTTTAGTAATTTTGCCCATTCGGGGCACTAAAATTGTTCTTCGACCTCTAGACCCTTCAGTTAATTTTAAAGGACTGCGTATGAATTTAAAATTGCGTAAAGTTACCTCTAGCAGTCCGCAGAATTCCCTTACCTTATTTTCCCGTCGAGTCTGACCTTTTTTTTTCCAATGTAATCCCGTCGCGCAGTCCGATATGCTTCCAATCAAATGCCCGGAACTGCGTATCAACATTCCTCAGGTCAGATATTATGCAATCTAATCGTATTTAATACTTTCTGGGCTTAATTTAAATCGCTGGGCCCATTTACCCCTATTGGGCCCGATTGCACCTTAATGGGCCTTAATCGGCCTTAAGCCCGTTTTTCACTTAATTCTCACTTTATCGAGGCCTATTGGGCTCACCAAAAATTTATCAGGCCTCGTTCTAATTCTCGAATAGCTAAATTTAATATTTACGACAATTAATCTAAATTTCCATAATTTAATTCAATTTATGCGGAAATTAAATCAATATCACGCATAACGAGAAAATTATCGTAAATAGGGGTCACTTACCCGAGATTCCATGCTAGTCCGCAAATCGAGACTGTCTCGAGCCCTCGGTGGATGCCAATCGTCGAGCTACACAATTAATTACATTTTCGGGTAAACTTTTCGGTCGAAATTTAATTAAATAAAATATTCCAAATTTAAATCGGGTCAATTTGACCTCTTATCGACTTACCCGAAGCTCGATTGCATCACCGAAATTTTCCCCAATTTTTTCTCTTTTTCTTTTTCCCTTTTTTCTCCTTTTTTTTCCCTCTTTTTGGCTGAACCGGTTCAGTCCGGTTCGGACAGGTTCAGACCGCCGGTTCACCTCGGTTTGGCCGGTTCACCGCCGGTTCGCCACCTTGCCGGCCGGTTCTCCGCCGGCTTCCACCGCCAATCGCTCCGCTGGGTCGTTCGCAGCCCGAATCTGGCCTCGGCTTCGCCCAAGGCCGCTGGAAAACCGTCGGTCCGGCCGTTCTCCTTCTCCGTCGGTACCCACTTTCTTCTCCCGCCGTTTCCGGCGCCGTCCGTCGGTTTCGGTGGCTGCCACCGCCACCAATCGCATCGTCTGGGCCTGGGGAGTCCTCGGCTGGGTCGGCTGGGGCTAGATCGGCGTCGTTCGCCGCCGATCGAAACTTTCTCCCCCGCGGCTTCTCTTCCGTTTTCCGCCGGATTTTGGCGTTCCCACGGCGCGTCACCGGTGGCAGCAAGGTCGCCTGGCGTCGGGCTACCTTCGCCGGCCCTCGCCTGGTCACCTGGCCGCCGGCAGCCCCTCGGTCGGCTGCTCCGTTTTCCGCTTTGTTTCCGTCTCTGTTTTTTAGCGATTTTTCGCGATTCTTTTTTTTTTTATCCTTTTTATTATTTTTATTTTTATTTATTTTAATTATTTTACTATTCATTAAAATACTATAAATACCCAAAAAAATATCTTCTAATTTATTATTTTTATTTTACTTTAATTTATTCAATTTACATTTAATTTATTAATTATATTTCTCTCCAAATTTTCGATATTATTTCTTTACGCTTTTCGAGGTATCGTTCCGGTAATTTTTTGATATTTTTAAAATTTCTGAATCTTGATCAATTTAACCCAAAATAATTTTATTCCATCTTTATTGACCAAGATTTCTTAAACCCTTATTTTTAATTAAATTTCCTTATCGAATTTACTCCGGCTTTCGGTCTTTTGACCGTTTTGCCTCACACGTGCTCGGGATTAAGTTAACCCAACTTCCTTCATACTTCCTCCATCTTTTCTTATTTAATTTTTCGTATTTTAATTAAATTCGGGTCTTACAACTCTCCCCCACTTAAGGAATTTGGTCCTCCAAATTAGAACCAATTCATATGAGTCCATATACAACTCCGGGTACATCGATCATATCATACTCCTAAATTCTTATGTAACCTTCTCCGGAGTGTATTACTATCAAAGGACTTTAATTAGGGAGATTATATTAAACCCCACTACTTTCTCTTTCCTGTTTAATGCCCGAATCAACTTCTTCGATATACTTGTATTTTCATTAAATTGAATTTTTGGAGTTCATATCGATCACCTATGCTGGATCTGGATAGTATTCCCAAAGCATCAAAAGCTGAGACACACTGTGGGTGCCTGTTAATTCAAGTGATAACACCAACCTACAGGTCTTATCTCCCACTTGTCTAATCTCTCAAAATATTCCATCCAGCACAACTCAATTTACCTTCTTCCAAAAGCTCGCTATGTCCTTATTCTCTTAGGACAAGTAACTTTCAACCATATTAATTCACCAAGGGTGAATTCCAATACTTGTCTATCTGCTCTGAGGTGTTCTTAATCTCTCATCCTTAACTAAACATCCTCAGAGGCCTATTATCCAAGGTCAAAAATAATTATATCTGTCACCCACTTTTTCTTATCCAATTTGGGGAACAGCCCCTACAGCTATACACTGCCTCATATCTCGTTATCCCGATACTCAACTGCCAACTGTCGTTATTGACAACTTCAATTAGAAATCAACTGATCATTCCAGGAGCTTATAAAATCAATGGCACACGCTTTCATCGGATCCTCCAGAACATGTACAGTCTTCTCTGACTGACCATCTGTCTGAGGACGAAAAGCTGTGCTAATACTCAGTCGGGTTCCCATAGCTTCCTAGAAATATTCCCTGAAGTAAGAAGTGAAGCGGGAATCCCTATATGATACCATGCTCACTGGAACGCTACTTAATGTTCCACAATCTTCCTTACACCTGAATCCTCATACACACTTTGAGTATTTAGGGAGTTCATAACTAGAAGGTGGGTGGACTTAGTCACTCTATCGACTATCATCCAAATAGCCTCGTAATATCACCTGGGTTCTCTGTAACCCATCACAAAATTCATGGAGACTTGCTCTCATTTTTCGTGCCGTGTCGATATAGGTAGGTGCTGCAATAACTCTGCAGACTTTTAATACTCTACCTTACTCTGCTGACACACTAGGCACTTTTCTACAATCTCTACCATGTCTCTTTTCACATCTGACCACCCATACCCCTCTTCAGAGAATTCAATATATATATTCATTACTTTCCGTATGCACTGTATATCCCGAAGAGTGAGCTTCTGACAACATTACTATCTCATCAACTGTGGTCCTGGGGAGCACTCATACTATCTCGGAACCTCTGTAAATCATTATCGTATTCTATGAACTCTGTCACTGTACCCTTCTGAATCTGACCCAAACTATCGACATCGTGCCGATCATCACGCTAAGCCTGTCAAATCCGGGCACTATCATCCGGTTCTAATCTCAGGCTAGCTATCACATAATCATCCCAATCACTGTCATCATCAGAAGGGATCATATCACTACCGAGGTTCACAACTGCTCTAGCAGCTCACGCTCCCTGACCATCATATATAATACCATCTCGAGGCTCTTTCTACTCAAGACATCAGTCATCACATTAGCCTTTCCTGGGTGGTACAATTTTCACAATCACAATCTCTCAGAAGCTCTAACCCACTATGCATTCTCATATTCGTCTCTTTCTGTGAAAATAGATACTCGGGCTTTATGATCAGTGCATATCCATAATTTCTCACCATGTACATAATAGTACCATATCCTCGGTACAAATACTGTTGCTACCAACTTTAAATCATGGGTATCTTCCCATTATACATCAATACACAGCTCATTCATAATTTTGAGGTATCCATACTCACTAAGAACCTATTGAGCTGTTGGGTATGGTGAAATTAATCCCGGTGGTCAGTTCATACTTCACTGCACCAAAATTCATGTCACATCTATCATCTTATTTATCATCTCATTCAAAGACCACGTTTTCATAATTAAACGTGCCATCAAGGTATATCCTTTTAGAACTCACAATAATCCACCTGTAAAAGCCATCTTCCAATTGTTGCTTACAGTTTGCCCTAGACTTTAACTACACCTAATATATCATCGATAATGATGTTTACAGATCGGTCCAATCCTTGACTTATTTACGCATAAGCGTATAAGATCCTTCTCAACCGCTTACGTTTTCAGGTACTAACCTGCGTCATTTCCTTTTCTTTGCCTTAACCGCTCTTATTAAATTTTTACTATGTTAATCTTTATGATTTGTCGAATTTAAATATTCTTATCGTCTTAGTAAAGGTATCCTAATGCTAAAGTTATCTATTACGACGCTCGATTTCACGTTATAGGTTATACATATATACTTTTAGACGCTGTCAAGTCTTCAGGCGGGGAGGTATTTTGAAATACCTTTATTGACCTTCAGACTTAACCACAACTACGTTATACCTCAGTCTCTGCGGTCACAATTTATATTCGTTACTAATTGCTTTGATCCTAATGACTTCACATATTAAGGGTATTCCTTACCTAGCATATGTCTCTTACTCCAATACATCTTGTATTTATAATCAAGCATATCTTATCTTAAAGATTATCTCCTTTCGTATATCCCTCATGACGAAACTCTTGTCTTTATTCATTTCGTGAGTATAATCCTTTCCTCCTGTAACTTCAACTGTTGCACTCCTTTTTTATTACTTAAAATCTCTATATCCATATTCTGTTAATTAATCCTCCTGTATTGGGGTACTCATTTATCAATATGTGCCCAATGATGTAGGCATTCATGCCTTTTACTCACTTATATGTGAATGAAGGCGGTATGAATAAATGTGTGGCACCAGGATTTATGAACATATGTACTTCATTATTCATAACAAGTGTGGCATCTCACACCACATCCATGAAACATCAATAGTGTCCTGGTCCAAGACATCCTCTCGCCTTCGTCCAACAACCTACTTTCCTTTTTCTTTTCGGCTAGGGCCTCTCTTTTCGTTGCGGCTATACCAACGAAGTTGTTCTGTCTCTTTACTTTTCCGTGGGGCGATCTCGCCCAACTCTGTGCGATCAAAATCAATGGTCCGTCTTATCACACTTAACGGCCATTTTCATCAATACAGTGTAGACCCTCCTTCTGTGGTGTCCACCACACATCTTACAGTAATCACACTGCTACTCTACTTCGTAGCAGGTCGGGGTCCTCCAATCACAATGCCCCCCCCAAGAGTGCCAAAATTGGATGCACTGGGGCCTTACCAATTATCTTACTCCATGACTCGTCAAATTTGATCTTTTACCAATTTCCATTTTCCCATTCTGACATCTTTGTCATTTCTCGATTCTCTTTTCTGTCTCTATTTCAGCCCTCACTACCTTTCCGAATCTCAGAGGCGTGCAATTCATATTTTTATTTATCCAACTGTAAATCTGCGCACTGCCTCGGTATAGGTAATATCTCGCGGGCCAATTAGACTCAAATTGAAAAGTTGAGCCCTTCCATAAACTTTTAGACATCTCGACTGTCACTTTTCATAGTGTCGAGGTAATATCTGCCCAGAATATAACCGAGTCTCCATACTCGTCAATAAATTAAATCCTTTGGGTCAGAGTAAGGACTTTAATTCAAAATTTCCTTTAAATAATGTCCGGGATGTTCTGTCACCGGAATACATCCATAAACAATTCTCATCTTAGCTCTGAATGTTTAACACTTAAGATGGGTCGAGCGGGTTTCCACCAATGCTCCGCTGCGCCCTCTGATCTCATACATAATCTGAGCAATTAGCTCCTCAAAATGATACCCATGCTCTGCTTCAATCTCGCGAAGCGTCTCTCAATACTGTCCGATCACTCTGTCGGACTCCGTGGGGCATACTCAACATTAGCCTCCATTTCAATTTCATCATGATTCTCATAGTCAAACTCAGCACGACTTAGCAGATTCAGGTCTACCTCTACGACCTCTGCCTCGTGCACTATCTCATCTAACGTGACTCATATTAAGCATTCCTGCATTCTCAACCATTTCTTAGTCAAGCCCATCTCGATATACACTATTGTATCTAACTAAGCACAGTAACACGGGGATGTAATTTCCTAATTACTGACACTGACACACATCAGACCAATTGTGCTCTGATACCACATTTATATGTCACGACCCAAACTACCCAAAAATCAGAGTTAATTTTTCGCTTTTTATTATTTTCTTACTTAAATTCTTACCTGTCCTCGAATCGTGACCAACACTCCACTAATAATTGGGCTGTGCGTCAATGCCAGTCCCACCATTCAATTACTATCTAACTTATTTATTCTCCAGTCATTTATAATTGTTTACATTATTTATACATCCCCTAAAGTTACTTACAAACATGTTACTGTGCTATGCTTATGTAAATACAATATGTACAAGTGTATATATACCTTATGTTGATGGGCAGCAGCGGATATCCGGAATGCAGCACTGAGTCGTCGCGACTTCAACTGGAGATTATCTGTGGGAGAAAATGAAAGGGGTGAGCACATCAAGCTCAGTAAGGCAATCTTACGAACAAGTAGGTAACCATACTACCTACATGAACGTGGTGCCATGCATAAACCACCCTTTCTCCACACATTTTAAAACATATGATATGAAAGTTATGATGTTATGTAAATCAAGTTTGCACGGAAAACTCAACATGCAATTATTTTAAATCATTTCTTTCTCTTTAAAAATTTCACAATGAAGTCAGGACTCGACCCCTCCTTCGGGTGATCCTGACTCACACAAAACCATGGAAATTGAGTTTCTCAAAAGCATCGATATCGAAAATATACGTATATATATATACAAGATACGAGACTAGGCAATACTGTATATCGGTAATAACCAGGACTGGCCAATATGTCCTCGTGAGTCCCTCTAGCTTCACGGATCCCAGTGTGCGAGGTCTCACCCTGATCGGGAACTGCCCGGGAGGTGGGTCAATCCAACCCGTCAGTCTTATCCGATCTCACGCATCCGAAGATGCCGTATCCGAAGATACCCCGTATCACAAAGATACCGTATCACAAAGATACCCCGTATCACAAAGATACCGTATCCGAAGATACCCTGTATCACAAAGATACCGTATCCGAAAATACCCTGTATCACAAAGATACCGTATCCGAAGATACCCCACGGTACATCGTACTCCATGCTACTTGCACGGTACATCGTACTCCATGGACCCATATCACTCTAGGTACTCCAGCCCAAATGGCCTGCTTCCCACAGAGGTTTTCATAACTCAATACTCGTTGCCATGTCTCAAAACGCACGTGCGAGCCTATTAAATCGGTGACACACAGTCTACCCGATGCTCCAAGCACGGCTCATCGTATGTTCTCATAAAAATCAGTGCGAGCGATGCTCAGCACTCTCATCAAATCAAGTAAACTTGGCAGAGCCCGCTTTACATCTCCACAAGGCCGCCAACCTCATCCCTCACTCTCACCCTACTTAAGAGGTCTTTTGAGCCTGTTGGGCCTTTTGGCTGACTCCAAGGGCAGACAGCGCTACTCCACAAATCCAGTAAAACTAGTGCGAGCTATGCTCAGCACTCTATATATAAATTGTATGAAAATCTTATAAAATCTGGTGCGAGTTAGACTCTAGCACCGTGTCACGCAAAAGCATGTGAAATCTGGTGCGAGTTATACTCTAGCACCTATGCATGTAAAACTCTAGTGCGAGCTCTCGCTCCAGCACTAATGCATGCATCACACAAATCAAACATCGTGCGAGCTGAGCTCTAGCACGTCACATGTAAATAAAAACATGTAGGCGGCTCGGTTATTTCCAAATAGTTTTCACAGAAATCACAACAATTAAGATATGCAATGCTATGCATTTTTCTTTAAAAGTGAGCCAGCCTACTCATGCATGCGTTGAAATACCTCCAGAACGAGCAGGAACCTCTTGTCCTTGCTCCTCCCAATTTTTCTTAAATTTTTAGATTCTACCCTTAACAAGGGTATTTTAGTAATTTTGCCCATTCGGGGCACTAAAATTGTTCTTCGACCTCTAGACCCTTCAGTTAATTTTAAAGGACTGCGTATGAATTTAAAATTGCGTAAAGTTACCTCTAGCAGTCCGCAGAATTCCCTTACCTTATTTTCCCGTCGAGTCTGACCTTTTTTTTTCCAATGTAATCCCGTCGCGCAGTCCGATATGCTTCCAATCAAATGCCCGGAACTGCGTATCAACATTCCTCAGGTCAGATATTATGCAATCTAATCGTATTTAATACTTTCTGGACTTAATTTAAATCGCTGGGCCCATTTACCCCTATTGGGCCCGATTGCACCTTAATGGGCCTTAATCGGCCTTAAGCCCGTTTTTCACTTAATTCTCACTTTATCGAGGCCTATTGGGCTCACTGGGCTCACCAATAATTTATCAGGCCTCGTTCTAATTCTCGAATAGCTAAATTTAATATTTACGACAATTAATCTAAATTTCCATAATTTAATTCAATTTATGCGAAAATTAAATCAATATCACGCATAACGAGAAAATTGTCGTAAATAGGGGTCACTTACCCAAGATTCCATGCTAGTCCGCAAATCGAGACTGTCTCGAGCCCTCGGTGGATGCCAATCGTCGAGCTACACAATTAATTACATTTTCGGGTAAACTTTTCGGTCGAAATTTAATTAAATAAAATATTCCAAATTTAAATCGGGTCAATTTGACCGCTTATCGACTTACCCGAATCTCGATTGCATCACCGAAATTTTTCCCAATTTTTTCTCTTTTTCTTTTTCCCTTTTTTCTCCTTTTTTTCCCTCTTTTTGGCTGAATCGGTTCAGTCCGGTTCGGACCGGTTCAGACCGCCGGTTCACCCCGGTTTGGCCGGTTCACCGCCGGTTCGCCACCTTGCCGCCGGTTCTCCGCCGGCTTCCACCGCCAATCGCTCCGCTGGGTCGTCCGCAGCCCGAATCTGGCCTCGGCTTCGCCCAAGGCCGCTGGAAAGCCGTCGGTCCGGCCGTTCTCCTTCTCCGTCGGTACCCACTTTCTTCTCCCGCCGTTTCCGGCCCCGTCCGTCGGTTTCGGTGGCTGCCACCGCCACCAATCGCATCGTCTGGGCCTGGGGAGTCCTCGGCTGGGTCGGCTGGGGCTAGATCGGCGTCGTTCGCCGCCGATCGAAACTTTCTCCCCCGCGGCTTCTCTTCCATTTTTCGCCGGATTTCGGCGTTCCCACGGTGCGTCACCGGTGGCAGCAAGGTCGCCTGGCGTCGGGCTACCTTCGCCGGCCCTCGCCTGGTCACCTGGCCGCCGGCAGCCCCTCGGTCGGCTGCTCCGTTTTCCGCTTCGTTTTCGTCTCTGTTTTTTCGCGATTTTTCGCGATTCTTTTTTTTTTTGTTTTATCCTTTTTATTATTTTTATTTTTATTTATTTTAATTATTTTACTATTCATTAAAATACTATAAATACCCAAAAAAATATCTTCTAATTTATTATTTTTATTTTACTTTAATTTATTCAATTTACATTTAATTTATTAATTATATTTCTCTCCAAATTTTCGATATTATTTCTTTGCGCTTTTCGAGGTATCGTTCCGGTAATTTTTCGGTATTTTTAAAATTTCTGAATCTTGATCAATTTAACCCAAAATAATTTTATTCCATCTTTATTGACCAAGATTTCTTAAACCCTTATTTTTAATTAAATTTCCTTATCGAATTTACTCCGGCTTTCGGTCTTTTGACCGTTTTGCCTCACACGTGCTCGGGATTAAGTTAACCCAACTTCCTTCATACTTCCTCCATCTTTTCTTATTTAATTTTTCGTATTTTAATTAAATTCGGGTCTTACAAGTATTGAGCTCATAAAGTTATTTTAAATGTACAATAGTCAAGCGACATATGTGGCTCAAGTGGGAGATTGTTGAGAAATTATTTGTGTGGACCTACATATATCAATTTATTGTACATTACAGGCTATCTAATTTGTTTTGGTCCACTTAAAAGTGATCAAATAAAGTTATTGGACTTCAGTGCATCTCAATTAGTATGAGTTTTACAATGTGTAGAGACCTGAAATTTTAATCTATTTTAATGATGGGCCAAAATAGAATAAAATATACTTCAGTTATAAATAGGTTATGGTCCCCAGTCTAAATATAATTTTCTCATTCTCATATCCCATCAGTGAGTGAGTTAGAGTTTTCTCTCATAATAAAAGTTTAGACTAGAAAACTGCTAACCCCAATCAATCAATTCCAATGGATCCAGGTACGCTTCTGTATTCTAATTTTCTTGATGATTGAACTTAAGATCCTGGATATAAATATTATGTAATATAGATTCCTAACAGGCGAAACAAAAAAAATGATGGGTTAAGCTCAATACTGATGGCAAATGGGATCAATGGAGGAACAAAGCTGGATCGAGGGGAATCATTCTTGGAAGTTATGGGAATCAGGTTGTTGGATTCTTTAGCCTATCTGGTAATTATAACATTGACTTGATTGAGCTCAAGGGAATTTATCATGGATTAGTTATTTCTGGGATAAAGTGAGAGCTACCGAGATTAAACATGATTCTTTCAACTCAAATGAAACGATTAAGAAAAGAGTCAATTAAAACCACTCTTATTACTGTTTGATGCAGGCTATCAGGAACTAATTGCAGAAGTTTGTGGCTGATTGGCTGGCCAAAGAGAGTTTGAACCATAGAGAGGATATGATCGTCTTTGAAGAACCTCCATAAGGAGGCATTAACCTATTAATGGTTGATGCAATGGGGTAGCTTTTCCTGGGAGTGTTTCTTGTTAATTGATCTAAGTCATCTGCCTTCTTTATAACTAAAAAGAAAAAATGTTGAGCACTTAATCTATTTTGTATAAAAAGAAATATATTTGACTGTTAAGTTTATTTTAAACAAAATTTTTATTTACACAATTATAGAAAAATAAAAACAACTACCCACTTCTACATTTAAAATAAATACCCTTTTCAATTATTTTTTTAAAAAATCTTCTAATTTGTGGGTGTACCGAATTCTAGTACTATTGTAAAAGTCTTGACTTAATCTTGTATTATAAGTCAAGTGACACCAATTTCGTTAGGAAGAATAATATATATATATATATATATACATATATATCTCAATAGAATTTTTTATCTTTTTTGTTTAATTTTGTGCATATTTTTTCTTCTTTCTAAATAATTCAGTTAGGAATAATAAAATATAAAAAAAATGTGGTCAAAACATTTGATTTAATGGTAGTGCATATATTATTTTCTTGCTAAAAAAAATGAACTAGAGTTTTATTCTCCCAAATAAAAAGATCAACTAATGTTGAGTTTCCTTGACCTCAAGGAAAGTGATTTTAATTTTGATATTAGGGGCTAGGTTTCGTGATTTTCTTCATTAAAGAATAGTGGTATTAGATATAGTTATGAAGAAAATAATTTGCAGGAAGAAGAAAAAATAACAAAGTTAAGGTAAAAATAACAACTATACAAAGGCAGCTGCCTGTTACATAGCACTTCAAGCATCGAAGTATGGGATTCAAAGCATCTTTACCGCCCAAACGAAAGAGGGAAATCCTTCCAGAATTTGGAGATTTACAGCCTTTACCATGACTTCGGTTGAACAAGATTTACGCAAATATTGAAAGGTATAGCATGAAACAGTTTGCAGCAACTGCTACCAAGAACATTATTTGACAATCAAGAGGCCATTCATCGGAATAATTTAAGTATTGTGATGGTGATGACCTTGTCGACCTGTAAGCTGAGAAGGACGATCCATGACCTCTTCGACGACGCTGCCTGGAAGCTAGAATGACATTGATTAAAGCCATTGGCTGGGGTGGGAGAGCCTGCTATTTTAGCCTAGACTTTGGGATTGATGCCCAAATGGAAAATTACTTCACTTCTTATAGAGTGTTGTCGTGGGGGATTTTCAACAGGTGGGCATGTCCCAGCAGGTAGCTTCTCTACAATTTCTTGGAAAGTTACGTGCACTAATAAGAGAAAGCTGCTTTCTTTGAACATGATGGGTGAGAGTGTGATCATCAGAGATGATGACAGCAAATTAATCCATAATTAAAAAAAAAAAAAACCAAAACGCAACGTTTTTTAATTTGGTACTAATCATGCGCACGGCGCGAATAAAGTGATCACCTTGAAGAGAAGAAAGATCCGCCCATCCGGTCACCAGAAGATACAAACTAAGGCTACAATATGAGTAAAATTGAAGTTTTAGAATTGGTCGCTGTTTTGCGTGAAAAAAAATGGATCCATAGAGTGTGATACAAGAAAAGAAGATAATGGAAGTTGCCAAAGTGAATCGAGTTGATAAGGGTTGTCTTTTCATTTGTACGGTATAAATTGGGCCAATAAAGGTTTTTTTTTTTTAAGGTTTAGATTCGATTTTAATTTTCTTTTAAGTTTGGACTAAAAAATCTTCCTTACCCAATTTTCATGAAAAAAAAAAACAATGGAAGTTGTTCTATTAAACAAAAATTAATAATAATAAAATTTGAGTTGAATAGTAAAGTCTAAGTTGAATTGGTAAAAATTATTTTTTTTATTGTAAGATTTATATTCAATTCTCATGGTCAATAATCTTCTTAATGTAAATCTTCACTTACTTAACTTTCATGAAAAAATAATAAATAAAAATACCAATGGAAGTTGTTCAAAAAAAAAACTTGGATTAAGTGGGTTTTGGCTTTTTGTTGCATATATTCCATAAAAGAAAACGACCGTTTCACATGACATTCGTTTTTAAACGGGAATAGGCTAGCTTAGCTATCCCATGCATTTGCTTGGAAACTTCAATGTCTGCGAGGCAAACCTGCTAGGAACCATGGTCTAGCCTACAATCCACCGTCAATGTGGCATCTCACTGTTAACAAACGAATTGTGTATTGGAAATTGCTCGCCTTTTTCAAACTTTTTTGCTCGGATATTTCTCCATTTTGCAACTTAGATCGCGCGTGGCGAGCTGTTTTACATATTTTTCAGCTATGAAACCTTAGCATCTGAGATGTTAAAAAAGTTCTGCACTCTCAAGTTTAATTATCACCCTAAAACATTTATATGTATGGGCTTTGTGAAATCTCAATGACAATTATGCCAATTGAACATACAAGTCTCTGCATTGTATAATCCTTTGTGTTGAATGTATCTCATTCGCTAGACTAGCAATATTAATTTTGAGCCGGATTTAATTCGGATTAGTGTCAAATTAATAAACATTTTAGTGATAACGATAACAATATACCTTTGGTTATGTAATATGATTTCGGTTAAGTGTGACTTTATATTATGTATATATTATACATGTATTAAACTCATAATAAAATGAGTTTATACATGAATCAAACTATATATATAAAACTAGTCCATTGAGTTTTATAATTCAACGGAAGGAATGAGAGTAGTAACATCATTTTTTTCCCTTTCTCATCCTCTCCTATGCAGGTCCGAGAATAGTCATCGGAGATCATTTGAAGTATGCTTCAACGCCATAGTAGTTTGGTATATAGTGGTATTGAACTCTCGTCCGCATCCACCTACATTCAAGTTAGTTTTAACTGCTTGGTGAAGTTTCAGTTAGTTTCAGCACTTTGCTCTTGCATACTCATTTGATGATATGAGCTTTCTTCAAGGCTCATGGAGATATCTATACTCTTCTCCTCCTTTTCATCAGAAAAATGGTGAAGAAGAATATCTTTCTTCTTTAATCATAAAGTTTAACACCAAAGCAGGGTTATGCCGTGAACTTTGGTTGGTAAATTCAAAAGAGCACTAAATAACAGGGCAAATTAAATTATCAGCATCAACATCAGCAGTTTTGGAAGAAAATTTTAACGGAACAACTTAATTAGACAAGTAAATCTCCAAAGTGTAGAAGAAAGCAAATAGGGAGATCAAGTAGCTAATTTTGCATACAGTTTTCTGCAGTTAATTTAGTACAACCTTACAAGGAAGGCATCGAGTGTTTGTACTAGAACCATTCCGCTATACATTTTGACAGTCGAGATTTATAGCAGTCATCATATTCTCCTTAACTGAGGGTACTTTTCATGCAACTCCTCAACTGACAAAGAATCAGTCTCATCTTGTGGGCTCCAGAGCACCTCCACAGCCTAACAGAAAATAGAAATTACTTATCAGACATCAAAGGTGAACGAATAAGCTAGGATAACAAGTGAAGATTCTCAGCCCTTACTTTAAGTTTGCTAGAACAGATTTCTGCCAACAATTGCAATGCCTCCTTCACACTGTCGATAGTCCTGATAGTAGGCAGGATGTGTGCACCTTGAGTGGCCACCAGAACAGTTACCTGGTATGACGCATGTTTGAAGGTTGATAAGATGTACACGGGTCAAAGAAATCCTAATGTGCCAGTCTGTTGAGCGTATTTCTAAATGTTTTAAGAATGAAATAGCTGAAAATAACTGTGGAATTCATACCACTATGTGGTCCTTGTTAACTTTGTCTGCTTTTGGAACCACTGCTCTTTGCCTTTTAATATTGTTGATGTTTACCAGTGACTCCACATCAAATTTCAGTTGTTCTTCATTGGAAAGTCGTTTAAAATGCTGTTCGGCACCTCCAATGGTCCAATAACGCGTAACCTGTGAAGAAAATCATCAGACTAATAATGTAATTTGATAAAATAAAGGTGAATGCTTCATCAGACTGTAGGATATGTATCGGAGTTATCAGTCACAAAGAACTAGTTAATGCCAATTCTTCTATCCCCAAGTTATTTTGAGTGTTCAGTAATTCTCAATTATATAACATTAGAAAGCCCATTAATTGAACATATTTCTAATACACAGGTTAGTTGAGACAAACACTTTAAAGGAAATGAAATGGTAAAATTTCAACTCAATTAAAGCCCGCAATAAATCATGGTGATATAAAGAACCAAAGAAGGTGCATAGGAACCATCATATCAGAAAGCATTGTGTAAGTTGGACTTACAGATGAATAGCCATATAGATAGCAATTTGGATGGCGAAGCAATGATGATATTGTTTCTGCATCCAAAACAAAAGGTCAAAAACACAAAAATTAGATAACTTGCTAGCAAAGCAACTTCAATTCCTAGAGAATTTAGCATTTCAAGTGCTTGTGAAGTGCATCTTGATTCTTGAGCACATTCTCGTGTTTTAAACTAGACTATAATGGTAACGAGATAGACAAGAAGAAAAGAAAGAACAGAGAATATATCATGTGATGAGGATTATTGTGTTGTTTAAAGAAGCAAGGAAAGAAAATGAGCTAAAACTGCAATACTAGTATTAATAAAATGCGGAGTACTGGGCAAAATCTTAAACAATACCTTCCAATATGAAGCTCCGGCCATTTGCGGTAGAGCTGTCTGTTGTCAAGGCAATTTCAGTCAGTTCTCTTTGCAATGATCGAGCTTTTGCAGATAAGCAAACCTGAAGAAATGGAGAAGAAAATTTACTATTATAAAACGAAGTACTTCCTATAAGATTATATGGAATATATAAGCAAAACAACAAAAAAAGAATCTCACTTTCTCACTTTTGTATTTTCTCTAGTACCAACTACCAAACACAAAATGGATTACATCAAGAAAGCAACAAATAATAATCAGGGCTCAAGCATGAGAAAGGTATCTCCCCCTTGAAAATGCAATACATAATAGCAATAACCATACCGACCCTGAAAGAAACCGAAACAAAGATGACAGCTATTTGCTCTACATCACATACAATTTCACTTCCAGAACCCTCAGCACTGTCAAGTTACTATGTATGGCACCGCTAGAGGGAGAAGCATGAGACATTCATAAAGCAGAGGAAGAGAGAGAAGATATTTCTGTGAATTTCATCGCCACTATTGTGAAAGATATTTCTTGAAAGAGAATGAATAGAAAGCTTGAGTTGATTCATATTTTATAGAGTAACAGAGGAGATACTTTGAAGCCGCAATAGTAATTTTAGACACGAAAAAGCAACATAATATGAAAATGATGAAAAAAAAACGAAAGGTTTTTTTATAACAGAAAGGTTTCAAGATCTTTTCTATCAATTGCTTAAAAGGGTTAGAAAAGCAATCAATTCATTTAATTGTGCTATGCAACCTCCTTAAAACACAAAAAATTCATCTTGTCACAGTTCTGCCATAGACTGTAGTTTAATATTAGTAATATTTTCGTCGGTTTATAAGAAAAAGTTTGTGAACAAATAGATGCAACAAAGTAAACAGAACAATAAAAAGTTACTAAAGCATGAAAGTTGAGCATTACCTGAACTTGTAGAATACTTATTCTACTTTCCACGGTGTTCAGGTAGACCAAGTATGAAGCTGCTCCCAGAAAAGTCGTTACCATTAAATAAAAAACAGCCTCCGACCTAGAAGCTTTCTCTTCAATGGAGTTCCTGGAAAGACTAGGCTGGGAATTGTAGCTGTAAGCTCTAACTGAATGATGATAATGATGATGGTAATGATGTCGGCTTGAAGATGGTGACCTGTCTGAAGAGAAAGAAGATCCGCCCATCCGACCGCCAGAAGCAGCCGAGGCTGCATATAGTTTGTGGCATAGTAATAAGGCTACAATAACAGCAAGAATTGAAAGTGCTGGAAAACTCTTGAAAGCCATCGTTGGCAAAACTTGGAACTTTTTCTATGTAGAAAGATTGCTTAATGCACTGGGTTTTCGCCTCTCGGGTTGACGATATACCATAGGAGACCGCGTTTTCACATGCCATTGGTCTTTATAAGATCAGAGCCAAGCAATCTAGCCCCTGCGTTTTCTTGGAAAGTGCGTGTGCATCGTCATTACTAAATGAATTACTTATTTATTTATTGCCAACGCCCCTTTGAACAGGAGTTTAAGAAAAAGGCGAATGTTAAAAGACCTGAGTTTGATCTCACCCTTTCTTTCAGGTAGACATGATAAATATAGATATGATATGAGTAATATGATATGAAAAAATTATATAAATATTTAAAAAATTTATATTTTGTATTTATTCGTATCGACACGATCTTAATCAAAATGAATTTTTTTTAAATATTTACCAAGTAAATTACCATATTATATTGAAATAATATGGAATGAAAATTAATTTATATTTTAAAATAAATTAATATTTTAATAAATATTATAAAAAAATAAATTAATAAATTAAATATGAAATTAAATTAGTTAAATAATAAAAATTTTAAATTCTAAAAATAACGTATTGAAATTAGAAAAAATTGTTGTAAGTTAAGATACAATTAACAATTCTTACATATATGATATTATAATGCATAAATATATATATATATATATATACATAATATTTTTTAATAATGTATAAAATATAAATATTGTATTGTCATAGAAGAAATTTTATAATTAATTATTTTGTATCACTAGCACTAACGCTGTATCACACAATATGATGATGCGAGTTTACACTTTATATAATTATAAATTTACAATATAGTAAGAAATTTTATATTTTATTCTATATCAATTATCATATTATAAAAAATTATAATAACATAATATTAACATACAAATTACTATGATAAGAATAAGATATTAATATATATGATTTATTTTAAATCATAATATAAGTTTATGTCATGACCCAAATTACCTAAAAATCAGAGTAAATTTTTTGTTTTTTCATTTCCTTACCCGTCGTGAACAGTTACACTACTAAACAGTTGGGCTATGATTCGGTGTTAGTCACCTCTCATCTATTTACCATTCCATTTTCATACTTCATTTACATATCGATTTATTTAAACTAAATACATCCCCAATATTACATCCATATACAGTACTGTGCATCTATATGTTCAGATACAAAATTATACAAATATGTATACCTGATCTTGATAAGAAGCAGCGGATATGACTACTGTCGTTCTCTTCTACTGAATGTACCCTGTGGGGTGGAAAATGAAAGGGTGAGCATAAACAGCTCAGTAAGGCAATAATGTATGCAGGTAGATAACTATACTATCTACGTGCTGATAATATCATAATATAAAATCATTTATATTTGGAGCATGAGATATGACTAAAACGATGCCATATATATGTATTTCATATAAGAGAAATCATGAAATTGATATATAAAATCAACATGGAAAAATCATCATGTATGACATCTCATGCTCGTCACATTAAAACTTATTAGTTTCATCGTAAATTCTTCACTTTAAAACTTATTTATTTAATCATAAACTCATTACATCAAGGCTAAACCCATCACTCGGGAATACCTTGATTCATTGAATCACATCTCTTTAAAAAATATAAATCGGGACATTTCCCCTCCTTCGGGTTTGTCCTGGTCTATCCAGACCGTATGATATCATGTGAGGCATGTAGGTTACTGTATGAAAATCGAGGACTATGGCCATACTTTGTCCCTGTGATCCCAGGCTACACGGATCCCGGTGTGCGGGGCATCACAACTGCAACGGGAGGTGGGGTCAAATCCTACCCGCCAGAATATCGAGTAACATCAGCGAGTCATCATGAATGCACGGTACAGCGTACTCCGTGTGACATACACGGTACATCGTACTCCGTGAACCCATATCATAGTCTGGGGGTACCTGCCATAGGTCTTACCCACCCCAATACTATGTCGATAACCAACCCATGTCTCAAAGTATACGTGCGAGCATCTCAACTCTCTGTGACACACAGTCTACAGGAGGCTTCCGCACGACTATATGCATGTCAACTCACGTCTAGTGCGAGCGAAGCTCCAGCACCACGCTATGCATATCATGATATCTAAAAATTCGTGCGAGCGAAGCTCCAGCACGGTTTTGTGCACACACAAATTTCTCGTACGAGCAATGCTCCAGTACGACTTTTCATGTGAAATAAATCAGTAAACTTGAGTGCGAGTAAGACTCTAGCATTTTTTTTATTCATGTAAATACGATAGGTGACTCAATCTTGATAAAACATCTTTTAAAATCATAACCGGTACAAACCGGTACCCTTTCGTAAAATTCATGAAATCAACAGCCAACCTATGTGCATATTTTCTTAAATCAAAGCAAAATATTCATATAACACGTTAAAAACATGAAATCATGCAATTTACCTGCCTTACTACCCTTTTTGTAAATTTTACTCCTAGGGGCAAAATCATCTTTTTCCTTTATTCACCTATGCTCCGATTTTCGCAAAATTATTATTTCTTTTCTAGATAATTTAAGAAATTCTAGACCTTGTAAATCCCCTCAAAAATACGTATAGGTATCTCTATGTACCTACAAAATTCCCTTACCTGGAATCGCGCGCAGACTTAACCTGCCTCGATGATACCGAATCTCTCAGCCCAAATGCGCGCCAACCAAAGGTACGTAACTGCATATAACCATACAGTTGAGGTCAATTCAATTATCTTGATCAGTATATCGCATTTACTGACCAACTTTAAAGTATTGGACCCTATCTACCTCATTGGGTCTCGGCCCATTTCAGCCCTTTTATATTTATTAATTCCCTTCTTCGGGTATACCGGGCTTATGCAGCTTACTAATAATTATCGGGTTTCATTCCAAATTCATTGGATAGCCCGTATACCATTTACGGCAATTATATTACAACTCCGAGAAATATTCCTTTCTATGCGAAATTAATCCATAATTCCGTAAAATAATTAAAACTCTGTATTTAAAGAACTCATATTGTCGAAATTAAACTGTACTTACCAGATACGATGCGGGGTACGAAAATCAGAGCTCAATCGGCTCTCGTTCGGTCTCTGTCGTAAAGCTGCACAATTATTTATTTAATCCCGGGTTAATTTTTGATTAAATATAATTTAAATAAATTTTTCAAAAATCAAATCGATCACTTTTGACCTCTTATCGACTTACCCGAAGTCCGATGTATCCCCGAAAATCCTTTCCCTTTTTCCTTTTTCTCTTTTTCTCCTTTTTTCCCTTCTTTCTTGGCTGAACCGGTTCAGTCCGGTTCAACCCGGTTCAGACCGGTCCGGTTCAGCCGGTTCAGTCCGGTTCACCCCTTTGCTGAACCGGTCCGTACCGGTTCAAACCTTCCCGCCGCCGTTCACGACGTTTTTGGCCAGTTCTCGGGTCGTTTCTGGCTCCAGTTGACGCGCCATCACCTGGGAGTTCGAAATCGGGCCTCGGTGCGGGTTGAAAAGGCACCATCGCCGGTGAATCTTTCCTTCTCCCCCGCGGCTGTCACCTCTCGATTCGACGGTTTCGCCAGCCGATACCGATCTCAAAAGAACCGGCTCCTCCTCCCGAACTCGTCGGTACCCACCGTTCGTGCTCAGCTGCTGTGGATCGCCGGGATAAACCCCGTTTTCCCCGCGGTCTTCTCTTCCTCCGTTCGTCGGACACGACCATCGTCGGCGCACGTCACCGGTGCCCAAAGCTTCGCCGGCCACTCCTCTTCCTCCTCAACCCTTCGTTGGAGCTGTCGATCGCCGGTGGCCATGGATCGATCGGGCCACGTGCGGGCAGCTCCCTCGGTTTCTTTCTTCTTCTCTCTTCCTGATAGTTTTCTGATTCTCCTCTTTTTTTTTCAGTTTCTTTTATTATTATTATTATTTTTTTATTTTAATTATTACACTATTCATTAAAATAATCTACAATAATCCAAAATATCTACAACTTATATTATTTTATTCTAATTTAATTAATTTAATTTAATTTAATTTATTAAATACACTTTTCTCCAATTTTCGATATTATTCCTTCGTATTTTTCGAGATTGTTCCGGATGACTTTTCGGTATTTTTAAAATTTCAGATCTTGATCAATTGGACTCAAAATTTAATTATTTCTTCATTAATGATCAAGATTCTCAAATCCATTATTTTTAGTTAAATTATCTTATCGAATTTATACCGACTTTCGATCTTTTGACCGTTTTGCCCTTGCACGTGTTCGAGATTAATTTAACCCGACTTCCCTTCACGAATACTCATTCGTTTCGTATTTTTAAATCCTTATTTCCAGTCCGAATCCCATTCGTTTAAATTTGGGACCATTTTCATCTCTCATAAAATTTTACGATTAATTTTCGGGTCTTACAAATCTCCCCCACTTAAGGAATTTGGTCCTCCAAATTAGAACCAAGTCATATGAGTCCATAAACTACTCCGGGTACATCAATCGTATCATACTTTTTAATTCTCGTGTGACCTTTTTTCGGAGGGTAATACTACCAACATATTTAACTACGGAGATCATCTTAAACCTCAACACTACACTTTCTCCTGCCATCTAATACCCGAATTGATTTTTTTCAATCATACGTTAAACTTTCATTGAGCTGAGCTGTTGAAGCTCATATCTGATCACATACGTTGGGTTCGGATAATATTTCTGAAGCATCATAAGATAGGACACATTGTGGATGCCTGCTAATTCAAGTGGAAATGCCACCTACAGGTCTTATCTTCCACTTGTCCAATCTCTCAAAACATTCAATCCAGTGAAACTCAATTTACCTTCTTCCAAAAGTTCGCTATGTCCTTATTCTCTTAGGACAAGAAACATTTCAACCATACTAATTCACCCTCCGTGAATTTCAATACTTTTCTATCTGCTCTGAGGTGTTCTTAATCTCTCATCCTTAACTAAACATCCTCAGAGACTTATTATCCAAAGTCAAAAATAATTCTATCTGTCACCCACTTTTTCTTATCTAATTTGGGGAACAACCCCTACAGCCATACACTGCCTCATATCTTGTTATCCCGATACTCAAGTGCCAACTATCATTATTGACGACTTCAATTTGTAGCAACTGATCATCCCAGGAGCTTATAAAATCAATGCACACACTCTCATCATATCCTCCAGAATTTGTACAGTCCTCTCTAACTGACCATCTGTCGGAGGACGAAAAGCTGTGCTAATACTCAGTCGGGTTCCCATAGCTTCCTGAAAAATATTCCCTGAAATGGGAAGTGAAGCGGGAATCCCTATATGATACCATGCTCACTGGAACGCTACATAATGTTCCACAATCTTCCTTATACCTGAATCCTCATATACACTCTGAGTATTTGGGGATTTCATAACTAAAAGGTGGGTAGACTTAGGTAATCTGTCGGCTATCACCCAGATAGCCTCGTGATTCATCTGAGTCCTCTATAACCCATCACGAAATTCATTGAGACTTGCTCCCATTTTCGTGCCGTGTCGATATAGGTAGAGGCTGCTATAACTCTGCAGACTTTTAATACTCTACCTTATTCTGCTGACATACTATGCACTTTTTCACAATCTCTACCATATCTCTTTTCACATCTGACCACCAATACCCTTTTCGAGATTTTGATACATTCTTTACTTTTCGTATGCACCGTATATCCCGAAGAGTGAGTTTCTGACAATATTACTATCCCATCAACTGTTGTCTTGGGGAGTACTCATACTGTCTTGGAACCTTAGTAAGCCATCATCACTCTCTGTGAACTCTGTCACTGTACCCATCTGAATCTGACCCACACTATCGACACCCTGCCGATCATCACGCTAAGCCTGTCAAATCCGATCACTCAAATCCGGTTCTAATCTCAGGCTAGCTGTCACACAATCACTGTCATCATCAGATGGAATCACATCACTACTGAGGCTTACAACTGCTCTAGCAGCTCATGCTCCCTGACCATCATATGTAATACCATCTCGAGGCGCTTTCTGCTCAAGGCATTAGCCATTACATTAGCCTTTCCTGGGTGGTACAATTTTCACAATCATAATCCCTCAGAAGCTCTAACCCTCTTTGTTCTCGTATCCGACTCATTCTGTGAAAACAGATACTCGGAGCTTTTATGATCAGTGCATACCTAAAAATTCTCATCATGTACATAGTAGTGCCATCTACTCAGTACAAATACTATCGCTGCCAACTTTTAATTCATGGGTCAGATAGTTTATTTCATGATCCTTGAGTTGTCTGGATTCATAATCGACTATCTTCCCCTTTTTGCATCAATACACAGCTCATTCATTATTTTGAGGTATCCATAGACTCATGAAAAACCTCTTAATCTGTTGGGTATGGTGAGAATAAATGCGGTGGTCAGTTCATACTTCACTACACCAAAACTCCTGTCATGTCTATCAACCCATTCAAATACAACTTTTCTAAGTTAAACGTGTCAATAAAGTGGTCCATTTCGAGAATTCTCAACAAATCGTCTGTAAAAGCAATTTCCAATTGTTGCTTATAATTTGCCCTGGACTTTAACTACACCCAACATATCATCAATAAGGATGATAACAAATCGGTCCAGGTAAAGTTTTAAATAACTTGCCGTAGTTGACTTCCACTGAATATTTCAATCACTCATATCTTCGACCTATGTGCGCATAACGTATAATGTCCTTCCAAAATCGCTTCCGTTGAAGCTACTAACCCGCGTCATTTCTTTTTTTAACGGCTTTTATAAAATTTTAAAATTTTTAAACTTTCCTGATTAATCGAATTCTATATTTCTTATTGTACCAGTAAAGGTACCCTAATTTTAAATGTATATTATTACGACTATCGCATTTCAATTTATAAATTACGTGTATACTTTTAGACGCTGTCAAGTCTTTAGGCGGGGAGGTGTTTTGAAATACCTTTATTAACCCTTAGACTTAACCACAGGGACTAGTTATGGTTATATCCACCCTTATCCTTGGTTATAATTCATATTTACTACTTATCGCTTTAATCCCAATGACTTCATATCATAAAAATGTTCTTACCTTGCATACGCCTCTTACTCCAGTACATCTTGTATTTAGGATCAAACATATCTTAAGGAGCATCTCCTTCGTATATCAATTATAACGAAACTCTGTCATTACTCATTCCGTGAGTACAATCATTTGCTCATTTAATTTCAATCGCTACTCCCCTTTTATTACTTGTCAAAACTTACAGTATATTTTCCAAGGGTAAAACAGCACTATCTTAGAATAGAACTCTGAACATCATAATTTGCAGCCGACTAATTTTATTCTCAAATATTACTTCAAATATTCATAGTCTATTGAATAAAATTGGCTGACTTATACTTCTTCCCCCGTTTTCAACTTATAATCTCTTAATAATTATTTCATTAGTTAACCCTCCTCTATTGGGGTACTAACTATCAGCATTGTGCCCATGGGTGTAGGCATTCATGCCTTTTATTCACTTATATGCGAATGAAGGCGGTATGAATAAATGTGTGGCACCAGGATCAATAAACATATGTACTTCATTATTCATAACAAGTGTGGTATCTTACACCACATCCATGAAACATCAATAGTGTCCTGGTCCAAGACATCCTCTCGCCTTCGTCCAACAACCTACTTTCCTTTTTCTTTTCAGCTATGGCCTCCCTTTTCGTTGCAGCTATACCAACGAAGTTTTTCTCTGTCTCTTTACTTTTCTGTGGGGCGATCTCGCCCAACTCTGTGCAATCAAAATCAATGGTCCGTCTTACCACACTTAACGACCATTTTCATCAATACAGTGTAGGTATAGACCCTCCTTGCGCGGTACCACACATCCCACACTGCTTACAGTGCTGACACTGCTACACTGCTTCGTCACAAGTCGGGGTCCTCCAATCACAATGCCCCTCAAGAGTGCCAAAATTGGATGCACTGGGCCCTTACCAATTATCTTACTCCATGACTCATCAAATTAAATCTTTTACCAATTACCATTTTCCTGTTTTAACATCTTTATCATTTCTCGATTCTCTTTTCTGTCTCTATTTCAGCCCTCACTACCTTTCCCAATCTCAGAGATGTGCAACACATGATATTATTCACACAACTATATTCTGCGCACTGCCTCGACATAGGTAATGAGCCAATCGGACTCTAATCGACAATTTGAGTCATTTCATGAACTTTTGGGCTTCCCAACTCTCACTGCCCACAATATCGGGTTCATACTTGCCCAGGGATATAATCTGAGATTCATACTCATCAATCAACCAATGACTATGGGCAGTGTAAGAAATTTTACCTGTAATTTTCCCTTAAGTAGTGTCCGAAATATTTCGTCACCAGAATACATCCAGAAACATTTCTCATGTCGGTTCTGGACGTCTAACTCTTCAGATGGGTCGAGCGGACTTTCACCAATGTTTCGCCTCGACTCTCTAACATAAATGTATTTTGAAAGTCACTTTCTTAGTCGACATACACCGAAAAATTCATACAACTTCGCTATCTCATACACCCAGTCCTCAGTAACTATTGGTTTCTTTACTTTGCTATATATCGGAGAGGTGTGAAAATCTCTATTGTCTGAGGCATCTGTTTAGGTTGTACCCTGCCTATCCTCAACTACTTGCAATAGACTGAGTAAACAAGTCCGAAATATTTTCTACACTCCACTCTATCCTCTTGGAGCGTGTCTCAATATTGTTTGGTCTCTTTATAGGACCCTGTGGAGTATGCTCAACATCAGCCTCCACCTCACTCTCATCTTGAGTCTCATGTGACGACTCATTCGACTCTCAGGCCGATCTCTATGGCCTCTAGCATGTGTACTCGCCCCTCTACTATAGCGGCTATCAATTATAAAACTAGATTCTTACATTCGAAACTAAAATCTTAGCTGCTGTTCCATCTTAATATACACAATTGTATCTAAACAATGCACAGTACATGAGGATGTAATTTTAATTAACTACTAACACCGACTCATATCAGGCCAACTCAGCTCTGATACCATTCTCTGTCACGACCCAAATTACCTAAAAATCAGAGTAAATTTTTCGCTTTTTCATTTCCTTACCCGTCGTGAACAGTTACACTACTAAACAGTTGGGTTATGATTCTGTGTTAGTCACTTCTCATCTATTTACCATTCCATTTTCATACTTCATTTACATATCGATTTATTTAAACTAAATACATCCCCAATATTACATCCATATACAGTACTGTGCATCTATATGTTCAGATACAAAATTATACAAATGTGTATACCTGATCTTGATAAGAAGCAGCGGATATGACTACTGTCGTTCTCTTCTACTGAATGTACCCTGTGGGGTGAAAAATGAAAGGGTGAGCATAAACAGCTCAGTAAGGCAATAATGTAAGCAGGTAGATAACTATACTATCTACGTGCTGATAATATCATAATATAAAATCATTTATATTTGGAGCATGAGATATGACTAAAACGATGCCATATATATGTATTTCATATAAGAGAAATCATGAAATTGACATATAAAATCAACATGGAAAAATCATCATGTATGACATCTCATGCTCGTCACATTAAAACTTATTAGTTTCATCGTAAATTCTTCACTTTAAAACTTATTTATTTAATCATAAACTCATTACATCAAGGCTAAACCCATCACTCGGGAATACCTTGATTCATTAAATCACATCTCTTTAAAAAATATAAATCGAGACATTTCCCCTCCTTCGGGTTTGTCCTGGTCTATACAGACCGTATGATATCATGTGAGGCATGTCGGTTACTGTATGAAAATCGAGGACTATGGCCATACTTTGTCCCTGTGATCCCAGGCTACACGGATCCCGGTGTGCGGGGCATCACAACTGCAACGGGAGGTGGGGTCAAATCCTACTCGCCAGAATATCGAGTAACATCAGCGAGTCATCATGACTGCACGGTACAGCGTACTCCGTGTGACATACACGGTACATCGTACTCCGTGAACCCATATCATAGTCTGGGGGTGCCTGCCATAGGTCTTACCCACCCCAATACTATGTCGATAACCAACCCATGTCTCAAAGTATACGTGCGAGCATCTCAACTCTCTGTGACACACAGTCTACAGGAGGCTTCCGCACAACTATATGCATGTCAACTCACGTCTAGTGCAAGCGAAGCTCCAGCACCACGCTATGCATATCAGGATATCTAAAATTTCGTGCGAGCAAAGCTCCAGCACGGTTTTGTGCACACACAAATTTCTCGTACGAGCAATGCTCCAGTACGGCTTTTCATGAAAAATAAATCAGTAAACTTGAGTGCGAGTAAGACTTTAGCACTCTTTTTATTCATGTAAATACGATAGGTGGCTCAATCTTGATAAAACATCTTTTAAAATCATAACCAGTACAAACCGATACCCTTTCGTAAAATTCATGAAATCAACAGCCAACCTATGTGCATATTTGCTTAAATCAAAGTAATATATTCATATAACACGTTAAAAACATGAAATCATGCAATTTACCTGCCTTACTACCCTTTTTGTAAATTTTACTCCTAGGGGCAAAATCGTCTTTTTCCTTTATTCACCTATGCCCTGATTTTCGCAAAATTATTATTTCTTTTCTAGATAATTTAAGAAATTTTAGACCCTGTAAATCCCCTCAAAAATACGTATAGGTATCTCTATATACCTACAAAATTTCCTTACCTGGAATCGCGCGCAGACTTAACCTGCCTCGATGATACCGAATCTCTCAGCCCAAATGCGCGCCAACCAAAGGTACGTAACTGCATATAACCATACAGTTGAGGTCAATTCAATTATCTTGATCAGTATATCGCATTTACTGACCAACTTTAAAGTATTGGACCCTATCTACCTCATTGGGTTTCGGCCCATTTCAACCCTTTTATATTTATTAATTCCCTTCTTCGGGTATACCGGGTTTATGCAGCTTACTAATAATTATCGGGCTTTTTTCCAAATTCATTGGATAGCCCGTATACCATTTACGGCAATTATATTATAACTCCGAGAAATATTCCTTTCTATGCGAAATTAATCCATAATTCCGTAAAATAATTAAAACTCTGTATTTAAAGAACTCATATTGTCGAAATTAAACTGTACTTACCCGATACGATGCGGGGTACGAAAATCAGAGCTCAATCGGCTCTCGTTCGGTCTCTGTCGTAAAGCTGCACAATTATTTATTTAATCCCGGGTTAATTTTTGATTAAATATAATTTAAATAAATTTTTTGAAAATCAAATCAATCACTTTTGACCTCTTATCGACTTACCCGAAGTCTGATGTATCCCCGAAAATCCTTTCCCTTTTTCCTTTTTCTCTTTTTCTCCTTTTTTCCCTTCTTTCTTGGCTGAACCGGTTCAGTCCGGTTCAACCCGATTCAGACCGATCTGGTTCAGCTGGTTCAGTCCGGTTCACCCCTTTGCTGAACCGGTCCGTACCGATTCAGACCTTCCCACCGCCGTTCACGGCGTTTTCGGCCCGTTCTCGGGCCGTTTCTGGTTCCATTTGACGCGCCATCACCTGGGAGTTCGAAATCGGGCCTCGGTGCGGGTTGAAACAGTACCATCGCCGACGAATCTTTCCTTCTCCCCCGCGGCTGTCACCTCTCGATCCGACGAATTCTGGCGGTTTCGTCAGCCGATACCGGTCTCAAAAGAACTGGCTCCTCCTCCTGAACTCGTCGGTACCCACCGTTCGTGCTCAGTTGCCGTGGATCGCCGGGATAAACCCCGTTTTCCTCGCGGTCTTCTCTTCCTCCGTTCGCCGGACACGACCATCGTCGGCGAGCGTCACCGGTGCCCAAAGCTTCGCCGGCCTCTCCTCTTCCTCCTCGACCCTTCGTAGGAGCTGTCGGTCGCCGGTGGCTGTGGATCGATCGGGCCACGCGCGGGCAGCTCCCTTGGTTTCTTTCTTCTTCTCTCTTCCGATAGTTTTCTGATTCTCCTCTTTTTTTTCAGTTTCTTTTTTTTATTATTATTATTATTTTTATTATAATTTATTTTAATTATTACACTATTTATTAAAATAATCTACAATAATCCAAAATATCTACAACTTATATTATTTTATTCTAATTTAATTTATTTTATTTAATTTAATTTATTAAATACACTTTTCTCCAATTTTTGATATTATTCCTTCGTATTTTTCGAGATATTGTTCCGGATGACTTTTCGGTATTTTTAAAATTTCAGATCTTGATCAATTGGACTCGAAATTTAATTATTTCTTCATTAATGATCAAGATTCTCAAATCCATTATTTTTAGTTAAATTATCTTATCGAATTTATATCGACTTTCGGTCTTTTGACCGTTTTACCCTTGCACGTGTTCGGGATTAATTTAACCCGACTTTCCTTCACGAATACTCATTCGTTTCGTATTTTTAAATCCTTATTTTCAGTCTGAATCCCATTCGTTTAAATTTGGGAGCATTTTCATCCCTCATAAAATTTTACGATTAATTTTCGGGTCTTACAGTTTATAGTTTATATGAAATTATTTAAATCATAATATAAATTTACTAAATCCTATTGAGTTATGTTAACATTTTGAATTATAATTTTTACATTGTATTGAGTTATGATATTTGCGAACTTAATTTTTAAATGTTTGTTGACTATTTATGTTTGTTGACTTGTTTTATTTGTATATTTTATAATTTTAAATAAATATTATGGATTGTATGAGTTGAAAATTATTATTATGTTATATTTTTTAGTAATATTTGAATATATGTAAATTAAATTATTGATGTAAATTAATAAATATTATGATTTTTTTCATTTTTATTATGTTTTATTTTTAATCGTGTCATCTGTGTCGTATCTATTCGTGTCGTGTTTAATCGTGTTAGTTATATTTTTTTCGTGTTTATCGTGTCGTGTCGTGTCGTGTGACACGGATAATTATAATGTGTCAACCGTGTCGTGTCACGTGTCACACGTATAAAATACATATCGTGTTCGTATTTGCGTTTCAGACACGTTTTATAATTCGTGTCGTATTCGTATTTCATAAATTCGTGTCGTGTTGTATCATGACACAAAAACATGAATTGTCATGTATACTCTCAAGTCCCAATTGTAAAAAAATTAAAAATTAAAAATATTTTTTCGTGAAAAAAATAAAAATAAAAATATTGGGACGGCTAGCCTTTACTTTTTTTTTAAAAAAATTTTTCAGCACATATTTCAATTGCCTAAGATTTGTTTGATCTTGTTTCTTATTTCTTGAATTTAGTTTTGTTTTTTTATATTATATCTTAAAACTTATGTTGTAATAAATTTCTTAACACATCTAATCTAATCTAATATATATTATATTACAAAGATACAAAATAAATTTAATAAGATGTATACATAGATGCCTAGATAGACATTTTGGATGACACATAAGTATTCATTATCTTTATATACAATTAAGTCAAAACTAGTATTAAATACTACATTTCTTCACTTTCTCACTTTCCTAAATATTTTATAATCCTTAAATTTCTCAATCTTTTTTTAAAAAGTTATCTGAAAATAAATTTAACTATTATCTAATTTAAAAATATATCTATTTAATATTATCTATTTAAAAAACTAAATAAAATATTAATTGATATCTATTTCTATTATAAACTAAATAATTTTAATTTTAATTTAATTTAATTAAAATATATTTTATTAACTAAACTAAAAAGTATAAAAAAAACTATCAATATCATGTATATTATTTAAATTATTTAAAATTATTATTTTTCTAAATGGATAAAATTCATGTATAAAAAAATATAAATTTACAAATAGATACGTTTGATACATATTTAAATAGATATAATTAATTTGTGTATTGTACAAGTTATTACACTTTTAAATATAAATATGAATATCTTTATGATATAATCATTCATATATGTACATATATATATATATATATATATATATATATATATATATATATATATATAAAAAATATGCATATTTATAATAATGATTATTTTTGTCAATAATAAAAATATACCCTCAAAATGTTGTTTTAACGCTTGAAAATTGTTAAAAATATACTTTTAATTTCTATTGTAACATTTTGATGATATGCTTAATAATATTATTTATAATAGTTTTTTATTTTTTATTCTTTCTAATATCTGTTTATCTTATATTTTGAATTTTTTAATTTTAATTAAATATTTAATTCTTTTATGATTGGGTATCTTTATTATATTATATGTATTTTATATATACTTTAAACATATAAATTAAATAATATTATTTTTTACATTTACAAATTTAAATAACTAAAACTAATTCTTGCATCACACGATTAAAAACTAGTTTATTATATATATTTTTTACTTTTATTTGTTAATAGTTAATAAAACTTTAATTAATTATATCTTAATTTTAATTAGTTTTGTAAAGAGCCATGAAACCGATTTTCATCAAAAAAAATGTTTATCTAAGAGGTCAGCTACAAATTAAAAAAGAATAGAGGTATGGACTTAGTGGTTAACTTATTTTAGATTTAGTTTTATAAAATGAAGTGGTTTCAACAAATTTAAAAAAATGACAACTATATATGTAAATTTTATAGGTTCCTTATCAACTAGAGTCCCATGAATATTGTGGCTTCTATGCTCTTTGTTTTATGAAGTAATTAATAGAAGATCATCAAGCATCCTTTTTACACTAAATATTGTATGTATATGCTTTTTTAAAAATATAGGTGCAAGTACGATTATTTCAAACATGAAAGTTAAATATTTTACTTTTAGTGTTGGATTAGAAAGGAAGAGTACTGTAATGGCTCAGCCCAGCCGATCATGATCACCTTTTTTTATGTCCATAACATCGATTGTTGTGATATCGTTACTCATCTGTTGTCGCGACCCAAATTCTCAAAAATCACTACAAATTTTTCGTGAACTTACCTCACTTCACTTGTTGGGCTGTGAGTCAATATCCATCACTCAGTTTCATATTATACTGTTCCCGAATCTATTTCTGACTGATTTAGTATTTTATTTCGATCTGATTTTCTGAAATGATTTTGAACTGGTATCTGAACTGATCTTGAATTATGTGAATCTGCATGGTTTAATACATGACATGGCATGATATACAAATGTTCTGGTTAAAGTAAACATATCTGTTTTAAAATCTGATAAAGGAAAAGCATATGTTTTACGAGATGATAAAACATGCATTATAAGTATCGTATATAGTGTGATTATCTATCTGCTTTCATATATTTCTTACTGAGCGTGTTATGCTCATCCTTTTATTTTTTTCCCCTCTATAGAACATTTCAGTAGAGTGTATAAGTTGCGTCCATCCTGCGGTCTTTTACACACAGCTATCCAGCAGCATAGAGGTATACACACATATGTATTTTTGTATCTGAATAATAATGTATAGTGATGTAGTCATGTTTATAGGAGGATGTATATGTAAGACAATGTAAACGAGTTTCTAATTATGAAATACTAACTTTATAAGCTTCCGCGATATTAGTGCCTGTGACGAAAGCATTGTTTATTATGCATATATATATATATATATCAGTTAGAGAGATCAGAAATCAGATTCAGATTTCAAATCAAATCAGAGTTCATAAAACAGATCAGAACAGAAAATCAGATCAGTCAGAGAGATCAGGCATGGATATACGATAACTCAGACGACATATGGCCATAGTCAGTGACCCCAAGCAAAAACACGGATCAGGTGTGCAAGGGTGTCTAGAAGCATGCAAATCAGAAGGTCCGAAGACTAGTGGTACGGTACTGCGTACTCTGTGTTATCTACACGGTACATCGTACTCTGTGAACCACAACAGATATTCAGAAAGGTTGTGGGCGCCCAATGTTAGGGACTTATCACCACCAGAAATTATCAACCATAGCCTGTCTCAAAATCTAGTGCGAACAAGTCAGCGTGACACACAGTCTACACGATGGCTCTAGCACGGGTTTTACTCATATACCATAGCAGAATCAACTGCGACCGATTCCGGATAACTCACAGATTTCATCATTGCTCCAGCATGTCTGGTCATATGTCAAATCAAAATCAATGCGAGAAGATCTAGACAATTCACAGATCTCATCATTGCTCCAACATGATTTCATACACACAAAAATAGACAGTTGACTCATTTCAAAAAAATCAATACTTAAAACCTGAGTGCAATGTGCAACACGGTATTATATAGAGTAAGAGGGTATCATCCCATTAATCACTCGTCAAATCAAATCAAACTTCAAAAAATGTGCAATTTAATGCATATAGTAAAAATCTTGAGCCAGACTATCATTTCACACTCAGAAAACCTCTTTTCAGACAAAAACAACTAAAATCATGCACGTTATGTATTTTCGTAATTTTTTCATATTTGGGTACTATACAGAAATCTCATATCTATAGTCTATACGAAATTTAAGTGAATGCAAATGATGATAAAAATACGTACAGTTATCTCTAAGAGCTCGCATAGATCCCTTACTTGGAATCCAGTCGAATGCACTTTTTCACCTTTTTTCACTTTCTGTAATCAGTCTATCCGACTCCGAATATATCTCATGAAGCTACAGATAGTTATCAATCACATTAATTAAGTCGGATAACTCATTTATCCTTTTCTATGCAATCTATTTCATCAAATGAGCCAAAATGCTCTTATTGAGTCTCGTTGCCTTTTATTGAGCCCAACTCGATGTTAAGCCCATTTTGACTTTACTATTTATTCTGTCACAGCCCATTGGGCTCTTTAGGCTCATTAACAATTATTGGGCCATCTGTGGGGCCCATTAACGCTACCATCATGTCATCTTAAGCCTTTTCTAACATAAGGTATTTTATACAGAGTTAATCCGCAACTTATGCAATTAATTTCTAACTCGTATAACTACACAAATTATAGTAAGTAAGATTCACTTACTCGAGTTTTCATGATGGCTGGAAATTCGAGGCTCGATCGAATTCATGTTCGTCGCCTATTGTCGTGCTACACATTTATATATTTAATCATGATCAATTTCGATCAAATATAATTTCAATAAATTTTTCGAAAGTTAAATCGATCAATTTTGACCGCTTACCGACTTATCTGTAAACCCGAAGCATCATCGAACTTTTTTCCAAATTTTTTTCTCTCTCCTCTTTCTCTCTCCTCTTTCTCTCTCCTCTGAACCGGTTTGGATCGGTTCAGCCTCTTTCACACTGAGCTGGTCCAAACCAGTTCAGTGGCAATTTTGTCGTTTTCGACGCTGGCGGCCGGTTCCCGGGCCGATTCCACCGTCAATCGGCTCAGCTTCGCCTTTAGAGCCTTCTTTTGGCCTCGTCTTGGGTCGATTGGCGCCGGATTCCGCCGAATCTCCCCTTCTTTCCCACAGCTTCAACCTCTCCGATCTCTCATTTTTCGACGACTCACGGCACGTGGTGGGTGTCGAGAGTTCCCCAGGTGCCAGTCGTCCCTTCGCCCAGCACCCCTCTCGTCATTCACCTCTGGTTCGCCACCGGTGAGGAAAATCGAAGGAGGATCGATTTCCTCCTGTTCGTGATTTCCAGTTTTCGTTTCTTTTTTTTTCGTTTTTCAGTTTTTTATATATATTATATTATATTTTAATATAATATAATATAATATAATATTAAATCATATAATATAATATAATAATAATAATAATATACCAAAATATCTTATATTATTATAATAATATTATATTATCATAATGTATTTTATACATTAATTTTCCTACTCACATGTACATATATTTTATTTAATTTATTTCCACAAATATATGTACATCATAATTCATCCTTATTTCCCCGAAATATATATATTTCACCTTTTCGAGATAAATTCCCGTGGTGGAAAATTTTTAGGTTTTCACAATAATTTCATATTTTGATCAATTGGACTTAAAATTTAATTATTTATTCTTTATTGATCAAGATTACATAAGTATATGATTAAAATTTCAATTTCTTAAAGAAATGACACCAAATTTTTGGATCTTACATCTATGCTGTCCGCTTTAGGTCCACTGACCCGCACAATTTTATCGTGGGCGAGACAGGGTCAAGTTAGCCTAGGGTTTGCCTCTTCACAATTCGCATCCCACATGGTTCGAACCCAGGACCTTAAGTCCTTAATCCTTACAGACGTTATACCAATTATTCCACATAGCGCCCCAAATTTCAGTATAATATGGTTGTGCTACGAGTCGATAATAGATCAGAACAATAAATCCGTCTATTCAATTCTATTTCTTGGTGACAAATTTAAACAAAACTATTGGTAGTACCTTCAAATTAAATCAACATAATTGTTTTCTACAAAATATTCAATGTTCACATTCCCCGGACATATTTTCATAAACATTATTGTACTTACAAAATTTAGATACAAAATAGATGTTTATACTTTGTATACCTTTAACACAGTAGAAAGCTTTGTTGACGTATCGTTGTGACTTACAAAAGTGGGCTCTGCTACTAATGAGGCACTGTGGAGGAAAGTAAGGGGTGAGCTTAACATGTTCAATAAAAAAAACACGCGGCAGGTAGATAAATACACTATATATATATATGCCACAATAGGAATTCTCACAAAAATATACATATAATTTGGCAATCCAATAATATCAGTAAAATCAAAGACAGAAATCGATAATACCAGAATCAGAATTCAAAAACAGTATCAATACCGATAGTATATGTCGCGACCCAAATTCCAAAAATCACTACAAATTTTTCGCGACCTTATCACACATCACTTGTTGGGCTGTGAATCAATATCTATCACTCAGTTTCATATGTTATATATATATACACATATTAGGCAATGCTTTCGTCTCAGGCACTAACATCGCGAAAGCTCATAAAATTACTATTTCATAATTATAAACTCGTTTACATTGCCTTACATATACATCCCCCATATAACGTGACTACATCATTGTACACTATTATTCAGATACAAAAAGTACATGTGTGTATACCTCGATGCTACTGGATAGCTGTATGTAAAAGATCGCAGGACGGATGCAGCTACACACTCTAATGAAAATGCACTGTAGAGGGGGAAAAATAAAGGGATGAGCACCACACGCTCAGTAAAAAATATATGAAAGCAGGTAGATAACCACACTATCTACGATGCTCATAATACATGTTTTATCATCTCGTAAAACAAATGTATTTACTTTTCAAAACACTTGCATTAATATATGAAAAGCAGATAGATAATCATACTATCCACGATGCTCATAATGCATGGTTTATACCGAAAAATCCATGGCATTCACAAAACCATTTTAGTAAAACACATAGCAATTTACTGCCAAAAATCGAATATCAAAACTCGTTTAGAGTAAAATATTTCTGTGTTCAGTATTGAAACTTAGATTTAAATCATATTCTCATTTCAAACGGTTTTATCACAGAAATCAAATCACAATTAGTTTCATCATCGAAACCAATAAAACATGTGAGACTAGGCAGGGATTCACACAACCCAAGGGACAATTGGCCAAAGTCCGAGACCCACAAGATATCACGGATTAGGTGTGCTATGGTGTCTCTAAGTCCGAGGAGGGGATTAGTCTATCCATCGGCTCCTATCTAAGAACTATCACAAATCAGAGCAATAACATAGCATGCCTAAGTCCAAAGACGCAATCCTCACATCCCATAGTTGCACGGTACAGTGTACTCCATGTTGTCTACACGGTACGACGTACTCCGTGAATCACAGTACAATTACCACACAATTGTAGGTGCCTGAGTCACAAGCTCACCACCTCAACCAAATAAATTATCAACCATAGCATGTCGTCTCAGATCTAGTGGGAGCAAGTCAGTGTGACGTACAGTCCAACACGAGCGCTCAAGCACGATCTCAATCACAAATCACAATAGAATCCAGTGCGAGCAGTGCTCCAGCACGGTCTGTTCATATGTCATACCAAAATCAAGTGCGAGCGGATTTGGATAAATCCACAGATCTTATCATAACTCTAGCATGATTTCACATACAAAAAATAAACAACTGGGTCTATTTCCCACCACCGTGGTACTCAAAATCAAGTGCGATATGCAAAACGGTATAAAACAGAGTGAGAGGGTAACATCCCATCAAATCACTCGTCAATCAATTCACACTTTAGAAAAACGTGCAATTTAATGCATACAGTTAAATCATGAGCCAGTCTATCATTTCAGCTTCACAAAATCTCTTTTTAACAGAGAAAACATGGATTTCATGCATTTTATGCATTTCCAAAAATTCCCTAGTATTTTCGTAATTTTCTCATATTTGGGTACTATCCAAAAATTTCATATTCATACTCTATACGAAATTTAAGTGTATGTAAACGACGATAAAATACGTACAACTATCTCTAAGAGCTCGCATAGATCCCTTACTTAGAATCCAGTCGAATACATTTTTTCATATTTTTTCGCTTTTTGTAATCAGTCTATCCAGCTCCGAATATATCTCCTAGAGTTGCAGATAGTTATCAATCACATTAATTAAGTCGGATAACTCATTTATCCTTTTCTATGCAGTCTATTTCATCAAATGGGCTCAATTGCTCTTATTGGACCTCGTTGCCTCTTATTGAGTACAACTCTATTTTAAGCCCATTTCGACTTTACTATTTATTCTGTCATGGCCCATTGGGCTCCTTAGGCCCATTAATAATTATTGGGTCATCTGTGGGGCCTATTAACACTACCATCACACCATCTTAAGCCTTTTCTAACATAAGGCATTTTATACATAGTTAATCTGCAACTTATGCGATTAATTCCTAACTCGTATAACTATACAAGTTATAACAACTGAGTATCACTTACCCGAGTTTCCGTGATGGCTCAAAATTCGAGACTCGATCGAACTCACGTTTGTCGCCTATTATCGCGCTGCTTATCCATAAACCCAAGGCATCACCGAATTTTTCTCCAATTTTTTTCTCTCTCCTCTTGCTCTCTCCTGCTGAACCAGTTCGGACCGGTTCAACCTCTTTCACATTGAACTGGTCCGAACCGGTTCAGTGGTAATTTTGTCGTTGCCAGCGCTGCTGGTCGGTTCTCTGGTCGATTCCACCACCAATCGGCTTGGATTCGCCTCTAGAGCCTTCTTTTGGCCTGGTTTGGGGTAGATTGGTGCCAGATTCCGTCGATTTTCTGCTTCTCTCTCGCGGCTTCTCTTCGCTGATCTGCCTTTTGCCTGCGATCCACGACCAATAACAGCGCTCGATGGTCGCCTGGGTGCTGGTCGTCCCTCGTTGGTCTCTTCCCTATGGTCTCTCACCGTCGTTGCTCGCGGGAGACAGAAGCAGTGGCAATCGGGTTTTGGTTCCCCTGTTCCTCATGATTTTCGGTTCTAGTTTCTTTTTTTTTGTTTTTTCATTTTTTTTCTTCATTTCGTTTTTTTATATATAGTACATTATATTTTCAATATAATATAATATATATATTTATATACAAATATCGTAGACTTATTTTTATATTATTATTATAATAATAATATAAAAATAAAATATCCCTTATTTATTTATTATTTTTATTTTTTCGAAAATATTTTTCATATTTTCACAATAATTCTCGAGATGAAAACTTTTCGGTTTTATCGCAATAAATTGGTATTTTGATCAATTGGACTTAAAATTTTAATTATTTATTCTTTATTGATCAAGATTACGTAAGTCCATGATTAAAATGTCAATTTCTGAAAGAAATGACACCGAATTTTCGGGTCTTACAGTATAAACGGTTCACTGTAGTAAATGCATGATTCTGAAAACTTCAAATAGTAGAATAAATGATTTCTACAAAATAGTACAGTTCTTATGGTTAAATCCAAAACATCAAATAGACGAAACAGACAGAACATGCTATATCAAAATTCAGAAAGACAATTGGCTAATGTCGGTGACTCCAGATCTCACTGATCAGGTGTGCCGAGATGTTAATCGTCGTGGGAGTAGTCAGGTACCCTAGCGGCTCACAGAACAAAATGTCCGAAGACCAAAATTGTAATAACTTAATCTTAAATAAATAAATATAATAATATATATAAATATAATATAATAATAAAATAATAAAAAGAAAAGAAATGAAATGAAATGGTTGCAGAAAATGGGACTCAATTCCCCATTTCTGCAAACCTCAGAAGCAAAACAAAAGAAAAAAAATAAATAAAAGAGAAAAGAGAGAAAGTGTCACGACCTAAATTACCTAAAAATCAGAGTAAATTTTTTTGCTTTTTTCATTTATTATTTAATTCTTACCTTTCTCTCATCGTGACCATCCTACAACACAGTTGGGCTATGATTCGGTGTTAGTCACCTGTCATTTTTTACCATTCCATTTCCATATTCACATTCATATATCAGAGTTTACTATTCTTTGACTTTAAATAAATACATACCCAATGGTATTTATAACTCTACATCCCCGACATCATATCCATTTACAGTACTGTGCATTACATATTTAGATACAAAACTATACAAATGTGTATACCTGTCTCTCGATGGGAAGCAGTGAATACCAAGCATGCAAGTCCTCAGCCGCTCACTAATTACTTCAAGTGCTCTGAAAAGATGGAAAAATAAGGAGGGTGAGCAAACCACACGCTCAGTAAGGCAATTATGCAAGTAAGTAGATAGCTCCACTATCTACATGCTCATAATGCCATGCCCTTAAATCCATTTCTTTTCATTAAAATCATCAAGCACAAAGTCATGCAAACATCAATGACTTAGTTTATCAAAACTGTTCGTGCATATATAAATCGTATAATTCATGCATCAATAGCATTCTATGTGACATCATTAAATCATACTTAGCATGAATTAAATCAAAATCATGCATTCTTTCATGTCATGTAAGACAATTCATGAATTCGAAATGAAAGCATGGAAAACATCATCATGCTACTACATTCAAATCATTTCATTAAAACTGTAGCATAAACTGACCCTTCCGGGTCAATCATCTCATAAAACAATTCAATAAATTTCATTATAAAACTTCAGTTATAAAATCACCCTTCTTTCAGGGTCACATGTCATAAAATCATGAAATCATAAAATCGTCAAATCGGGGGCCTGACCCCTCCTTCGGGTCTACCCTGGTCTAATAGACCACAAGTTATATCATGTGAGACAAACAGCTAATTATATCAGTAACATCGAGGACTATGACCATATCCTAGTGATCCCTAGCAACACGGTACCTAGTGTGCGGGGTATCACACCTGAAACGGGAGGTGGGTCGTCCTACCCTCCAGAACAGCATAACACCAGGATTGCGAGGACAAGGCTTGCTGCCTCGTGGCTAATGCCACTCCACTCCAACAATCCCCACGGTACAGTGTACTCCGCGTGACATACACGGTACAACGTACTCCGTGAACCCAAGCTCAATTAGGGGTGCCTGCAATAGGTCTTATCCACCCAAATCATCTCTGTCTCAAAATGCACGTGTGAGCATATCATCTCACTGTGACACACAGTCTACAGGAGGCTCCAACACGGCTATATGCATGTAATATAAATCCCTGTGCGAGCGAAACTCAAGCACGGCTCCATGCATATTCATGATATCAAAAAACCTCATGCGAGCGAAGCTCTAGCACGGTTTCATAAAAATCAGTAAAATCTGCGTACGAGCAGCGCTCCAGTACGACTTAAACTGATTATAATTTCAAGTAAAATCCACGTACGAGCAATGCTCTAGTACGGATATGCATAAAAACTCAGTGAAAACCTCGTACGAAAAAAACTCCAGTACGACATTCAAATGAATTATGAAAACCATATAAAACTTTGTGCGAGCAACACTCCAGCACAATTAAATGCTCAAGTAAATCAAATCTCGTGCGAGTTACACTTCAGCACGGCTTTATGAAATTTCATATCAAAATAGGATGCGAGCTAAGCTCCAGCATCTCTCATGCATGTCAAATCATTAAAACTAGTGCGAGCAATCGCTCCAGCACCATTTTATGCATATCACTTCAAAACAGTCAAAACATGTCAAAACAGAGTGCGAGCTAGGTTCCAGCAGCTCTCATGCATATCAAATCATAAAATCAGTGCGAGCAACTGCTCTAGAACATTTCATGCATATGATGTCACACAAGTTAGTGTGAGCAACTGCTCCAGCACATTTATGCACATTCACAAACGTAGATATAGTGCGAACTATGTGTCAGCACTATCTATTTCCATATAAACTTGATAGTTGGCCTATTTTTCAAAGAATTTCATTTAAATACAAATAATACCTACGTAGTGTTATCTTGCGAAATTATATAATTTCTGGCCAATCTATCGATTTGCTTTGCTTAAAAACTAAGAAATTCATTAATCGAAAAATTCCTTAAATCATGCATTTCATGCATGTCATGCTTTCACCATCCTTAGGTGAACTTCCCTCAATAGGGGTAAAATAGACTTTTCCTATATCGAGTCCTTAAAATCATTAAACCATTTTTAGGACCTTTATACAAAATCAATGTATACATACATATTCAGTGTACAGAAAAGCTATTAAAATACGCGTATCTACCTCTAGCTAGTCACACAATTCCCTTACCTCATTTTTCTGTACAGTCTGACCTTTACACCGATGTCTCGTCACGCAGTCCGATTTGCTCCAAATCCAATCTCCGAAACTGCGGATACACATTTATCAGGTCAATTACAGTACAATTTAATTGTATTTCATATTTTCTGGGCTTAATTTAAATCATTGGGCCCGTTTCTCATATTGGGCCCGATTGCACCATAATGGGCCTTAATCGGCTTTAAGCCCGTTTACCACACTTTATCGAGGCCTATTGGGCTCATTGGGCCCATCAGTATTTATTTAGCCTCGTTCTAATTTCTCAGATATCTCAATTTAGTATTTACGACAATTTATTCAATTTTCCAGAATTTAATTCATTTCATGCGAAATTTAAATCCGTAATTTATGCGATAAATATCAATCACGCATAACGATGCAAATTGTCGTAAATAAGGGTCACTTACCCGTGATTCCATGATAGTACACAAATCGAGGTTGTCTCGAGCTCTCGGTTGATGCCAATCGTCGAGCTACACAATTTAAATAATTTTTTCGGGTAAACTTTCAGTCGATTATTTATCAAATTAAATATTTTAAAAATTAAATTGGTTAATTCGACTGCTTACTGACTTACCCGAAGCTCGATTTCATCACAGGAATTTTTCCCAATTTTTTTATCTTTTTATTTTTCCCTTTTTCTTCCTTTTTTTCCCTCTCTTTTTGGCTGAATCGATCCGGTCCGGTTCAACCCAGTTCAGACCGCCGATTCGGTCCGATTCAGTTCGACCGGTTCAGTCCAGTTTGACCGGTTCAGGCAACATTTGGTCGTGCCGGCGTCGTCCGACCGGTTCTCCGACCAATTTCGGCACCAATCGGCGCGGCACGGCCTGGGCTTCCAAAATCGGGCCTCGGCTAGAGTCGAAACGCAGCCACCGTCGACGAATCGAGGCTTCTCTCCCGCGGCTTTTCCCTCCGTTTTCGGCGTCCTCCGGCGTTCTCCACGGTGCGTCTTGGCCGGTGGTGAGTCGCCTAGTGTTGGGCTGCGTTCGCCGGCCCTCACCGGCCCCTAGGCCTCGCCGGTGGTTCCTCTTCCTTGGGTTCGGCTTCCTGCTTCGTTTCGCATTTCTTCTTCTCTGTTTCGCGATTTCAGATTTCATTTCTTTTTTTTTTTACAATTACTTTATTTATCTATAATATATTTATAATATTATTTTATTCAATAAAATAATATTAAAATACACAAATATCTTTAAATATTTATATTTTATTCATTTAATCACTAAATGAATTTATCAGTCCGATTTTATCTTTTCGATATATTTTTCGATTATTTTCGGGATTATTTTTCGAGGCGAAAATTCCAATTTATTCCAATAAATTCATATCTTGATCAATTTAACCCGGAATTTAATTATTTCCTCGTTATTGATCAAGATTTCTCAATCCCCTATTTTTAATTAAATTTTCTTGTCCCAATTAATACCGAATTTTGGTCTTTTGACCGTTTTGCCCTTACACGTGTTCGGGGATACCATTTTAATCCTTTTGCATTTTTTTAAATGCACTAAAAAATATCAGGTCTTACAATCTCCCCACTTAAGAAATTTGGTCCTCCAAATTAGAACCAAGGCAAATGAGTCCATAAATAACTCCGGTTACATCTATTGTATCATATACTGTCATCCTCAAGTGACTTTCTCCGGAGTATAATACTACCATCATGCTTAACTAGGGAGATCATCTTAAACCTTAACACTTTCTCCTTCCGTCTAATGCTCGAATCGATTTCCAATCATATGTTATACTTTCATTGAGCTAAGCCGCTGAAGCTCATATCTGATCACATATACTGGGTCCGGATATTATTTCTGAAACATCTTAAGATAGGACACATAGTGGATGCCTGCTAATTCAAGTGGTAACGTCAACTTACAAGTCTTACCTTCCACCTCGTCCTATATCTCTATCTGAATCTCGTTACGTCCTTATTCTCTTAGGACAAGTAACTATCAACAATACTGATTCACCCTCGGTGAATTCCAAAGATTTTATGTCTCTTGTCAGCATGGATTTTTTGTCTGCTCTGAGGTGTTCTTAATCTCTCACAAATCAACTGAACATCCTCAGAGGTTTATCTTACCAATTTGGGAACAATTTTCAATCTGTCACCCACTTTTTTCTTATCCAAGTCGGGGAACAACTCCCTACGGCTATACAATGCCTCATATAATCTCATCCTGATACACGAGTGACAACTGTCATCACTGGCGAATTTGATTAGTAACAAATGATCATCCCAGGAGCTTATAAAATCAATGGCACATGCTCTCATCACATCCTCTAGAACCTGTACAGTCCTCTCTGACTGACCATCTTTCTGAGGATGGAAGCTGTGCTAACACACAATCGGGTTCCCATAACGTTCCTAGAAGTGGGAAGTGAAGCGGGAATCCCTATCTGATATCATGCTTTCTGGAACGCTACATATTGTTCCACAATTTTCCACACACATAAATTCGCCTACACACTTAGAGTATCTAGGGATTTCCATAAACAGAATGTGGGCAGACTTAATCGATCCATCGACTATCACCAAGATAGCCTCGTGATTCATCCGGGTCCTCTGTAACCCATCACGAAATTCATGGTAACTTGTTCTTTTTTCGTGTCAATATAGGTAGAGGTTGCAATAACTCTGCAGACTCCTAGTACTCTACCTTATTTTGCTGACATACGAGACACTTTTTCACAATCTTTACAATGTCTTTTTCATATCTGACCACCAATACCCTTTTCAGAGATTCCAATATATTTATTACTTTTCGGATGCACGGTATATCCTGTAGAGTGAGCTTCTGTCAATAACACTATATCATCAACTATGGTCCTGGGGAGCACTTATACTGTCTCTGAACCTCTGTAAGTCATCATCACTCACTGTGAACTCTGTCACTATACCCTTCTGAATCCGACCCACACCATCGACACCATGCCAATTATCACACTAAGCCTGGCAAATTCGGTCACTCAAATCCGGTTCTAACCTCAGGCTAGCTGTCACAAAATCACTGTCATCATCAGAAGGGATCACATCACTACTGAGGTTCACAACTGCTCTAGCAGCTCACGCTCCCTGACCATCATATGTGATACCATCCCGAGACTCTTTCTGCTCAAGGCATCAGCTAGTTCATTAGCCCTTCCTGGGTGGTACAATGTTCACAATCTTAATCTCTTAGAAGCTCTAACCCTCTTGGTTATATCATATTCACTCTTTCTGTTAAAACAGATACTCGGGGCTTTTACGATCAGTGCATACCCAAAATTTCTTACAATATAAATGGTGGCGTCATACTTTCAATGTAAACGCTACGGCTACCAACTCTAAATCATGGGTCAGATAGTTTCTCTCATGGTCCCTGAACTATCTGGATCTATAAATGACTATCTTCCCATTTTACATCAATACACAGCTCAATCCTTATTTTGAGGTATCCATATACACTAAAACCTCTTGAGCTGTTGGTTATGGAGAGAATACTTACGGTGGTCAGCTCATTACTTCAATATACCAAAACTCACCAAAGCTACTTTCATACTTATCATAACACTCGTATGAAATCTTTTCTCGAATGAGACGTGTCAACTGAGTAGCCCATTTTGAGAAACTCTCAACACCTCGTCTGTAATACAGTTTCCTGTTGCTACTCATTCTCTTCCCTGGACTTCGAATACATCAAAATATCATCACTAAAGATGACAACCAATCAGTCCAGGTAAGGTTTAAATACCTTATCATAGTTGAGTTCCACTAAATACTTCAATCACCTTTGTCCTTGACCTATGTACGCATAAACGTATAACGTCATTTCGAAATCGCTTCTGTTCGAGATAATAGCTCGCGTCATTTCCTTTTTCTTATATTAACGGCTTTTATAAAATTTTAAATTTTTAAACCTTCATGATTAATCGAATTCTATATCTCTTTATCGTACCAGTAAAGGTACCCAAACTTTAAATGCATATATATCACAATTGTCGATTTTAATTTATAGGTTATGTATGCACTTCTAAACGCTGTCAAATCTTCAGGCGGTGAAGTATTTTGAAATACCTTTATTAACCTTCAGATTTGACCACAATTACTGGGTGTAGATATATCTACCCCTTATCTTGGTCGCAATCCATATACACTACATATTGCTTAATCCTTACTTTGCATATCAATGATATCCTTACCTTACATACGTCTCTTATTCTAATATATCTCCTTTAATATATCACTTATAACAAACTCTTTCATTATGTGTCAAACTTACAATACACTTTTCAAGGCTGTTTTCACCCATATTTTCAACTTACAATCTCTATACCCATATTCAGTTAGTGAAAATCAACTAACCATCATCCTCATGCCTAAGGGTGCAGGCTTTACATTTTTCACTACTTATAAGCAACTGAAGGCGGTATGACTAAATGCGTGGCACCAGGATCAATTAAAGTAATTATTTCATTATTCACAACCAGTGTGGTATCTTCCACCACATCAGATGAAACATCAATAGTGTCTTGGTCCAAGGCATACAATCGCCCTCGTCCAACATCTTATTTCCGTGGTAACTACCACACATCTTACACTGTTACACTTGCTACTCTGTTCCGTAGCATGTCGGGGTCCTCCTATCACAATACCCCTCATAAGTAATGCAATTAGATACATTGGGGTTTATCAATCAACTTACCCCATGACTTATCAGCTCTAATCCTTTACCAAACTACCTTTTTCTTGTTCTGACATCTTTGTCATTCTTTATTCTCTTTTTGTCTCTATTTCGACCCTCACTACCTTTCCCAATCTTAGAGGCGTGCAACTCATAATCGTATTCACACAACAGTAATCTGCGCACTGCCTTGGCATAGGTAGTGATATCTAACGGGCTAATCGGACTCTAATTGACAATCTGAGCCCTTCCATAAACTTTCAGACATCTCGACTCTCACTGTTCATCGTGTTCGAGTCATATCTGCCCAGGAATATAAACTGAGCTTCATACTCCTCAATCAACATGTTCCTCTGGGTCAGAGTAAATAATTTTATCAGTAATTTCCTTTAAACAATGTCCGGGATAATGTCACCGGAATACATCAAGAATTACTTTTCCATGTCCATTCTGGACGTCTAACTCTTAAGATGGGTCGAGCGAACTTTAATTAATGCTCCAACTCGCCCAACAATATCTCATGCATACTCTGAGCAATTAGCTCTAAAAATATTCTCCACACTCCGCTCCAACATCGCGAAGCGTGTATCAATACTGTCCGATCTCTCTGTCGGACTCTGTGGGGCTTGCTCAATACCAGCCTCCACGTCAATCTCATCTCGAGTCTCATGTGGCGACTCAGTACAACTCTTGGGCCTACCACAACGGCCTTGAGCTCGTGTACTCACCTCTCAACCATAGCGGCTATCAGTTCATGAGTCTATACTTGCATTTAAAAATCAAATTCTTAGCTGCACTTCCATCTTGATATACACAATTGTATCTAAACAATGCACAATACATGGGGATGTAAACTTTCTTAACCACTAACACCGACTCATATCAGGCCAACTCAAGCTCTGATACCATTAAACCTGTCACGACCCAAATTACCTAAAAATCAGAGTAAATTTTTTTGCTTTTTCATTTATTATTTAATTCTTACCTTTCTCTCATCGTGACCATCCTACAACACAGTTGGGCTATGATTCGGTGTTAGTCACCTCTCATCTATTTACCATTTCATTTCTATATTCACATTCATATATCAGAGTTTACTATTCTTTGACTTTAAATAAATACATACCCAATGGTATTTATAACTCTACATCCCCGACATCATATCCATTTACAGTACTGTACATTACATATTTAGATACAAAACTATACAAATGTGTATACCTGTCTCTCGATGAGAAGCAGCGGATACCAAGCATGCAAGTGCTCAGCCGCTCACTAATTATTTCAAGTGCTCTGAAAAGATGGAAAAATAAGGAGGGTGAGCAAACCACACGCTCAGTAAGGCAATTATGCAAGTAAGTAGATAGCTCCACTATCTACATGCTCATAATGCCATGTCCTTAAATCCATTTCTTTTCATTAAAATCATCAAGCACAAAGTCATGAAAACATCAATGACTTAGTTTATCAAAACTGTTCGTGCATATATAAATCGTATAATTCATGCATCAATAGCATTCTATGTGACATCATTAAATCATACTTAGCATGAATTAAATCAAAATCATGCATTATTTCATATCATGTAAGACAATTCATGAATTCGAAATGAAAGCATGGAAAACATAATCATGCTACTACATTCAAATCATTTATTAAAACTGTAGTATAAACTGACCCTTTCGGGTCAATCATCTCATAAAACAATTCAACAAATTTCATTATAAAACTTCAGTTATAAAACCACCCTTCTTTCAGGGTCACATGTCATAAAATCATGAAATCATAAAATTGTCAAATCGGGGGCCTGACCCCTCCTTCGGGTCTACCCTGGTCTAACAGACCACAAGTTATATCACGTGAGACAAACAGCTGATTATATCAATAACATCGAGGACTATGGCCATATCCTAGTGATCCCTGGCAACACGGTACCTATTGTGCGGGGTATCACACCTGAAATGGGAGGTAGGTCGTCCTACCCGCCAGAACAGCATAACACCAGGATTGCGAGGACAAGGCTTGCTGCCTTGTGGCTAATACCACTCCACTCCAACAATCCCCACGGTACATCGTACTCCGCCTGACATACACGGTACAACGTACTCCGTGAACCCAAGCTCAATCAGGGGTGCCTGCAATAGGTCTTATCCACCCGAATCATCTCTGTCTCAGAATGCACGTGTGAGCATATCATCTCACTGTGACACACAGTCTACAGGAGGCTCCAACACGGCTATATGCATGTAATATAAATCCCTGTGCGAGCGAAGCTCAAGCACGGCTCCATGCATATTCATGATATCAGAAAACCTCGTGCGAGCGAAGCTCTAGCACCATAAAAGTCAGTAAAATCTGCGTACGAGCAGCGCTCCAGTACAACTTAAACTGATTATAATTTCAAGTAAAATCCACGTACGAGCAATGCTCTAGTACGGATATGCATAAAAACTCAGTGAAAACCTCGTACGAGAAAAACTCCAGTACGACATTCAAATGAATTATGAAAACCATATAAAACTTTGTGCGAGCAACGCTCCAGCACAATTAAACGCTCAAGTAAATCAAATCTCGTGCGAGTTACACTCCAGTACGGCTTTATGCATAATTAAATCAAATCTCGTGCGAGTTACACTCCAGCACGGCTTTATGAAATTTCATATAAAAACAGGATGCGAGCTAAGCTCCAGCAACTCTCATGCATGTCAAATCATTAAAACTAGTGCGAGCAATCGCTCCAGCACCATTTTATGCATATCACTTCAAAACAGTCAAAACATGTCAAAACAGAGTGCGAGCTAGGCTCCAGCAGCTCTCATGCATATCAAATCATAAAATCAGTGCGAGCAACCGCTCTAGCACATTTCATGCATATGATGTCACACAAGTCAGTGCGAGCAACTGCTCCAACACATTTATGCACATTCACAAACGCAGATATAGTGCGAACTACGTGTCAGCACTATCTGTTTCCATATAAACTTGATAGTTGGTCTATTTTCTAAAGAATTTCATTTAAATATAAATAACACCTACGTAGTGTTATCTTGCGAAATTATATAATTTCTGGCCAATCTATCGATTTGCTTTGCTTAAAAACCAAGAAATTCATTAATCGAAAAATTCCTTAAATCATGCATTTCATGCATGTCATGCTTTCACCATCCTTAGGTGAACTTCCCTCAATAGGGGTAAAATAGACTTTTCCTATATCGAGTCCTTAAAATCATTAAACCATTTTTAGGACCTTTATACAAAATCAATGTATACATACATATTCAGTGTACAGAAAAGCTATTAAAATACGCGTAGCTACCTCTAGCTACTCACACAATTCCCTTACCTCATTTTTCTGTACAGTCTGACCTTTACACCGATGTCTCGTCACGCAGTCCGATTTGCTCCAAATCCAATCTCCGAAACTGCGGATACACATTCATCAGGTCAATTACAGTACAATTTAATTATATTTCATATTTTCTGGGCTTAATTTAAATCATTGGGCCCGTTTCTCATATTGGGCCAATTGCACCATAATAGACCTTAATCGGCCTTAAGCCCGTTTACCACACTTTATCGAGGCCTATTGGGCTCATTGGGCCCATCAGTATTTATTTAGCCTCGTTCTAATTTCTCAGATATCTCAATTTAGTATTTACGACAATTTATTCAATTTTTCAGAATTTAATTCATTTCATGCGGAATTTAAATCCGTAATTTATGCGATAAATATCAATCACGCATAACGATGTAAATTTTAGTAAATAAGGGTCACTTACCCATGATTCGATGATAGTACACAAATCGAGGTTGTCTCGAGCTCTCGGTTGATGCTAATCGTCGAGCTACACAATTTAAATAATTTTTTCGGGTAAATTTTCAGTTGATTATTTATCAAATTAAATGTTTCGAAAATTAAATCGATCAATTCGACTGCTTACCGACTTACCCGAAGCTCGATTGCATCATAGTAATTTTCTCCAATTTTTTTCTCCTTTTATTTTTCCCTTTTTCTTCCTTTTTTCGTCTCTTTTTGGCTGAACCAGTTCGGTCCGGTTCAACCCAGTTCAGACCGCCGGTTCGGTTCGGTTTGGTTCGGCCGGTTCAGTCCGGTTCGGTTGGTTCAGGCAACATTTGGTCGTGCCGACGTCGTCCGACCGGTTCTCCGACCGATTTCGGCACCAATCGGCGCGGCACGGCCTGGGCTTCCAAAATCGGGCCTCGGCTAGAGTCGAAACGCAGCCATCATCGGCGAATCGAGGCTTTTCTCTCGCGGCTTTTCCCTCCATTTTCGGCGTCCTCCGGCGTTCTCCACGGCGCGTCTTGGCTGCTGGTGAGTCGCTCGGTGCTGGGCTGCGTTCGTCGGCCCTCACCGGCCTCTAGGCCTCGCCGGTGGCTCGCCGGTGGTTCCTCTTCCTCGGGTTCGGCTTCCTGCTTCGTTTCACATTTCTTCTTCTCTGTTTCGCGATTTCAAATTTCATTTCTGTTTTTTTTTTTACAATTACTTTATTTATTTATAATATATTTTTAATATTATTTTATTCAATAAAATAATATTAAAATACACAAATATCTTTAAATATTTATATTTTATTCATTTAATCACTAAATGAATTTATCAGTTTGATTTTACCTTTTCGTTATATTTTTCGATTATTTTCGGGATTATTTTTCGAAGCGAAAATTTTGATTTATTCCAATAAATTCATATCTTGATCAATTTAACCCGAAATTTAATTATTTTCTCGTTATTGATCAAGATTTCTCAATCCCCTATTTTTAATTAAATTTTTTTGTCCCAATTAATACCGAATTTTGGTCTTTTGATCGTTTTGCCCTTACACGTGTTCGGGGATACCATTTTAATCCTTTTGCATTTTTTTAAATGCACTAAAAAATATCAGGTCTTACAGAAAGAAAGAGGAGATTACAGGCAAACGAAAAGGAGGAATAGTGCCGACAGTGAAAGGCTCAACGAAGAGTGGAAAGAAGGAAGAAGAAAGGGAAGGAGGGACGCTGCCTCCCAGTGTGTCGTGATCCCCATCGTCGCCTCCTCTGCCATCCAGCGAAGAGAGATCGGAAAGGGAAGCTGGGCAAAGCAGATCTGAACAACCCAGCCAAGGAAACTGTGAAAGAAGCATGAAATGAGTCTGGCATTGTTGGCATTCTCTCTTTAGTTGCTGTGAAACGAGGTAGAGAAAAAAAATAGAAGGGTTGTGCTGGAAAAAAATGAAAGTTGAGGAAATAAGTAATTTATATATATTTATAAATATAAATATATAGTTGGAGAGTTAAAATTATTATTATTACTAAATTTATTCCAATTTGGATTGATTAGAAGTTGATAAAGTTGAATTGCTATGTTGTGTAGTTTGAGTTGGCACTCGTTGTTTGTGAAATCCGATTGAGCTGAGGACTGTAAGGAGTATTTGTCAAAATAACCTTGGGATAGTTGAGTAAGTGAATTTTGAGAATGCTACACTTTTCTTTTATTATCGATATTATGATTTTAACTTGTTTTGTTACTTATTAAATTTTATACTTCTATAGTATAGCTGGTAGTCATTTAGATTCTTATTAACCTACGACCTTTGTTTTTGACACTTCCATATTTCAAGCATGCTTGATATTAGTTTTATATTTGTGCAATTTAATTATGTATTTCCATAATAAAATTCTTCATGCCACTGTATATTATAAGTTCGAATAGTTATTTATTTAAAATATTGATCTTTGAAGAATATATCATTGTAAAACATAGCATGCTTTCGAAAATCCGTCCAGCTATACCTTGTGATCTGACTTGTGTAAATTAGTTTACCGTTGTGTTTGATTTAATACTATGTAATTGGTTTGTGAAATTGTGAGCTGTACAATATATGGAATTAGGTTCACCTTGTTTATGCTTCACATTGAAATAAACATTTTGGCATGTCCCGAATAGTTTGGATAGGTACCGATTTCATCTGATCAATGAGATTGGTTGTGAGTCTATGATTATAGAAAGTGCCCCAGACGGGGAATGTGACGCACCTTTAGCTACAGTGCTTTTGGTGATACCTTAGTTCGACATAGCGAACTTTTGAAAAATGGCCCACTTTGTGATAATAAAATTATAGCACTTGCATGTTTTGGATGTGTGTTTTGAAAACTAATTCTTATTGTTTGACTACATATACTCTTAAATTCGTATTTGATAAATCTCTTGTATTTGACATGCAAGTTTTCAAAACTTATGTTTTCATTGTGTTCTCATATTCACTTACTGGGCCAAGCTCACCCCAATTTTTTTTCCACCTCCCAGATAAGTCTTCTGAGTGAATTGTAGCTGTGGCAAGTTCTCATCTCCTCGAATATTTTGTTGTTGCAAATTAAGATATGATTTGACAATTCAGTATATAGATATAGTTAGTTGACACAGTGGTTATGAATATCTGTTGAGATATAAATGTGAGATTTTGTCATGATTGTGTTGATAAGTGAGTTGATATTGTTAATTGATGCATATTGTTGGTTGCTGCTTACACTACACATACAAACTGTTTTGGAAATTAAGGCCAATACATATATGTAGATAGTTGACCGTAGATTTAAGCTTCCGCAATTGTTAGGAATAATTTGGGGTGTTACAGTTTGGTATCAGAGCCTGAGTTTGTCGTGTTTGTGTAAGCAATTACCATCAGTTACATCATAATACCACTGTGTCTGTATCTATATACCACTGTGATTTTTTACTTTGCCTATGATAAGATTGGTTATTTTGTATAGGCATTGATTTATCAATTTTCGATTATGAGGATACGAGGACAAGGATCTATGGAGGAGGGGTCACGTTCCCCAACTCCTCAGCCACCACAGCCTCCTAGTCCTAATACTCGGATAGAACAAATGGAGCGAAACTTGGGAGAGCTGTCGCAGACGGATCAGACGTTGACTGCACTCTTGACCCAACACTTTGGAGGAGTCCATGCTCAGGCTCCTAATGCTCCAACTCAGACATCACAACCACAGGCTGCTTAGTAGCAACAGCAGGTAACACCGCCTACACCACAACAACCAGCAGCACCACCGGCTATCCCACCGCAGCAGGCTGCTTCACAACCACAGGCTGAAGATGCTGTAGATAGAAATATGATCCGGCTCAGGCAATTTCAGAAGATGAGCCCTCCGACATTTAATTGTGTGAAAGACCCTGATGAAGCAGAAGCATGGGTCAAACAGTTAGAGAAACTGTTTAAGTATATGGGATGTAGCTCCACTGAACGAGTTGCTTTAGCGGTTCTTATGTTCAGAGACAAAACCGAGATTTGGTGGGAATCGACAGAGAAATTACTGAAGGAGCATAATCCTGAGATATCATGGGAGGCCTTTCTAGACTGCTTCTTCAAGCAAAACATTCCAGAGCCTGCGAGAAGGAAGAGGCAAGCAGAATTTTTGAAATTGGCTCAGGGATCAATGTCGGTAGATGAGTATAAGTCTCAATTTACGTCCCTTTGTCGATATGATGTCCACATATTCAGAGATGAGCAACTAAAGACAGTGAAGTTTATCTCTGGTTTGAGGCCTAGTATCAGGGGTAAGTTGGCTGCATTTGACATCCAAAATTATACTGAGGCTCTCCGCCGTGCCTAGATGGTGGAGTTGGACTATGACATGACTCAGCAGGAGTTTGAGCAGAGAGAGAAGGGCAAGGGGAAGGATAGGAGAGACAGTGACAGGAGATCCGACAGGGGCGGTCAGCAGAGAAAGAAGCAAAGGACCATTGATTCTCGACCACGGGCCGTGGAGCCCAAGTTTGGGTCTGTATGTTCTTGTTGTGGTAAGTATCATGGGTCCAAGCCTTGCTATTGGGAGACGGGAGATTGCTTTTAGTGTGGTAAGCAAGGACATATGGTCCGAGACTGTCCTAATCGTACGGCGTGACTAAGCCTTCCGAGCCTTCGACAACTGATAGAAGTAAGGCAACGGATAAGGGCAAACATCCTATGACACAAGGTCGAGTGTTCGCCCTTGATGAGACATTGGCTTAAGGTACTGCATCTGTCATCCGGGGTAAGCTTTCTATTACTGGTCTTGAAGCATATACATTGATCGACCCGAGTTCTACCCACTCCTTCGTATCCCCATATTTTGCTACTAGGATTGGCATAGAACCTGTGTCCTTAGGTTACCTTTTACATGTTAGTACACCCTTCAAGATCACCAAAGTAACCGACACTGTGTATAAAGCATGTAAAGTGAGGGTGGGAGATAGGGACTTAGTAGCTGACCTGATTTTACTCAATATGTTTGACTTTGATGTGATTTTGGGGATAGACTGGTTAGCTACTCATCATGCTGCTGTTGATTGCTATAAGAAAGTAGTAACTTTCTCCTTACCCGATAAGGTTGTAATCTCATTTGATGTACAGAAATAAAATAATGTTTTGTTAACTGCTTGATTTGATATGAGGTATTGAAATTATAATTGCTTGAATGAATTGATGTGGTTGTTATGGTTTGAAGGATATTTGGCATTCGTAGAAGACGCCGATAAGGCTCTACCCAATATAAATGTTATTCCTGTAATCAAGGAGTTTTTTTATGTGTTTCTAGATGATCTTTCGGGTTTACCTCCCCAAAGAGAAGTTGAGTTCACCATCGATTTGGTTCCAGGAACTCAGCCTATCTCGAAGTCTCCATATAGAATGGCACATGTTGAATTAGAAGAATTGCAGAAACAGTTGCAAGAATTGTCTGATAAGGGTTCATACGCCCGAGCATATCTCCTTGGGGTGCTCCGGTATTATTTATGAAGAAAAATGATGGAAGCTTGAGATTATGTATTGATTACCGACAACTAAACAAGGTGACAGTGAAGAATAGATTTGAGATCCGGTTACCATCAATTGAGGATCCGGGGAGAAGATATACCTAAAACAACTTTTAGGACCAGATATGGGCATTTCGAGTTTTTGGTGATGCCATTTGGATTGACTAATGCACCAGCGGCCTTAATGAGTTTGATGAATGAAGTTTTCAGGCCATATTTAGATAAATTTATAATAGTCTTCATTGATGATATCCTGGTGTATTCAGCATCTCATCAAGAACACGAATAGCACTTGCGTAAAATCCTCCAAACCCTCCGAGGAAAACAACTATATGCAAGGTTCAGTAAGTGTGATTTCTGGCTTGATCAGATTGCCTTCCTTAGGCATGTGGTATCTAAAGACGGGGTGTCTGTTGATCCGTCCAAGATAGAAGCCATTATAAAGTGGGAAAGACCAAAGTCAGTGACAGAGATACGCAGATTTTTGGGTTTGGCCGGTTATTACAGAAGATTTGTGGAGGGATTTTCTCGATTGTCTGCACCGTTGACTCGTCTTACTCGCAAAGGAGTGAAGTTTGTCTGGAATGAAGCTTGTGAGAATAGCTTTCAAGAGCTCAAGCGACTGTTAACCTCAACACCTATCCTAACTATTCCCAATGGTCCCGGGGGCTTTACTGTCTATAGTGATACTTCAAACCAGGGTCTAGGATGTGTTTTGATGCAACATGGTAAGGTTGTGGCTTGTGCTTCTAGACAGTTGAAGGACCATGAGAAGAATTACCCGACTCATAACTTAGAATTAGCAGTAGTAGTCTTCGCTTTGAAGATCTGGCGACATTATTTGTACGGAGAGACATTTCAGATTTTTACCGATCATAAGAGTTTGAAATATCTCTTCTCTCAGAAGGAGTTAAATATGCGTCAACGTCGCTAGATGGAGTTACTGAAAGATTACGATTGCAAGATTCTCTACCACCCAGGGAAAGCTAATGTGGTAGCGGATGCTCTGAGTCGAAAAAGTTCAGTGATGGTCTCTTACTTAATGGTTAGACAATGGGATTTGTTGGAGCAGTTTATGGACTTGAGGATTTCAGTGGATCAGGATCAGTCAGTTGAGGGTTGTTTGATTGCCAGTATGAGAGTTGAACCAGATTTGCTTGATTGGATTAGGAAGGCACAAGGAGAAGATCCTAGATTGGCTGAAATTGTTGGTAACAATGAGAAAGATGGTAGTGCTCATTTAGATTTTAGAGTGGGCAGTGATGGCATTTTGAGGTTTCGGGGTCGAATTTATGTTCCGAATGACAAGGATTTGAAGAAATTGATATTGGAAGAGGCTCACAGCTCAAGATATACCATGCACCCAGGCAGTACGAAGATGTACTAGAATATGCGTGGGTGGTATCACTGGGCTGGTATGAAGAAAGACATCATTGATTTTGTTGCTAGATGTCTGATTTATCAGCAGGTAAAGGTTGAACATCAGAAGCCTGCAGGACTACTTCAACCTTTGCCTATACCGACTTGAAATTGGGAGCATATCGCAATGGACTTCATCATGGGACTTCCCAGAACTCGGAAGAAGCATGATGCAATTTGGGTGATAGTTAACCGACTTACGAAGTCAGCTCATTTCTTATCCATTAAGGCTACTGATTCCCTTAGCACGCTGGTGGATTTGTTTGTTCGTGAGATAGTTAGATTGCACGATACCCCAGTGAGCATTGTGTCTGATAGTGATTCCCGCTTCACATCCTGTTTTTGGGAGCAATTCTAGGAAGCTATGAGAACTCATTTAAAATTCAGTACATCTTATCACCCTCAAATCGACGAATAGTCCGAGAGAATTATTCAGACTCTTGAAGACATGTTGAGGGCATGTGTACTTGAGTTTAAAGGCTATTGGGATGACCATCTACCGCTAGCTGAATTCGCTTACAATAACAGCTATCATGCAAGTATTGGCATGGCTCCTCACGAGGCTCTCTAAGGGAGAAAGTGTAGGTCTCCAATTGGTTGGGAAGAAGTGGTGACAAATTGATAAATGCTCCTGAGTTGGTTAAGGAAGCTTTTAAAAGTGTCAGATTGGTATGTGATAGATTAAAGACTGCTCGGGATAGACAAAAATCTTATGCATATCATCGTAGGAGGCAATTGGAATTTGATGTTGGAGATTTTGTATTTTTAAAGGTGTCTCCCTCGAAAGGTATTATAAGGTTTGGCAGGAAGGGTAGGCTAAGCCCAAGATTTATCGGGCCCTTCAAGATTTTGAAGAGGGTGGGAGAGGTTGCATATCGGTTAGCATTGCCTCCACAGTTGGCTGATGTGCATGATGTGTTTCATGTTTCGATGCTCCGAAAGTATCATCCTGATCCTTCTCACGTGATTGAGTATGATACTGTTGGCTCTACCGAGAGGGGGGGTGAATCGGTTTTCTAATGTTAATGGCAAATTTAAACTAATTTAAATTTAATTAACAATTAATGAATAAACAATATAATGAAACAAATTAAAGCAAGATAAGGAAGAGAATATCAAACACAGTGAGTTATAGAGGTTCAACCAATCTCTTGCCTACGTCCTCTCTTCTTGACCTCCTTGTCAAGAGCTTTCTTTCTCTCTTTCAATGAAAGTTACACAATCCCTTTTTCAGGTTAAGGAATAACCTCTCTACCCTTTTAAACAATGGTGTATTCACCCTTTTACAGAATTTATCTCACTAAGGAACAATCCTCTTCTCTCTTAAGGTAAGGATGAATACAACAACAAGCCTTTTTAATGTGGGTAGGACAAATACAGCTTTTTGCACAAGCTAAAAACAACACACTCAATAAATGAAATTGAAGACAAATAGAATGTAGGGATTTAAACTCTTGAGAATGTAAGAAATGTGCAGCAATTGTGTCTCACTTCTCAGTGTCTTCAATGCTTGATTATATACTGAAGGATTGGTGGTTGGAGCTTTCCCGTTGAGATTTTTGCAGAAATAGCCGTTGGGTACCTCCAGTAGAATGCCAGATCGATCTGCCATCTTGACCAGATCGATCTCTTAGTTATAATTCCTGTAAGATCAAGGCAAAATGAAGTAGGAAGATCGATCTCATATATAAGCAAATCGATCTCACAATTTGAAAATGTTAGAGGAGATCGATCTGTCGAATAGGCAGATCGATCTTCCAATCTCTCTGTTTGAGGCATGATCGATCTATAGATCGATCTTTCAGGTATTGTCTTAGTGAGGAGATCGATCTCTTATCAACCTAGATCGATCTCCTTAGCTCTCTGACTTTGAGGAGATCGATCTCTTCCTATACCAGATCGATCTCATGAACTCTCTGTTTGCGTACAGATCGATCTTACAGATCGATCTACTGCCTTTACCTTTTGTTTTAGGGGAGATCGATCTCTTGCTATACCAGATCAATCTCATCAGCATCCTGTACTAGGCAGATCGATCTTATAACCCTTATAGATCGATCTCAATCTTCCTTGATACCTTTGAACAAGTTCAAAGCTTAGTAGATCAATCTCATGTCTTCATGAGATCGATCTCTCATCCAAGAAAACCCAGGAGATCGATCTTTCATAACCCAGATCGATCTCTCAGCCAAGAAAACCAGGAGATCGATCTCTCATAACCCAGATCGATCTCTCATCTTCATAAACTTAAGTTCTGGTACTGATAACCTCTAAACATGTTTTTATATCATCTTTATATTATTGAATTTACTTATTTTTGTCATTTTAAAATATATTATCTCAACAGATACCTTAGATATTCAGAAGGATATGACTTATGTGGAGAGGCCTATTAAGATTTTGGATAGACAGGAGAGGGTATTGAGGTCCAAAACCATTTCGATGGTCAAAGTACAGTGGCAGCAGCACTCAGAGGATGAAGTCACTTGGGAGTTAGAGGATGTGATGCGAGACAAGCATCCGTATCTCTTTTCAGAGCTGTAATCAAATTTGGAGGACCAAATTTCATAAGGTGAGGACGATGTAATAACTTAATCTTAAATAAATAAATATTATAATATATATAATATAATAATAATAATAAAATAATAAAAAGAAATGAAATGGTTGCAGAAAAGGGGACTCGATTCCCCATTTCTGCAACCCTCAGAAGCAAAACAAAAGAAAAAAATAAATAAAAGAGAAAAGAGAGAATGAAAGAGGAGATTACAACCAAACGAAAAGGAGGAATAGTGCCGACAGTGAAAGGCTCAACGAATAGTGGAAAGAAGGAAGAAGAAAGGGAAGGAGGGACGCTGCCTCCCAGTGTGTCGTGATCCCCATCGTCACCTCCTCTACCATCCAGCGAAGAGAGATCGGAAAGGGAAGCTAGGCAAAACAGATCTGAGCAACCCAGCCAAGGAAACTGTGAAAGAAGCATCAAATGAGTCTGGCATTGTTGGCATTCTCTCTTTAGTTGCTGTAAAACGAGGTAGAGAAAAAAAATAGAAGGGTTGTGCTGGAAAAAAAATGAAAGTTGAGGAAATAAGTAATTTATATATATATATATAAATATAGTTGGAGAGTTAAAATTATTATTATTACTAAATTTATTCCAATTTGGATTGATTAGAAGTTGATAAAGTTGAATTGCTATGTTGTGTCATTTGAGTGGGCACTCGGTGTTTGTGAAATTCGATTGAGCTGAGGACTGTAAGGAGTGTTTGTCAAATTAACCTTGGGATAGATGAGTAAGTGAATTTTGAGAATGCTACACTTTTCTTTTATTATCGATTTTATGATTTTAACTTGTTTTGTTACTTATTAAATTTTATACTTCTATAGTATAGCTGGTGGTCATTTAGATTCTTATTAACCTATGACCTTTGTTTTTGACACTTTCATATTTCAAGCATGCTTGATATTAGTTTTATATTTGTGCAATTTAATTATATATTTCCATAATAAAATTCTTCATGCCACTGTATATTATAAGTTCGAATAGTTATTTATTTAAAATATTGATCTTTGAAGAATATATCATTGTAAAACATAGCATGCTTTCGAAAATCCTTCCAGCTATACCTTGTGATCTGACTTGTGTAAATTAGTTTACCGTTGTGTTTGATTTAATGCTATGTAATTGGCTTGTGAAATTGTGAGCTGTACAATATATGGAATTAGGTTCACCCTGTTTATGCTTCACATTGAAAGAAACATTTTGGCATGTCCCGAATAGTTTGGATAGGTACCGATTTCATCTAATCAATGAGATTGGTTGTGAGTCTATGATCATAGATAGTGCCCCAGACGGGGAGTGTGACTCACTGATAGCTACAGTGCTTTTGGTGATACCTTAGTTCGACATAGCGAACTTTTGAAAAATGGCTCATTTTGTGATAATACAATTATAGCACTTGCATGTTTTGGATGTGTGTTTTGAAAACTAATTCTTATTGTTTGACTACATATACTCTGAAATTCGTATTTGATAAATCTCTTGTATTTGACATGCAAGTTTTCGAAACTTATGTTTTCATTGTGTTTTCATATTCACTTACTGGGCCAAGCTCACCTCAATTTTTTTTCCACCTCCCAGATAAGTCTTCTGAGTGAATTGTAGCTGTGCCAAATTCTCGTCTCCTTGAATATTTTGTGGTTGCAAATTAAGGTATGATTTGACAATTCAGTATATAGATACAGTTAGTTGACACAGTGGTTATGAATATCTGTTGAGATATAAATGTGAGATTTTGTCATGATTGTGTTGATAAGTGAGTTGATATTGTTAATTGATGCATATTGTTGGTTGCTGCTTACACTACACATACAAACTGTTTTGGAAATTAAGGCCAATACATATATGTAGATAGTTGACCGTAGATTTAAGCTTCCGCAATTGTTAGGAATAATTTGGGGTGTTACAAAAACACATGGTACATCGTACTCCGTGGACCACAGAAATAAAAACAGAAACAGACAGTAGTGTAGCATGATTAAATCATCGCCTTTGTCTCAAAATCAGTGCGAGTTGGACTGTACGACACACAGTCAGCACGCGCTCAAGCACATATCCTCAGTATCACTTATAAGCAAATCATTTTTCATCAAAATCAACTTTAATTTCAGTTCGAAAAAATATCGCATTCAGAAAGAGGCTAATTCGTTTTTTTCGGTTAAAAATCTCAATAAACAATCTATGAAAATCAAATTCGAAATTTTCAATTTTAAATCAATAATTACAAACTCTAGTGATATTTATCTAAATAAACTGAATGAATTTATATCAATAAATGGGCCGATTCACTGAGGTTAAAGTTTTCCCTAATTCTAAAAAACTGTAAAATCGGTCAGGGTTTTCTAAAATTCCAGTAATTATAAAATTCGGTCTAAAGTTTTATATCTACAATTTCATATAAAAATACGTGAATATATCTTTAATAGCAAACGAAAGTTTTTCTTATAGTAAAATTTTTCTTAAAATTCATATCTACGAATCAACAGAAAATACATGTAATTATCACTAACAACACACAAAAATTTTTTTTACTTTGGTGTCTGTCCGTAGTCCTTAATGTCTCTGTGATGGAATTAATGGATCTGATCTATGTGATGGAATTAATGGATCTGATCTACTCAATTTATTTCTCTGAATTTTCAAATTAATATTCGAATGAATATTTTCGAATAGTCTATCCCTCGGATTTCTCAAAATGTTATGTGAATTATTTCCTATCTCCAATTTTTTTTATTTATATATATATATAAATATACTTTTTTTTAATTCCCTTTGCTTTTCGCACCTTCTCCTTCTTTCTTTCTTTCCTTTCTTTTTTCCTTTCTTTCTTAATCACAGCCCACTGTCACAAATGTCACTGTTTATCATCTTCTTCTTCTCCATGCTCTCGGCATTGCTTATCTCCTCCATCATTCTCCGGTCTATCATCATCTTCATCATCCTCACGTCTCCTTCCGCTTCCAAGTTCTCCTGCTATCACCGTTTCCAATTACCCACTTCTAGAGTTGGCAAAAGTTGGCCCGAGCCCGAAAACCCGCCCAAGCCCGCCCGAGATCGGATCGAATTGATCAAAAAGTCAATGGCCTGAGCCCGAGAAAAGCCCGACCCGAAAAAGCCCAAACCCTATAAAGCCCGAGCCCGAAAAAGCCCGAGCCCGAAAAAGCCCGAACCCGATACGACCCGAACTCGAAATCGACCCGATCCGAAACCCGAGAAAGCCCAAATTTATAACCCGAGAAAGCTCGAATTATAATTATATAATTATTATATTAATAAATAAATAAATAAATAAATAATAATACACTTTTTCTAATTAAAATTTATAAAATTTTAAAAAAATCATTATTTATTTATTACATAATTATATCAATAATTTATTATCAACAAAATAAATATTAAATATTTACATTCAATTATTAAATAAAATTATTTTAAAACACAATATAATATTCAATATCAAATAATTTTCAATATTATGCTTATTATATTTGTAATAATAAATAATAAATATATTATTAAATATAACATTTGATTTTATTATAAAAACAATTATTATACTATTTTATTATATTTATTTCATATTAAGATTTTAATTTTAATACAATAATAAATCAAATATATATATATAAATCATTATATAATTGTAACATTTATTTAAGTTTGATATTTCATATAAAATATTGAATACATTATTAGCAAAATTAGAATTTAAATTCTGACTCCTACAAGTCGTAAATAGAAAAATAGTAATTTGTTTTTTAAATGGTGATTATACTAAAAATAAGAATTGAAAGTTAAAAAAGATGATCATATATTTTTAAGGGTTGTAATAACTTTTTCACTGCAAAAAAAGATTCAGACTCAATTATGACATATTTGCATCCAAATTCTCATGCCATTAACAAGTCAATGATTGTTATGTTCTAAATTAGTCCAATATAGTAAAAAACAAACCAGCAAAGAAAACATCAAACACTTAAAGTTATGACATGTAACATTACAAGAACAATAAAATAGAAAACATACAATCATTCTCATACACAGCCACCTAGTCATGGAGAAACCAATCCCTAGTCATACATTGCATGATGAACAAAACAGGAAAATACGATCATTTCATTCAATGCTAGCGGCTTGATGAATAACATACTCGAAAAAATTGTAAATGCAGGAAGCAACTAAACTCTCCAAGAGCGACACTGTCTTCAAATAAGATTAATGAGGTAATGATCAATCATAATTACTCTTAATAAAAAAATTTAATTTTTTAACAATATAAATAGTAAGAAATAAAATATCAACATACGTTACAATTAGAACTCTTCATCCTCATCCATAAACCAACTAGTTCAATTTAATCCAACTTTCCTTCCAAATCTCATTGTTTCATCTTCTTTATCTAATAAAATATATAAAAATAATCATATAAAAATTTAAATAATAAAAAATTAATAAAATAATAATGACACTAAAATCTTACCATCTTTATCTATATCATATCCATACAGCCAATTACGAGTGGTAATCAAAATTTCTGCATTATGTGTTATGAGACAATTTCTCCATTTGTTGATAACTTTACCACCCATACTAAATATTGATTCAGATGCAACTGTGGTAATTGGAATACTCAATATATCCTTAGCCATAAGTGAAAGTACAGGGTATCGAAATTGATTTTTCTTCCAATAATCAATAACATCAATTTTAATCTCATAATATTCTCTTGGTTCATTCAAATATACATTTAACTCTTATCTATATAAAAAAGATCCAGAATTGAAGTTTCTAAATCCCTACAATAACAAAATAAATTCATATGAAATTGTAATAACAAATGTACATTAAAACTAAAAAAAGAATTACTTAATATAAAAAAATAATAATTTAATAAGTTACTAAAGCAATTTATATTAAACTTTTGAACAAAAAATTTATATAAATATGTTATCAAATCAACAATAAATATTTATATGTTTCAAATTTTATTTCTAGCTAGGAAATTTAAGTTTTTGCCATGTCTTGTCTTTTGTATAAATTTTATTACTAAATTATATAATTTTTTTCCTCTTTAATTCATATTTCATCCTTTTAATTATATTTTGTCTTATAATCATTATGATTAAATTATATTAATTTTTTGGTTTACCTATTTTATTTAAACTTCTATATTATATTTAATAATTTTCTCAAACTTAAACTAATTGCATCTATCAATTGAGAATTTAGCTACAATTATAGAACTTTAATTAGGTATAATTTAAACAAATTGATAACAATTAATTAGGTATAATTTTGTTAAGCATATATGATTATTTATTTATTTGCCTATCTTATCGGTTCATATCTATACCAGTCCACTAAAATAATATTAGTAGATATTTTTTCTTTTGCATTATGTAACGTGGCGATCAAGACAAACATGCATCATTACTTGATTGTGCAAAAATGACTATTTTAAGTTAATTTTTTATTTAAATTATGTAACTAATTTATTAAAAATTAATAATTTGCTATACTTATAGATGATAACTAATTAGTAAATATTTATTTTAATAATTATTTTGATAATAAATAATTAATTTTTTAACCATGTTATTATATAATATGATAATTCTGTTTGAAAATTATTAAATTAATTATATATACACATTAACGTGCAATATTTATTTTATTCCATTTTATACAATAATTTAATAATTTATCATGAAATCATATCATTTCTTTTCTTATTCTTTGAAAGCCTATCAACAATTTCAATTATTTTATAGATAGATTATATTTGTAGTCCAGTCAGATTTTTTATACTCTTCAATTTTTCTTGGCCAAACCTAAAGAAATAAGCAAAACATTCATTTAGAAAAGAAGTGAAGAAGATAATATCTAGAAGTTGGAGGAAATTTGTAAAATTAAAAACAAACTAACAGAGGAAATAAAAAAATATTATGAAACTTTTATTAATCTAATTTTAGTGACTTCTGTTTAAAATTTAAAATTTATTATTTTAATCATAATTATCTACTTTAATTTCATAATTATTTATATTATGCTTTTTTTTAAGCTCACAAAGTTTTTTTGTATAAATATATTTTTTTAGTGTATTATATCAATTACAAAATATCAATCATATGGTAGTGTATAATTATATATGATATAATTGTATCAAATATTAAAAATATATAATTTTTTTAATTTAATATTCTAAATTTTTAATGAGACATTTGATTAATTAATGTAAACGATTATATTTAATGCAATAATATTAATTATGATTTATGTACAAATAAAAAACAAATTAAAAATAAAATAGAGCTAATTAATTGATCATTTATTAATATTAAGCATTTTTTTGGTCAATGATAATATTAATTGGTACTTTTCTTCCTATAATATCTATATGTAATATTTTCTTTTACATTTAATGAATATAATTATATCTACTATTTTATAATAAATATTGTAAGAAATTAAAAAAGAGTAAATTATTTTTGTCAAATAATAAATATTAAAATATAAAAATTTGTTTTATATAAATATTTATTAAAATATAAAATCATATAAAAATTAAATTAATCATTGCATTCAAAATTTTTAAAAAAAAAATTATAACTAATAAAATTTCAAAATATTTCAAACCGACCCGCTAAACCTGTTCGACTAGAACTGGGATCGAACCCGAAAAAGTCCGAATCCGAAAAAACCCGAAATTGAAGAAGCCCGAAACCGAAAAAATCTGAACCCGAAAAAGTCTGAAACCAAAAATAACCGAATCCAAAAAAATCCAAATTCAAAAAAATCCAACCCCAAAAAAAACTCGAACCGAATCCGCCCAAACCCGACCATTTACCACCTCTACCCACTTCCAGCCGAAAGCTACTATTGCCCTGCTCTAGATTTCAGGTTCCTCAACTTCAACCTGTGCCTCTATTTTGCTTCAAACTCATTCCGACTTCTGCCTCCCTTGGCACACCCTTACTTCAGCCGAATTGTCTCGCCTCCAAGAAAAATCGAGAGGAGCTCCAGCGTTCGACTTCAGCTTTTCTTTTCTTCCTGTATCACTCCCTGTTCACCACTGCTTCTGCCCGACGTCCAGCCCCCACTCTGGCCAAGAGACCCTTGTTTTCTCAGCATCATCACCTGCATCCATAGTTTCGGTTTCAGCCTCAATACCACTCTAGGATTCTCCATCGTTCTAGCCACCTATCACAGACTCCCTTAGCCCGTGAGTATCCTGCTAATAAACTCTGTTTTCGGTTCTTTCTTCAGCCTTGCCTCATTGTTCTTCCTTCTCTGTTCGCTCTTTCACTCACGCCAAACTCTCTCTCACGTTTGCTGCTTCATTTCCAGTCGTTCTCTCGGTCTCTGCTCTCGGATCCCTCTCCCTCACTCTTCCTTCGATCCTGTAGGTCATCATCACTGCTAGCACCAGTCCGCCTCTGTCTTTGCTGCACCCAAGCTACTCTCCCTGCTCCTCTTGCTTCCCGATTCAGTCTCCTCCCTACTGCACACTTAAGTTCCTGATATATGCTCATATAATTTATGCATGTTGTCCTCCTTCTACTGCCATCACAGGATCTATGTACTCTCTCTCTCTCTCTCTCTCTCTCTCTCTCTCTCTCTCTCTCTCTCTCTATATATATATATATATATATATATATATATATATATATATATATATATATATATATATATATATATATACACTTCAACACTTCAACTGCTCCCACATCATTCATTTTTTTCAAACAGTACTTGTTAAGCAGATTATCGCTCTATCCCTCCTATCATTTCGGTCTGCTTCAATACTGTCCATTCCATCATTTTGGGCCTGCTCCATTATATTATTCTTTTCTTTTCTTTTCGTTTCTGCTCCATTAAATTAACTTGTTAATTTAGACTACCAATAATAATATTATAGTTATAAGTATTTGTAGCATAATATTGTATTAAGCCTCACTCGGTATCATGTCTTCTTTTTACTCATTTATATTACGAGGTTCAATATTCTATTTGAATTTAAATTTGCCTCAATTACTCATGTAGAACACATAATTTAAATTATTCATCGATGAAAACAAATTTTAATTCCAATTGATTAATCTACTATTAGTTGATAAGATCGAGTAAAAGAAAATTTATGGTGTATACAAGTACACAATAAAGGAAATTGATGAGGTATTGATCAAATGGTGTCAATATCAAATGGTGTCAGTATGTGTCCACATTTGTGAATATAATTGTACTGATCAAGAAGAGTAATGAAAAATAGGTTTTTCAACAAGATTTTCTACTTCTGTCCTTTTACCTTCAATTGAGGTTATCTGCTTAAATGTACAAATACAATTTCAAGCTCCTAAGATCATGATTGATCTTTCCTTTTTTAAAATCTCGCATGCATTTTCACTTCATTTAAAAATCTTTTTATTTCCTATTGGGTTTTGATCAACAATATGTACATGAATAGGATGTGTAAAAGCTTGAATATAGCTTATAGCTATAAATTCTACTTTGAACCTTTCTCAGTGGCTAGTAGCTGTGAATATTTATATATTTTTTGGAAATATTTATATATTTTTAACATACTTTTTATTTTTTGTATAATTAAAAATAATTTTTCAATGAAATATCAAATTTTATTTCTGCAAAGGTCTTCATTTTTATAGTTAGGTTATATTACAGTATATACTAATATCAAATAATTGACATCAGATTCAAAACTTTAACTTTTTTATAGACTACGGTTAATTGAAATAACCATAGTCTTTACTTTATCTTTTGTTTTTATTATTGATAAATAGCACTTAATATTACAATTTTCTTAATAAGCATAGTGTTTCTTTAAATTGTGCTTAATTTAATACTATAGTTTTTCTTAATAAATATAGTGCTTCATATAATTTAACAAAATTTTAATTACGTTTTCTTCTTAAACCGTAGATTTTATATCATCTTATTTCATTTTTAAAAACAATTTTTAAGTGGAAACTCATTTTCAAGGACAATAGTTTTCGCCGTTTTCTTTTCCTCTGGATCTATCCTCACACTTCCCCTTACATTGTTTACTATTTTTTCTTATTAAAATTAAAACTTATAGAAAATCATTTTTTGTTTAGAGTTTAAGATTTAAGGTCTAAATTTAAGGTTCGTAGAAAATTGTATTATCATTACTTATAATTTGATTTAATTTTTTCTCTTATATTTATAGATTTGAAGGAAAGTATTTGTTTGCTCCCTTATCCGGTTCTCATACAAAGAAAAAGTTGGCTACCTAAAAACCATTCATTTCATTTCCTCTCTGTTGTTTAAAACCACTTTTCATCAGAGCTTTTTTCTTATTTTTAGAGTTTATTTTTCTGATAACTTTAACTTTTTTATTGTTATTCTTGTACTTGTGTTTAGTTTGTAATTATTGTTTTTATATTTGAATGATTGTTTGTCGTTTGCTGACAAAATACTTACACTTTTCCAATTTTTGAGGTAAGACTTTTTTTCCCCTTATTTCTTGACTTTTACTGGTTTATGTGATTTTTCTTTGAATTCAAGATTGTTTTTATATACTTTTAACTAACCAATAATCATGTTAATATTTTGAATTAAAATTATGTTTTTTAGTTGTTGTCTTCTAGTGATAAAGTGTAAAAAGAAACTACACGTCTATTATTTTTGTACATTCTATATCTGTTTTCAATATAGTTGACAGTTATGAAAATATGATATAGACAAATAGTTGATGTAATTTTATTTTTGTTGATTTTTTTGCTTAAAAAAAATTATTTATATTGATCTCAATAATAGTATAAATCTTTTCCAATAAAACAACAAGCTTAAACAAAAATGAGATAATTCAACCAATTATCTCCTTGTTCAAGGTAACAAATTCATCCAGGTGCAGCTTGTAAGCCATCCTTATTAGGAGTATAAACAAGAGAAGATGGGGGTATTTTTGATGATTGAATAGTAATATTTTTTATTTTTGAATGTTATAATTTGTATAATGAAATTAAGCCATTGAATAATATATTACTATTTTCGTATGAAATTTTTTATTAATTATTTATATATAAGTTAAAATAAAAGCTACACATTGATTTAAAAGCGTAGTTTAATATGAAAAAAATTATCTCCAAACTATAAAACATACCATATTCATAAGAAAAAGACCATGATTTTTCATATTTAATAGCTATATTGGATAAATATAGTAACTATTTAGAAAAAGTACAAATATAAAGGGTTTTCATTATCATTATCATCAAAGCATTTATCTTAATAGATTGAGGTAGACAGTATGAACTAATATATAAACTCATAGTGAGTCGTCAATATGAATTTTTCTCCTTCACATATTCTTATCCAAGGATGTGTTCTTAATTTATTTTTGCAAACCAAAAATAAATTATTTAATTAAAAAGATCACGGTTATAAATTTGAAATATAATTTATCCTTATAAAAAGATCACGATTTTAAATAAAAAAAACTTAGTATAATTTATAGAAGAAAAAACTGTAATTTTTATTTAACCGTAATCAATTATACATGAGAAAATACTATGTTTGAATAGACTAAGTTGTAAAACATAGTTTTTTTTTTTTTATCATAGATTACATTTTTTTAAGCATAGTTTCTGAACTTGTGAACATCTAATTTTGTTTGTACAATTTAAATAAAAAAAAGAATTGAAATCAGATCAATTTTTTTTGTCAAACCCATGGATTTAAATTGCGGTCAAGGTCTCGTTTTCGGTTGCGTTGCGTTTGTCGCGGTTGCGGATATAGCAGAGACCATCACGGTCATTACGGCTATCGTGGTCGTGATTTTTTTTTAATTCACACAATTTCACTCAAAATATATTATTTGAAATTATAATCATAATTAGTCTTATTTTATAATTTTTAAAATAATTTATGATAATTACTAAACATTTAAGATAATTACTGAACATTTTTTAAAATAATTAGTAAATATTTACTTACAAAATTATTAATTAATACTAACTTCTTAAAAAAATATTAATTATATTAATTAAAAAAATTATACTAATTAAAAAAATTAACTACTAAAAAATTATATTAATTATACTAATTAAAAAAATTAACTTCTAAAAAATTATATTAATTATATTAATTAAAAAATTATATTAATTAAAAAACTTAACTACAAACAAATTATACTAATTAAAAAATTATATTAATTTAATTATTAAATATTTTTTTAAAACAAAGCCTACACACCTTCCCCCACTCAAACCCAGTTTCTTTTTTTTCTGGTGTTTTGCTTCGGTTTCCTTCAGCCGACACCTTCCCCCTCCCCCCCTCCCTTCAACTCAGTCACCCAATTTCATACCCACCGAGCCGACACCTTCCCCCTCCCCCCCTCCCTCCAACCCAGTCACCTAATTTCTTTTTTTCTGGATGTTACTTCGGTTTCCTTCCCCTTCCCTTCCCCTTTCCCTTTCCAGACCAGATCCGGTTCTGTTTCCTCTTCTGGATCCCATAGTTGACCCGCTCCTGTCCTGTTCCGGCGACCCTCAATTGATCGGTTCCTCACTTTCCAAGAAGGCAAAACAGCTTTCTGCCTTTCTCCTTCATCGTCCTCTCACCTGTAATTTACCTATGTTTTTTTTTTTTGTTTGTTTATGAATTCTAAATGTGTTTTGCATGTGGTATGTTACTGTTTTTGCTATTTACCTGATTTTATTCCGTTACGGGTGTGAAATTGGTTCACACCCGTTTTTTTATCAAAAGCGGTGGCGACTGCCGCCGAAACCGCTAAATAACGGCCACGACTCCGTGTCGCGGCCGTTATTTAGAACCCTCGTCAAACCCTAACTTTAAACCTTAAACTAGCCTTGAAACCCTATCCTAACACTTAGTTTGTTCAAACCCTAAACACCATGCAAACCGATGCTCTATCCTACATGAATCGGCAAAAGATTCACCCTTTTAAAACCAAGATCATTTACCCATTTAGAACCAAGATCAATCCAAAGTTTGACTTAACAATTTGCTGCCCAAAATGATGGAGATAATTAAAAGATGGAGTGCAGCTGTTTTGGAGCTGTTTGTGTGAAACTTTGGTGCTGCTTGGAGGAGTTTTGCTACTGCTGCTGCACATTGCTCGATTGTATCGCCATCCCTGATGCTGCTTGTTGCTGTTGCTGCGACACCATCCTGCGCCACTGCCAAGCACCGCTGAGCGCATTCCTCCATGTCGTGCTTCTGCCCTGCATTTCTCCACCTTGCTACTGCGTTACCATTCCCCTGCAGTGAATGCCGACCCTGTTACAGTTCCCTTTGCTACGTGAAGGCCTGGTTACATGAAGAACAACTGTGTAAAGCTTGAGAAAATCGGCAAAGAGTCACGGAGTTGAGGGAGAAAGGTAGAAGCTTTCAAAAACGAAAAAGGGCCTCTTACAAAACGGTGTAGTATCATAACATGAGAGGATTCTTTTTTGAGGTATATTATTCTCTTTCTCTTTATTGTTTATTGTTATATATTATTTATTTAATAACTTATTTCATTCTCATTTACGTAGTGATGTTTTTTTTTAATCATAATTTGGTTCTTTTTAGAGAATGTATATATATTTCAAAATATCATAAAAAAGATGATTTTATAATTTTTTTAAAATAAGTTATTAGTAGTAAAAAAATATTATAAAATAAATAAAAATTCTCCAAAGATGAGATTTCAAAGAGTTACAAATGGTTGACATTCAAAAATCTCTAAGTGAGAATATTTTTCTTAAATTTCGTTAGAATGATGAAAAATTTAAGAAAAATTTTCAATATTAATAATCAAAATTTATATTTGAGAAAAATAAAATAATAAATCACTAATAATAAATTTAGAATAAATGAAGGTTATTATGAGGATAAGATTTCGTAGAGTCATGAATAGTTAACATTTAAAAATTTTTAGATGAGATATTTCCTTTAAGTCTTACCAAAATGATGGAAGATTAAAAGAAAATTTTTAAAATTAATAATCACAATTTGTTCTCAAGAAAATTTAAAATAAGATAAAATTTGAAAGATATAAAACTAATAAAACTAAAAGGAAATAAAATAAGTTGAAATAAAATAAGAAATAAAATTTAAAATTTAAAATTATGTAATAAATTAGAAATTCTTATACAGATTTATTAAATCCAACCAAGGAGTTTTTTCAAGCAAATCAAATAGTACTTGTTAAATATTCTTGAGGTGAGGATAAATTTTCAAAAAACTTCACTAGAACGATAGAGAGTTTTTTCAAAGATTTTTCAATATTTAAGTATTTGGAATAATATAAAGAGTAACAAATTAAAATTTTTTTAATTAAAACCATTTTAAGATAAATACAAGAATAATTAAGTATTATTTTAGGATGGACATAGTAAAGATGTTAACACATTTTTCAAGTATAATCGTACCTTTAAACTTTAAATCTAAAACGCAAATCAATCTTTATCTTTAGGACAGAATTTTTTTAGTGGTGCTAGTGGGAAAAGGAGGGGATAAAAGAAAGAAGAAAAAAATAATAATAATAAAAGAAGGCTATGAAGATGAAATAGAAAAAAATATAAACTTCTTAAAGAATATATATTTATCAAATAATATATCAATTTTGAATTTTTTTATTTTTCATTAAATTTTTCTTATTTTTAAAATTGAAATTAGTAAAACTAAATAAATAATAATTTACACATTAAGTTTTTGTCGCATGTCTCTGTGAACAAACACATGGCATTAGCTAGTAATCTTAACAAAATTATTGATAAAAAAATCATGTGGTAAGAATCTATAAAATAAAGATGCTAGAAAAGGCAAAGCTTTGGGGCTATCAACATTGGACAGTCCAGTCTCTCCCTTTTTTCTATTTGTTTTTTTTTAATGCCTTCACAACACAAAGAGAAGGATACTGTGACTAGATCTCTCTCCCTATTCCTCTTTCTTTTCTTTTGTTGGATCCCTTTTTCTCAGATATTTTATATTCAAACTTTTTTAAGATTTTATGGCAATCGGACTTGGATGACCGTTGATTAGTGGAGCTTATGTCCCAGTTATTCCCTTACCCCCCTCTCAATCCTTCACTTCCTGATTCCATTAGGAAAAAAAATAACTTTTTTTTTTTTACTTTATTTAATAGCTCCGTGCTTCAAGATGCTGATGATTCCCCTTCTTTTGCTACTTCTAATCTTGGTGCTAAGAAAGATAGTTCATAAGTTAGCTCTTTTTTTAGTTTTTGTATTGTTGGAAGATTATGATTTGTGTAGTAAATTTTTTTATTTTCTAGAAAATGGGATTCGTTGATTTTGATAGAAGATTAAAAAAAGGGGTTTTTTTTTTTTTTTGAAATGAGCTTTTTGAATAATTAAAAATTTTATTCTTTAAAATAATTTAAAAAATATATTTTTAAATATTACATTCTCTTTCTTATTTAGTGTAACGCTCAAAAATCAAATTTCGAGGTCAACCTTACACTCGAATATTTGGCTCTAAATATCCCAAAACTAAAAAATTCCTTATTCCCTATTAAATTTTGAAAAGCCAAACCTTTTAATTAATGTTTTTTTTTTGTGTAGAATTGTCATGAAACAAGTTGATTTAATTTCATATAAATGGGTTTAGATGATTAGCTCCTTTCAAGTATGCAACATCAAAATTATCCTACAAAACATCAAAGAAAACCAAAAGAAATGGAAGCGGAGAAAAGCTCTAGTTTTCTTGAGTCCATCGAGATTGAAGATCTCAAATTCAAGTGTTAAATGATGGAAGAATAGAGACTTCAAGCCAAATGAGCATAACAGGCGACGCTATCAAACCCCCAACCGCTCATCTTACAAGGATTCCCTGATAGAGAGTTTCTGAAAACTTTGTCTTCTTCAATGAGAACCACCCCTCCTTCATGGGCGTAGAGTCCGATCATGAGTCGGACTACTCCGATGATATTCCCACTATACTCCTCATGAAAGAGGAAAAGAAAAAGATTTGAAACCCTTAGAGACATGCTATCATCATTAAGACTTTTGGAAGAATAGTAGGCTATTTATATCGTAGAGTTGTTGCCCAATGGAAACCCAGTGGTAACATGCACTGTATCTACCTAGACATGATTTTTTGCTCTTTAGTTTCCAAAACCAAGAAGACTTCCACAGAGTCATTTATGGAGGACCTTGGTTTGTGGGATCATAATATCTGACTATGCGCTTATGGAAGCCGGGTTTTGTGGCTGAATCCTCTAAGGCTTTTACTACTACAACTGTGTGGGCAAGGCTCCCAAGCCTTCCCATGGAGTTCATTAATAAAGGAATCCTTCAAAGGATTGGGAAGTAGTTAAGAAATTTGGTCAAAATTGATACATTTACATAGGTAAACACTAAAGGGAGATTCGCTGGAATTTTTGTCCAATGGATCTTAACAAACCCCTCATTCCAAAGATCAGGATTGGCAAGATTGTCCAATCTACATTATATGATGGAATTAACCTTTGTTTCAAGTGCAGATTAATAGGTCATAGGAGGAAAAATTATCTCACAGGGAAAGAAATAATGGAGAAGTTCCGTTGGCTACCCAATAAGTTGACAAAGGCACCGAGGCCGAAAAGGCAGAGAAAAGTGATGAAAACTACGGGCCATGGATGATTGTGAGCAGGCGAAAATCAAAGCAGAACAAACAAGACCGGAGGAAAAACATCCTGATACCCGACCTCAATGGTAAGAAAAATGATAAAGGTAAGGGAAACCTCTTTGACATTACTAGTAAGGAGGGAGAATGGTCACTCACTAGGCAGCTTGTAAGACTCGAAATATTCTCTGTTTTAAGAATTTATCTCAGAATTTTGAAAAAATATTTCGAGGAATTAAAGAATAAAATATGAAGTATTTATATATTTTTAGAAATAAATTAAATAAAATATATATGTATATTTATGTGTATATTAATGTATAAAAATATACTATGATAATATAAATATTATTTTAATAATATGAGATATTTTATTATATTAGTATTATTATTATAATAATACTATAATATAAGACATTTTCTAAAGTGTATATATACTATCGTATATTAGAATATAATATGAGTTATAAACAAAGGAAACAAAAGCAAAAAAAATAAAACGAGGGGATGTGTCGCGCGATTCTGTATCGTGCGACACACAGGAGCAGAGAAGGGAATCAGGGTTCCCTTCCTTGATTTCCCTCACCGGTCAAGAGCAAAGGAGACCGTCGGAAGGAGAAAAAGCGAGAGCCGAGAAGGGAGAAGAAGCCACTGACGCCGATAGGAATGTCAACGGGGCGGGTACCCGCTAATTTTGAGGTACCCGACCTTGAACCCGGTTAACAATTACAAAATTCGAACCCTATTAAAACCCGATTATTTTTTCAAGATACTACCCGAACCCTACCCGAATAAATTTTATACTACCCCTTAATTACCCGAACCCGTTTAATTACCCGATTATTCAACCCATAATTTGACAACCCCTTTTTTGAAAAAATATTTCGAGGAATTAAAGAATAAAATATGAAGTATTTGTATATTTTTAGAAATAAATTAAATAAAATATATATGTATATTTATGTGTATATTAATGTATAAAAATATACTATGATAATATAAATATTATTTTAATAATATGAGATATTTTATTATATTAGTATTATTATTATAATAATACTATAATATAAGACATTTTCTAAAGTGTATATATACTATAGTATATTAGAATATAATATGAGATATAAACAAAGGAAACAAAAGCAAAAAAAAAAAAAAACGTGGGGATGTGTCGCGCGATTCTGTATCGCGCGACATAGGAGCAGGAAGGGAATCGGGGTTCCCTTCCATGTTTTCCCTCACCAACCGAGAGCAAAGGAGGCCGCCTGAAGGAGAAAAAGCGAGAGTTGAGAAGGGAGAAGAAGCCACTGACGCCGATAGGAATGTCAACGGGGCGGATACCCGCTAATTTTGAGGTACCCGACTCCGAACCCAGTTAACAATTACAAAACTCGAACCCTATTAAAACCCGATTATTTTTTCAAGATACTACCCGAACCCTACCCGAATAAATTTTATATTACCCGTTAATTACCCGAACCCGTTTAATTACCCGATTATTCAACCCATAATTTGACAACCCTTTTATAGACCCGAACCAGAACCCGAAACCCGAACCCTTGGAAAAAAATCATCTAATTTTGTATAAATCAAAAATAAAAATTAAACAACAACATACATATTCTATTAAACAACAACATACATATTCTATTATAATTAAACAAATTTTAATAATTTAACAAACCACTTGAAATCATAGCAAATAAACAAATCATAAAAACATATTTATGAAACTACAAACAAACATAATTTAAGTAAAAATTAAAAAACATATTTGAAATTTATTGGAATCATGATAAATCTTCATTCTTCATCATTATTAAAAATGTCACTTGAGTCCATAGTTGTAGATGCTCCTACAAATAAAATAAATAAAATATTATTGTCTTGAACTAAAATATAATAATAGACTACTTTTGAAAAGGAAACAAATAAAATAAAAAGAGTTATAACAAAAAAATTATTTACCTCCTACGTCACTCCTTAACCAATTTTGACAACACATCAATGCTTCCAAAGTGTCCGGATTAAGCCTACTTCAATGACTACTCACTACTCTCCCACTAGTGCTAAAAGCTGATTCTGATGCAACTGTTGAAACAGGAATAACAAGAAAGTCCCTAGCAATCAATTGCAAAGTAGGATACTTTATCCCATTTGTCTTTCACCAATTAAGAATATCAAAGGATTAAGTCCATGGCAAAACTGGCTCTTCTAGATAGTGATCTAATTCTGATTTCCCATTCACACTAGTAGCAGAAGAACTAAGAAATGCAACCAACTTTGTGAAATCTTCTCGCTGAGAAGTAGAGACAGTTGATGCTTGAACAAATGATGAGTTTAATGTTGAAGTACACGAAGAAGCATGTAATTTTGGTTTAGAGGTTTTGTTCTGGTATACATTAAGCAATTCATAACAAGTTTTCTTAACTTGTTCAATCTCAAAGATTGCATCACCACCGAAAATGTCTGGAAAATAAAACTCAACCACTTTCATTTTATACCGAGGATCCAATACAACTGCCACAGCTAACACCACATGAATAACACTCCAATATTTGTCAAACTTCTCAAACATTTTCTTAGTCATTGCACTAATTACAACATCATCATTAGACATCCACTTCATTAGTGCATTTCGAAGTTGACAAATTTGAACAATATAACAATTTGCAGTAGGATACCTTGTCCATGAAAATAATTCAGTGGCATTATAAAAGATGTCTAACTTTTCAGCAATAGTTTCTGCCATCTGCCAATCATTCTCACTAGGCACTTTAGTATAAAGCTTATCCCTAAAAATCAACCTAGGAAAAATATCTTTGTATTCTATGGCAGTTCGAAGCATCAAGTAAGTCGAGTTCCACCTAGTTCTACAATCAAGGCTTAACTTTTTAGTGCATAAAACTTTTGCTTGACGTGCCACATCTTCAAATTTTTCCACTCGAGAAGGACTAGCAGACTAAAATGCCACACTATCACGTATATTGTCAATTGCATGCTCTATTGTGGATAATCCATCTTTCACAACAAGATTCAAAATATGTGCACAACATCTCATGTGAAAGATTTTTCCATCAAGTAAAAGTTCAGAATACAACTTATCCGCTATAATAGAAATCATACCATCATTAGAACTGCAATTATCCACAGTGATAGTCAAAAGTTTGGTCTCTATATTCCATTCAGTCAACGCTGCCATCAATTTTTCAGCAAGAACCTCCTTGGTATGAGGAGTCGGTACATAAATAAACCTAAAAGTTTCAAAATAATATTAGTTAATTTGTTAACAATTTAAAAAAAAAATTAATGAATTGTGTACGTGTTAAAAGGTTTAAAAGAGTTATTTACCTCAAAATACAACTTTGCAACACCCAAGAATCATCAATAAAATGAGCAGTAACAGACATGTAGCCTTTCTTTTGATTTGAAGTCCACATATCCGTTGTGATTGCTATTCGACTTTTTAGCTTCTCAAACACGCCCATTAGATTTGTTTTCTCCAATTGATGAATTTTGAGGATGTCTTCTTTAATCGTATTGCGAGAAACCATCTTGAAAAGGGGTTGGAGGCTAGCAACAAATCTTCTTAATCTAACATGCTCCACAATAGAAATAGGATACTCATGCAAGATTAAGCACGAGCCAACTCATTTCTTGAAACTTCTTGATAAAATGTAAAATTTCCAAAATGAACCTTCCCGTCATTGTTCTGCTCCATGCTAATCATCTTTTGCTTTTTGAAGCATGTTTCAATGGTTGAATTTTTTTTTCTTGAACAAGACACCATGTGGTTTAGCAAAGCTTTTGTTCCATTATGGCTACCAGCCTTAAGAGCAAGATTGCAATAGTTGCATATTGCCTTATCTTCTTCATTTATATTTTTCTTTTCAAAATGTTGCCAAGTCTCTGAAGTTAACTTGCGAGAACGTTTGGTTTCTAGAGGTTTCGTTGAAGCAGATGTTGTTGGAGTTATATCAGGGGTGAGCATTCATATTTGTGTTTTTCGAACTTGAACCCATAGTTGATGGAGCAGTGGCAACTTTATCATTCTCATCAGTAATCTCAATATTTCCAGTAGTTGCCATTTTTCGAAAGATCTGTAAACAATATAAAAAAATCAAGCCGAGGGTAAGGATATTTGTAAAAAATAGAAAAAGGTTTGTATGACACAATAATACTACAATACAATATTAACATACTAACATACTACAATACAATAATAACACACAATAACATGGCTAAACATACTAATATTAACAATTACAACAAATCTAATCCAAAGGAAAGATTAAAAAAGAAGGGTGACAAGATGGAATTATACATATACCAAATAAGATAAACGGAAGTAAGGTTTTCTGGCTTTGCGTAAAGCAATTCACCTTCTCTTAAAAATACTACCTAATATTTATTGTAAAGTTGCTGGTTTGCCTTTTCAAGTTCATACTGTTATCGTCGATGAAAGGAAAGGATGAGACAGATTTTGTGCAAAAGGATTTTGTTATTGCAAGGTTTTTGTGTAAAGATGCTGGTTTGCCTTTCACTGTAATGTACTATTTTGCCAATGTACTAACATGAGTTTATGGTTCAATGAAATTCTAGTTAATTATTAATTAACCGATTGCTTTGAAGCAAGGGATTAAGAATTTGTTGATGTCTTACTCATCCACTAAACTAAATTGGATTGAAACCTTATACAACCATAGTTTAAATTAGCTGAGTACTCTACTAGAATCCTAGAAGGAAAAGTAAAGATTGCATTGTTCATTTTCGATTCTTTCAACAGTGGTGCATATATTTCAAATTAGTTTACTGTTTAGATCATATAGACCAGAATTTTAAGATTATCAGTATCTTTCAAGGTGAGAAGCACAAGACTATATCAGGAGGAAACCAAGAAATAAGGCTATGTTTCATTCTAAGAGACAGCTGCGCAAAACGTGGCTGCAACAATCATCATTTTCTCAGTATAATTTATTTAAATCACCTAAGCAGATAATGGGATTTCCAAAAGAAAAAGCTTAGAAATTTAGATGTATTAGATTGCAAGATGATGTGGTCAGAAGCAGAGCAGGAATATTATAATACCCAAGAAGGATTATGTAAACAAATTGAGAGGAAGACATTGTTAAAGACCAGATTCAAACCTTGTGGGAATTGACATTCGCATCAAAACTAGAAATATTCTTAAAGATATGACAATCCATGTGGGTGGCACGAAAGATCAATTAAAATTGCTTGACAGTTATGAAAGATACGCTTCTGTTAATGAACCAAATAAAATGAATGATTCTTTGGTGTTTGACTTCTGATATTTTTTCTTCCCCATGGATCGTCCTTGAAGAATTAAAATATTATTGTAAGGTAAAAAACAAAAAAAAATCTTAGTACAAGTGTTGAAATATATCTTGATTTTTAGTATTTTGGTGGGTAAAAGTTAGATTTTTTAGGAAGATTAAACAGAGTTATATCAAAGTTAACAAGACATCTTCAAAACTGCAACAGTTGTCTATGAACTACAACAGTCCTCTGGCTTTTGCCCGCATTTTAAGAGAGAGTGCTAGCTTTTTCTTTCACAGAATAGCCTTAAAAAGACATAAAATATTAACTACTCTTGACATGCAGTTGATAATTAAGAAAACCTGAAGAATTTCTAATATAAACATGGTAAAACTAAAGACCTTGATCTGCAGGTGAACTACGTAAATGGTCATGCAACATCAACACTGGCAGGAGATTTGGCTGAGGTTAACACGATTAAAAAGGTCTTTAAGGACACTTCTGAGATAAAGATGAATGGGACAAAGGTGGGTGAGAAAAACATATTTTACCTTCCATTCTTTTCTTTCTTTCTTTTTAATTCCATGGAATATGAGCTTCATTAGTCAATTTAACAGATAACAATATTCATTAGTCTATCAGAATTCTTAATGAGAACTTAATTAGCTGGTCACATGGCAACATAACCTTAAGGTTATCTACTGACAATTTTGTTTTGTTTATCCATTCAGTCCATGATTGGACATGGCCTTGGAGCAGCTGGTGGATTGGAAGCCATTGCAACAATAAAAGCAATCACAACTGGTTGGCTGCATCCTACAATTAACCAAGATGTATTCACCACAACCCTTGTTTCTTATTTATGGAAACTCCCCTAAACTCTGTCAAATTGGAGCCTGATGTTCTGTGTAAACTCTAATGTTGTATTTAATCCAATGGTGTACAAATGATCTAATGTTCTTAAAAAGACATAAAATACTTGAGTTCCGCACTTGCTCGCCCAGCAAGTATTGTCACAATCCGTGCTTCTTAACCAAACTAACAAAGCCACCACCCGATTTTCTTCGTCCTGACCCATATCTCACTGATGTCTTCACACTCCATCCCCGTATAGCCCATAATGCGTTAAACCTTGTATCTTCAAGGCCTAGACTAAAACTTAAAGCAACTAAAGTCTAACAATAAACCAAAGTCTCAAGGGAAAGGAAGAAATGCATGAAGATCTAAGGGAGATCAGGAGAAAGGAAAATGGAAAATGGAAAACAGAGAAGAATTAGAGAGATTACAAACCTTGGCTTAGCCGGAATTGGTGCAGGAATCGATGATGGTGCAGCCGTGCAAACTGTTAAGTCCTGGCCGAGAATAATGAAGAGTGAAATGTGAAGATGAGGAGCTTGGCTGCTGTCGCCGCCGAGGAGAGAGATGCCGGTGCTGGTGAGGAGGAGAATAGAGATAAGCTTGCTCTGTTTGGATTTGGGGAAAAAAATGTGGCTCGGGTTACAGGAGGAGTGAAGTGAGATACTGATTCAGACATTCAGTGTTAGGCAAAACCTAGACATGTGAGAAAAAAAAACCTAGACACACGTGAGGTAAAAAGAAAAGTTAATCAGGTTCGGGTACCCGAAGGTTACTACCCGAATCCTACCCGAACCCGTCACGGGTAATACAATTACTACCCGAACCCGATTAAAACCCGTTTATCGGGTACCCGAACCCGATTTAAACGGGACAGATAATCCCGGGTACCTGATTAACCACTACCCGTTTACATCCCTAGACGCCGACCCAACCGAAATTCGACGAGGAAACGATGGTCGGCGAGAGAAACGAAAAAGAGAGAGAGATGGAAAAATCGAGAGAGGAATGAGGAGGAAAGAGAGGAGAGGAGAGGAAGCAGCGGCTGGAGGGGGTGAGTCCGTGTCGTGGCCAACTAGAGGAAGGCCGAACAGTCGCCGGCGGCATGAGGAAAGAAGCATATCAGTGAAACAAAAATGGGGCAACGACGTCGAAGAAGGAAATGGTCGAACCGGAAACTTTTCAGTCAAGCCAGCCTTGCCCCTGTCACGACCTCCCATGACTTACCAAAAACCACCACAAATTTTTCACATTTTACTTACCTTTCCTTCTGTCATAACTCAACATCAAACCGTTGGGCTGTGATTCGATATTAGCCACCTCAAACACATTCATTCCATAACATGTATACATGTCAACACAATTATCTATTGACTGTAAATACTATTTTTCTAAAAAGTAAACTCATATACATTAATACAAATACTTGTACATATACATCCCCGACGGTACATTCGTTTACATAACTGTGATTTTACATTGTTCAGTACAAAACGTTTCAAATGTGTATACCTTTTGTACGATGGGCATGTAAAGGATAAAGGAATATCATTTCTCAGACGTGCTTAACTACTGTGGATGCTTTGTAGAGAGGGGGAAATAAAAAAGGGGTGAGCTCACAGCTCAGTAAGGAAATAAGACAAGCAAGTAGATAACTACACTATCTACAAAATACAATGCTCATGCCTTGAAATCATTTCCTTTTCAATTCACATCTAAAACATGTATCTTCTTGAAACTTTTATGCATATATATAGATACAAATCATCAGTGTGAACTGAAAACATGTTGGTTAAATTACTTCAGCAAATTATGCAAAATATTACATTTCTCATGTAAATTCTATAAATCACATTTCATTATGCCATGTTAATTAAATCAAAACAAAGATGGCATATCATCATGTGAAAACATGGAAATCTGGCCCTTACCCATCCCTTGGGTTACCCTTTTCACACACAAGGTCACATGTCGAGGCTTAACCCATCCCTCAGGTCTATCCAATTTATAAAAGCTCATGTGACAATTCAAACAAAAAATATCAGTAAGGTGAGTTAGGCGACTACTTGTTCCGAGATTATGATCATAACTCATTTTTCGTGATCCCAAGCTACACAGTACTCGGTGTGCGGGGCCTTACATTTGCTGTAACAGGAGGTGGGTCAAATCCTCAACCGTCAGCCACAACTCTATATCATCGTGTACTCACGGTACACCGTACTCCATGTGACAAATACGGTACAAAGTACTCCATGTGACATACACGGTACAAAGTACTCCATGGACCCAATCCTCATAGTCGGGGTGCCTGCCATAGGTCTTAGCCCTCATACCATGAATAATAGTTTTGATAGCCCTCAGTCATATCTAAAAAATTTGCACGTGCGAGCATATAATTGGTGCGACACACAGTCTACCCAGGCTCCTAACACGACTGTTTCATGCTGTCTCTTTCAAAACCGGTACGTGTAAGTAAACTCCAGCACAAACTCATGCATATGGTCATATAAATCTCGTGCGAGCAATGCTCCTAGCACTATGTCATGTAAAACTGAGTATGAGCAATCTCCAATACTCTATCATGCATCAATCAATAAAATTGAGTATGAGCAATGCTCCAGTACTTTATCATGCACAAATCGCATTAAAATCAAGTACGAGAAATACTTAAGTACTATGTGATGCATATCTTATAAAATCCAGTGCGAGTATCACTCTAGCACCAATGATTTTCACACAAATCGATAAACGACTTATTTCTATTGAAATTCACTCAATTAAATCAAATTGGCAATATAACGTGTTGTTTTCGCATATAACATGAAAACATTAGCCAAATCTATCTATGCAACTGTCAAAACTAGTCACAAATATGCTTCCTAAGCTTTCTATCCTTAATTGGTGTAAAACTATAATTTACCATGTTGGTTCCTACCGAAACTTTCCATATTAGGAAATCCATGTACAATTTAGATACTTGTAAATCTATCCGAAAGACGTATAGCTACCTCTAGCTACTCATAAAATTCTCTTACCTCTAATCACGTCGCGTGACCTCACTTCCTCGATGCTGCTAGACCTCGCAGTCCAATCAGTTTCCAATATAAACTCCAAAACTGTAGATAACCATTCACATCAGTATACCTTAATATACTTAATTTTCACTTGCATGAATCTCAATCAATGCATTTAGCCCTTTTTACACCCATTCAACCTTATTTCATCTCATTGGACTCTACTCTCTCTTAAGTCCATTTCAATTTTATCATTTATTTCTCGAGAACCTATTAGACTCAGTAAGTATATTGACTCGAATTGAACTGGCATAAATCTTCCAATGCCTCAAGTTCATTATTCTCTCCCACTATGGTATTTTACCATACATCTCATTTACCTATCTTCATTCCTCATTTATTCCAATACATGTATTTCATAAAACTATCTTACAATTATATATACATGCTTAATAACATCACTACATGCTTAAATCATCCTTAAATCCATTCCAAATCAACTTTCTCTCATTTTCTCACATCCAAGCCAAATTCTAGGTCATGGAGATTTAACATGTTCAAGGTGTTTTTAGACAACAAAATATACACCAATCAACTCACCAAGATACCTATATTAACATATTTGAAGTTGGTGTATTGAATCTTACCTAGCTTGATTTTTCCTCTTTTTTTTTCCAAATTGGGGGGAAAATCACTTTACTCCTACAATCCTTGATTTCAACTTCTAGTTTTCAACTATGTTGTTCTCCTCCTCATAAGAAACAACTTTGCTAAAATAAATCTCACTCAAAATTGATTGAAAGGAATGATTTTTGGAGTAGGAAAGTTAGGTTTCACTTTGTTTCAATGGAGGATTTGGTTGTTTCTCGGGGAAAGAAGGTACAAAAGTCGAGTATATATAGAATTGCCTTAGGAGACCGATCTCCTAACCATGAGAGATCGATCTTCCCTATGTTTATTTCTTTAGAATTCGACTTTAAGAAGGTAAGATTGATCTGCTCCTTAGTAAGAGATCGATCTACCCTTTGGTATGAGATCGATCTGGCTCAAACAAACTCACTTAGAGATCGATCTGTGCTATCCAGAACCCTTTAGAGATCGATCTGCTTTGAATAAGAGATCGATCTGCTTAAATAAGGGATAGATCTCCCTTTTGTATAATGTTTTAGCATTGTATTTTCAAGCCATGAGATTGATCTCCCCTTACTAATGAGATCGATTTGCCCTTCATCTGCAGCATTCTTGTTGCAATTTTCCCAGAATTTCAAGCTTAACTTCATATTCATTTGCTTAACTACTCGTTTTTCATTTCATTCACATTTGAAACTTAAAAACACTCATTTCTTATGATTCATATCAAATGTAACGTGTTTGTATATCATGAAATCATAAAGGTTACATGTGAATTTACGGGTCTTACAGCCCCTGCTAACCACAAGCGCCGCGAGGTCCCGCGGAGCAACTGAACGTGGCAGCCGGCGAAGAACCGATCGTCGGAGCTAGAAACCAACGAGTTGAAGCTAAACCGGTCTGAAGAGTGTTAAGTTGAACCAGTCAGAGCCGATTTAGCCAAGGGAAAAAAAGAAAAGAAAAAGAAAAAAAAGGAAAAAGAAGGAGAAATTTTTTGAAGATGCTTCGATTTAACGGTAGACCGGTAAGCGGTCGAAATTGACTATTTAAATTTTTAAAAAATTATTTAAATTTATATTTGACCGAGATTAACTCGATTTGAATATATATATATGTAGCGCGACAATAGGCGATGAACGAGAGATCGATATAGTCTCGATTTGCATGCCATCACGAAATCTCGGGTAAGCGAATCTCACTTGCCACCACTTGTATAATTATACAAGTTAGAAATTAATTGCATAAATTTCGGATTAATTCTGTATAAATTACGTTATGATTGAAATTGGAAAATTGATTATCGCATTTGATATTATGAACTATCCAAAGAAATTAGAAAATAATTAAAATAGTGTGATGGCGATATTAGGCCAAGTAGTTGACCAAACGTCTATAATGGGTCCAGCTTGTGTAGCAATCGGCCCAAACTTGTTAATGGTCTAATGGACGGCCCAGAAAGTGTAATTGAGCCTAAATAGTTAAATGAATTTTAAGGATTGAATAAGGAAGTTGAAACGGGCTTAGCATAGAGTTAGGCCCATTAAGGGACTATAAGGCCTAATAAAAATAATTGGGTTTAAAATTTAATCTGAAGTGAAATTACACTGCGTACGTGTTTATAAGAAATAATAATAAATGATTGGTAATTAATTGCAGCTCCAGAGAACTGAATAGGGGCTCAGTGGATTGATTTACTAGAAGTACTGAGATAATAACGATATCGACATATACCCAGGTAAGGGACTTCTGTAAGCTATAAAGATGGTTGTACGTACACCTAATTAATTTTTCGCAGCTAGATATATACTGTAGATTATGTAGACATAGTAATATCAATGTTTTGAATCCAACTGTACTGACCACCCTATACAGTCTAAGTTAGACTGTAAATTCCATATACAACATATCGTTACATGATTTGCATGGTTACAAAGATTTATTGTAAGACCCGTAAATTTCTATGTAATGTATATGATTATTTGATGTATAGAAAAGTTACATTACATATGAATTACAAGAAATAAACGTTTTTAAGTTCTAAGTGTGAATGGATTGATAAATGAGTGTTGAAGTCATTGAAGATGAGTTTAACTGGGAAAATTTCAGCAAAAATGATGCAGGATGAAGGCTAGATCGATCCCATGCAATGAGAGATAGATCTCATAGCCTGGAGAACACAATGTCAAGCATTCTGCAAGAGGGAGATCAATCTCTCACTTAACCAGATAGATCTCCATTGGTCTCGGGTGGGACTAGATCGATCTCCTCTTAAGACAGATCGAACTCCTAAGCTTTCTGCCTGAAACAAATCAATCCTATCCCATTGAGCAGATCAGACTCATGCAACATGGCAGATCGATCTCATACATCGAACAGATCGATCCCCTGCCTGTAAAATGTCAAAATTGAAGGATTCAAACAAGGTCAGATTGATCTCCACCCTATGCAGATCGATCTCCTAAGGCATTTCTTATAAAAACAGGGCAGTTGAATTTGCATTTCACGGGAACAAATCCATTTCTTCCATTTTCAACCTTAAACCTAGCTTTCTCTCTCTAAAACCATCCCATTTCCACAAAGATTTGAGAAAAAACTATTAGAGCAAAGTTGTTCATTATAAAGAGAAGAATAACATAGCTTGGAATCAACACTTCATTGGTTGGATTGAAGGAGCAAAGGAGTGTTCTTATTTGGAGCAAGAAGGAAATCAAGCTAGGTGAATTTCTAATACACTAACTCAAAGTACATTTATCTAGTTATTGTTGTGAGTAGATGGGTCTATGTATTGATGATAGAAACTACCTAGAATGTAAGGGAACAAGTATAACCTAAAATGAGTCTAGTGTGAGAAAATGTGATATGGGTGAGTTGACGATAAATGGATTATGCTAAGGTGTTAGTGAAGTAATATGTAAGATTTTGAGATGATTGAATAAAGCTACATTGTGAGATTAGTCAAGTTATGAAAATAAGTATATGAGGTGTTTGATAAATTGCCATAGTGAAGTAAATGATGGACTAGAGACACTATGAGCTTAATATCAATTTAATGTGAATTAATAGGCCTAAAAGAGTTCAATAAACTCTCAAAAAATTAGTAAAGCGATCAAAATAGACTTAAGAGGAAGTGAGGCCTTGAAAGTGATAATGAAAACTATCGGTCGAATCGACTATAGTAACCGCAAGAATTGTGTTATTTTGGACCGAATTGATGTGATATATGATTTCATGCAGTCTCGAAGATTTCGTCGAAGGTGAATTGAATTGCATAAACGAGCAGCTCTGAGGAAGTGGAATCACTCGACGTGATTTTCATGTAAGGGAATTTTGTAAGTACTTAGAGATAACTGCTCGTATTTTGTGGGTGAATATAGGGCTTTGTAAATGCATGGTTATCTAGAAAAGTGATTGATGGTATATGTGAATGACTACGAGTTATATATATAATTTGGTTTGAAGTGAATCTTACAAAGGGGATAGTAAGGCTAATAATTACATAAATCACATGTTTTGATATTTTTACGAAATGCATTGCTTTGGTTTAAGCAAAATTAACGGATAGGCTGGCTAGTGATTTCATGATTTTATGTAATAGCACAAGTGAGGTGTTAAATTTGGTTTTGAGAGTGTTTTGTTGAAATAGAGCCTCCTATCGTACTTATATGAGTTAAATCGTACTGGAGCCTAGCTCGTACCATATTTTGATTTGTGATGTTTTATAAGTCGTACTGGAGTTGATAGCTCGTATGTGGGTTTTCTTTGACTTACTTATGCATATAATCGTACTGGAGCTATGTTCGTACGTGATTTCTTTATTATTTGTTACGCATAAAGTCATACAAGAGCGTTGCTTGTATGGGGATATTTGTTGATGATGCATGAAACTGTGCTAGAGTGTTGCTCCACTGAGTTTTCACACTGTGATATGTAATGAGTCGTGCTAGATGCCTCGTGTAGACTTTGTGTCACACGGATGATATGCTCGCACGAGCCGTGCTGGATGCCTCATGTGGACTGCTAGTCACACAGATGAGATGCTCGCACGTGCACTTGAGAATGAGTAGGTTATGCATGGTATGGGGTTGATAAGACCTACGGTAGGCACCCCCAACCATGATATGGGTCCGCAGAGTACGTTGTACCTTGTAGATCACATGCAGTACGCTGTACCGCGTGGTTGTGATGTTGATTTAAAAGTCTGGCGTAGGACTAACCCACAGTCGTTCCAACATGATGCCTCGCACACCGGGATTCGTGTGGTCTGGGATGATTATGACATAGTTGGCCAACATAGTCTTTGGTTTACCGTGACCGCCTGTCTCACATGATATCACATGGTTTTAGATACCGATGTTGACTTATGTTATCCAGGGTAGACCCGAGGGAGGGGTCGAACCTTGTGGTCTGTTTTAAAGGAATGATACGTTGTTTTTTATGGTTTTGCTAACGTTTTTGACAAGGTGTTACGCTTTAAGGGAATGATTTATGACGAACCTTGTGATTTTAGATGAAATCGATAAACATTTATTATATTGAGCATGAGAGGTTTTCACATGATGATTTTCCATGTTTACATGCCTGTTTTCATGTTTTTTCAGTACATGATATATGTATATACATGTGGCATAGTTTTATTATTTCCTCATGCTCTGAATATAAATGATTTATGTCGTGACATTATAAGCATGTAGATAGTGTAGTTATCTACCATGCTTGCATTATTACCTTACTGAACGTGTGGTTGCTCATTCCTTCATTTTCTCCCTCTACAGAGCGCGCACAGTAGCCTAGTGAAGGACTGAGGCGTTATATTTTGATATCCGCTACTCTCCATCGCCTATAGGTATACACACAAGAATTTTTTTTGTATCTAAACATGTAATAACACAGTAATTACTCCGAATTATAATATGGGGGATGAAAATGTTAGCAAACATATAATGTATAAATATGTGACTTAACTTTAAAATGTATGAAATTATTTTTGATTTATTAGAAAATGGATGGTAAATGATGATTATTACTAACTCACAGCCCAATTATATTTATGAGGGTTGTTCACGACCGGGTAAGTTAACCAATAAAGCAAAACATTTATGGTGATTTTTAGATGAAATGGATAAAAATGGTCATGACAGAGATTGGTATCAGAGCTGAGTTAGCATGATGTGAGTCGGTATTAATAAGTAGAAAAGTTACATCCTCATATTACTGTGTTTTTGTTTAGATATAACTGTGTATGTTGAGATTGAACGAGACTAATAAGTGGTTATAGATATAGGAAATTAGGCATTATGCCTATCACACGCCGAGGTAGAGGGGCAGGCACACGTGCTAGAGGTCGTAGGGGCAGGTTTAAGAGCCGTGCGGAGCCACAGACTGATCAGGCTCCACAGAACCCTGCTGAGAAACCAGGGAATACCGAGGTACGCTTTGCTAGGATAGAGCAGAGTATCGAGAGCCTCGTTGAGATAGTCACTCAAGCATTAGGGGCCGGTGATAGACGAGGTCCTGCAGCACAACCTAGTACTACTGGATAGGCAGTTGGAGAGGTAGAGAGAACTCAAACTGCAGAGACTGTTACACCCCCAGTTCAAGATACTACTTCTCCTATCGCTCCATAGCCGAGCGAGTGTGACTTGAGTTATGACTGCGAGTTGAGTAGCTTAAGACAGTTTCAGGAGTTGAAACCTCCAGTATTCAGAGGAGTGAAGGACCCAGTTATTATTGAGGATTGGGTTTATGAGATGGAGAAATTGTATAGGTTCTTCAGATGTACATCGACTGAGAAAGGGGCTTTTATCGTATTTATGGTGAAAGGCGAGGTAGAGCACTGGTGGAGATCCACCGAATCAATTCTGAGGGTCCGACACTCCAAGATCACATAGGAGATATTCTTGGAGGCCTTTAGGAGGTAATATATTTCGGTCACCGCACAAAGGAAATTACGGATGGAGTTTATGAACTTTGTTTAGGGGAATCATTTCGTTGACGAGTATGAGTCGAGGTTCATGTCTTTGGGGAGATACGACCCGGATACGATGAGCAGTGAGACCCAAAAGGTCCAGAAGTTCATGGATGGATTGAGATTAGCCATCCGGACTAAATTGGCTCCATTTAACATTCACACTTACGAGGAGGCAGTGAACAGGGCACAATTGTGTAAGCAGGACTTTGAGTGGAATGCCTCCGAGCTTGGGAAGGTTAGTGGCTGAAAGGACAGAGATCAGAAGAGATTCAGAGTTGATAAAGTGGTCAGAAGAGGAGGCCAAAGATTTTCTGAGAAGAGGCCCAAGATTGAAGAGGTGCAGGAGAGAGTTGCTAGACCTCCTTTGTACCCAGCTTTAGCTCTACCAAGTGGTATGACCATTGGAGGACCACAACTTACTACTGAGCAGTGTAGGAGATGTGGCAGATTTTATGGAACTAGACCTTGTCCGATGACCCTTGTACTATTTTACAGATGTGGGAGACCAGGACATGTCGTGAGGTATTGCCCAGAGGTGGTTAAGACTGCCCCATAGAAGGGCAAGGAGCTAGAGAGAACTCCTATTGAGATAACTGCTCCTAGGAGGAGAGTTACAGCTGAGGAAAAAGGGAAACAGGCGATGGGCAGAGGATGAGTACACGCACTGGGCCAGGACACCGCAGACACTTCGACGGATGTGATTAAAGGTACCATCCTAATTTTTTTATTTAGAAGCATTTGTATTGTTTGATCCTAGTGCTACACATTCCTTTATATCGCCTTCATTTGCCTATAAGATATTGAAGCATGTAAAACCCACATTGTTAGATAGGATGTTGATGATTTCCACACCTATGAATGATAGTCAGTTGACTGAGTACGTATATAGGAATTGTAAGTTGAGAATAGTGGGAAAAGATATGGCAGCCCATTTAATTTTATTGAATATGAACGATTTTGATGTAATTTTAGGAATGGATTGGTTGGCAGCAAATCGTGTTGTTATGGATTGTCATGCTAAGACATTGATGTTTTCAGAGATAGATAATCTTATTGTAAGCTTTATTGAAAAGAAATGAAAGAACATGACTATTATAAATGAAAAAAGTACAATTTTAATCCATCATATTTGAGAGATAAATTTATTTATTAATTATGAATGTTAATGTGATGACTTATGTTGCTCATAGTAGAAAAGATACTGTGAAGGGTTCATTGCCTACGTGGTTGACACAGATAAGGCACACCTAGAATTGAGAGACATTCCAGTAGTTACGAAATTTCCTGATGTCTTTCCGGATGATTTACCAGGGCTACCACCTGATAGGAAAATAGAGTTTTGAATAGAGTTAGTACCTGGTACAGAGCCGATATCTAAGCCATCGTATAGAATGGCTCCGATTGAGTTAGAGGAGCTAAAGAAACAGTTGTAAGAGTTGCTAAAGAAGGGGTTTATTAGACCTAACGTCTCACCTTGGGGAGTTTCGGTTCTGTTTGTAAGGAAGAAGGATGGGAGGCTCCGACTGTGTATAGATTACCAGTTGTTGAATAAGGCCACCATTAAGAACAAGTATCCCCTTCCATGCATTGATGATTTGTTGGATCAGCTCCAGGGAGCACAGGTCTTTTCTAAGATAGATCTACGATTTGGGTACCATCAGTTGAAGATACAGAGTGAAGATGTACCCAAGACAGCATTTCGTATCCGTTATGGCTGCTATGAGTTTTTGGTTATGCCATTCGGATTGACGAATGTCCCCGTAGCCTTTATGGCATTGATGAATGATGTATTTAAGTCATACCTGGACCAGTTTGTGATTGTGTTTATTGATGACATTTTGGTTTACTCTAAGTCCAGGGAAGATCAAGAGGAGTACTTAAGGATAGTTCTGCAGACCCCCCGAGAGAAGCAATTGTATGCCAAACTCAGTAAGTGTAACTTTTGGAGCAGATCTCATTTCTGGGCCATGTTGTATCGAAGGATGGGGTATCAGTGGATCCCTTCAAGATTGAGGTAGTTGTACAGTGGGAACAGCCCCAGACAGTCACTGAGATCAGAAGTTTTCTGGAATTGACAGGTTATTATCAGAGATTTATTGAGGGTTTCTCCAGACTAACTGCTCCGTTGACATGCCTCACGCGAAAAAATGTTAAGTTTGTGTGGGATGAGGCATGTGAGAGGAGTTTTCAGGAGCTTAAGCGTCGGTTGACCACTGCTCCGATTCTCACCATTCCTACCAGCTTAAGAGGTTTCTCTGTGTATACGGATGCATCACACCAGGGACTGGGCTGTGTACTTATGCAAAATGGGAAGGTAGTTGCCTATGGGTCCAGACAGTTAAAGGATCACGAAAGGAACTATCCGACTGATGATTTAGAGTTGGCGGCCATAGTGTTTGCATTGAAGATATGCGCCACTATCTCTATAGTGAGAAATTTCAAGTATATACGGATAATAAGAGCCTTAAGTATCTGTTTTCACAGTAATAGTTAAATATGAGACAGAGAAGATGGCTCGAACTCTTGAAAGACTATGATTGTGAAATCATGTACCACCAGGATAAGGCGAATGTAGTTACCGATGTCGTGAGCAGGAAGAACCTCAGGTTGGTGTCTTAAATGATGGTTCAGGAACACGAGTTGTTGGAGCAATTTACGAACCTCAGTTTGGATGTAACCCTACCTGGTTCAGAGAGATTTACTATTATGGCTAGTTTGAGATTGGAGCCAGAGTTGATTTGTCGTATTTGACAGGCTCAGTAGAGCGATCAACAGTGTATTGATTGGGTGAGTCAGATATAAGCAGGTATGGGTACTAATTTTGAACTGAGTACAGATGGATTATTGAAGTTCAGGGACAGAGTATGTGTTCCTGAGGATCCAGAGATCAAGAGGTTAATCTTAACAGAGGCTCACTTATCGAAGTACACGATACATCCGGGGAGTACTAAGATTTATCAAAACCTTCAAAAAGTTTATTGGTGGTTTGGAATGAAAAAAACATTACTGAATATGTCACTAGATGTCTCGTCTGTCAGCAAGTGAAGGTAGAGCATCAGAAGCTTGTAGGGTTATTGCAGCCTCTACTGATACCGACATGGAAGTGGGAGCACGTCACCATGAATTTTGTAATGGGTTAACCTAGGACCCATAGAGGTCATGATGCCATTTGGGTTATTATGGATCGGTTGACGAAGTCAACCCATTTCTTAGCTATGAGAGCTACTGGTACTCTAAGTCAGTTGGCGAACTTGTATGTTCAAGAGATTCCAATGAGTGTTATTTCTGATCGGGATGCTCGCTTCGCTTCCCATTTCTGGGAACACTTTCGAGAAGCGATGGGGACCCAATCGAGTTTTAGCACCGTTTTTCATCCTCACACAGATGGTCAGTCAGAGAGGACTATACAGACCCTGAAAGATATGTTGAGAGCGTGTGTGTTGGATTTGGAGGCTCTTGGGATGATCACCTACCGTTAACTGAGTTCGCCTATAATAATAGCTATCATGCAAGTATCGGGATGGCACCATATGAGGCACTATATGGACGCAGATGTTGATCCCCGATTGATGGGAAGAGGTTGGTGACATACAGATTTTTGCTCCTGATTTAGTGCAGCAGGCTTCTGAGGATGTCCAGCTGATATGTGAGAGATTATGGACAACTCAGAGCCCGTAAAAGAGTTATGCTAATAGGAGATAGAGATCACTGGAGCTTGTTGTGGGTGAGTTAGTATTTTTTAGAGTTTCTCCTTTAAAAGGGATTATGAGGTTTGGTAAGAAGGGAAAGTTGAGCCCTCGGTATATCGGACCCTTCGAGATTCTGGAGAGAGTGGGAGATAAAGCTTATAGGTTAGTGTTGCCACCAGACTTAGCAAGCGTACATAACGTCTTCCACGTCTCTATGCTTTGAAAGTACCACCCGGACCCAACACGTGTGATAAGATATGAGCCATTGGAGCTCAATGAAAGATGACGTATGTTGAGAAGCTAGTTCAGATATTGGATAGGAAAGAGAAGGTGCTGAGGTCGAAGACTATTCCCCTAGTGAAAGTTCTTTGGCAATATCACACTCCAGAGGAAGCTACATGGGATTTGGAATGCATGATACAAGAGAAGTACCCAGAGTTGTTCTTAGGTTAACTTGGTTCTAATTTGGAGGACCAAATTTCTTGAAGGAGGGGAGGAATGTAAGACCTGTAAATTTCTATATAATGTATATGATTATTTGATGTACAGACAAGTTACATTGCATATGAATTACAAGAAATTGACGTTTTTTAGTTCTAAGTGTGAATGGATTGATAAATGAGTGTTGAAGTCATTGAAGATGAGTTTAACTGGGAAAATTTCAGCAAAAAAGATGCAGGATGAAGGCCAGATCGATCCCATGCAATGAGATATCGATCTCCATTGGTCTTTGGTTGGACTAGATCGATCTCCTCTTAAGACTTGATCGATCTCCTAAGCTTTTTTCCTGATATAAATCGATCTTATCCCATTGAGCAGATCGGTCTCATGCAACATGGCAGATCGATCTCATACATCCAACAGATCGATCCCCTGCTTGCAAAATGTCAAAACTAAAGGATTCAAACAAGGTCAGATTGATCTCTACCCTATGCAGATCAATCTCCTAAAGCGTTTCCTATAAAAATAGGGCAGTTGGATCTGCATTTCACGAAAATAAATCCATTTCTTCCATTTTTAACCTTAAACCTAGCTTTCTCTCTCTAAAACCATCTCATTTCCATAAAGATTTGAAAAAAGCTATTAGAGCAAAGTTGTTTATTATAAAGAGAAGAATAACATAGCTTGGAATCAACACTTCATTGGTTGGATTGAAGGAGCAAATGAGTGTTCTTATTTGGAGTAAGAAGCAAATCAAGCTAGGTGAGTTTCTAATACACCAACTCAAAGTACATTTATCTAGTTATTGTTGTGAGTAGATTGGTGTATGTATTGATGATAGAAACTACCAACAATGTAAGGGAACAAGTATAACGTAGAATGAGTCTAGTGTGAGAAAATGTGATATGGGTGAGTTGATGATAAATTGATTATGCTAAGGTGTTAGTGAAGTAATATGCAAGATTTTGAGATGATTGAATGAAACTACATTGTGAGATTAGTCAAGTTATGAAAATAAGTATATGAGGTGTTTGATAAATTGTCATAGTGAAGTGATTGATGGACTAGAGACACTATGAGCTTAATATCGATTTAGTGTGAATCAATAGGCCTAAAAGAGTTCAATAAACTCTCAAAAAATTAATAAAGCGATCAAAACGGACTTAAGAGGAAGTGAGGCCTTGAAAGTGATAATGAAAACTATAGGTCGAATCGACTACAGTAAACGCAAGAATTATGTTATATTGGACCGAATTGATGTGATATATGATTTTGTATAGTATCAGAGATTTCGTCGAAGGCGAATCGAACTGCACAAACGAGCAGCTCTGAGGAAGTGGAATCACTCGACGTGATTTCCATGTAAAAGAATTCTGTAAGTACTTAGAGATAACTGCTCGTATTTTGTGGGTGAATATAGGGCTTTATAAATGCATGGTTATCTAGAAAAGTGATTGATGGTATATGTGAATGACTATGAGTATATATATATATATGATTTGGTTTTGAAGTGAATCTTACAAAGGGGATAGTAAGGCTAATAATTACATAAATCACATGTTTCGATATTTTTACTATATACATTACTTTGGTTTAAGCAAAATTGACGGATAGGCTGGCTAATAATTTCATAATTTGGTGAAATAGCACAAGCGAGGTGCTAAATTTTGTTTTGAGAGTGTTTTGTTGAAATAGAGCCTCATATCGTACTTATATGAGTTAAATTGTGCTGGAGTCTAGCTTGCACCATATTTTTATTTGTCATGTTTTATAAGCCGTACTGGAGCTAATAACTCATACATGGGTTTTCCTTTACTTACTTATGCATATAACCGTACTGGAGCTATGTTCGTACGTGATTTCTTCATTATTTGTTACGCATAAAATCGTAATAGAGCGTTGCTCGTATGGGGATATTTACTGATGATGCATGAAACTGTGCTAGAGCGTTGCTCGCACTGCGTTTTCACACTGTGATATGTAATGAGTCGTGTTGGATGCCTCGTGTAGACTTTGTGTCACACAGATGAGATGCTCGCACGAACCGTGCTGGATGCCTCGTGTGGACTGCTAGTCACACAAATGAGATGTTTGCACGTGCACTTGAGACTGAGTAGGTTATGTATGGTATGGGGTTAATATGACCTACGACAGGCACCCTAACCGTGATATGGGTTCACGGAGTACATTGTACCGTGTAGATCACATGAAGTACGATGTACCGCATGGTTGTAATGTTGATTTAAAAGTCTGGTGTATGACTAACCCACCTTCGTTCCAGCATGATGCCCCGTACACCGGGATCCGTGTGGTCTGGGATGATTATGACATAGTTGGCCAACATAGTCTTTGGTTTACCATGACCACCTATCTCACATGATATCACATGGTTCGATGTTGACTTATGTTGTCCAGGGTAGACTCGAGGGAGGGGTCGAACCTTGTGGTCTGTTTTAAAGGAATGATACGTTGTTTTTTATGGTTTTGCTAACGCTTTTGACAAGGTGTTACGCTTTGAGGGAATGATTTATGATGAACCTTGTGATTTGAGATGAAATCGATAAACATTTATTATATTGAGCATGAGAGGTTTTCACATGATGATTTTCCATGTTTACATAACTGTTTTCATGTTTTTCAGTACATGATATATGTATATACATGTGGCATAGTTTTATTATTTCCTCATGCTCTGAATATAAACGATTTATGTCATGACATTATAAGCATGTAGATAGTGTAGTTATCTACCATGCTTGCATTATTGCCTTACTGAACGTGTGGTTGCTCATCCCTTCATTTTCCCCCTCTATAGAGCGCACACGATAGCCTAGTGAAGGATTGAGGCATTATATTTTGATATCCGCTACTCTCCATCGCCCAAAGGTATACACACAGGAATTCTTTTTGTATCTAAACATGTAATAGCATAGTAATTACTCCGAATTGTAATATAAATGATGAAAATGTTAGCAAACATGTCATGTATAAGGATATGACTTAACTTTCAAATGTATGAAATCGTTTTTGATTTATTGGAAAATGGATGATAAATGATGATTAATACTGACTCACAGCCCAACTGTATTTGTGAGGGTTGTTCATGACCGGGTAAGTTAACGAATAAAGCGAAACATTTATGGTGATTTTTAGATGAAATGGATAAAAAGGGTCGTAACATTTATCGTCTACCATTGTTTATAACTGTATTAGGATAGGTTGGCTCAGTTTTTTTTTACTACATAAATTGGCATGCGTTTCAAAGTTAAGCGTGCCCAAGTGGGAGAAATTTCATGGATGGGTGACCCATTGGGAAGTTTCACCACACCTTTTGTTTTTCACCGTTTTGTATACGAAAATTCAATTTTCGAACTGTTTTCAACATTACGGAGCCACCTTTTGGTTTTATGAGAAAATTGTGCTTGAGTGGGGTGTTGACTGAGTGTTGTACTCAAGGCTCACACCAGATTTTGGGACATAACACTGGTTAATAACTAATTCTAGGGTGACAAATCCCTGGCTAACCCAGGCACTCCCATATATATTATACTGTACTGGGGTCCATGGAGTATGTTGTACCGTGTGGAAACACATGGAGTACGCTGTAATGTGTATAAGTCTTCGGACTACTGAACCGAACTGAACTGTACTGTATTGATTGGCTGACGGGCTGGACTGACCCATCACCCCTGAGGCGTATGACACTCACGTACACCTGGCCCATGAGGCGCGGGGTCACTGACTATGGCTATATGTCGACTGTACTGTTATTGACTGAATACCACTGTTACCGAATTCACTTGCCTAGTCTCTATTGATATTATTTACTGATATTTGACGATCGTATTTTGATTGAACTAAACTGAATGATTTACCGTACTGAACTGAACTGTTTTGACTGTACTAAACCATTTTGACTGTACTGAACTAAAACAAATTTGTTGTACTATTTACTGAACTGAACTATATTACTATACTATACTGACCTGAATGGATTTTACCGTACTGAACCGAATATGGTTTTTACTGAATGAGTTTTTTTATATATATGGTATAGATTGAATGTCGAATTTACTAATACTGTTTTAATTGAAAGTGAATATTTACTGCATGATATGATATCATAAGCATGTAGATAGTATGATTGTCCACTGCTACATAGTTTCCTTACACAGTTAAGTAAATACATATTTATTTAGCACGATAGAAATAAGAAGTTTATTAGATTATATGATCTAAAATAAATGATAGAGTGACTAACATCGACTCATAGCCCAAACCAATCGTACTAAGTCAGGCCCTAAATGAGATAATTGCATGTTAAATATAAGTAAAGTAAGCAAAAAAGGGGCATGACAGAAGTTAGTATTAGAGCAGGATTGGTCTGATATGAGTTGATGTTAGAAGTTAGGAAAGTGTACATCCCTATGTTACTGTGCATTGTTTAGATACAAATGTGTATACCGAGCTATGATTTTACTAAATTTTGTGTCTTGTATAAAGGAAATTAATAGGATGTCTAATTGGCACCGCAGTTGAGGAGAGGGTTCTCAATCTCGAGGTGGAAAGATGGGCCCGAGAGACATAGTGGATCCTCATCTGACCATACTTCTCAAAACCCATCCAAAAAAACATGAGGCACGCTTCATGAACTTAAAACAAACTTAGATACTGTCATGGCACTGCTAGGGTATGTTATAGCGAGATTTGATAGTGCTCAGGGTACAATAGGTTAGGCTGCAGCAACTACTTCAGTAGTTGCACCTGAGACCCTTACACCTACTTGACCTGCACCTACGTTATAGACTGCTGGTCCCTTCACTTCTCCACCTTCTAGATAACCACAGCCCCTCCTGTTTAATCTGTACCTTTCCAGTGGCCCCACAGCAAAGTAATGATGAATTGAGGTATGAGTGTGAACTTGATAGATTGAGGCAGTTCCAAGATTTTAAGCCTCCGTCTTTTAGTAGCGTGAATGATCTGGTAGTAGCCGAGGATTAGATCAACGAAACAAAGAAATTGTTTGGGTTTTTCAGATATTCAACGATAGAGAAAGTCGAATTAGTTACCTTCATACTTAAGGGTGAGGCAGAGCACTGGTGGAAGACCACCAGATCCATATTGAGAGCTCAACGTACAGTGATCACATGAGAGATATTTCTAGATGCTTTCGGAGACTGTACATTTCGGATACGGCCCAATGGAAACTATAGGTGAAATTCTTGAATCTGATTCAGGGGAACCGAGTAGTGGATGAGTATGAGTCGAGAATTCATATCGCTGGACGATACGATCCAGATACCATAAAGACTAAGGGTGGAAGGTTTGAAAGTTCATGGTTGGGCTGAGACTTTCCATTAGAGCTTGATTGGTCCCGTCGAATATTACTAGTTACCAAGAGGTAGTACGACGGGTTCAGTTGTGTGAGTAAGATTACGAGCTCTATGTGATAGAGTTGGTGAAGTTAGTGAAGGTAGAGACAGGGACAAAAAGAGGACAATGGATGATGAAAGTGCCAAAGATAGTAAGAGAACGACGAAAAAACTACAGAGTATATTGATGAGTCGTGTGACAAAGCTATTAAGCCACCTACCTATCCGATATCAGCTCTAACACGGGGTATTGTGATTGATGAACCTCGGCTCACTACAAAATAATGGGGGACTTGTGGCAGATTCCACGATAACAGGCCCTGCTATTTGTTGACTGGAGCGTGTTTTAAGTGTGATAGGATAAGGCTGTAAGACCCCGTATATGTATAAAGGTAATGTGTGTAATTGGATCAAATAATATGAATGGACTTGTAATGTAAAGTATGATTGATGTAAGTCCATGGATTCAATGTATGTATGTGTAATATAAATTGTAACGTACATACAAGTTTCATTGAGTATGAATACGAAGAAATGAGTTCTAGCAAGTGATGGATGTGATTGAGACTCAAGATGAGTAGTGTGGTAAAATGGAGTGGAGTTATACCTCCATTTGGTTTTATGTAGCATACCTTTGAACATACAATGAATGCACACAAGTTTCAATGTGCATAAGGTATGAATGGATGCCATTTTCAAGTTATAAGGGTGGATGGATGAGAAAATGGCCATGGCAATAGATTAAGGATGTGTCGGTATGAGTTGCAGCAAAGAAACTGCAGGAAATCTGGAAAACATGAGGTCCAGATCGATCTCATAGGATGAGAGATCGATCTGGAAGAGCCAGAATGCTCTTATTTGGGCGAAAGAATAGAGCAGATCGATCTCCAATGGAGCCAGATCGATCTGCCAAGCATTCTGTAGTGGAAAGATCGATCCCCAAGCACCCAGATCGATCTCCTTAGCTCTCTGTTTGGGACCAGATCGATCTCATGCTTCAACTGATCGATCTCATGCTTCAACAGATCGATCTCATGCTTCAACAGATCGATCTCATTGCTTCGACAGATCGATCTCAGGCTTAAAAATACCATGAAAAAGAGGGATTTTAAGGGACCCGATCGATCTCCTCTTGGACCAGATCGATCTCCCCAAGCTATTTCTATATAAGGAGAGCTGAAAAATCTGGAAATCTCGGAAAAACATTTAACCTTACAATCTCAACCCAAAAAACCTAACTTTCCCTCTCTAAAATCAGCCATTTTCAGTGAGATTTGGAGAGAGATCATTAGAGGCAAAGTTGTTCCTATCAAGGAGAAGAACAACATAGTGAGAGGGCATTTTCCCATTCTTGGAATTGAAGGAGTTAAGGGCATTACCATTTGGAGCAAGAAGAGAAATCATATTGGTAAGATTCTAACACTCCAATCCAAATGCATTAGCTATTTAATTGATTTTGGAGTTGATTGATATGAGTATTGATGGATAAACTACCTAGGAATGTAGTGGAATTGGTGTAACCTAGAAATCAAAAATGGGTATAATGTGAGGATATGTGGGATTGAATGAGCCTATGATTTATGGCATGCTGAAGTTGTTATTGGGGTAATGTTTATGATTTTAGATGGTTAGATGGAATTACATAGTGAGTTGGAGGAATTGTGGAAATGTGTATGAATATGCTTGATAAATGCCATAGTGAGGGAATTCATGGAATATGAACACTATGAGCTTAATGTCGATTTAATATCGATTTTGAATAAGTTAATAGGCCTAAGAAGATCCATAGACTCGAATTATGGATAAAGTAATGAAACGAGGCCAAATAAGCTTTAATAGAGGCTATAGATTAAATTGACTATAGCAAGCACAAGGGTTGTAATATATGGATCGAATATAATGCGGGATACAATTTTGTGCAGTCCCGAAGAGTTCGTTGAAGGCGAACTGAACCGTACGAGTAAGCAGCTTAAGGAAGTGGAATCACGCATCGCGATTCCAGGTAAGGGAATTTTGTGAGTATATAGAGGTAGCTGCTCGTACTTTGAACTTGTGGGTGAATATTGGGTGTTGTATGAAATGTATGAATTGCTCAAATAAATGATTGATGGTATTCGTGAATGATGATGAGTATATGCGTGGTTTTGGATTTGAAGTGGATTTTATGAAATGGGATATTAAGGCTAATAATTGCATAAATCTAATGTTTTGATGTTTTTCCAAAACGAATTGCTTGGTTTTAAGCAAGCTTGTAGATAGGTCGGCTAGTATTGTATTGTTGTTGTGGAAAAAGCATTTGTGAGTGCTAAACCCGAATTGCCGGGATTGATAAATTGTATATGAGCCGCCTATCACATTTGTATGACATAAATCGCGCTAGAGACTCGCTCGCGCTAGATTTCTATGTTTTCATTGTATGAAACGTGCTGGAGCTTAGCTCGCACCTTGATTGGAAATTATGTTGATGTTTATAAACCGTACTGGAGCTTTTGCTCGTACGTGGCTTTTGAGTGGTTGTCTTATGAGTATAACCGTACTAGAGCTATGCTCGTACGCGCCTCTTTATGAGAAGATGCATGATGCATGAGTCGTGCTAGAGCTTTGCTCGCACAAGTTTGCACGAGGGGATACGTATAAGGTTGTGAAAGTGGGTAAGATCCTTAAGCCCTACATCCTTAAGCCAACATCCTTAAGCCCAAAGAGGCGGGGAGGCTCTGTTAGGCGGGGAGGCTCTGTTTGGTGGGGAGGCTCTCTTACGATGGGATCCTTAAGCCAACATCCTTAAGCCCAAAGAGGCGGGGAGGCTCTGTTAGGCAGGGAGGCTCTCCTACATAGGTACGGTAAAGGTAAGATCCTTAAGCCCTACATCCTTAAGCTAACATCCTTAAGCCAACATCCTTAAGCCCAAAGAGGCGGGGAGGCTCTGTTAAGCGGGGAGGCTCTGTTCGGTGGGGAGGCTCTCTTACGGAAAGGATCCTTAAGCCCTACATCCTTAAGCTAACATCCTTAAGCCCGAGGAGGCAGGGAGGCTCTGTTAGGCGGGGAGGCTCTGTTCGGCAGGGAGGCTCTCCTTCACGGAATATGGAAAACTCTTGGTATGGGGTAGATAAGACCTAGGAATGGCACCCTCAATCACGATATGAGTTTGCGGAGTACGCTGTACCGTGTATATCACATGGAGTACGATGTACCGCATGATGGTTATGTGATGAGAAAGTCTGGCAAGGGATAATCCATCTTCGTGCCAGCATGATACCCCGCACACCTGGATGCGTGTGGTCTGGGATGATTTATGATGTAATGGTTCCCATAGGCACTTTTGATATAGTGACCTAGTTTTATACACATGCGTGGATTGTGGAATGAAAATGTGGTTGTGATTGTGAGTTGATTTGGTGGTTTTATGGTGATGGTTGAAAAAGGAGTTTTCTTAATGAATTGCCCTTTTATGAATTTAAATGAGATTGAGCATGAGATGATTTATACATGATGTTTCTACCATGTTTTATATGCCAATGCACATGATTTTGATACATGATATATATGTATATTTACATGGCATAGTTTTATTCCTCATGCTCCTACCATAAATGATTTATGCATAACACTATCAGCATGTAGATAGAGTAGTTATCTACCATGCTTACATTATTGCCTTACTGAGCGTGTGGTTGCTCATCCCACTCTATTTTTCCCCCCTACAGAGCATGCATAGTAGCCCAATGAGGGCTGAGGCGTATTATTTTGGACTCCGCTGCATCTCCATCTCTAAGAGGTATATACACAGTGATTCTTTTTGTATCTAAACAATGTAAAAGCACAGTATTCTTTTGAGTTGTACTTATGGGGGATGTAGATGTGAGTAAAACATGTATTCGTATAAGTACACGATTAAATGCACATGTATGACATCGTTTTAATTAATTGAGAATGAATGAGATGTGGTGTTTATTATTGGCTCACAGCCCAACAGTGTGTGGTGAGTTTAGTTCACGACCGGGTAAGGTAACAGTAAAACGCGAAAAATTTTCAGTGATTTTTGGTTAAAGAGAATGGAATTGGGTCGTGACAGAGATTGGTATCAGAGCTGTGTTGGCCTGATGTGAATCATTAATAAAACGTAGGAAAGTACATCCCCATAGTACTGTGCTTTTGTTTAGATATAACTGTGTATACCGTGATGGATTGAGCTTAATGAATTATTATAATACAGGAAGTTAGGCACTATGCCAGTTACACGCCAAGGTAGAGGGGCGAGAGCACGTGCTAGAGGCCGTAGAGGCAGGCCTGAGAGCCGTGCGGAGCCACAGACTGAGCAGGCTCCACAGAACCCTGCTGAGAGAGCAGAGGATACTGAGGCTCGCTTCGCTAGATTAGAGCGGAGTATTGAGAGTTTGGTGGAGATAGTCACGCAGGCCTTGGGCGTCGGTGACAGACGAGGTCCCGCGGCACAGCCTACTACTGAACAGGCAGCTGCAGAGGCGGAGAGACCTCAGACTGCTGAGACAGCTACAGTCACACCACCTCCAGCTCAAGATATAGCTTCTCCTATCGCTCCACAGCAGAGCGGTAGTGATTTGGGTTATGACTGCGACTTGAGCAGGCTGCGAGAGTTTCAAGCTCTTAAACCCCCAGTGTTTAGAGGGGTGAATGACCCAGTGATTACGGAGGATTGGGTGTATGAGATGGAGAAACTGTATAGGTTTTTTCGATGCACTTCCAGTGAGAAGGTTGCCTTTGCCGTGTTTATCCTGAAAGGCGAGGCCGAGCATTGGTGGAGGTCCACCGAGGTTATTTTGAGGGCCAGACACTCTGAGATCTCGTGGGAGATATTTCTAGAGGCCTTCAGGAGACAGTATATTCCAGCTACCGCACAGAAGAAATTGCAGATGGAATTTATGAACTTGGTTCAGGGGAACCGAACTGTGGACGAGTATGAGTCCAAGTTTATGTCATTGGGGAGATATGACCCTGACACAATGGGTAGTGAGACCCGGAAGATTCAGAAGTTCATGGATGGATTGAGATTGGCCATCCGGACTAAGCTAGCTCCTTTCGATATTGTGACTTATGAGGAGGCTGTACATAAGGCTCAGTTATGTGAACAAGACTTTGAGCGAAATGCCTCCGAGCTTGGGAGAGTCAGTGTTAGAAAGGACAAGGATCGGAAGAGATCCGGGTTTGGAAGAGTGGCCAAGAGAGATGGCCAAAGATTTTTCGAGAAGAGGCCAAAGATTGAGGAGGTGCGGGAGAGAGCCGCTAGACCTCCCGTATACCCAACCTTGATTGCTCCAAGGGGTATGACTATTGGAGGACCACGACCTACTACTGATCAGTGTAGGAGATGTGGGAGATTTCATGGGAATAGGCCCTGTCTGATGACCCCTATGGTGTGTTTTAGATGCGAGAGACCAGGACATATGGCTAAGTATTGTCCCGAGAAGATGGAGATTGCCCCACAGAAGGGCAAGGAGCCTGAGGGAGCTCCAGTTGAGACAGCAGCCCCGAGGAGGAGGGCTACAGCTGAGGAAAAAGGGAAATAGGCTGCGGGTGTGAGCAGAGGAAGAGTACATGCACTGGACCAGGACACTGCAGACGCATCGACGGATGTGATTAAAGGTACCATCCGAATCTTTGATTTAGAAGCATTGGTATTATTTGATCCTGGTGCCACGCATTCTTTCATATCACCTTCCTTTACACATAAATTGTTGAAATATGTGAAACCAACATTGTTGGATAAAATGTTGATGATTTCCACACCCATGAATGATAGTCAATTGACTGAGCATGTATGTAGAGATTGTAAGATAAAGATAGAGGGGAAGGAAATGATAGCCAATCTGATTTTATTAAATATGAATGATTTTGATGTAATTTTGGGAATGGATTGGTTGGCTACCAATCGTGTTGTGATGGATTGTCATGCCAAAACATTGATGTTTTCAGGATTAGACAATCTTATTGTAAATTTTGATGAAAGGAAATGATATAAAACTAGCATGTTTGTTGTAAATGAAGAGGCATGATTTTAAATGCATATTGCTTGAGAGACAAATTATTTGTTCATGATAAATATTGAATGTGGAGTGATGGTTTATGTTACTAACGATGGAGAGGATAATGTGAAGGGTTCATTGCATATGTGGTCGATATAGATGAGGCACACCCGGAATTGAGGGACATACCCGTAATTACGGACTACCCTGATGTCTTTCCGAATGAATTACCAGGACTACCACCTGAAAGAGAAATGGAATTTTGCATTGAGTTAGTGCCTGGTACAGAGTCGATATCGAAACCACCCTATAGAATGGCTCCGATAGAATTGGAAGAGCTGAAGAAACAGCTGCAAGAGTTGTTGGAGAAGGGGTTTATTAGACCGAGTGTCTCACCTTGGGGAGCACCGGTTCTATTTGTAAGGAAAAAGGATGGAAGCCTCCGACTGTGTATAGATTACCGGTTGTTGAATAAGGCCACCATTAAGAACAAGTATCCCCTTCCAAGAATCGATGATTTTTTGGATCAGCTCCAAGGAGCCGAAGTATTTTCTAAGATAGATCTGCGGTCAGGGTATCATCAATTGAGGATCAGGAGTGGAGATATACCCAAGACAACATTTCGTACCCGTTATGGCCACTACAAGTTTTTGGTGATGCCATTCGGATTGACGAATGCTCCCGCAGCATTTATGGCATTGATGAATGATATATTCAAGCCATACCTGGACACGTTTGTGATTGTTTTCATAGATGACATTTTGGTTTATTCCAAGTCCAGGGAAGATCATGAGGAGCACTTGAGGATAGTTCTGCAGACCCTCCGAGAGAGAGAATTGTATGCCAAACTCAGCAAGTGTAACTTTTGGTTAGAACAGATCTCATTTCTGGGGCATGTCGTGTCAAAGGATGGGGTATCAGTGGATCCATCCAAGATAGAGGCAGTTGTGCAGTGGGAACAGCCCAAGACAGTAACTGAGATCAGGAGTTTTCTGGGATTGGCAGGATATTATCGGAGATTTGTAGAGGGTTTCTCCAGACTAGCTGCTCCGTTGACACGCCTCACGCGTAAGGATGTTAAGTTTACATGGGATGAGGCATGTGAGAGGAGTTTTGAGGAGCTTAAGCGTCGATTGACGACTGCTCCAGTTCTCACCATTCCTACCAGCTCAGAAGGATTCTCGGTGTATACGGATGCATCACACCAGGGACTGGGCTGTGTACTTATGCAGGATGGGAAGGTAGTTGCCTATGGATCTAGACAGTTGAAAGATCATGAGAGGAACTACCCAACACATGATTTGGAGTTGGCGGCTGTAGTATTTGCTTTGAAAATATGGCGCCACTATCTCTATGGTGAGAAATTTCAGGTGTTCACAGATCATAAGAGCCTTAAGTACCTGTTCTCGCAGAAAGAGCTGAATATGAGACAGAGGAGATGGCTCGAACTCCTGAAAGACTATGACTGTGAAATCATGTACCACCCAGGTAAGGTAAATGTAGTTGCCGATGCTTTAAGTAGAAAGAACCTTGGGTTGGTGTCATATATGATGGTACGGGAACATGAATTGTTAGAACACTTTGCGAACCTCAGTTTGGATGTAACCCCACCTAGATCTGAGAGACTTGAGATCATGGCTAGTTTGAGACTAGAGCCAGAGTTGATTGGCCGTATTCGGCAAGCCCAGCAGAGCGATCGACGGTGTATCGATTGGCTGAGGCAGATACAGACAGGTGTGGATATTGATTTTGAGCAGAGTGCTGATGGCTTATTGAGGTTCAGAGGCAGAGTATGCGTTCCTAGGGATCCTGAGATCAGGAGGACGATTTTATCAGAGGCTCACTCATCGAAGTATACGATACATCCGGGAAGTACCAAGATGTATCAAAACCTTCGAAAGGTTTATTGGTGGTCTGGAATGAAGAGAGACATTGCTGAATATGTCGCTAAGTGTCTCGTTTGTCAGCAAGTGAAGGTAGAGCATCAGAAGCCTGCAGGATTATTGCAGCCTCTACCGATACCGACATGGAAGTGGGAGCATGTCACCATGGATTTTGTGATGGGGTTGCCGAGGACCCGTAGAGGTCATGATGCCATATGGGTTATTGTGGACCGGTTGACTAAGTCCGCCCATTTCTTGGCTATGAGAGCTACCGATACACTGAGTCAGTTGGCGAACCTGTATATTCGAGAGATAGTATGGCTACATGGTGTACCAGTGAGCGTTGTTTCTGATAGGGATGCCCGCTTCACTTCCCATTTCTGGAAACATTTTCAGGAAGCGCTGGGGACCCGATTGAGTTTTAGCACCGCTTTTCATCCTCAGACAGATGGGCAGTCAGAGAGGACTATACAGACCCTCGAGGATATGTTGAGAGCGTGTGTGCTGGATTTTAGAGGCTCCTGGGATGACCACCTGCAGTTAGCCGAGTTCGCTTATAATAATAGCTATCATGCTAGTATCGGGATGGCACCCTTTGAGGCATTATACGGGCGTAGATGCCGTTCCCCTATTGGATGGGAAGAGGTTGGTGACAGACAGATTTTTGCTCCGGACTTAGTGCAGCGGGCATCTGAGCACGTCTATTTGATATGTGAGAGATTACGGACAGCTCAGAGCCGGTAAAAGAGTTATGCTGACAAGAGACGAAGACCACTGGAGTTTGATGAGGGTGAGTCGGTGTTTCTGCGGGTATCACCATCGAAGGGTATTATGAGATTTGGTAAGAAGGGCAAGCTGAGCCCTAGGTATATCGGACCCTTCGAGATTTTGGAGAGAGTGGGAGATAAGGCGTATAGGTTGGCATTGCCACCGGACTTGGCAAATGTCCACAACATCTTCCACGTCTCGATGCTTCGGAAGTATCACCCGGACCCGGCACACGTGATAAGATATGAGCCGTTGGAGCTCCATGAGAGTATGACGTATGTTGAGAAGCCGGTTCGGATATTGGACAGGAAAGAGAAAGTGTTGCGGAATAAGACAATTCCCTTGGTGAAAGTGCTTTGGCAACACCACACGGCGGAAGAGGCCACGTGGGAATTGGAGAACTTGATACGGGAGAAGTACCCCCAACTGTTTGAAGAGTGACTTGGTTCTAATTTGGATGGCCAAATTCCTTGAAGGAGGGGAGAATGTAAGACCCCGTATATGTATAAAGGTAATGTGTGTAATTGGATCAAATAATATGAATGGACTTGTAATGTAAAGTATGATTGATGTAAGTCCATGGATTCAATGTATGTATGTGTAATATAAATTGTAACGTACATACAAGTTTCATTGAGTATGAATACGAAGAAATGAGTTCTAGCAAGTGATGGATGTGATTGAGACTCAAGATGAGTAGTGTGGTAAAATGGAGTGGAGTTATGCCTCCATTTGGTTTTATGTAGCATACCTTTGAACATACAATGAATGCACACAAGTTTCAATGTGCATAAGGTATGAATGGATGCCATTTTCAAGTTATAAAGGTGGATGGATGAGAAAATGGCCATGGCAATAGATTAAGGATGTGTCGGTATGAGTTACAGCAAAGAAACTGCAGGAAATCTGGAAAACATGAGGTCCAGATCGATCTCATAGGATGAGAGATCGATCTGGAAGAGCCAGAATGCTCTTATTTGGGCGAAAGAATAGAGCAGATCGATCTCCAATGGAGCCAGATCGATCTGCCAAGCATTCTGTAGTGGAAAGATCGATCCCCAAGCACCCAGATCGATCTCCTTAGCTCTCTGTTTGGGACCAGATCGATCTCATGCTTCGACAGATCGATCTCATGCTTCAACAGATCGATCTCATTGCTTCGATAGATCGATCTCAGGCTTAAAAATGCCGTGAAAAAGAGGGATTTTAAGGGACCAGATCGATCTCCTCTTGGACCAGATCGATCTCCCCAAGCTATTTCTATATAAGGAGAGCTGAAAAATCTGGAAATCTCGGAAAAACATTTAACCTTACAATCTCAACCCAAAAAACCTAACTTTCCCTCTCTAAAATCAGCCATTTTCAGTGAGATTTGGAGAGAGATCATTAGAGGCAAAGTTGTTCCTATCAAGGAGAAGAACAACATAGTGAGAGGGCATTTTCCCATTCTTGGAATTGAAGGAGTTAAGGGCATTACCATTTGGAGCAAGAAGAGAAATCATATTGGTAAGATTCTAACACTCCAATCCAAATGCATTAGCTATTTAATTGATTTTGGAGTTGATTGATATGAGTATTGATGGATAAACTACCTAGGAATGTAGTGGAATTGGTGTAACCTAGAAATCAAAAATGGGTATAATGTGAGGATATGTGGGATTGAATGAGCCTATGATTTATGGCATGCTGAAGTTGTTATTGGGGTAATGTTTATGATTTTAGATGGTTAGATGGAATTACATAGTGAGTTGGAGGAATTGTGGAAATGTGTATGAATATGCTTGATAAATGCCATAGTGAGGGAATTCATGGAATATGAACACTATGAGCTTAATGTCGATTTAATATCGATTTTGAATAAGTTAATAGGCCTAAGAAGATCCATAGACTCGAATTATGGATAAAGTAATGAAACGAGGCCAAATAAGCTTTAATAGAGGCTATAGATTAAATTGACTATAGCAAGCACAAGGGTTGCAATATATGGATCGAATATAATGCGGGATACGATTTTGTGCAGTCCCAAAGAGTTCGTTGAAGGTGAACCGAACCGTACGAGTAAGCAGCTTAAGGAAGTGGAATCACGCATCGTGATTCCAGGTAAGGGAATTTTGTGAGTATATAGAGGTAGCTGCTCGTACTTTGAACTTGTGGGTGAATATTGGGTGTTGTATGAAATGTATGAATTGCTCAAATAAATGATTGATGGTATTCGTGAATGATGATGAGTATATGCGTGGTTTTGGATTTGAAGTGGATTTTATGAAATGGGATAGTAAGGCTAATAATTGCATAAATCTAATGTTTTGATGTTTTTCCAAAACGAATTGCTTGGTTTTAAGCAAGCTTGTAGATAGGTCGGCTAGTATTGTATTGTTGTTGTGGAAAAAGCATTTGTGAGTGCTAAACCCGAATTGCCGGGATTGATAAATTGTATATGAGCCGCCTATCACATTTGTATGACATAAATCGCGCTAGAGACTCGCTCGCGCTAGATTTCTATGTTTTCATTGTATGAAACGTGCTGGAGCTTAGCTCGCACCTTGATTGGAAATTATGTTGATGTTTATAAATCGTACTGGAGCTTTTGCTCGTACGTGGCTTTTGAGTGGTTGTCTTATGAGTATAACCGTACTAGAGCTATGCTCGTACGCGCCTCTTTATGAGAAGATGCATGATGCATGAGTCATGCTAGAGCTTTGCTCGCACAAGTTTGCACGAGGGGATACGTATAAGGTTGTGAAAGTGGGTAAGATCCTTAAGCCTTACATCCTTAAGCCAACATCCTTAAGCCCAAAGAGGCGGGGAGGCTCTGTTAGGCGGGGAGGCTCTGTTTGGTGGGGAGGCTCTCTTACGGTGGGATCCTTAAGCCAACATCCTTAAACCCAAAGAGGCGGGGAGGCTCTGTTAGGCAGGGAGGCTCTCCTACATAGGTACGGTAAAGGTAAGATCCTTAAGCCCTACATCCTTAAGTTAACATCCTTAAGCCAACATCCTTAAGCCCAAAGAGGCGGGGAGGCTCTGTTAGGCGGGGAGGCCTGTTAAGCGGAGAGGCTCTGTTCGGTAGGGAGGCTCTCTTACGGAAAGGATCCTTAAGCCCTACATCCTTAAGCTAACATCCTTAAGCCCGAGGAGGCAGGGAGGCTCTGTTAGGCGGGGAGGCTCTGTTCGGCAGGGAGGCTCTCCTTCACGGAATATGGAAAACTCTTGGTATGGGGTAGATAAGACCTAGGAATGGCACCCCCAATCACGATATGAGTTTGCGGAGTACGCTGTACCGTGTATATCACATGGAGTACGATGTACCGCATGATGGTTATGTGATGAGAAAGTCTGGCAAGGGATAATCCATCTTCGTGCCAGCATGATACCCCGCACACCTGGATGCGTGTGGTCTGGGATGATTTATGATGTAATGGTTCCCATAGGCACTTTTGATATAGTGACCTAGTTTTATACACATGCGTGGATTGTGGAATGAAAATGTGGTTGTGATTGTGAGTTGATTTGGTGGTTTTATGGTGATGGTTGAAAAAGGAGGTTTCTTAATGAATTGCCCTTTTATGAATTTAAATGAGATTGAGCATGAGATGATTTATACATGATGTTTCTACCATGTTTTATATGCCAATGCACATGATTTTGATACATGATATATATGTATATTTACATGGCATAGTTTTATTCCTCATGCTCCTACCATAAATGATTTATGCATAACACTATCAGCATGTAGATAGAGTAGTTATCTACCATGCTTGCATTATTGCCTTACTGAGCGTGTGGTTGCTCATCCCACTCTATTTTTCCCCCCTACAGAGCGTGCATAGTAGCCCAGTGAGGACTGAGGCATATTATTTTGGACTCCGCTGCATCTCCATCTCTAAGAGGTATATACACAGTGATTCTTTTTGTATCTAAACAATGTAAAAGCACAGTATTCTTTTGAGTTGTACTTATGGGGGATGTAGATGTCAGTAAAACATGTATTCGTATAAGTACACGATTAAATGCACATGTATGACATCGTTTTAATTAATTGAGAATGAATGAGATGTGGTGTTTATTATTGGCTCACAGCCCAACAGTGTGTGGTGAGTTTAGTTCACGACCGGGTAAGGTAACAGTAAAACGCGAAAAATTTTCAGTGATTTTCGGTTAAAGAGAATGGAATTGGGTCGTGACAAAGGCATCTAGTGAGAGATTTTCCAGAGATTACAGTAATAGCCCTACAGAAAGGCAAAGAACGAAGAAAGCTCTAGCTATTACTCCTAGTTCGAGTATGAGGGCCATAGCTGAAGAGAAAAGGAAGCAGGTTGTAGGCCAAGGTAGAGTGTATACGATAGATCAGGGCATCGCAGATGTTTCATCAAAAGTAATTAAAGAGCCTTGTTGATTAGCACGCCAATAAGAGTTAGCCAGTTGTCAGACCCGAGTTTTCGATTTATGTATGTAGCTTGTACCTTATGATTCCAATGTGTATGAACATCATATTTTCATAGTTGAATCATAAGAAGAGTATTTATTACCATGCAATCGATTATTTGAGAAATTAAAAATGCATGTGAGCTATATAACAACAAGATAAGGGTTAAAATGATTCTCGAGCAAGTACAGGGGTAAAACGGTCAATTGATCAAAATTCGGTATAAATCCGATGAAACAATTTCATTAAAAATATGAAATTGAGGAACCTTGATAAAAAATGGGGTAAATATTTAATTTCGAGTCCAATTGATCAAGATACGAAGTTATTTAATATTTTTAAAATTTTCGCCTCAAAAAAACGAGCCCAAAAATAGTAGAAAAATATACCGAAAAGGTAAAATCGGACTGATAAATTCATTTACGGACTAAATGAATTTAATATGAATTTTTGAGATATTTTTGAGATATTTTGGTATTTTATTATTATTTTAAGGAATAAAATAATAATAAAAATATATTAAACAAAATTGGAATTGAAATCGGGGAGAGAGAGAGGAGAGAAACCAACGCAAGCCGAGGAAGGGAAGAGACCACCGGACGGCAAGCACCGACGACCCCACGGCCAGGACAGAGGCCGAAAAAGGAAGAGGAGGTTCGTGCGCACCCATCGGCATCGGCAACGAGCGTCACCGACGCTGGACGTCGACGAATCGAAAAGGAATAGTCGCAGAGGAAGAGAGAGGAATTCAGCGGCCACCGGCGGTGCTTGGGCCCGATCGAGGCTAGATAAACGTTCCCCAGGCTGTGGCGCGCCGAACGGCAGCAACGACACTCGAAAAATCGGTCGGACGACGCCAGTACGGCCAAAAGATCCCTGAACCGGTCGGCGGTTCAGTGGAGAACCTTCTAAACTGAACCGGATCGGACTGGTTCAACCAAGGAGAAAAGGGGCAAAAAGAAGAAAAAGAAAGAAAAAAGGAAAAAGAAAATTTTCAAGATTTCACCGGACTTCGGGTAAGTGGATTCGAGGTCAAAAGTGACCGATTTGATTTTCGATGAATTTATTTAAATTATATTTAATCAAAAATTGACCCGGAGTTAATTATACAAAATTGTGCAGTTTGATGATTAATTCCGAACGAAAGTCCGATCGAACTCCGATTCGCTCACCATCGTATAATCTCGGGTAAGTAAAGCTCATTTACGACAATTTATGTGTTTAACGCGTATATAAGATTTATTTTACGCATTTCGGATTAAATTTCGGATTTAGTGAATTATATTCGAAATTTCGAATAAACTGTCGTAAATGATATACGGGCTTTCCAAAGAGCTTGAATGAAGCCCAATGGGTATTGATAGGCCCAACTAGTCGATAGACCTTGATGAAGGGAATTAATACGTGGAAAACGGGCTTAATACGGATTAAGGCCCAATTAAAGTGTTAAGGCCCATTAAGAGTGAACAGGCCCATTTAAGTGAAATAAACTGTATTAAATGTTTAATACAGTAGGAAACGTGTAATTAATCTAGTGAATGGTTAAATGCAACTCCAGAGTCATATTGAGAGTTGACCGGACTGCGAGATTTGGATAGCACAGAGGAAGAGAGGTCACATTACGTGATCCGAGGTAAGGGATCTTTGTGAGCTCTTAGAGATAGCTGTATGCATTTTTATCGTCGTTTATATACACTTAAATTTCGTATAGCGTATGAATATGAAATTTTTGGATAGTACCCAAATATGAGAAAATTACAAAAATACCCCTAGACTCGGGGAAAAATTTTGAAATGCATAAAGTGCATGAACATGATGTTTTACATGTGGAAAAGAGGTTTTGTGAAACCAAAATGATAGACTGGCTCACGATTTGATTGTATGCATTAAATTTCATTTTTATGAAATGTGTGTTTTGCACCGTTTTGCGTATCACACTCGGTTTTGAGTACCACTGTTTTGAGAAATAGAGCCAGCTGTCTATTTGTGTGTGGAAAATCTTGTTGGAGCTTGAGGTCTGTGGATTTATCTTGTCAGACCCAGATTTTTTGTAGCTTGTACCTTATGATTCCTATGTGTATGAACACTATGTAATTATAGTTGAATCATAAGAAGAGTATTTACTAGACTTAAAGTGTTCTTGGAATGAATTAACACGCAAAAGCTACATAAAATGCATAATGTGAACGATGGGTATCACAGGCTAAACCGAGTTATTCTAAATCATTATGACTGAAAATAAGAACTTAAAATAAGAGAGCGTAAAGTGCTCATGAAGAAAAGTCAGCTTGATTTAGACTCGTACATACAAAACGAGTGTAAAGCTAAAAAGGGTAAAATGGACCTTTTTGGCAAGAAAAGGAGTTTCGAGTGAAATTATCCACCGGGAGCGGTTGGAATATAAAGACGAGAGTGTAAGACATAAGAAATGACACTTTCGCAATTTTAAGAAAAAGTCAACATAGTCAATGGTTAAGGAAAAAGTCAATTATAGTTAAGAAAATGGACTTTTACCATAGTTGACTAATCATGATTAAAAATTAACCTAAGTATGGAGAAAAATTTGGGGAAAAATATTCTTGGCCAGAATACAAGATAATCATCCCCGGAAGTAAGAAAAATTTATTCGGAATTATTCCGGAATAAATTTAATGGTTAAAAACGTAATGGGCCTAAGGTGAAAATTTTAAAGCCCATTAAGGTATACTAAACGTATATCGAATTTCTTAGGTCCTATAGACCGAATTGTTGGACCAATTGATCGGCCAAATTTTGAGACAATAAAAGGCCCGAGACATAGTAAAAATTTCAGCCCGAAAGCCCATTAGGAAAGCCCAAACCGAGAAGCTCAATTGGAAAAGCCCATGAGATAAATATCTAACCATAGTTAAAGGTAACTATGACTCATAAGGTGACTCATAAGGTGACTCATGGCTAAGGTTTGGAAAGTCAAGCATAATGGCTGAAAAGTAAAGCTTAATGGCTAAGTATATGGCTTATAAATTCAGCCACACCATTGTCATCTTCATCACACCAAATCCGGCTAGAAGAAAACACCATTGAAACATATTATCCAAGCTTTCTCTCACTAGAAATCACTAGGAATTAGGCATATTTGGAACTTGCATTCTTCATAGAAGTTGTTCCAAATTGAAAGGAGATTGACATATGTTGGAATTGGCTATCAAGGAGCCATAGAGTGCAAACCGAGAGCCTCCAAAGTTTCGGCCAAAGGGTGAACACAACAATTGGTATATTTTCTAATTTCCAATTTCATATATGTTAATGTATGAATGATTTCAAGTATGTTGATATATGTTCTAAGCATTGAAACATATTAAATCACCATGAAATGGGTTAGGCCGAGAGTGATCAATGGGATATTAAATTATGTCAGTATGATTTTAAGACATAAATGGATTAGTGTACATGTATTAATGTTAATGGTGTAATTAGAATTAATCAAATTGGTTAATTAATACATGTAATTTGTTGGCAATCAAGGTGTTTGATAAAATGCCTAAATGAACTATATGATGATTGGTAATGTTTCCTACCAAGTGTTTGTGAAAATGCCTAAGTGAAAATAGCTAGGTAATAGGCATGGATGGCATGCCATGGTAAAACCGAGGCATGGGTAGCTCTCGGCCATGGCATGTGACCGAGAGGCCCAATGGGCCAAGCCCAATTATTTTAGGCCCAATAGGATGTAATGGGCCTAGGACAAGCCCAATAAGAGTTGGTGGACCCCACAAGCCCAATAGGCCCAACAAAAGTGAATAGTAAAATAAAAATGGACATAAGGCCTAGTTAGGCCCATTAAGGATTTTAAGGCCCATTAAGGGAAAATAGACTGTATTAATGTGTAATATAGTAGGAAAATTATGATTAACCTGAGGAATGGTTATTTACAGCTCCGGAGTTTACATTGAGAGCTGATCGGACTGCGAGATTGAGCAGCACCGAGGAAGTGAGGTCACTTGACGTGATCCGAGGTAAGGGACTTTTGCTAGTAGTTAGAGATACCTGCACGTATTTTCATCTGCTTTTACATTCACTTAAAAACTCTAAGGGCCAGAGAAAGTGAATAATAAAAATTGCGACCCGATAGTGGCAAATTACGATTTTACCCCTATTTAGTCAAAAAGTCAACTTTTGTGAAAAGTTGCAAAAAGCATGAAAATTATTATTGTGAGTGTTTAATTGCTGTTTAGCATGAAAATAAATAGATGGGCTAATGATTTTAAGGTTGATGTGACTTAAGCACACTTTATAGTGCTAGTTTTGATGTTTTATAAACAATCCCTTTTTAAATAGCCATCTATCATATTATGTGAGAATGAATCGTGCTAGAGCATAGCTCGCACAGGATTTCATATGTTTTCCACATACATTAGTGCTGGATTTTGATACGCACTAGATTTACATGACATGCATGATAGAGTACTGGAGTTTTACTCGTACTCAGCTTTTAATGATATATGCATGACACAGAGTGCTGGAGCGATTAGCTCGTACTCGAGTTTTTACATGAGATATATGACAGAGTGCTAGAGCGTTGCTTGTACTCGATTCTTGATTTGATATTGTGCATAGCATAGTACTGGGAGCTATTGCTCGTACTTGATTTAATACATGAACTATGCATTGACCTAGTTGCTGGAGATTGCTCGCACTAGAGTTGAGTTTGTGATGTGAAACAGTATTCGAGCGTAGTGTCGACTGTGTGTCGCACTCGAGGGCGCACACTGTATGTGATATTATATACATGGTACCTATTCATGCCGCATTCTTGTGTGACTGAGTGTCACATTTTGAGAGGATGGCCAGCATGAGGGTATTTGTGAATGTGGTATGATACTTCCACAGGCGCGAGGGCTAAGACCTATGTTAGGCACCCTGACTGTGATGATAATTCCACAGGTGCGAGAGCTAAGACCTATGGTAGGCACTCTGACCGTGAGGACAGGTCCACGGGTGTACTTTGTACAGTGTCTGAGTGGCACGAGGTGTACGTTGTACCGTGTGTTGTTGTGGAGTTGAGGAGGATATAGCTGACGGTTGTGATGGACTGACCCCCCTCCCGTTGCAGTAAGTGATGCCCCGCACACTGAGATCTATGTTGCTTGGGATCACCTTTCGGATATGATCATAGTCCAGGATACTATTTGCCTTTAACCACAGAGTCTTACATGATATATCACATTGATTGACTGATTTAAACTGCGGACAGACCTGAGGGATGGGTCGGACTCCAATTTTGTGTTGTGAATCATTTGATGCCATATTTATTGTGATTTAAATATACATGGCATGATTTACATAAAGGCATGATTTATATACGATGCATTGTTTTGCACTACATGCCTACATTTGAGAAAGAAAGCATGATTTTCTGTACATGGGATTTATTCTGTACAAGTATATATATTATATTTCAAGACATGCTTTTTAAAGCGAGTAAAGGAAATAATGTTTTCAAGGCATAGCATTATTTTGAGTAGATAGTGTTGATATCTACTTGCTTGCCTGATTTCCTTACTGAGCGCGTTGTATGCTCACCCCCCTTTCTTTACATCTCTCTACAGAGCGTCAGTAGAGCGAGAGCTATCGAGGGATAGTGTCCCAGAGTCCACTGCTAGTTCCTATCGATCGCCAGGTATACTTATTATGTACAGTTGTGTATCTAAACATAGAAACAGCACAGTGATGTATACGTTATATATTATGAGGAATGTATTGTTATTAGATTTTATATAATCTTACATGTATAAGAAAAGCAGTTATAGTCAGTAATAATATATTGACATGTATGTATGAAATGGATGATGTGGTAAGCGAAGACTCTGACATCGAATCACAGCCCAACCAGTGAAGAGAGGACAGGTAAGTTAAAATGCAAAAAAATTTTAGTGATTTTGGTTAAAGTCATGGATTGAGAAAGGGTCCTGACATATCCAGATCCGCTCGCACTTGATTTTTGATGTGATGTATGATTGAGATCGTGCTGGAGCCTTCGTGTTGGACTGTGTGTCACACTGACTTGCTCGCACTAGATCTGAGACGACAGGCTATGGTTGATAATTTATTTGGTTGGGGTGGTGAGCTTGTAACTCAGGCACCTACAACTGTGTGGTAAGTGTACTGTGGTTCATGGAGTACTCTGTACCATGTAGACAACATGGAGTACACTGTACCGTGCAACTATGGGATGTGAGGATTGCGTCTTTGGACTCGGGCATGCTTTGTCATTGCTCTGATTTGTGATAGTCCTTGGATAGGAGCTGATGGATAGACTAATCCCCTCCTAGGACTCTGAGATACCCTTGCACACCTAGCTAGTGATAGCTCGGGGTCTTGGACTTTGGCCAAATGTCTTATGGATTTGTGTGGATCCCTGCCTAGTCTCACCTGATTTTATTGGTTTCTATAACGAAACTAATTGTGATTTGACATTTGTGATGAAACCGTTCGAAATGAGAACATGATTTAAATGTGAGTTTCAATACTGAATACAAAAATATTTTACTCTGAACGAGTTTTGACATTCGATTTTTGGACAGTAAATTGCTATGTGTTTTAACTATAATGGTTTTGTGAGTGCTATGATTTTCGGCGTAAACCATGCATTATAAGTATCGTAGATAGTATGGTTATCTACCTGCTTTCATTTATTCCTTACTGAGCACGTTAGCTCACCCCTTTTTTCATCTCTCCACAGATTAGCCATAGTGCTTCTGAGAGCTCTGCGGTAGATTCTTGTATTTTCTTTCCGCTAGTAGTTGTTATCACATTGCGAAAGGTATACACACTTCAGAAGTCTTTTGTATCTAAATATGATAGGGTACAGTGATGTATTTATATTAGTACTGGGATGTAAACGATGTAAACGAACGTAAAAGTTCTGTAAATTATTATAAGTACAACTTCTTATTATGGATGCATGAGAAGTAAATGAATTAAAGTATATGGGAGTGATCGACTGACATCGATTCATGGCCCAACTGTCTGTATGTGTAGTCGTGATGTGTAGAAATTATTGATATAAATGTAAGGAATTTCGGGTCACGACACCAGTAACTGCTCAATTGTATGGGAATTGTAAATGGAAAGTAGGAGATAAGAATATGATAGCCAATCTTATCCTGTTGAATATGTATGATATGACATAATATTAGAAATGGATTGGTTGGCTGCAAATCATGCTGTCTTAGATTGTAATTCTAAGACAAAAATGTTTTCCCTACCTAAGAAATCCATTGTAAGGATTTCTTGAAAAGTAATGAAAAACTTAGTTATTGTAATTGAGAGAGTAAAATATTGTATTGATGATATGGAAATATTTCTGAAGATTTTATTACATGTGGTTGACATGGATAAAGCACGTCCAGAACTGACAGACATTCCCGTGGTTAGGAAATTTTTTGATGTCTTTCTGGATGATCTACCAGGCTTATCACCAGATAGGAAGATCGAGTTCTATATAGATTTGGTGCCGGGTACTGAGCCGATATCCAAACCACCATACTGGATGGCTCTAGTTGAACTAGGGAAGCACATATCTTTTCTAAGATAGATATGAGATCTGGGTACCATCAGTTGAGAATTCAGAGTGATGATATGCCCATGGCTTTGATGAACGATGTGTTAGAGCCATACCTGGACAAAGTCGTGATAGTTTTTATTGTTGATATTTGGTATATTCGAAGTCCAAAGAAGAGTATGAGCAACATTTGAGGATTGTCCTACAGACCCTCAAGAAGAAGCAGTTGTACGCCAGGCCTAGTAAGTGTGATTCTGGTTAGAACAGATATCATTTTTGGGTCATGTGATATCAAAAGACGGGGTGTGAGTAGATCCATCCAAGATAGAATTAGTGATTCAGTGGGAATGACCTAGGACAGTTACTGAGATACGAAGTTTTCTTGGTTTGGCTAATTATTACAGAAAATTCGTAGAGGGTTTCTAAAAAATTAGCTGCTCCACAAAACCGTCGCACTCGAAAGAATGTTGCAATTGAGTGGGGCAGTGCTTGTGAGAAGAGCTTCGGAGAGTGGAAGCATCGCCTGACCACTGCACCAATTCTCACCATACCTATCAGCTCAAGAGGTTTCCTTGTGCATACCGATGCATCTAGACAGGGACTGAGATATGTTTTGATGTAGAATGGGAAGGTAGTTGCTTATAGATCCAGACATTTTAAAGACCATAAGAAAACTATCCAACCCATAATTTAAAATTGGCAGCTGTAGTAATTGCACTGAAGTTAAGGCGTCATTATGTATATGGTGAGGAATTTTAGAATTTTTACTGATCACAAAAGTTTCAAGTGTCTGTTCTCGTAAAAGGAACTAAATATGAGACAGAGAAGATGACTAGAACTTCTGAAGGACTATGATAGTGAGATCCTCTACCACCCGAGCAAGGCGAATGATTTGTAACTGATACCTTGAGCAAAAAGAGTCTCAGGATGGTATCATACATAATAGTTCGGGAACATGAACTGTTACATCGGTTTGTGAACCTCAATTTTGATGTGATCCCTTTTGATATTGACACTTTGTAACGACCGTGTGGCACTTTGTTCCCGCAGGATTCAAGAGATGGCCCCCACAGTCTTACTCATACGTACTGTCCGCTTTGAAAGCCCCACAGGCCCCTCACGGCTTTATCGAGGTAAATACCCCAATTCACGTCCTCAGACGTTCGAACCCAAGACCTTAAAGTCTTTGTTCTGACACAGATGATACCAATTGCTAGAACAATTGGTATCATCTGTGTCAGAACAAAGACTTTAAGGTCTTGGGTTCGAACCTCTGAGGACGCGAATTGGGGTATTTACCTCGATAAACCCGTGAGGGGCCTGTAGGGCTTTCAAAGTGGACAGTACGTATGAGTGAGACTGTGGAGGCCACCTCTTGAATCCTGCGAGAACAAACTGCCACACGGTCGTTACAAAAAAACGCGCATTTTTTTGTAACGACCGTGTGGCACTTTGTTCCCGCAGGATTCAAGAGGTGGCCCCCACAGTCTCACTCATACGTACTGTCTGCTTTGAAAGCCCCACAGGCCCCTCACGGCTTTATCGAGGTAAATACCCCAATTCGCGTCCTCAGAGGTTCGAACCCAAGACCTTAAAGTCTTTGTTCTGACACAGATGATACCAATTGCTCTAGTAGAACAATTGGTATCATCTGTGTCAGAACAAAGACTTTAAGGTCTTGCGTTCGAACCTCTGAGGACGCGAATTGGGGTATTTACCTCGATAAAGCTGTGAGGGGCCTGTAGGGCTTTCAAAGCGGACAGTACGTATGAGTAAGACTGTGGGGGCCACTTCTTGAATCCTGCGGGAACAAAGTGTCACACGGTCGTTACACACTTATTGTATGATTGCTAGCTTGTGATTGAAACCGGACCGAATGTGATGAATATGCTCTGACAGGCTTAGCATAGTGACCGATATTGTATCAATATGATTGGTTAGATCCAAATGGGTATAGTTACTGATTTTAAAGTGAGTGTTGATGGTTTACTGAGGTTTAGAGGTAGAGTGTATGTTCCCGACGATCTAGAATTGAGGAGATTAATTTTGATAGAAGCTTATTCATCGAGTTACACGTTGCATCTGAGAAATAGTAAGATGTATCAGAATCTTTAAAAAGTGTATTGGTGGTCAAGTATAACGGAAGACATCGCTGAGTTATTGCGAAATGTCTTGTGTGTCAACAGGTTAAGGTAGAATAACAGAGGCCTACGGAATTATTACAGCCTCTACCTATATCGATATAGAAAATGAGAGCAATCACCATAGATTTCATCATGGGCTTATTGAGAACACTGAATGAACCATGAAGCAATATGGGTGGTCGTTGATAGATTGACCAAGTTAGCTTAATTCCTGGCTAGGAAATGCTCAAATATTTAGAGTGCATTGGCGGAATGGTATATACGAGAGATAATGAGGCTATATGGTGTCCCAACGTGTGTTGTTTCTAATAGGAATTGAAGAGCCTGATGTGTGAATGGTACCCCAAACTATTCAAGAATTGACATGATTTCAATTTAGAGGACCAAATTCGTTAAAGGGGGAGGAAATGTAAGACCCGAAATTTTCTCCACTTCAGGAATTTATCTCGAAATTTTGAAAAAATATTTCGAGGAATTAAAGAATAAAATATGAAGTGCTTGTATATTTTTAGAAATAAATTAAATAAAATATACATGTATATTTGTGTGTATATTAATGTATAAAAATACACGATGATAATATAAATATTATTTTAATAATATGAAATATTTTATTATATTAGTATTATTATTATTATTATTATTATTATTATTATAATAATACTATAATATAAGACATTTTCTAAAGTGTATATATACTATAGTATATTAGAATATAATATGAGATATAAACAAAGGAAACAAAAGCAAAAACAAAAAAGGGATGTGTTGCGTGATTCTGTATCGCGCGACATAGGAGCAGAGAAGGGAATCGAGGTTCCCTTCCTCGATTTTCCTTACCGGCTAAGAGCAAAGGAGGATGCATAAAGGAAAAAAAGCGAGAGCCGAGAAGGGAGAAGAAGCCACCGACGTCGACCCAGCCGAAATGCAGTGAGGAAACGACGGCCGACGAGAGAAAAAGAGAGAGAGAGATGGCGAAACCGAGAGAGAAAAGAGGAGAAAAGAGATGAGAGGAGAGGATACAGCGACTGGAGGGGGTGAGTCTATGTCGTCGTCGACCAGAGGGAGACCGAACGGTCACTGACGACGTGAGGAAAGAAGCAGATCGACGAAACAGAAATGGGGCAGCGACGTCGAGGAAGGACATGGCCGAATTGGTAACTTTTCGGTCAAGTTGGGCTTGCCCCTGCCAACCACAAGCGCCGCAAGGTCCCGTGGAGCAGCTGGACGTGGAAGAAAGCGAAGAACCAGCTGCTGGAGCCAGAAACAGACGAGTTGAAGCTGAACCGATCTGAAGAGTGTTAAGCTGAACCGGTCCCAACCGGTTCAGCCAAGGAAAAAAAGAAGAAAAGAAAAAGAGAAAAAAAAGGGGAAAAAAGGAGAAATATTTTGGAGATGCTTCGGTTTAACGATAGAGCGGTAAGCGGTCGAAATTGACTGTTTAAAGTTTTGGAAAATTATTTAAATTTATATTTGACCGAGATTAACCCAGTTTGAATACATATGTATGTGTGCGTGTAGCGCGACAATGGGCAATGAACGAGAGATCGATATAGTCTCTATTTGCGTGCCATCACGAAATCTCGGGTAACCGAATTTCACTTGCTACCACTTGTATAATTATACGAGTTAGAAATTAAATTTCGGATTAATTTCGTTTAAATTGCGTTATGACTGGAATTGAAAAATTGACTATCGCATTTTATATTATGAACTATCCAAAGAAATTAGAAAATAATTAAAATGGCGTGATGGCGATACTAGGCCAAGAATTGGGCCAAACGTCTATAATGGGTCCAGCTTGTGTAACAATCAGCCCAAACTCGTTAATGGCCTAATGGACGACCCATAAAGTGTGATTGAGCCTAAATAGTTAAATGGATTTTAAAGATTGAATAAGGAAGTTGAAACAGACTTAGGCCCATTAAGGGACTATAAGGCCCAATAAAAATAATTGGGTTTAAAATTTAATTTGAAGTGAAATTATACTGCGTATGTGTTTATAAGAAATAATAATAAGTGATTGGTAATTAATTACAGCTCCAGATGACTGAATAGGGGCTCAGTGGATTGATTTACTAGAAGTACTAAGATAATAGCGCTATCGACATAAACCCAGGTAAGGGACTTCTGTAAGCTATAGAGATAGCTGTACGTACACCTAATTAATTTTTCGCAGCTAGATATTTATTGTAGAATACGTAGATATAGTAATATCAACGTTTTGAAACCAATTGTAATGACCACCCTATACATTCTAAGTTAGACTGTAAATTCCATATACATCATATCATTACATGATTTGCATGGTTACAAAGATTTATCGTCTACCATTGTTTAGAACTATATTAGGATAGGCTGGTTCAGATTTTTATTGACTGCATAAATTGGCACGGGTTTCAAAGTTAAGCGTGATCAGGTGGGGGAAATTCCATGGATGGGTGACCCTTTGGGAAGTTCCACCACACCTTCTGTTTTTCACCGTTTTGTATACAAATTTCAATTTTCGAACCATTTTCAATATTACAGAGCCACTTATTGGTTTTACGAGAAAATCGTGCTTGAATGGGGTGTTGACTGAGTGTTGCACTCAAGGCTCGCAGTAGATTTTAAGACATGGGACTGGTTAATGACTAATTTTTGGGTGACAAATCCCTGGCTAACCCAAACACTCCTAGATATACTATACTGTACTGGGGTCCATGGAGTACGTTGTACTGTGTGGAAACACATGGAATACGTTGTACCGTGTATAAGTCTTTGGACTACTGAACTGAACTGTACTATATTGATTAGCGGACGGGCTGGACTGACCCATCCCTCCTGAGGCGTATGACACTCGTGCACACCTGGCCCGTGAGGCGCGGGGTCACTGACTATGGCCATATGTCGACTGTATTGTTATTGACTGAATCCTACTGTTACTGAATTCACCTACCTAGTCTCTATTGACATTGTTTACTGATATTTGACGATCGTATTTTGATTGAACTGAATGAATGATTTACCGTACTAAACTGAACTATTTTACCGTACTAAACTGCACTGTTTATTGAACTGTTTTGACTGTACTAAACCATTTTGACTGTACTGAATTGAAATAGATTTGCTGTACTATTTACTGAACTGAACTATATTACTATACTATACTGAACTGAACGGATTTTACTTTACTGAACGGAATATGATTTGTACTGAATGAGTTTTTTTATATATGGTATAGATTGAATGTCGAATTTACTGATACTGTTTTAATTGAAAGTGAATATTTTACTGCATGATATGACATCATAAGCAAGTAGATAGTATGGTTGTCTACTGCTACATATTTTCCTTACTAAGCATGTTAGCTCACCCCTTTCCTTTTTACCTATAGATTATTTAAAGTAGGACAGTCTACAGAATTCCTGCTTATATTGTCGCCACAGCTCCCTTTTAGTGTAAAGGTATACATGTGTATAAATCTTTTGTATCTAAACTCTACTTTGCACAGTTATGTATAATGTACACATTGGGGATGTAAATAGTTGTTAACACAGTTAAGTAATTACATATTTATTTAACACGATAGAAATAAGAAGTTTACTGGATTATATGATATAAAATGAATGATAGATTTACTAACATCAACTCATAACCCAATCAATCATACTGAGTCGGGCCCTAAATGAGATAATTGCATGTTAAATATAAGTAAAGTAAGCAAAAAAAAAGGGGGGCATGACACAACTGAATCTAGGATTGCAAACGGGACATTTGATAGACTGAACATTGATTACTTTTCGAAATTCAAAAACAAAAATTTCAAGGCTAATTAAGCTGTCAAATCACAAGAAACTATAGTTCAAATTAAACCAAATACAAACTTAACTGATGATGAATTTTATTTCACAAGCCAACCCTCAAAGAACGCTAGCCCTAAAAAACTAACAAAACCTAAGAGCTCTCTAAAACACTCCCAGAACATGAATGATGGCAAACTTGTAGGAAAACACTCTGCAATTAGAGATAAGGTTTTGGTGCTAGACCATAAGAACATTAACCTAAAGAGGGCAATGGAAACACTTTATGAGATGAACCCCTAGAACAATTTGGAAAGAAGAAGAGATAATGCAAGCTTGGAACACCATGGTGATCAATATAGATGCCCCAAATCTTCAGGACCATCTCTTCTTTTGAATAAGAGCATCCAAAGTCAAACTCTCAAGGCAGTGAACACCCTCTTGACGGTAATACAAACAACTCTGAAGTTGGTGTACCTAGACATGGTGAGAATCTTGAGAATATCAAAGGACAACAAGATAGCGTTCCTATGCACATTGAGACAGATGGTAAACTCGATCACACTGCTTATCAAAACTCATCCCTCAAACACAAGAACCAAAGAGAGCTCAAGGTGTTGCTAATACCATAACATCATCATACGCCAAAATTAATACGCATGACTCCATTCGTGCAAGCCAAGATCATGCGAAACTAGTAAAGGGCTACTCTACTCATTCTTTCTTGATTTGTTCCCAATGAGGTTTTTTGTTAGAATGCAAGAGGGGTGAGAAGCCAAACTTTAGGACCACCTTCATGAAGCTTATCAAAATCAATAATCCAAGCATGGTTATTATTATTGAGATAAGAATCTCATGAGATAAAGCTGCAAATGTCTGTAAGTCATTAGCGTTTGCAGGATCCTTCAGATTTGACATAGAAGGTTTTTAAGGTGGTTTCTGATTGCTTTGGCACCCCTTGAAAGTTAATATCAACTTTGTTTATGCGTCGCCATAGGTTATCTATGTCTTGATTCATGTAAACCCTAACTCTCATGTTTCTTCTTTTTGCTCACTTACTAGTTTATAGATGATTTTAGTTGTTTATGCACGACCAAAACTAGAATTAGGACATAAACTTTGGAAAGAACTAGCAAACTTTGCGTGAACTAATGGCTTACCATGGCTTACAATGGGCGATTTCAATGAAATGGTTGATAATTTAGAAAAGTTTAGGGGTAGACCAACAAGTCAATCTAGAGTAAGATACTTTCAAGACTACAAGAGAGAATGTGGAATGATCGACTTGGGCTTTGTTTGCAATCAATACAGTTGGACAATCAAAAATCACCAGGGTCAAGTTATAAGAGAAAGGATACATAGGGCATGGGCACTTGAAGACCAGAAGTTAAAGTTTCCTAATGTGATCCTGTTCCATCTTACTAGAATCCATTTAGACCACTGCCCAATGTTGCTTGATACTAAACCTAATCCTCCCTGGTTTGGTAAGAGACCTTTTAGATTTGAAACGATTTGGTTCTCTCATCTCGATTACAAAAGTTTAATTGAGAATTCTTAGAATCAAGCTGATAATCAAGTTCTAGCGACAATTTCTCAATTCAGATTAAATGTGAGCAGTTGGAACAAGATAACTTTTGGAAATATTATTGCTAAGAAAAAAAGTTACAAGCTAGTCTAATAGGTATCTGAAAGGCCCTTATCGATTTCCACAATAAGTGGCTGATGAAATTAGAAGAAAAGCTAAAGGCTAAATATATTCACACTCTTAAACACGAAAAAGAGTTATAGGCCCTTAAATCTAGAGTTGACTAGATAACCTTTGGAGAATGCAATATTAAATTCTACCATATTAGCAATTAGCAATGTAGAAGGAACAAATAAAATTATCCAAATAAAAAATTCTACTGGCAACTGGATAAGTGAAGCATCAGCTATTAAAGCCTACATTATGGACCACATCACCAAGCTCTTTTCAACAGGTTTTGAGAATAGTTAATTGGACTCCCAAATTTCAAGCAGATTCGACCAATTGCTTTCATTAAAAGATTTGCAAATCCTAAATAAGCCTTTAACTTTCAAGGAAGTGATTAAAGCAACTAAAACAATGAAACCCCTCAAAGCTTTAAGCCTAGACAAGCGATACCTTATTTTCTTCCAAAGATGTTGGGACATGGTTGGACAATTTGTGTTCAATCTAGTGAAGAATGTCTTCTCTAATGGAATAGTTCTTGAAGCCATAAATGAGTGCTTCTTATGTCTCATCTCTAAAGTGTCGAATCTGGAGACGTTAAGTTAGTTTTGTCCAATAGGCCTTTGCAACACCATTTACAAGATCGTCACAATGGTCCTGGTCAACAGATTCAGACTAATGCTATCCCAGATCATCCACCCTTTATAAGCCAGTTTTATTGCAGGGAGATAGCATGGGATAATGTCAGTATTGCCCAAGAAGTCATTCATTTGATATGGAGAAAAAAAGGAAACAATGCATTTTTCTTGTTAAGATTGATATGAAAAAGGCCTAAGATAGACTGGAATGGAATTTCATTCGTGAGGTGCTCATTTTCTTCCAATTCCCCTAGCATTTCCACATCCTCAATGACCATTCTAATCAATGGGGAGTAAATGGACAAGGTCACTCCAACTAGAGGAATTTGACAGGGCGGTCTACTTTCACCCTACTTGTTCATTTTATGTATGGAATTTATCTCTTTCAAAATCCAAGAATCTTGCGAGGATAAACATTGGCAACCTTTACAAATATGTCGTAAGGGCCTCAAACTATCCCATCTATTTTACGCAGATGACTTATTGTTAATGAGAAAGGCCACGACTAAAACCTTTCATGTTATGCTCAATGTTCTGGATGATTTCTGTAACAAATCAGATCAAAACACAATTCTTCCAATTTTTTAATATTATTCTCTAATGACATGGAAGGTGCAGAAAAAAAGACTAAGCACAATTTTGGGTATTCCTTTACAAATGATTTAGGTAAATATCTCAGATTTTCTATATTTAAAAAACACAATAACTCCAATTATTTATTTATTGTTGATAAAATCAAATCGAAGTTTGCTGGTTGGAAATCTAAAAATTTATCATTGGCTAGAAGAACAGTGTTAATTAAATCAATGCTAAATACCATTTCACACCCCGTTTTTCTCTAAAATTCCTACAATTTTTTTTTTTTTTTGCTTTTTCATTTCACATACAGTTTAAATGGTTGGGCTATGAGTGTACATTAGTCCAGTCACTTTGCTTATCTTACTATCCGTTTTTATATCACGTTACCAGTAGGATCGACATTAAGTAAACTTTATACATACATATCACATAGCTATATTCGCATACGTTTACATCCATATACATTACTGGGCTTTTACATGTTCAGATACAAAAGTTATATAAATGTGTATACCTTCACATATGATGGGAAGATGTGAGATATAGTAATGCAAGACTACCGTCGACTCTCTAACTATTGTAAGTACTCTGTAGAGAGGGGAAAATAAAAGGGTGAGCACAACTAGCTCGGTAAGGAAAATAAGTAAGCAAGTAGATAACTACATTATCTACATGCTCATAATGTCAAGTTGTAAAATAGTCATTTTCATTTAAAACGGTAGCAATAAATTCGACATGCAATCTATTCAATAGATAACAAGCTTGTTCAGTGAAAAGTATGCTCGGTTTACAGCAAATCAGTTCAGTTCGGTATAGTAAATCAGTTTTCGTTTAGTACGGTAAATCAGTTCAGTAAACAATTTCAGTTCAGTTTCAGAATTACACAGTGCAGTACAGTTTAATTTCTTTTAGTCAGCTAAACAATAGATCAAGGCCCAGCCCATTCCTAGGCTATCGGCTGGCATCCCCTAGGGGCTTAGATTCCCCCCCTCCCTTAAGTTTACCTTGACTCAATATAAATCATGTTCAGCAAAGACTAGGCAGGAAGCATGGTTAACAATATAGGACATATGACTATAGTCAGTGATCCCAAACACCATTGATCAGGTGTACGAGGGTATCCAATTGCTTAGGGAGGGGGTCAATCCAACCCGTCGGCCAGTCAATTCAGTTAAGTAGTCTGAAGACTTAAGCATGGTACAACGTACTCCGTGTTATTTACACAGTACAACATACTCCGTAGACTTCAGTATTCAATCAATTAATGTCCAGTGCCTTTGTCTCAAAATTTAGTGCGAGTAAGTCAGTGTGACACATAGTCTACAAGAGGGTTCCAGCACGGTTTCACTCATAAAAGAAATAGACGGCTCAATTCCATCGAAACCGGTACTCAAAACGGAGTTCAGTACGCAAAATAGTGTAAAAATGAAGCAAGAGTGAAAACTTCTCTTTTGGTCACCCATCCATGGAATTGCTCTCACTCAAGCACACTTAACTTTAGAAAATGTGCAGTTTAATACAGATAGTAAAATCTTGAGCCAATTTATCATTATACAGTTATAAAAAGTAGCAGACAGTAAAACTTTCAAAATATGCAATTCATGTAGCGGTGCAATGCAGGTATATTTGCAGTGCAATTTAGACTGAAATAGGTGATTTTTTTTTCACTAGGCTTAAAATTTTGTCATTTCGATATTTACATATTTTATGGTATATTTTCAGTTAAATCACTTCAAAACATGTACGTATAGTTATCTCTAACTACTCACATAAATCCTTTACCTCGATATAGGTCGATTGCGCTTATTTTCCAATGATGTTAATTGCTCGGTCTGTTTAACTCCAATTACGTCTTCGGAGCTGTAGAATATCATCAATCACGTAAATTAAGCCTTATATACTCGTATATAAGCTAATTACGATAAAATTAACGTTTTGGGCCCAATTACTCTTATTGGGCCGAATTGCCTCTTAATGGGCCCAACTATATCTTAAGCCCAATTTAACCTTTCTATTTTTCCATTAAGGCCTATTTAGCTTGTTAGGCCCATTAGCATAACTTGGACCGTTCATGGCTTGTGTTCGGCCCATGGTTGCCGTCCTTTACACTAGCTCACTCATTGTGGCATTTTGTCGGGCACTTGGTGGCCATAGCCTATAAGCACCATTCACACCAACTTAAGTCATTTCTAGCTATTTCTAGCTCATTTAGGCATTTTCACAAACACTTGGCATGCTTGTCTTAACCATTAACCTAGTTTGTTAAGGCATTTTATCAAACACCTTATATTCATGCATGATAAATCCATTCATTCTTACAAATCGATTTCACCTATTTACACCATCATCATCTACATGTTATAATCATCACGAAACCACAACCAATTCATCAACGTGTTCATCATTACGCTACCATAACCATTCAACCATGCAAGAGTTCTCTAGGTTCTAGGTTGTTTTGCAATTCAATTTATACACCAATTTACTTCATAAATTCACTAGACTAACATATATAAGATTAGTGGAAAGAAAACTTACCTAGCTTCACTTTTCCACTTTGGCCGAAACTTCAAGGGTGGCTATGGCTCTCCAATTTAGCTTATTAGGTAATGGGCTTTGGATATGTTATTCTCCTTATAATATGGAACAACTTTGATGAAGGAAGCTTGTTCCAATTATGCTTGTAGGTAGGTGATTTCTAGAGAGACAAAGCTTAAAAGCTTATGTTTTCATAGTGGCCAAAAATTGCAAGGAAGAAGATGGCATCCAAGGCATGATTAGTTTATCTTTGTGTTTTAGCTACCTTTGGTAGCTAAAAATGCTAAAAACAGTTCAAACGATTGATTTTGAGCTCGTTTGACCCTCTTTTGGCATTTTCACCTGTAATGGCCCAACCCAGCCGGCCGTGACCTACCCCTCTTTGGACCACAACATCAACTGCTATGACATCATTACTCATTCGTACTGTTCGCTTTGGGTCCACTGACCCGCACACTAGTATCCGTGTAGCCTTACCACAATGGTACCAATTGCTTGGATTAATTGGTACCAAGTGTGTAAGAACTAAGACTTTAAGGTCTTAGGTTCGAACCATTGGGGATGCGAATTGGGGCAGTATTTCCCAATAAATTCGTGAAGGGCCTGTGGGGGTGCCAAAACGGACAGTAAGATTAAGTGAGACTATGGGGGCCACCTCTTGAATCCTGTGGGAACAAAGTGCCACACAGTCGTTAAATCACCACTCCAGCATTACCGGGACCAAACCAAACCAACTTCCTTTCTTGACATACCTATATTTTGATGTCCTTAGTCAATATATTCAGTTGGATTCGTCGAATTCCATCTGGTTTACCCCGAGCTCAGCATTGCTCATATTTTGCACTTTAAGGCATTTGGGGTTGTTACTTAAGTCAATTTGTCTTGGAATTGAAATATAACTTGTCTTAGGATTCACAATAACATAATCAATGTTTACAATGATGAATCCTTAAGGAATAGACACTGAATTTTAGGTCTTACATACAATGTCACGATCTCCCCTCCCGTGACCTACCAAAAACACCATAAATTTTTCACATTTTAGTTACCTCTTCTTCTGTCATAACTCAACACCAAACAATTGGGCTGTGATTCGATATTAGTCACCTCAACCACATTCATTCCATAACAAACATACATGTCAATCCAATTATCCATTGATTGTAAGTACTCTTTTGTTAAAAGTAAGCTCAAATACATAAATATAAATACTTATATATATACATCCCCGACCGTACATTCGTTTATATAACTGTGCTTTTACATTGTTCAGTACAAAACGTTTGAATGTGTATACCTTTCATAAGATGGGTATGCAACGGATCAAGGAATACCAGTCCTCAGCCGTGTCCACCTACTGTAAATGCTCTGTAGAGAGGGGAAATAAAAAGGGGGTGAGCTCACAGCTCAGTATGAAAAAAAGGCAAGCAAGTAGATAACTACACTATCTACAAAATACAATGTTCATGTCAGGACCCCATTCTCAATCCATGACTTAACCAAAAACCACTACAAATTTTTCACATTTTTAACTTACCTTTCCTCTCTTCAATGGTTGGGCTGTGATTCGATGTCAGAGTCCTCGCTTACCACATCATCCATTGTCAACCATACAAGTCAATATACTATTACTGACTGTAACTGCTTTTATTATACATGTGAGATTATATAAAATCTAATACAATTACATTCCCCATAATATATATCGTATACATCACTGTGCTGTTTCTATGTTTAGATATATAACCGTACAAAATCTGTATACATGGCGGTCGATAGGAACTAGCTGTGGACTCAGGAATACTATCCCTCGATAGCTCTCGCTCTACTGACGCTCTGTAGAGAGATGTAAAGAAAGGGGGTGAGCATACAACGCGCTCAGTAAAGAAATCAGGCAAGTAAGTAGATATATACACTATCTACTCAAAATAATGCTATGCCTTGAAAACATTATTTCCTTTACTCACTTTAAAAGCATGTCTTTAAATATAATATATATATATACTTGTACAGATTAAATCCCATGTACAGAAATCATGCTTTCTTTATCAAATGTAGGCATGTAGTGCAAAACAATGCATCGTATATAAATCATGCCTTTATGTAAATTATGCCATGTATATTTAAATCACAATAAATATGGCATTAAATAATTCACAACACAAAATCGGAGTCTGACCCATCCCTCAGGTCTGTCCGCAATTTAAATCAGTCAATCAATGTGATATATCATGTGAGACTCTGTGGTGAAATGTAAATAGTATCTTGGACTATGATCATATCCGAAATGTGAACCCAGGCCACACAGATCTCGGTGCGCGGGGTATCACTGCTGCAACGGGAGGATGGTCAGTCCACTACAGCCATCAGCTATACACAACACATGGTACAGCGTACTCCTCATGCCCCGGGCACGGTACAAAGTACACCCGTGGACACTACATCACAGTCAGGGTGCCTGCCATAAGTCTTAGCCCTCAAACCATGGAATATCATACCACATCTCTAATACCCTCATGCTAGCCATCCTCTCATGATGTGACACTCAGTCACATAAGAATGCGGCATGGGTTGGTAACATGTAAATAATATCACATACAGTGCGCGCCCTTGAGTGCGACACACAGTCGACACTACACTCAAACACTATTTCACATCACAAACTCAACTCTAGTGCGAGTAAACCTCCAGCAACTAGGTCAATGCATAGTTCATGTATTAAATCAAGTACGAGCAGTAGCTCCAGTACCATGCTATGCATAATATCATCAAATTAAGTACGAGCAATAGCTCCAGTACTATGTCATGTATAAACCATGAAGAATCGAGTACGAGAAACGCTCCAGCACTCTGTCGTGTATCTCATGTAAAACTCGAGTACGAGCTAATCGCTCCAGCACTCTGTCATGCATATATCATATAAAACTGAGTACGAGTAAGAACTCCAGTACTCTATCATGCATGTCATGGAAATCTAGTGCGAATCAAAATTCAACACTAATTTATGTGGAAAATATATGAAATCCAGTGCGAGTTTTGCTCTAGCACGATTCATTCTCACATAATATGATAGATGGCTCTTTAAAAAGGGATTGTTTACAAAATATTAAAATCAGCACTATAAAATGTGCTTATTTCACATCAACCTTAAAATGATTAGCCCATCTATTTATTTTCATACTAAACAGCAGTTAAACACTCACAATAGTAGTTTCCATGCTTTTTGCAACTTTTCACAAAAGTTGACTTTTTGACTAACTAGGGGCAAAATCATAATTTGCCACTATCGGGTCGCAATAATTATTATTCACTTTCTCTGACCCTCAGAGTTTTTAAGTGAATGTAAAAGCAGATGAAAAAACGTACAGGTATCTCTAACTACTCACAAAAGTCCCTTACCTGCAATCACTCGAGAAATTTCACTTTCTCTGCGCTGCCCGTTTCAGCAGTCCGATTTGCTTCTCCAATACTCTCTGAAGCTGCATATAACCATTTATCAGGTTAATTACACTTTTCCTACTGTATTTCACATTAAATACAGTTCATTTTCCTTAATGGGCCTTAATAATCCTTAATGGGCCTAACTATACTTTAAGCCCATTTTCATTTTACTATTCATTTTTGTTGGGCCTATTAGGCTTGTGGGGCCCATCAACTCTTATTGGGCTTGTTCTAGGCCCATTACACCATATTGGGCCTAAAATATTTGGGCTTGGCCCATTGGGCCTCTCGACCACATGCCATGACCGAGAGCTATCCATGCCTCGGTTTCACCATGGCATGCCATCCATGCCTATTTGTCTAGCCAATTCACTTAGGCATTTTCACAAACACTTGGTAGGCAACATTACTAACCATCATATAGTTCATTTAGGCATTTTATCAAACACCTTGATTGCCAACTAATTACATGTATTAATTAATCAATTTTATTAATTCTAATTACACCATAATTATTAACACATGTACATTAATCCATTTATGCCTTAAAATCATATGGACATAAATCAATATCCCATTGCTCACTCTCGGCCTAACCAACTTCATGGTGATTTAATATGTTTCAATGCTTAAAACATATATCAACATACTTAAAATCATTCATACATTAACATATATGAAATTGGAAACTAGAAAATATACGAATTGTTGTGTTCACCCTTTGGCCGAATCTTTGAAGGCTTTCGGTTTGCACTCTATGGCTCCTTGATAGCCAATTCCAACATATGTCACTCTCCTTTCAATTTGGAACAACTTCCATGAAGGATGCAAGTTCCAAATATGCCTAATTCCTAGTGATTTCTAGTGAGAGAAAGCTTGGAAAATATGTTTCAATGGTTTCTTCTTCTAGCCGAATTTGGTGTCATGAAGATCACAATGGTGTGGCTGAATTTATAAGCCACATACTTAGCCATTAAGCTTTACTTTTCAGCCATTAAGCTTGACTTTCCAAGCCTTAGCCATGAGTCACCTAATGAGTCACCTTATGAGTCATGGTTAGCTTTAACTATGGTTAGATATTTATCTCATGGGCTTTTCCATTTGGGCTTCTCGGTTTGGGCTTTCTTAATGGGCTTTCGGGCTGGAATTTTTACTATGTCTCGGGCCTTTAATTGTCTCAAAATTTGGCCAATCAATTGGTCCAACAATTTGGTCTAAAGGACCTAAGAATTTCGATATACGTTTAGTATACCTTAATGGGCTTTAAAATTTTCACCCTAGGCCCATTACGTTTTTAACCATTAAATTTATTCCGAAATCCTTCCGAATAAATTTTCCTTACTTTCGGGGATGATTATCTTGTATTCTGGCCAAGAATATTTTTTCTCATATTTTTCTCCACACTTAGGTTAATTTTTAACCATGATTAGTCAACTATGGTAAAAGTCTACTTTCTTAACTATAGTTGACTTTTTCCTTAATCATTGACTAAGTTGACTTTTTCTCAAAATTCTGAAAGTGTCATATCTTATGTCTTACACTCTCGTCTTTATGTTTCAACCGTTCCCGGTGGATAATTTCACCCGAAACACCTTTTCTCGCCAAAAAGGTTCATTTTACCCTTTTTAGCTTTTACTCTCGTTTTCTATGTTCGGGATTAAATCAAGCTGACTTTCCTTCATGAGCTCTCTATGCTCTCTCATTTTAAGTTCTTATTTTCAGTCAGAATGATTTAGATTTACTCGGTTTAGCCTGTGACACTTATAGTTCACATTAGGCTCTTTATGTAGCTTTTGCGTGTTAAATCATTTCACTAACACTTTAAGTCTAGTAAATACTCTTCTTATGATTCAACTATAATTACATAGTGTTCATACACATAGGAATCATAAGGAATAAGCTACAAAAATCTGGGTCTGACAGCTCAGGCCTTAAAAATCATTTCCTTATCGATTCATATATAAAGTATGTTTCTTTATTTGAACATTTATGCAATATAAACATATAGATATAAATCATCAGTTATGAAACTGAAAACATGCCGGTTTAATAATCTCAGCAGTTTATGCATAACATTTCATTTCTCATGTAATTTCATATAAATCACATTTTATCATGTCATTTCAATTAAATCAAAATAATATGGCATATCATCATGTTAAAAACATGGAAATCTGGGCCTTACCCATCCCTCAGGTTACCCTTTCCACACATAAAGTCACATGTTCAGATTATAAAATCATGTGATAGTTCATTCAAGAAATCTCAATTGAATGAAAAGAGATAGGCAACTACATGTTCCGAGATTATGATCATAACTCATTTTTCGTGATCTCAGGCTACACAGTACTCGGTGTGCGAGGTCTCACATTTGCTATAACGGGAGGTGGGTTAAATCTTTACCGTCAGCTCACAATTCAATCACATCGTATACTCATGGTACAGCGTACTCCATATGACATACACGGTACAAAGTGCTCCATGGACCCAATCTCAAGGTCGGAGTGCTTGCCATAAGTCTTAGCCCTCATACCTTGGATATACCTCATAGTCGGGGTGCTTGCCATAAGTCTTAGCCCTCATACTATGGATAATATTTTCGATAGCCCTCGGTCATATCTCAAAATATTGCGCGTGTGAGCATATAATCGGTGCGACACACAGTCAGCACAGGCTCCTAACACGACTGTTTCATGCTCTCTCTTTCAAAACCCGGTACATGCGAGTAAACTCCCAACACGACCACATACTCAGGTTTTATAAATATAGTGCGAGCAATACTCTCAGCACTATGTCATGTAAAATTGAGTATGAGCGATGCTCTAATACTCTATCATGCATCAAGCAATAAAACTGAGTACGAGCAATGCTCCCAGTATTCTATCATGCATAAATCGCATTAAAATTAAGTACGAGAATATACTAAAGTACTATGTGATGCATATCATATAAACTCAAGTGCGAGTATTCTCTAGCACCAATGGTTTTCACACAAACCCGATAGATGGCTTATTCAAATTGAATTTCACTCAATTAAATCAAATAGGCACTCAAATGTGTTTTTTCGCATATACATGAAAACATTAGCCATTCTATCAATGCAACTATATATATTAGTCACAAACATGCTTCTAAGGCTTTTTAACCTAAATTTGGATAAAACCACGATTTACCTTATCGGTTCCTATCACGACATTTCTATACACGGGATTTTCATGTACAATATAATAATCAAAATTATATTCGAAATACGTGTAGCTACCTCTAGCTACTCACGAAATTCTCTTACCTCGAATCATGTCACGTGACCTCACTTCCTCGATGCTGCTCACTTTCACAGTCCGATCAGCTTCCAATAACAACTTTGAAGCTGTTAATAATCATTCACATCAGTATACCTTAATATACTTGTTTTCACTTGCATGACTCTAAATCAATGCATTTAACTCCTCTCAATACCTCAATCTCATCATTTGTTCCCATTATGACATTTCACCATAATTCTCATATACCTATTTTCATTTCTTATCTATTCCAATTTATGTATTTCATAAAACCATTTTACAATCTTCCATACATACTTATTTCATCCTTAATTCCATGTTTACTCAACTTCCTCATCATTTTCTCAATTTCATGCCAATATCTAGGTCATGGATATTTTTTATGATTAAATTGTTTTCAGTAAATCAAACATACACCAATCAACTCACCAAGATACCTATATTGACATATGTGAAGTTGGTGTATTGAATCTTACCTAGCTTGAAATTTTCCTCTTTTTGCAAAATTTGGTAAAATCCACCTTGTTCTTTCAATCCTTCATTCTAACTTCTAGTTTCCAACTATGTTGCTCTAATCTTTACTAGAAACAACTTTGCTGAAATGAATCTCACTCAAACTACTTGAAAGATGAAGATTTCTGGAGTGGAAATGTTAGGTTACACTTTGGTTCATGAAGGGATTGTTGCTCTCGGGAAAATGAAGTACAGAGTCATGTATTTATAGAATTTTCTCTTGGAGATAGATCTCCTAACTACATTAGATCGATCTGCCCTGCACTTTTCTCTTCATAAAATGACTTTTTAAGCTTAGGGGATCGATATGCTTTTAGCATGAGATCGATCGGCTTTACACGGAACCTTAAGGAGATCGATCTAGCCTTGCTATAAGATCGATCTATTCCATCCAGAACCCTTTGGAAATCGATCTGCTTCAGCCAGAACTTGCTAAAGATCGATCTGTATTACTGAGGGATCAATTTGCTCTTATTGAGGGATAAATCTGCCTCTTGCAGATGCTGTAACATTGCATTTCCAAGCCATGAGATTGATCTTCCTTGCTAATGAGATCGATTTGCTCCTCTTCTACTGCAGTTTCTGCTGTATTTTTTCTCAAAAATCACTGTTACATTCATTTTTGATTTGCTTAACTACCCGTTTTGCATTTCATACTCATTTGCAACTTAAAAACATTAATTCCTTATGATTTATATCAAATGTGACTTGTTCGTACATCACAAAATCATAAAGAGTACATATTAAAATACAGGTCTTACAATCCTCCCCACCTTAAGAAATTTGGTCCTCCAAATTAGAACCAAGTTACTCTTCAAATAACTAGGGGTGTCTCTCTCGCATCAGACTCTCTAGCTCCCAAGTAGCCTCCTCTAAAGTGTGATGCTGCCATATAATCTTAACTAGCCCGATGGTCTTATTTCTTAAGACTTTCTCATTTCTATCCAGTATCCGGATCAGTTTCTCTACATATGTCAAGTCATACTTGAGCTCTAATAGCTCATACCGAATCACATGGTTTGGATCTGGATGATACTTCCGAAGCATCAAAATGTGGAAGACATTATGCACTCTCGATATGTCCGGGGGCAAAGCAACCTATATGCCTTATCTCCCACTCGATCAAGTATCTTAAAAGGTCCAATGTAGCGAGGACTCTGCTTACCTCTCTTCCCAAATCTCGCTATACCCTTGGAAGGAGAAACTTTCAGAAACACTGAATCACCAACTGCGAACTCAAGTGGTTTTTGTCTCTTGTCAGCGTAGCTTTTCTGTCTACTCTGAGCTCTCCTCAATCTCTCAACAATTAACTGTACATCCTCAGAGGCTTGTGTAACCAAGTCAGGAGCAAAAATATTTCTGTCACCCACTTCTTCCCAACGGATAGGGGATCTATGACTATACAAAGCCTCATTCGGTGTCATCTCGATACTCGCATGATAATTGTTGTTATAAGCGAATTCGGCTAGTGGTAAATGATCATCCCAGGAACCTCTAAAATGTAGCACACACGCTCTTAACATATCCTCTAGAGTCTGTATAGTCCTCTCTGACTGACCATCTGTCTAAGGATGGAAAGTGGTGCTCAAACTCAACTAGGTTCCCTTGGCTTCTTGAAATTGTTTCAAAAAGTGGGAAGTGAAGCGGGAATCCCTATCCGAGACAATGCTATTGGAATACCATGTAACCTCACTACCTCGTATACACACAATTCTGCTAATAAACTTAGAGTATCGGTAGCTCTCATAGCTAAGAAGTGGGCTAACTTCGTCAATCGATCAACGGTCACCCATATCGCATCGTGATTCCTCTGGGTCCTCGGTAAACCCATCACAAAATCCATGGTGATGTGCTCACATTTCCTTGTCGATATAGGTAGAGGCTGCAATAACCCTGTAAGCTTTTGATGCTCTATCTTTACCTGCTGACATACGAGACATCTTGCCACAAAATCTGTCACATCTCTCTTCATACCTGTAAGACCCGAAATTCAGTGTCATTTTTAAGAAGTTATTATTATAAATATGGATTCATGAAAATTTGATCAATAAAGAAGAAATAATTGAATTCTAAGTCCGATTGATCAAGATACAAATTTATTGAGAAGACCTGAAATTTTCACCTCGGGAATTTATTTCGAAAATATAGAAAAATATTTTCAAAAAAATAATAATAATAAATATATATATTTTTGAAGAAATAGAAGGAGAATATGATGTACATATATATTGGTCGAAATAAATTAAATACTATATATGTACATGTGTGTGTGGAAATTAATGTCTAAAATACATTATGATAAAATAATATTATTATAATAATATAAGATATTTTGGTATATTATTATTATAATAATATTATATTATAAGATTTTTGTAGTATATTATACTATTTTTGTATTATATTATATTATATTAAAATATAATATAATATATATTAAATAAAAATAGGAATTGAAAAAAAAAAGGTAAGAAACGAAACAGAGAGGATCGGAAACCCGATCCCTCTCTTTGCCTCTCATCGGAGGCCGACCGAGGAGGGAGACGACGTGAGGGTGACCGACAAAGGGTCAACCGGTACCGAGGGACAGCCTCAATGCCACCACGTGCCCCAGATCGCCGGCGATGAGGAGATCGTCGAGGGAGAAGCTGAAAGGGGGAGAAGGGAAATTCAATGGTACCGACACCGATCTGGCCAAAACCACCGCCAAGCGAACGTTCCCAAGTGAGGACCAATCGGCCAGAGAACTGACCGCCAGCGCCTGCAACAGCGAAAGGAAGAAAACCGACAGCGACGTCGAAGAGAGAAAGGGTCGAACCGACCACTTTTCGGCCAGCTGAGGCTTGGCTACCACCAGATCCATGCACCGCGAGTCCTCACGGATCTACTGGAAGTGGAAGTCGATAAGGAACCGGTCGACAGAGCTCCGAACGGCAACAGGGGGGATTGAACCGGTTCGATCCGGTTTAGCCAAGAGAGAGAAAAAAGAAGAGAGAGAAAAAAAGGAAAATGGAGAAAAATTCGGTGATGCCTCGAGATTAAGGATAAACCGGTAAGCGATCGAAATTGACTGATTTAATTTTTGAAAAATTTATTTAAAATTATATTTGATCGAAATTGACCGATTTAAATATATAATTGTGTAGCGCGACAATAGGCGACAAACGTGAGTTTGATTGAGCATCGATTTATGAGTCATCACAGAAACTCGGGTAAGTGAATCTCACTTACTACATTCATATGATTATACTGGTTAAATTAATCACATAAATTGTAAATTAATTCCATAGAAATTGCCTTACATTTGGAATTGAAAATCGACTATAGTAAATAAGAGGTAATGGGTCTCGGACAAGCCCAATAAGAGTTGGTGGGCCCTACAAGCCCAATAGATCCAACAAAAATGAATAGTAAAGTGAAAATGGGCTTGAGACAGAGTTAGGCCCGATTAGAGTAATTAAGGCCTAATAAGTGTAAACGGGCCCATTAAGTGAAATAGACTGTATTAAATGTGTAATACAGTAGGAAAAGTGAAATTAACCTGATGAATGGTTATATGCAGGTTCGGAGTTTATATTGGGAGCTAATCGGACTGTGAGATTGAGCAGCACCGAGGAAGTGAGGTCACGTGACGTGATCCGAGGTAAGGGACTCTGACAAGTAGTTAGAGATATCTGTGCGTAGTTTCAACAGCATTTACATTCACTTAAATTGTCTGAGGGACAGAGAAAGTGAATAATATTTATAGAGACCTGATATGGGTAAATTACGATTTTGGCCCTAGTTAGGCAAAAAGTCAACTTTTGGGAAAAGTTGTAAAAAGCATGGAAACCACGCTTTTGAGTGTTTTTTCCTGCTGTTTAGCAGAAGAGTAGATATATGGGCTAATGTTTTCAAGGTTGATGCGAACTAAGCATAATTTATAGTGCTGATTTTAATGTTTTGAAAATATCCTTATTTAAAAGAGCCATCTATCGAATTTTGTGAAAACAATCGTACTGGAGCATAGCTTGTACTTGATTTCAGATGTTTTTCACATACATTAGTGCAAGAGTATGACTCGCACTAGATTTATATGATATGCATGATAGAGTACTGAAGCATTGCTCGTACTCAGTTTTATATGATATATGCATGATAGAGTGCTGGAGCGATAGCTCGTACTCGATTTTTACATAAGGTTGCATGACAGAGTACTGGAGCATTGCTCATACTCGATTCTTCATGATTTACACATGACATAGTACTAGAGCGATTGCTCGTACTTGATTTGATGAGTTTTATGCATAGCATAGTACTAGAGCGATAGCTCATACTTGATTTGAAATGTGAACTATGCATGACCTAGTGCTATAGTGTTACTCACACTAGTGTTTGATATTTTGAGATGCATAAACAGTGTTTGAGCGAGGAGTCAATTGTGAGTCACACTCAAGGTGCGCACTGTAGCTTTTACGTGATATATAAGACATGTTGAAAATCGTGCTGATTGCCTCGTGTAGACTGTGTGTCACACAAATGAGTTACTCGCACGTGGATCTAGAGACATGGCTTTGAGTATCCATTGAGATAGGGTCCACGGGTGTACGTTGTACCATGCATGTGGCACGGAGTACGCTGTATCGTGTGTTGTTGTGGTGTTGTAGAGATGAGGAGTTGATAGCTGGCGTTTGTGATGGACTGACCCCCCTCCCGTTGCAGTAGTGATGCCCCGCACACTAGGTACCGTGTAGCCTGGGATCACCATTATAGGATATGGACATAGTCCAAGATATTATTGCATTTAGCCACCGAGTCTTGCATGATATATCACATGTTTTTATGATACGGGTAGACCTGAGGGATGGGTTGGAACCTAATTGTTGTGTTGTATGTTGTGAAATGCCATATTTACTATGATTTGAATGTAAATGGCATGTTTTATATAAAGACATTCTAAAATTATAAAGATGCATTGTTTTGCATGAATGTCTACATTTGATAACTCAGTATGATTTTAAGTACATGGGATTTCAAATCTGTACTACCGTTTTATCAGTTTTGATACATGCTTTTGAGATGAGTTAAGGAAATTGTATTTATCAAGGCAAAGCATGATATTCAGTAGATAGTGTGGATGTCTACTTGCTTGCCTGATTTTCTTACTGAGCGTGTGGTTGCTCACCCCTTTCATTTTCCCCCTCTCTACAGATCATTTTCAGTAGTTAGTGAGTGGCTGAGGACTTGCATTCTGATATCTGCTGCCTTTCCATTGAGCAAAAGGTATGCATACACACGTAAAATTTTGTATCTGAACTTATAATAACATAATGATGTAAACGATTGTAATACTGGGGATGTATTTATTTATTAATATAGTAAGCTCACTATGAGATAAAAGAGATTACAGTCAATAAATAGTTTATATTGACATGTATGTATGATATGAAATGGAGGACACGGTAAGTAAGAATGGTGTACTAATACCGAATCATAGTCCAATTGTTAGTAGTAAAATTGTCATAGAACAAAAGATAAGAAAAGCGAAAATTTTGAAGTGATTTTTGGTAAAAGTCGGTCGTGACAATACCTGACCATCAGTACACCTTCCGGAGGTTCTGATACATCTTGTTACTCCCCCGATGCAATGTGTACTTCGAAGAATGAGCTTCCGACAAACTCAGTTTCCTGAGCTCTGGGTCCTCGAGAACATACATTCTACCTCTGAACCTCAGTAGTCCATCAAAACTCAACTCAAAATCAGTCACTGTGCCACTCTGTATCTGACCAGTCACATCAATGTAATAGGGATCAATCTACTGAGCCTGTCTGATCCTATCCAATAGATCTGGCTCCAAGTATAGACTAGCAATCATATAGTCTGTATCCATGTCAGAAGGTACAACTCCCAAACTAGGCTAGCAAACTCCTCTAGCAACTCATGTTCCCTGACCATTATATACGATACCATCCTAAGGCTCTTCCTGCTCAAAGCATCAGCTACAACGTTATCCTGACCTAAATGATGCAGTATCTCACAATCGTAGTCCTTCAGAAGCTCTAGCCATCTTCTTTGTCTCATGTTCAGCTCTTTCTACAAGAACAGATACTTGAGGCTCTTGTGGTCGATAAAAATCTAAAACTTCTCTCCATATAAGTAGTGGTGCCATACCTTCAACGCAAACACTACTGCTACTAACTCCAAATCTTAGGTCGGATAGTTCTTCTCATGGTCTTTCAATTGTCTGGATCCATAAGCAACTACTCTCCCATCCTGCATCAATACACAGCCCAACCCCTGATACGAAGTATCAGTATACACTAAAAATCCTCCTGAGCTGGTAGGGATAGTGAGAATCGAAGCGATGGTCAATCGACACTTCAACTCCTGAAAACCCTTAACACAATCCTCGTCCCACACGAATGCTACACCTTTTTGAGTGAGACGTGTCAACGGAGCAACCAACTTCGAAAATCCCTCAATGAATTTCTGATAATATCCTGCTAAATCCAGGAAACTCCTGATCTTGGTAACTATCCTTGGCTGTTCCCACTGAACTACAACCTCAATCTTAGATGGATCCACTGATACACCATCCCTCGACACAATGTGTCCCAAGAACAAGATCTGTGATAATCGAAAATCACACTTACTGAGTTAAGCATACAGTTTCTGCTCTCGTGAGTCTGCGATACAATCCTGAGGTGCTTCTCATGCTCTTCCTCGGATTTCGAGTATACCAATATGTCATCGATGAAGACGATAACAAACTAATCTAGATATGGCTTGAACACATCATTCATCAAAGCCATGAAAGCTGCGGGAGCATTCGTCAATTCGAATGGCATAACCAAAAACTCATAGTGGCCATATCGGGTCTGAAATGCTGTCTTAGGCACATCTCCACTCTGAACTCTCAACTGATGATACCCAAACCTCAGATCCATCTTAGAAAAGACATGCGCTCCCCGGGCTGATCCAACAAGTCATCAATACGTGGAAGGGGATACCTATTCTTAATGGTAGCCTTATTCAATAATTTGTAATCTATACACAATCAGAGGCTTCCATCCTTCTTCTTCCCAAACAAAACTGGTGCTCCCCAAGGCGAAACACTCGGTCTGATGAAACCCTTGTCCAACAGCTCCTGTAACTATCTCTTAAGTTCATCCAGTTCAACTAAGGTCATGCGATATAGTGGTTTCGATATAGGTTCAGTACCAGGCACCAAGTCTATACATGTCAGACCCCGTATATATCTATGTAAATGAATTCATAAGTATGGTGATATACTTGTAATGTGAAGTATATGTAATGTAAGTCCGTAAGTTTAATGTACACACATGTAATAAGAGTTGTGATTGTACATACAAGTTACATTATGTATGAATATGAAGAAATGGACTTAAACATGAGAAGAATGTGAGTAGAATGGAAAATGAGTAGTGTGGTAAAATGGAAGGAAGATTGCATAAGTTATGCACTTTCATTTGGTTTATATCGTATACCTTTGGTTATACAAGGATTCCACACAAGTTTTAATAGGTATAAAGTAGGAATGGATGCCATTTTCAAGTCTCAAAGATGATCAGATGAGAAAATGACTATGGCAGCAAATTAAAGTTGTTTTAGTGTGAGAACCTGCATAAAACTGCAGTAAAATATGGAAATATGAAGGCCAGATCGATCTCATAGGATGAGAGATCGATCTGGAAGAGCCAAAATGCTCTTATTTTGAGCTATGGAATAGGACAGATCGGTCTCCAATGGAGCCAGATCGATCTCCTAAGCATTCTGTAAAATACAGATCAATCTCCCCTAAGACTAAATCGATCTTTTGAACCTTTTATAAAATGCAGATCGATCTTCCCCAATACCAGATCGATCTCCTTAACCTTCTGTTTGAAGCAGATCGATCTCAAGCCTCGACAGATCGATATCCTACCTTCAAATGTCGTGAAAAAGATGGATTTTAAGAGGACCAGATTGATCTCTACCCAATGCAGATTGATCTCATCAAGTAAATTCTACAAATATAGAGCACTTGGATCTGCAATTTTCTGATACAAAACCAATCTTTTCCATTTCCAACCTAAAACCTAGCTTCTCACTCCTAAATCCATACATTTTCAGTAAGATTTGAGGGAAACCTATTAGAGGCAAAGTTGTTCACATCAAAGAGAAGAACAACATAGTTTGAAGGTATTTCCCCACTTGTTGGATTGAAGGATCAATGTGCATTTTCATTTGGAGCAAAGAGGAAAACAAACTAGGTGAGTTTCTAATGCAAATACTCAAGTACATTGTTTGGATATTGATGTGGAGAATGATTTGGTATGCATAGAAATGGTAGAAACTACCTAGAGTAGAATGAATCCACCATGACCTAGAAATGGTCTAGTGTGAGAAAGTGAAATGTATTGAGATTAATGATGAATGGGGTATCTTGAAGTGATAATAGTGCTATGAGTATGATTCTAAGATGTTGTTAGTGAATAAATTGTGAGGTTTATTAAAAGGGGGTAAAATGTGGATTAAGGCATTGGTAAATGCATAGATGAATTATATTGACTAGTGAAGTCAAAATGCAAGTTAACAACATTAACTCAAGTGGTTTGGATGAAAGAATCGCAGCTCCCGAGGATACATCGGAGCAAGGCAAGCCAAGATCGCAAGAAACTAAGAGGAAGAGAGTCGCACTCAAGTAAATCAAGGTAAGGAATTCTGTGGACTCAAAGAAATATCTGTGCACAATTTGGGCGCTTAAACGTTTTGCTAGAATGCATGAGAAATTAGGTAACGAAATTTGGTGATTAAAGGGCAAAAGTTGGGTGTTTGAGAAATGTATATGAAAACAATGGCATAGCACTTTGGAAAATCATGTTTTATTGCTTTTTAGCAAGTGATTGGTAGGCTGACTAACATTTGAAATGATTTGCAAAAGAAATGAGTTGTTTTGGTTTGTTAATCATACTTTGCAAAGAGTTGAGCCACCTACATGGTTTTTCATGAGAATAAAAATGTGCTAGAGTATAGCTCGCATGAGATTTGATGTGTTTTATATGCATGAGTGCTGGAGCTTAGCACGCACTAGTTTTCACATAGATTTCATGCTGGTTTTGGCATGGTGCTTGGAGCATAACTCGCATTAGATGCCCACCTTATTTGTTGTCGTGCTTGGAGCTTCAGGTAGACTTGGTGTCAAGCTGATTAAATAGGCTCGCACGTGCATTTTGAGAATTTGACATGATTGATTAGCGGTGTTAAGAGCTTCGAGTAAACAAGAGGTCGTACCGATTAAATAGGCTCACACGTGTATTTTTTAGATGCGGGTCTATGAAGTACGTTGTACCATGCAGGTAGCATGGAGTACATTGTACCGTGTTGAGATTGTGATATGCCGTCTTTGGACAAGATCTGCTATGGACTGAGGGGTTGGATTTGACCCACCTCCCGTGCGAAAGAAGATAGTGGTGATATCCCGCACACCTGATCCGTGTAGTCGGTATCACAGGATATGGCCATAGTCCTAGAGGTTATTTCCCTTATTGAATTGCCTATCTAACATGTCTATTGATTTGTGAATAAATCCATGTTTGAAATGGTTTGTGGGTTAGGACAGTCCAAGGGAGGCTGAGTCCTGACAAGTGTTGGACTGTTTTGTGACAACGTTTGTTAATGGTTTTAAAGTACACGTACGCATGATGTTTAATTCCATGCTTTACTTATGAAATATACATGATGAATAATGTCATTCCTTACTTATAAAATATGCATAATGGTTCATGTCATGCTTTGAATTGAATTGTGTACTGAATTTTAATAACATAAATTCTTTACATACCATTAACACCAGCATGAACTCATATTTTGAGAAAATGATGAAATGTATGCTTTGAGTGTGGCATCACGATCACGTAGATAGTGCAGTATCTACATGTTCGCATGATTGCCTTACTGAGTGTATGGTTTGCTCACTCCCCTTATTTTCCCCTCTCTACAGAGCTTTGAGTATAGATTGAGAGCGACTGGAGGCGTTTCCTTTTTGGTATCCGCTGCATCCCATCGCATAAGATATACACACTTATGAGATTTTTGTATCTAAACTTTTCATAGCAGAGTAGCATCTTGTATGTAACAATTGGGGATGTAAAACAATTGTAAACACATGTAAACAACACTCTGATTTAATTATACAAGTGTTTACCTTACTTTAAAAAGGAAATTAAATTGGAATGGTGGAATGAGATAAACATTGACACACAGCCCAACTGTTGAGAGTATGGTTGTTCACGATCAAGGAAGGAAGATTAATAAATGATGCATGAAAATGCGAAAAATTTGTATGTATTTTGGTAAGTTGAGGTTCGTGACAATATAGAACTTCATCTCTCTGTCTGGTGGTAACCTTGGCAATTCATCCGAAAAGACATCTGGGAACTCACTAACCACAGGAATATCTGCCAACTCCGGATGTACCTTATCCGTATCAACTACGTACGCAATAAAACCTTTAATATATTCATTTCTCAGTCAGCATAGTACATTATTTATTGTAAACATAACTACTACTTTCATTTCTTTTCATCAAACTTTACAACATATTTTTCAGGGTTAGGAAACATAACTATCTTAGCATAACAATCTAAAACAGCATGGTTTGACGATAACCAATCCATTCCTAAGATTACATCAAAATCACTCATACTTAACAATATTAGATTGGTTGTCATATCTTTTTCCCCTACTCTTAACTTGCAGTCATTTAACACAAACTCCACTAGCTGACTATTATCCATAAGCGTACTAATTACCATCATCCAACTTAAATGTGTACGCTCTACATGTTTTGCTAACTTACATGCAAATGAAGGCGATACAAATGAACGTGTGGCACCATGATCAATTAAAACATGTGCTTCTAAATCATACATTAGGATGTTACCTCTAATCACATCCGACGAAGCATCAGTTGTGACCTGGTCCAAGACATGTACTCACCCTCGTCCAATGACTTGCTTCCCCTTCTCCTCTATCGTTGTTCTCCTCTTCGACGCAAACATATCAGCTGGAGCTCTCACCGGCTCTTTGCCCTTCTATAGGGCAATATCAATAACCTCTGGGCAAACTCTAGCCATATGCCTTGGCTTCCCACATCTGAAGCATAATCCACTAGAAACAGGACAAGATCTACTGCCATGGAATCTACCACATCTACTACACTGCTCAGTGGTAGGCCTCAGTCCTCCAATAACAACACCTCTTGCTGGAGCTATAGTCGGATATGTGGGAGATCTAACAGTCTTCTCCTATACTCTATCGATCTTTGGTCTCTTACCGAAGAGTCTCCTCCCTCCTCGATATCCAAAACCTAGGGCACTGTCACTCACCAGCCCCTTCCTGTCTCGGTCTCTACCCTTGATAACTGTCCTGAACTCAGAGACATTCCTCTCATAGTCTTGCTCGCAGAGTTGCGCCATGCACACTGCCTCATCATAGGTAGAGATGTCAAATGGAACCATTATAGACTATAATACTAGTCTCAGTCCATCAATGAATATACGGACTGATGGGCCCTAAGGGTATTACCGCAAGTGCACGGGTCGTACAAGTAATAATGGGATTTGAGTCCCGAGTTATCGTCCCACAGAGAAGTTGACTAGCCTAATTAAGTACCAGTTAATCTTACCCTAAGTATATCCTAGCAAATTATGAGATTAAGGTGGGTGATCTACTAATCGAGAATTGAAAATATCGAAAGCAATAAAATAATAAAACTATAAAATAAAGTAAATAAAATCGAGCAAAATTACTTACAGTGCTCAACGCAATTAAAATCAAAAACCTACAAAAGAAATTAAAACAGTTAAAACTAATTAACGCAATTAAGATAAAATGCAATTATGAAAATAACAAAGCAAGATAATTTAAAATAAATTAACCTACCTAAAATGCAATTAAACTATTTAATCAAAATGCAATTTAAACTAACCTAAGATTTAATGAAATAAATTTACCCCTAATTTAATTCTAAATGAACACTTAATTAACTATCAACCTAATTAAAACTAAGTTCTACACTATTAAGCAAGAATATTAATTATGCAATTTAATCAAAGACTCTAAACTAAGCTAACAAATTAAATAGGATTTAAACTATACTAACAATGCATGAAAATGAGTTAATTAACTAAAGTTGAATGCCAAACAAGCCCTTAGCAATTTAAACCATTCCCTTCAAACACTATTCATCCTTCCAAATTATGTTTCTTTTCCAGGCTTTAGGGTATGGCTCGGTATGCTGCTGTTGTCCGCTGGTCCAGGCTTGCTGTTTGCTCACGGGTTGTTGCACTCTGCTTAGTCTGTTCTCGGTTCAGGGCTAGACGGGGTCTGCTACTCCAGTCCCAGGTGCTCACGAGTTCCAAGTGCTCACGGGTTTCAGTCCTCTGGTCCGCTGCGTCCTGCTGCTGCATGTCCGTTATGTCCTGCTGCCAGGTCTGTCTCGGTTGCAGGTCATGGGTTGTCCCCTGCATCTTCCATGCTTCCTCTTGGTTCATCCTGCACGCAATACAGTCCATGCATAAATCGTGCACGTTTCCTTCTCCCGGCATTGTCTTGCCCACAACTGCACGTCATGGTCTGCTCTCGGTTTGCTCACGCAACCACTCTCGGTTTCAGCTTACTCTCCAGTCCAGACCTCTCCTATTGCTCGGGTGCTGCACACTTCCTTATGCAATCAGCAATGCTACAAAGAATGAAGATGAACAGTAATGGAAAACACAAAACAGAGGAGAACAGAGGAGGGCTCCCAGTTTCCAGGCGTGCTGCTGTCCTCTCGAAATGCTTACTGACGTTACCCTCTCGAACAAGGTGTGAATAGCTAAGATACTAAACTAAACTAAATGGAAGCAACCGGGAATCATTAAACCAAAAACAAAACAAAAATAAAACTACAAATGGTAAGCAAACCGAGAATCAAAAACAAACAAAATCAAACTTGAAAAATGAAGGAAAAATCGAGAAGAGCAAATGGAAATGATGCTATGCATTAAAGCTTGAAAAATAAAGACTGGAATATAACCAAACCGAGAACAAGGATGAGTAAATGAGGCTGTAAATCAACATGAAAAGCTTTGCATAAATGAAGATACATGAAGATGAACAGTAACAGTTAAATGGAAATTGATTTTTCGGGAAAAGCTTCTAAAGAAAATAAAAATTAAACTAATCTAACTAAACTACTCTAACTACTGCTACACTAACACTACTCCTACTCCTAAAAATTACATAACATTTTCAATTGTCATCCTTTCCTATTTATAAACACACTAGGGGTAAAATGATAATTTTCACATCCTTGATGAGTTGGAATTTTTTTGGCCACTTGTTTTGGCTCCTTGAAAAGATATTTCTATGTCATCAGTCTTCTTGTCCAATTGGATGTGCTAGGTGGCATGACTCGTGTTATCCACGTGGCTTAATCTCGATTTTAGCCCAATTTCGGTCCATTTTCTACCGAAATATTCAAAATTCATCCGGATTTGATTTATCTGCAAACATGAGAATTTTAATTAAATAAAGGAGATAATTAACAAAATAAATTGGAGATTTAAATAATTAATTAGGAAATTAAACACAAATAATTCTAAAAATATAGAATTATCACGGACCTTCCTAGTCTCGCTACTCATGGTATTGGGGTCATATCTACCCAGGGATATAAATATTGTCTTGTACTCATCCACAGACTGACTTCCCTGGCTCAACCTCAAGAATTCCATCTGCAGTCTCCTCTGCGTTGTGTCTGGGACATACTGCCTTCTGAAGGCATCCAAAAAAACATCTCAAGTGATCTCTGAGTGTCGGGCCCTCACTATAACCCTGGTGGACTTCCACCAATGCTCTACCGATCCTTTTAATAAGAACGCAGCAAACGTGACCATCTCAATAGTCGTACACTCAAAGAACCCATAAAGCTTCTCCATCTCTCCCAACCAATCCTCTACGACTACGGGGTCCGTCACCCCTCTAAATGATGGTGGTTCAAGCTTTTGAAATTATTATAGTCTATCCAACTCACAACCATATCGCAAAACACTACCGCCCTGTCGTGGAGTAATATGAGAAGGCGTATCCTGAACTGGTGGGAGTGTAGGAGTATCTGTAAGCTGTGGCGTTAGAGCTGGTCGTACAGGTGTACCAGGTGCAACTGCCTCTCCAAGCGCAGTCCTTGCATCCTGCCCCTGTCCTCCTGGCAAAGTCTGTGCTAGTAACTCCACTACGATCTCAAGGCGACGCTCTAATCTAGTGAAGCGTGCCTCGATACTCTCTGGTACCTGAGTGGGACCTGTTGTCTCATCTCGGGTCATAGGCCTACCTCTACGGCCTCAAGCCCTACCTCTAGCCCCTCTACCACGACTGGTATTAGCCATAATGGCTCAATCTCTGTATTTATAACGATTAATTAGTCTGATTCTCATCTCGTATACACAATTGTAACTGAACAAAGCATAGTACTATGGGGATGTACACTTTCCTAATTACTAATACCGACTTACATCAGAGCAACTCTACTTTGATACCATTTTGTCACGACCTCCCCTCCCGTGACCTACCAAAAACACCACAAATTTTTTGCATTTTAATTACCTCTTCTTCTGTCATAACTCAACCCAAACAGTTGGGTTATGATTCGATATTAGTCACCTCAACCACATTCATTCCACAACAAGCATACATGTCAATCCAATTATCTATTAACTATAAGTACTCTTTTCTGAAAAGTAAACTCAAATACATAAATACAAATACTTGTACATATACATCCCCGATCGTACATTCGTTTATATAACTATGCTTTTACATTTTTCAGTATAAAACGTTCGAATGTGTATACCTTTCGTAAGATAGGTATGCAGCGGATCAAGGAATACTAGTCCTCAGCCATGTCCACCTACTGTGAATGCTCTGTAGAGAGGGGAAATAAAAAAGGGGTGAGCTCACAGCTCAATAAGGAAATAAGGCAAGTAAGTAGATAATCACACTATCTACAAAATACAATGCTCAGGCCTTAAAAATCATTTCCTTATCGATTCATATCTAAAGCATGTGTCTTTATTTGAACATTTATGCAATATATACATATAAATATAAATCATCAGTTATAAAATTGAAAACATGCTGGTTTAATAATCTTAACAGTTTATGCATAACATTGCATTTCTCATGTAATTTCATATAAATCACATTTTATCATACCATTTCAATTAAATCAAAATAATATGGCATATCATCATGTTAAAAACATGAAAATCTGGGCCTCACCCATCCCTCGGGTTACCCTTTTCACACACAAAGTCATATGTTCAGATTATAAAATCATGTGATAGTTCATTCAAAAAATCTAAATTGAATGAAAAGAGATAGGCAACTACATGTTCCGAGATTATGATCATAACTCATTTTTTGTGATCCCAGACTACACAGTACTCGGTGTGCGGGGTCTCACATTTGCTGTAACGGGAGGTGGGTTAAATCTCTACCGTCAGCTCACAACTCAATCACATCATATACTCACGGTACATCGTACTTCATGTGACATACACAGTACAAAGTACTCCATGGACCCAATCTCAAGGTCGGGGTGCTTGCCATAAGTCTTAGCCCTCATACCTTGGATATACTTCATAGTCGGGGTGCTTGCCATAAGTCTTAGCCCTCATACCTTGGATATACCTTATAGTCGGGGTGCTTGTCATAAGTCTTAGCTCTCATACTATGGATAATATTTTTGATAGCCCTCAGCCATATCTCAAAATATTGCACGTGTGAGCATATAATCGGTGCGACACACAGTCAGTACAGGCTTCCAACACAATTGTTTCATGCTCTCTCTTTCAAAACTCGGTACGTGCGAATAAACTCTCAACACGACCACATACACAAGTTATATAAATCTAGTGCGAGCAATGCTCCCAGCACTATGTCATGTAAAACTGAGTATGAGCAATGCTCCAATACTCCATCATGCATCAATCAATAAAACTGAGTACGAGCATGCTCCCAGTACTCTATCATGCATAAATCGCATTAAAATCAAGTATGAGAATATACTAAAGTACTATGTGATGCATATCATATAAACTCAAGTGCGAGTATTCTCTAGCACCAATGGTTTTCACACAAACCCGATAGATGGCTTATTCAAATTGAATTTCACTCAATTAAATCAAATAGGCACTCAAATGTGCTGTTTTCGCATATACATGAAAACATTAACCATTCTATCAATGCAACTATTTAGTCACAAACATGCTTCTAAGGCTTTTTACCCTAAATTTGGATAAAACCATGATTTACCTAATCGGTTCCTATCACGACATTTCTATACACGGGATTTTCATATACAATATAATAATCAAAATTCTATTCGAAATATGTGTAGCTACCTCTAGCTACTCACGAAATTTTCTCACCTCGGATCACATCACGTGACCTTACTTTCTCGGTGCTGCTCACTTTCGCAATCCGATCAGCCTCCAATATCAACTTCAAAACTGTTAATAATCATTCACACCAATATACCTTAATATACTTGTTTTCACTTGCATGACTCTAAATCAATGCATTTAACTCCTCTCAATACCTCAATCTCATCATTTGTTCCCATTATGGCATTTCACCATAATTCTCATATACCTATTTTCATTTCTCATCTATTCCATCTTATGTATTTCATAAAACCATTTTATAAACTTCCATACATACTTATTTCATCCTTAATTCCATGTTTACTCAACTTTCTCATCATTTTCTCAATTTCATGCCAATATCTAGGTCATGGATATTTTTCATGATCAAATTGTTTTCAGCAAATCAAACATACACCAATCAACTCACCAAGATACCTATATTAACATATATGAAGTTGGTGTATTGAATCTTACCTAGCTTGAACTTTTCATCTTTTTGTCAAATTTGGTACAATCCACCTTGTTCCTTCAATCCTTGATTCCAACTTCTAGTTTCCAACTATGTTGCTCTACTCTTTACTAGAAACAACTTTGTTGAAATGAATCTCACTCAAAACTACTTGAAAGATGAAGATTTCTGGAGTAGAAAGGTTAGGTTACACTTTGGTTCATGAAGGGTTTGTTGTTCTCGGAAAAATAAGTGCAGAGTCGTGGAGATCGATCTCCTAATTATATTAGATTGATCTGCCCTGCACTTTTCTCTTCAGAAAATGACTTTTTAAGCTTAAGGGATTGATCTGCTCTCAGCATGAGATCGATCTGCTTTACACAGAACCTTAAGAAGATCGATCTGGCATTGCTATGAGTTCAATCTATTCCATCCAGAACCCTTTAGAAATCGATCTGCTTCAGCTAGAACTTGCTAAAGATCGATTTGCATTACTGAGGGATCATTCTGCTCTTATTGAGGGATCAATCTACCTCTTGCAGATGCTGTAACATTGCATTTTCAAGCCATAAGATCGATCTTCCTTGCTAATGAGATTGATCTGCTCCTCTTTTGCTGTATTTTTTACTGTAATTTTTCTCAAAAATCACTGTTACATTCATTTTCGATTTGCTTAACTATTCGTTTTTCATTTCATACTCATTTGCAACTTAAAAACGTTCATTCCTTATGATTTATATCAAATGTGACTTATTTGTACATCACAAAATCATAAAGAGTACATATTAAAATATGGGTCTTACATACCATCCCCAAATATTACATGCAAAGGGCTCATCTTCCAACTAAAACTTGTGAAAAGATCAATAGGATCACCCACAACTTTCTTTGAGGATCCTCAGATGATAGAAGAAAGATGCATATGGTGAGTTGGAAAACATTTACCCTCCCAACCGTAGAAGGAGATCTTTGTATCAATGATATGCATTACCTTAGCAAAGCCAATATGATAAAACTTGGTTGGAAATTCCTCATGGAACTGAAAAGTGTTTGGTTAAAAGTTTTGAATGCCAAATCCTTGAGAGACAACATGTTCATCAAAAAAGCTCTTTCTCCACTCTGGAGTGGAATATGCAGGATTGCAGATATCTTAGAGAAAGGCATCTGTTTGGTGGTGAACTCAGGTTGACAAACTTATTTTTGGAGTATGACTGGATAGGGCTTGGTCTATTAAGCAATATCCAGTTCAGTCCCTGAATCCCAATGATGATAAAGTTTTGGTAAGAGATGTTTATTTTAATCAAAAGGTTGGAGCTTTGAGTCATTAAGTGCCCTACTTCAGACTCTCATTGAACATAATATAAGAGCCATTCCCATTCAACTTGAAGTTATAGGACATGAGTCCATTTCCTGAAAATTTTCGTCCTTAGGTTTATTCTCAATTAGGTCCACCTATATGGTTGCTATATATCATTTCTCACCTAATGAGAAGTACTAGAAAAAAGTTTGAAAGTGCTCTAGATCACCAAAAATCAAGACTTTTCTCTAGCAATGCTTACTTAAAAAAATTGTCACTAGAAAAGAACTTACTTTCAGAGTTATGAACAACTCATCTCTTTGTCTGAGGTGCATGATAAGTGCTTAATTTGATATATTTATATTGTCTAATGATATTCTTCTAGCTATATTTTATGCTTAAAAGTGTTTTTCAATATTCATTTGATGTTTTAGGTGAAAAAATAAGCTTATGGAAGAAAATGGAGTTTAAATGACATGTTTAACAATTTCTGATCAACAGGAATATTTTGGTAATTTTGCCTATGTTCGAATTTTTAGGGAAAAAGTGACCTGCATGAAAGTTGTAGAGGACTTCTCAACCTTTCTAGAATGTCTAAGATCATCGAAATCAGAGTTCGTTTAATGAGTTAAAAGTCCTTGCAAAGTCAACACTAACAACTAAGAATCCTAATCCTAGTAGGAGTAGAATTGCTACAAGGATAATTGCTGCAATTAAATTAAAGCCTTTTTTAAGAGATAAATGCAAGGAGAGAAAGGATCCTAGAAGAGTTGGAAAAGCTATCCAACACCGAAAGATAAACTAAATATTATTCTTAGATAAATATTTGAAATTGTAATTAGAGTTTAACTCTGAATAGCATTTCTATCATTCCCTGACTATAAAAAGGGACCTTAGAGGGCTAATAGAATCATCAATTAGCTTAGTTTTGGTTTTATAAAGTTGTAAAACTCTTTTATTATTTTAAAAAGTCTCTTTTTATATTAAAATTTTCTATTGGCTAGTTGCTTTTATTCTTTATTAATATAGTTGCCTCATTTATTCTTTGCTCATGTTTTGCCAATTTCTTCAATTTAATTTATAAGGTTGCTAATTTGTTTATCTTTTCTTCTTTATAATAAGATTGTCGATTTCTTTTTACATAATGTTAAGTTCATGTTTTGTTTATTCTTTTTAATAATTTTGGGTTCTTTAATAACCTCTAGTGAGGAGTTCTCTAATTCAGTTAGTATGTATCTTTGATTAATCTTGAATGATTATATGTTGTGAGAAGCATGAAATTATAATATATCATTAGTTAAGTATCTAAGATTTTTCATAGCATTTTTTAATGATTGTTAGTTTAATTTAATAGGTTGCAAACTAGTTAGTTAAATTTAATAGTCTACTGTTAAATTGAAAACTTAAGTCCGTAATTACTTAATGTTTGAAATCACTTAGAGATAGAGGAAAATCTAAGTTTAAGTTAATCAATTCAAGTTTTTACTTTTGTTACTTAATTTCAATCAATATCTTTCAAAAATTCTAATGTTGCTACACGAAATATCTAAGGAGTTCTTTTTAGGTAGTTTAAGTAGTTAATGATTAATTATAGAGCTTGTTGTAATTAACTAAGAAGTAAAGGAAATGGTGTTAAAATTGTTTGCTATCACACTACGATTAAATGCTTAATTTAATAAAATTTGTAGAATTCAATGATAAGTATAAAATCCAAGATAATCAAGATGCATGCTAATTGAAACTTTTTATAAAATTTGTCAAAGCCAATTTCTTTAGCTTTTTTTTAATAGTTGCCATTTTTTATATTGTAATTTACTATTTTTAGTAATTATTAAATATAAAATCTATACTTTTTTGGAAACCCTCTTTCTTTTATTTTTCTTTCGTTCTTAAAACTTAATTGGCTTTGATTTAATTTCTGCAATATTTGTTGGATCCATCTCTACTCACTATCTACAAAATAGTTGTTTAGAGTATTTTATTTTCAGTACCTTCGACACGTACCAGTGCAGCAATGAGGATGAAACTATGATGTAACACATACCAGTACAGCAATGAGGACGAAACTATGATGTATTGCATTAGAAATTGTGAGCTTGTTAAAGTTGTGTGGCAATGAATCATTATTCTTGAAAACTTGGCTCATTCTCTTCTCATGGATTGCAACAGTTGGATTTTATCTAATATAGGGTTTGAGATGGATTGCTCGATGGAAGGTTTACCTTGGAAAATCATAAGAAATAATTTGGTCTTCAAAGATTTCAGGGGACAACAACTAACACTCTTAATAAGATAATTAAACACACCAAAGAGTTCTAAGTGATAATGAGCCCAAAAAATCAAGTGAGAAGAAGCATCCATGTCAAATTGTTTGGAAAGCTCCTCCACTTAACTACTTGAAACTAAATACTGATGGCTCATCCTTGGGAAACCTCAATAAAGCTGGAGCAGGTGAAGTGTTCTAGGATGCCTCTAGGAACTAGCTTTGTGGTTTAACGAGACATATTGGCCAAGCCACTAGTTTGTGTGCTAAGTTTTGGGCCTTTAGAGATGGCTTATGCATAGCTATTGAAAGATGTTACCATAAGCTACTGGTGGAGACAGATTCTTTAAGGGTGTGCTTGGTAGGGTAGAAAAATGGAAGGATGAAAGGATGGAAAGAAATGCGTGGAAAAGTAGAAAGAACATGATTTTTGTTAGTGCTTGATAGGAAAAAAATGTGTAAGGAAAGAAAATATGAAAGATTGTCATTTTCTTTTCTTGTTAACAAAACCAAATCATTCCAAATTAGAAAGATTAGTTGAGAAAAAATGAGAGATATGTGAATCATGCATGTATATTTACAAAATTATCCTTTATTTTTTAATTTTATTTTATTATCTAAACTAAGTAATTATATAATGGTAAATTAATATAATTTCATTTTCTTTCCTTCCATTTTTCAATTCTACCAAATAATGAAGGAAAGAAAATTAGGCTCCGTTTGGTTTATGAAAATATTTTCCCTTTTCATTTTCTCTTCTCCAAAATTTGGAAAACAAGTCTGTTACACGAAAATAAAAACTTATTTTTGAAAATAAAAATTATGAAAATGCATTTGGTATCTACATTTTCAAAAGAAAATTTATTTTAACCTATGCGAGTAAAGTGTCACGACCCAAATTACCTAAAAATCAGAGTAAATTTTTTGCTTTTCATTTATTATTTAATTCTTACATTTCTCTCATCATGACCATCCTACAAACAGTTGGGCTATGATTCGGTGTTAGTCACCTCACACTATTACCAATTCCATTTCCATAATCACATTTATATATCAGAGTTTACTATCCTTTGACTTTAATTAAATATATACACAATGGTATTTATAACTCTACATCCCCGACATGATTTATGTTTACAGTACTGTGCATTACATATTTAGATACAAAACCATATAAATGTGTATACCTGTCTCTTGATGGGAAGCAGCGGATACCAAGCATGCAAGTCCTCAGCCGCTCAATAACTATTGCGAGTGCTCTGAAAAGATGGAAAAATAAGGGGGTGAGCAAACCACACGCTCAGTAAGGCAACATGCTCATAATGTCATACCCTTAAAATCCATTTTCTTTTCATTAAAATCTCAAGCACAAATCATGTATGTCATCAATGACTTGGTTTATAAAACTGTTCGTGCATATATAAATCATATTACTTATGAATCAATGGCATTTTATGTGACATCAGTAAATCATACTTAGCATGAATTTTGTAACGACCCTTGACCCTTGAAAATCGGGGGATTTTTTTTTTAACTTAATTTACCCACTTATTCCCTTATTCACTTAGACTGTATTCCTGTTCAGTGTCAATCCTTAAACATATTCCATTTCATTTATTCTTATACAGGTTTCATCCCGACACATTACTTTCAATAGATGTCTGTGCATACAAACGGTCTGGTAAAGAGATAAGAGTGTATACCTCACGCATGTACAAAAAGTAGTCTGGGGAAGCTCATATCCACCAGCCTACGTCGTCTACGCAGCATTTATTAACTGTAATTCACTGCAAAAATCTGAGAGGTAGAGGGGTGAGCTTTTGGGAAAAAGCCCAGTAAGGTAATGCTCTTAAAGTAGTTCTGATATATAAAAACATTTGAAGTTGTTCACAGAACGAAACTTAATGCAATACATAAATTTCCATTTCATGCATAATCGTCATAAAGCATGCGTGTCTTTAAAACAAATAACATGCTTGACCATTTTACAACTTTTCATAAACCTTTCATGAACATTTCATAAATCATTTCGTAAACATTTCATGAATATTTTATAGTCATTTCGTAAACATCTCATGAATATTTCATAATCACTTCGTAAACATTTCATCATAGTTCATAATCATTTCGTAAACATTTCATGCATATTTCATAATCATTTCGTAAACTTTTCATGAATAATTTATAATCATTTCTTAAACATTTCATGAATATTTCATAATCATTTCGTAAAATTTTCATGAATAATTTATAATCCTTTCGTAAACATTTCATGAATATTTCATAATCATGAAAACACATATTCATTAATCATAGTCGAATTTCATAATCAAATCGAGGAGACTAGGCTATAACTAAGTCATGCGATACGTGTCATTCTCCGTAGAGAGTCATCATACTTATGGCCATGGTAAGTGGGCTGTAGATTGGATCAGGGTCGTACAGTCCTTTCGTAAAATATGGGTAGTATCTATCTTACTTACTTTCACTAGCACCTAGCTAGGACACGGGCACCAAAGGCACTCTCCGTGTGGGCAACATAATTGCGTGCTGCGCGGGCATGAGATACTACCGAAACATCATCATAAACCACCAGTAGCATGACATCTTCCACACAGGTCGAGTCAAGTGCTAAAGGGGCTTACGTACCGGCACCTAAGTGGTGGAGCCGGAACACCACAAGAAGTAACCATGCATGAAGCCTATAGTCTCAAAACATCTTTTCTCTTTTCGTAAATATTTTTGAAAACGTCAAAAGTTCCATTTCAAAGCGTAAATATGGGTTTTCAAGCCATCATAAAACTTTCAGGCATTTTCATAATTCGAAAGTTTATTTCATACATAGATGTTCTAGAGAACATTTTGTAAAATGAAATCATGTTTTGTAAACAGTTTCGCAAGTATGGAAGCATTGATAAATCATTTTAAATCATATGCTCTTTCATAAAATCATTTCTCAGTGAAACAAGAATGCAATATCAGAACTAAGTTAAGTAATACCCCTTACCTCGATTTATCGGGTATCTCGAATTCGAACGGTGACGTCTCCTAGTACCTCTTTTAATCCCTTCTACAATTACCTACACCGAAATTGTAGACTTAGCACCCTATTCATGCGAATTGCGTTAAAATCGTAATTTATCGTTGCTACTGCGTGTGTACATATTATTGTATATCCTTAGGCCAACACACACGTTTATATATTTCTTCACTATTTATATATTTGCTCCTACAAGTATTAACATATACCTTTATTATATACATCCACATGTATACACGCATAAATATATATTTATACATATATACACTCCTATATGTATATATATATATATATACTTTTATTGTTTTCATGTTTTCCTATCTTATATATATACATTCTTTGTATATACATATACTTGCACACATTCACCTTTCATATCCCCCACATGTATATGCACCTAAATAAATATATATATATATATATATATATATTATCATTGTTTTCCATTTTTCCTTATCACCTATGCATACATATTTTTTTCTTGTACAAATTACTAGCATACCCACTTCATTATATACACCTATTTGTACATGTACCTAAATAAATAAATATACATATATATTTAAATAATTATTCTGAAAATTAAATTGATTCCATTGACCACTTACCGACTTATTCGGAGCTCGATTCATCACAGAATTTTTCTCATTTTTCCTTTTTTTTCTTTTTCTTTTTCTTTTTTTTTCTCCTTCTTTTCCTTGCTGAACCGGTTCGGTCCGATTCAACCCGGTTCAGACCGGTCCGGTTCAACCCCGGTCCAACTTTCTCCCTCGCTGGGCTTTTTCGACCGGTTCTCCGCCGGCTTCCACCTCCAGCTTGTCCGCGGGGTAGTCCGATGCATAGATCTGGGGTCGGCTTCGCCAAAGCTCGCCGGAAAGTGGTCGGTTCGGCCTCTTCTCTCCTCCGGTGTCGGCACCCATTTTTTTCTTTCGATCGGCGTCGTTTCTCGCCGATCTGCGCCTGGATCGATGGCGTGGGTATCCCATCTGGCCGGTGGCAAGCGCTCCCACCTTCCTCAACCGTCGTTTCTTTCTCTCTCTCCTCTCTTTTCTCTCTTGGTCTCTCTCTCCCCTTTTTCCCTCACCGGTCGCGTCTTCTTCTCCCTCTTCCGACGCCGGTGATGGCCTCCGCTGCTTCCTCTCGCCGGTGGCAGCCTCCGATCGGAGAGCAGAGGGCTCGACTCCCTCGATTTCTCCCTTCTGCTTCTTCTCTTGTTTTTCCATGGCAGAATCGCGAATCGCGATTCTACCTTCTATTTCTTTTCTTTTTTGTTTTTCGCGATTCTGCCTTCTATTTCTTTTTTTTTTTGTTTTTTTATTATTATATTTATATTATATATTATATATTTTTTAGTTATTTATTTATATTTATTTATTATTTATTTTATTTATTTATTTTTTAATATTATATTTTATCAAAATATAATATAATATATAATGTACCCAAAATATTTAAATATATATATATTTAAATCAATTAAATATATATATTTATCTTATTTATTTCTTGGGTATTTTATTATTTTATTTATTTTATATTAGAGTTACAATTTTATTTCCACTTGTACGTTTTTACGAATCAATTTACAGGGAAATTTCGGAGATTTACAAATTTAATCAAAATCATGCATTTTTTCATGTCATATAAGACAAATCATGAATTTGAAATGAAAGCATGAAAAACATCGTCATGCTACCGCATTCAAATCATTTCATTTAAAACGCAGTATAAAATAACCCAAAGGGGTTAAGCATTTTATAATTCAAATCTCAACTCGTAAAACAATTCATTGTAAAACTTCGGTTATAAAACTACCTTTCTTTCAGGGTCACAAATCATAAAATCATAAAATCGGGGGCCTGACCCCTCCCTCGGGTCTACCATGGTCTAACGACCAATAGTTATATCATGTGAGACAAGTAGGTGATTATATCAGTAACATCGAGGACTATGGCCATATCCTAGTGATCCCTGGCAACACGGTACCTAGTGTGCGGGGTATCACACCTGAAACGAGAGGTGGGATGTCCTACCCGCCAGAACAGCATAACCCCAGGATTGCGAGGGCAAGGCTTGCTGCCTCGTGGCTAATGCCACTCCACTCCAACAATCCCCACGGTACAGCGTACTCCGCGTGATATACACGGTACAACATACTCCGTGAACCCAAGCTCAATCAGGGGTGCTTGTAATAGGTCTTATCCACCCATATCATCTTTGTCTCAGTATGCACGTGTGAGCATATCATCTCACTGTGACACAGTCTACAAGAAGCTCCAACACGGCTATATGCATGTCATATAAATCCCTGTGCGAGCGAAGCTCTAGCACGGCTCCATGCATATTCATGATATCAGAAAACCTTGTGCGAGCGAAGCTCTAGCACGGTTTCATAGAAATCAATGAAATCTGCGTACGAGCAGCGCTCCAGTACGACTTAAAATAATTATAAATTCAAGTAAAATCCACGTACGAGCAATGCTCTAGTACGGATATGTATAAAAACTCAATGAAAACCTCGTACGAGAAAAACTCCAGTATGGCTTTAAAATGAATTATAAAACCATATAAAACTTCGTGTGATTAACGCTCCAGCACGAATAAATGCTCAAGTAAATCAAATCTCGTGTGAGTTACACTCCAGCATGGCTTTATGCAATTTCATATCAAAACAGGATGCGAGCTAGGCTCCAGCATCTCTCAAGCATGTCAAATCATAAAAACTAGTGCGAGCAATCGCTCCAGCACCTTTTTATGCATATCAAGTCAAAACAAGTCAAAACAAAGTGCGAGCTAAGCTCCAGCACCTCTCATGCAATTCACAATAATAAAATCAGTGCGAGCAACCGCTCTAGCACATTTCATACATATGATGTCACACAAGTCAGTGTGAGCAACCGCTCAAGCACATTTATGCACACTTACAAACGCAGATATAGTACGAACTATATGCCAGCACTATCTGTTTTCATATAAACTTGATAGTTGGCCCGTTTTCCAAAGAAATGTCCATTTAAATATAATTAACACTTACGTAGTGTTATCATGTGAAATTCATGCAATTACTGACCAATCTATCGATTTGCTTTGATTAAAACCAATAAAATTCCTTAATCATAAAAGTCCTTAAATCATGCATGTCATGCTTTCACCATCCTTAGGTGAACTTCCCTCAATAGGGGTAAAATAGTCTTTTTACCTATTTGGAGTCCTTAAAATCTTTAAACTATTTTTAGGACCTTTGTACAATATCAATGTATACATACATAATCAGTGTATACAAAAGCTATTTAAAGTACGCGTAGCTACCTCTAGCTACTCATACAATTCCCTTACCTCATTTTCTGTACAGTCTAACCTTTCCACTGATGACTCGTCGCACAGTCTGATTTGCTTCCAATACAATCTTCAGAACTACAGATACACATTCATCAGGTCAAATATAATATAATTTAATTGTATTTTATATTTTCTGGGTTTAATTTAAATCATTGGGCCTGTTTACCCATATTGGGCCCGATTGCACCATAATGGGCCTTAATCGGCCTTAAGCTCGTTTTTCCACTTATTATTCACATTATCGAGGTCTATTGGGCTCATTGGGCCCATCGGTATTTATTGAGTCTCGTTCTAAACTCTCGAATAACTTATTTAATTATTTACGATAATTTATCTCTAATTCCAGAATTTAATTCATTTCATATGGAATTTAAATCCGTAATTTATGCGATAAATTTTAACACGTATAACGATGCAAAATTATCGTAAATAAGGGTTACTTACCCGTGATTCCATGATAGTACACAAATCGAGGCTGTCTCGAGCTCTCGGTTGATGCCAATTGTCGAGCTACACAATTTACATAATTTTTCGGGTAAATTTTCAGTCGAATATTAATCAAATTAAATATTTCAAAATTTAAATCGGTCGATTTGACCGCTTACTGACTTACCCATAGCTCGATTGCATCACTGGAATTTTTCCCCAATTTTTCCTCTTTTTCTTTTTCCTTTTTTTCTTCTTTTTCTTTTCTTTTTGGCTGAACCGGTTCGGTCCGATGCAGACCGTCGGTTCAGTCCAATTCGGCCGGTTCAATGCCTTGTCAATCGATTTTCCGTCGGTTTCTGCTGCCAGTGGCTCCGCTAGGTCGTCCGATGCACGGATCTGAGGTTGGTTTCGTTCAAGGCCGTCGGAAAGTGGTTGGTCCGGCCTGTTCTCTCCTGGCCGTCGGTACCCATTTTCTTTTCCGTCGTTTCCGACGCCGTCTGTCGGTTTCGCCGATCGTGGCCACCACCGATCGCGTCGCCTGCGCCTGGGGAAGCCTCGGCTGGGGTCGGTTGGGGCTAGATCGACGCCAGTCGCTGGGAAACTTCTCTTCCCCTCTCGGTTGCCTCGGTTTCTCTCCCTCTGCCACCGTTCGCTGCCGTTTGCCGTCGTTCGTGGGTGCGTTAGGCCGATGGTGGCTCGGATCTCGTTGGGCTTCACTCGGCACCTCTACCCAGTGGTCGTCCGTCGGTGAGGCAGAGGCGAGGTTCGGTTTCCTCTTCAGTTCGCGTTTTGCGAATTTTTCAGTTTTTTTAATTTATTTATTTATTTATTTATTTTTAATAATATTTAATCAATTAAAATATTATTAAAATTTAAAAATATCTAAAAAAATACTATTTTATTCATTTAATCCGTAAATAAATTTATCAGTCCGATTTTACCTTTTCGGTATATTTTTCGATTATTTTCGGGATCGTTTTTCGAGGCAAAAATTCTGGTTAACTCCAATAAATTCATATCTTGATCAATTTAACCCGAAATTTAATTATTTCTTTGTTATTGATCAAGATTTCTCAATCTCATATTTTTAATTAAATTTTCTTATCGAAATTATACCGGATTTCGGTCTTTTGACCGTTTTGCCCTTACACGTTTTCGAGAATACCTTTTAAATCATTTTTGCATTTTTAAATGCACTCAAAAATTTTTATTCATTCCCTTTTGCTCTTACGATAAAAATTTCGGGTCTTACAATAACGAAATTGAAAAAAGATAATTGATTTTTTAAATTTTAATCTATATAAAATAAAATGTAGATCATTTTAGAATATTTGTATTGGTAGTACATTAATTTAAGATAAGATATTGAAAAAAGAAATTGAAAAGATATGATTTTCTTTTAATTTTAATTTAATTTTAATCATATGTAAAGAAATTCAAAAAAATTGAATTTTATAATTTGAATATATATTTTTTGATGGACAATAATTTTAATATATATTGGTAATTTATGTGATAATAATTTCATCTCAATGATAGCAGTTTAGTTTATTAATCCTTACTGATGCTAAAACTGAAAAAAAAAATAAATAAATAATTGATATAAAAAATAATTGATTTATTTTGTAATTTTAATATATATATATATATACATATAAATATCTATATTAATTTTATGAAATTAAAAAATGATAATTATTTTTTTTTCTTAATATATGTGGTAAACCTTTGAATTATCCACAAAATATTTTACTTTTAACCAAAAACTTTGACTTTAATATATTTATATAAAATTTTAAAGAAATGATTCATAGAGTTATTTCAATTTTTACAAAAAATAAAATAAAATAAATTCTTGCGCCTCTTAAGAATTGAGCTCGAGTTCTTACGTATTTTAAGACAATACTAAAAAAAAATTAAGAATCCCTTATTTTTACATTTTCCAAATATTCTTCACATTTCTTAAAAAACAAGGAAAACAACATTTTTTTGTTCTCCAGTTTGGCCCATTTTCATTTTAAATTGTCAAATACTTGCTTTCCATTTCTTCAACCAAACATTTTGTCCTCCACATCTATTTTCCACGAAAATGAAAATGGGAAACAACTTTATTTTCATTAACCAAACACACACTTATATTTTCTTTCACATTTTTTATCTTCTCTACCAAACACACCTAAAAAAAATCATAGTTCTTATTTTTTTTTTTTTTTCCTTTCAATTTTTTATCTTTATATTTTTCTTTCTACCTTACCGAGCGAAGCAAATGCGGCAAGGTTCATCAGGGAAGATGTATATATTCTCCACACTAGCAGCTCTATTATTTCTGATTGCAAGAGGCTACTGCACGCTGTTGGATCAAGCCTAGGGAAGCTAACTCCTACGCAGACTTTTTAGCTAAGATGGGAGGATTTTCAACGTTTACTTTTGTCTTGTATGAGTCTCCTCCTGAAGGACTTAATCTTGATGTATGATGTTATGGGATATGGAAACCCCAATCTATGGTCTGTAACCCTCAAGGGAGTTATACTTTTTAATTTGTTATGTACTCCAATTCACCCAAAAAAAAAAAAAAAGGATGCAGCAGCAGGTAGACAATCTTTGTCAACAACTTAATAATGCTGGGGAGCATCAAGGAACAATGCCTAAAACAAATGTAGAATCACTATTGGATGAATCTTTTGGCTTTGGGAGTTCTTTGTTGACTGTGATTGTTGGATTTGCGACCAACATGTTGAACAATTTAACGTAAGAATTCGATTTTTGACAGTTGCAAGTGAATGATTATTTTACTTTTCCTTATGTGTCATCAATTTTTATGATGAAAGGTCATAGCTGTTTCTTTATAATTCTTTCTTTCTTAATTTGTTAATACTTGAAGATTTAAAGAGCATTTGAATATACAGTGAGAATAAATACTAGAAAGAGTAATTTGAAGTTTGTATTGTTCTGTTTTGACCATATGGAGCACTAGAGAAACCTCCCAAAACAATGGAAGAAATATACGTATTTATTTGCTCCATTTTCTACTTTATTTTTCGATATACTTTCTACATTAGTCATAGTATTAATAAAACAAAGATAATTATCATAAAAATATTATTTTTTTAATTTAAGATTATTTTTTTATCATTAATTTAATTAAAAATTATTTCATTTTTAAAATATTGAAAAAAAAATCCCAAAGCAAAGCTGGGGTCACGTACGGAGCCGCTTGGGGCTCAGTGGGAGCTCAAGCCCTCACTGACCCAAATAGAAAAATTTTAAATTTATATAAACAAATATTTATATTGTACAAAAATTTATTAATTTTTTTAGTTAAATATTTGATAGATGAAATTCAATTTTATATACTTTAGTAATGAGTTTTTAAAATTTAAAAAAAAAATTGATTTTACTATAAGAATGTTTGAGACTAAAAATGATAAAGTTTATTTAGTAGTTTATTTGTTATTGATATTAATATTGATTTTATCGATAAAGTTTATTTATTAGTTTATTTGTTATTGATATTAATATTGATTTTATCGATTGTTACTCTAATAATAAACAATACATTTTCAATAATTAATAAATACGTTAAAAACTTGTGTTCACAATCGAATCATAGATTATTGGTTGAATAATAATTTAATTGTGTGCTTTAAAAAAATGTTTCAAAACATTAATAACGAAACTATTATGCATTATTTTCAAAATATAAAATCATGTAAAAGATAATTAAAATATTTAATAATTAGGGATTAGATACAATAATTTTAATTTTTATTATCACTACTTTTATTATTGTTGATTTTTAATAATTCAATATATTTGAACGAAGCTCACACTAAAATGAAATTTCTACTTCGCCACTAGCTGGGGTAGCATTATAGCACTATAAATTCAAAGATTAAAAAGTGACCTTTGTAAGAATAAAAATAGAAATGGTATATGTACATACAGTCAAGAAAATCTTAAACACGATTATATTATATAAAAATGATATAAAACATTAACAGGTTAAAATTTAATAAAAATTATATATAAATTTAAAAAAAATTAAAAATATATTTTGTTGAAATTGCAATATTTTAATAATAAAATATTATCAATTATTCTTATATTGATTGGTCGGTTATTATATTATTTGTAACTTATGAATTAATGAAATAAATTCATCATTTTTATTTTATATAAGTTACAAGCCTATAAGTAAGAGAACAAACCTCAAATAAAGATACACTAATATACACTAATTTGAGACTACAAACATAATCCTTGGACAAGAGTAGGGTGTTTGATCTTAAAACTATATTTGCTCTATATATTAGTGCAGAACTGTAGAGTGTACAACGAAAATCAAATTGGATTGTTGTATCATGGAGACGACACGTTTAGAGTGTCTGTTATATTGGTTGATATAATTTTCACATAAATGTAAATCGTTTTAAAGAAAACGAAATCTGTGTCTCAATCTAACTTTTTGTTTCAACAGTAAATTAATTATTTTTATTACTAACAATTTTCTATTGTTACAACTTCTAGATCCAGCAATTTTAAAACGATTCATAATTCTTTGAAAAAATTTTCAACTCAAGAAAATAAAGATTTCTCTCCTTGGCAAAATATTGGAGAGATGTTTTTTTGTTTTAGGAAGCCATATTAGCGTATATAATTTTATTTTGCTTCATTTTATATTTCTTTCCAATGGATTCATAGTCTTTCTGAGTTTATCCACCAATCCGTTATAGTAATATTATCACATCAACCATTAATGACATTAAGGCTTAAACGTTTTTCTTAATAAAGAATATATAAAGTTTTAAACGTTTATATGTAAAATTCCTTTTATCTTTAAACATGTATCTTTTTATGGCATTGTTGTTAGCTATCATTTGCTGTCTGACGTTTTCATTTACACTATAACCATTTATATTTTTCAAGCCTTTAACATGGTACAAAGGAACATAGGTTTGATGTTAAGAAATATTTGTCTAACCTTGTTATATATTGCAGCCTTAGTAAGGCAAATGTTATAGTGCTGTTGATTGGAATAATATTATGTCACGCCCCGGAAGCGCGGAAAAATAGGGCTAATTAAAACTTTTTATCCATTAACTATGTTATTTTCCTGTCCATGTCTAAATTTAAAATCTTTTCATTTTCCAGGATCTCATTACATCACATACATTCTATATATATAAAATCATTTACAACTATTACATCCCGACTATGATATACAATAGTGTCTATTCTGTATCACATGTCTGGAATATAAGTAAGACTGTACCTCAAGGTTACGAAAGTATCTGATGAAAGGTCGGACTACCTTGTCAACGACCACAGTCTCATATGTGCAGTAGACTCGCTATAGATAATCTGGGAGATGAGAGGAGGGGGTGAGTTTTTCAGACTCAGTAAGAGATACATTTAAAATAGCTTTAAATACTCAAAACATGGTAAAACGCATGGTTTTACAAATCAGCATAAATATGTACTGGAGTAGAGATGCTTATATTTCATAAAAGCAGTAAAAACATGCTTAAATCATAAGTTTACACATCATGCATCCTTTTTAGTAAAACTCATATATAATATGCATATCAGGTCGTGTAAACATGTAAAAAGCATCTCAAAACTTAATCATGCATATCATAACATGCTTATCACTTTAAAGTGAAATTGTATTGTCATATGCACATTTCGTAAAACATACTCATAGCTACCTTTAAAATCTCATCATAGAAAATATGTGCTCAATAGCAAATCATAAAATAGGTAGCATGAAATGTGCGAAAACATATATATTATTCTGTCAATTCATCGTGTAGGGTCAGGCAATTGTCTCATATACTAGTCCCGAAGGACATCATACATCTGGTCCCGTAGGACAAAATCATAGTACTCATGGCCATAGCACAAGGGAGTCGTAGGACTAGATCAGGGTCGTACGCTGCCCTATCTCTCGTGCACCACTAAATGGGGACTATACGCACGAACTCACGTGCATCACCAAGTGTGGTCTATACGCACGTTTCTCATATCAAGTCAGAGCCTGCCCGTTCCCTGGCCGTCGGCTAGGTAGATCCTCGATCGTCTCCATACGAGATCGATCCCAGATCCTCTGACTTTCTTCATGTCATGCCTTTTTACCCCATAAAAATCATTTTGGGCCTCTTACCCAATTTATCAAAATCATTTCGGGCCTCATACCCGTGTATTAAAATCATTACGGGACTCTAACCCGATTTTCATAAATCATTACGGGACTCTAGCCCGTTTCTCATAGAAAATATGATTTTCATAAATCATTACGGGACTAGCCCGTGTAAATATGGAAAGCATAGTTATCAAAGTCAATTCTTGGGACTCATACCCGTACCGTGAAAATATAGCTTAGAAGCTGTTTTGGGACTTTAACCCGTATCATGAAAACATTGCTTTGGTAAAGCATTCTCAGGGCTCTTCCCCGTCTTTTCATGAAATGAAACCATGTTTTCTTTTTCATATTGAAAAATCACATTTTCATAAACATGTGAAGTAAAATGTATCTCATGCATGTAGCAAACACGTTGAAAAACTCGGGAAACGGTTTAGTTTCAGTTTCTAAGGCATTGCAGCATATTTCATAAAATCCGATTCAATTAACATACATCAAGTCATTGGTAAGGTAGGTGGAGCACTAACGCTACTCTAAATTATATCCCTTACCTCTTAGCGACTGATGTAGAGCACTTTCCTCGATGCTCGAATTTATCTCGTAAAACGTGTCGATAGACCGAGTTGCTGCAAAACAAGTTCAACTTATCACATATGGCTTAAGTTCATTTCAACATATCCAAAATATGTGATTATATCGAAGCTTTAACCAAAAGTTAACTTTTATCGATTTTTCTCTTTTTGCTCGGTTTTATCGATGTAAACCTCGTTTTAATCGTATTTAACTCAATAAATATTTTCCTCATATTTATTACTGTCGAGTTAGCTAATTGGGCCAATTTCTCTCTTATTGGGCCAAATTACACCTTAATGGGCCTTAATCCGTTTTAAGCCCGTTTTCACTTATTAATTCTTTCATCGAGGCCTATTGGGCTCATTGGGTCCATTAGTACTTATTAGGCCTTTTTCTAGACTCTTTGAATAGTCTGTATATCATTTACGACAATTTAATTAAAAATCTTGATTTAATCCACTAAATGCGCAATTTAATCCGTAACTCGTAAAATAAACTTTTTATGCGCAATAATTACATAGATTGTCGTAAATGAGCTTTACTTACCCGAGATTTTGCGATAGTGCGCAATTCGAAGTTCGATCGGGCTCACGTACGCGATTTATCATCGAACTGCACAATTTTATATATTTAATTTCGGGTGAATTTTCGATCAAATATAATTTAAATTAATTTCTCAAAAATTAAATCGGTCACTTTTGACCTCTTACCGACTTACCCGAAGTCCGGTGTATCCCCAAAAATTTTTCCTTTTTCCTTTTTCTCTTTTCCTTCCCTTTTTCTCCTTTTTCCCTCTCTTTTTCGGCTGAACCGGTTCGGTCCGGTTCAGACCGGTTCAGACCGCCGGTTTACCCCGGTTCGGCCGGTTCAGGGCCTCGCCGGCCGGTTCTCCGCCGGCTTCCATCACCAGCAGCTCCGCTGGGTCGTCCGATGCACGGATCTGGCCTCGGCTTCGTCCAAGGCCGCCGAAAAGTGGCCGGTCCGGCTGTTCTCCTCTTCGCCGTCGGTACCGTTTCTTTTTCCGTCGTTTCCGGCGTTTGCCGGCCGTTCTACTGGCCGATACTGCCACCAAACAAGTCGCCTGCGCCTGGGGAACGTTCGGCTCTGGTCAGTCGGGGCTGATCGTCGCCAGTGGCCGCCGAATCTTTTTTTTTTTCGGTTTCCTTTTCTCTTTTTCGTCGCCGATCGCGGCTTCTCCAGGCATATCGGTGCCGACGTTGGTTTGCCTGCCTCGTCGCCTCTCATCCGAGCCTTCTCCCTCGCCGGCAGCCTCCTCCGTTCGTCGGAGGAGAAGGCTGTTGCCTTCGGTGGTTTGGGGTCGCGCGACTGTCGCGCGATCCCAATTTCTTTTTTTTTTTTTTACTTTATTATTTTATTATTATTATATTTATTATATTTTATTTTAATCAAATAAAATATAATAAATTATACAAAATATCTTAACAATCATATTATCTTTAATTAATTTATTTATTTAATTAATTTAATTTATTTTAATTATTTCGGTGTATATTTCGGGATAATGTCCCGGGCGAAAATTACGAAAATTCGTAATATCTTCGTATCTTGACCAGTTGGACTCGAAATTTCATAATTTCTCCTTTATTGATCAAGATTTCCTAAATCCATATTTTTAATGAAATTTTCTTATCGAATTTACACCGAAATTTGGATCTTTGACCATTTTACCCTTCTACACGTTCGGGATTAATTTAGACCGATTTTCCTTCTCGGACTCACTATCTTTTCTCATTTAAATTCCGTATCTTTCGTCCAACGATTTAAATCCCTTTAATTTAATTTATGGTCCAAATAATGAACATAGTGGGAAAAATCCGGGTTTCACATATTATTTGCTCTATAATCATCATTTGCTAGCAGGTGGGCTAGTGTTTGCACTACGCGTTGCTGATTTCATTTTTTTATGGATTTGACATATAGTATGATGATAAGCTTATTAATCTTGTTGGTTTCATTTTGTGTTGGATTTTTAACATTCGACACATCGATTAGCACAAATGATTCCAATGGGAAGTCTAATATCAATGAGCTTGCAGAATTGGTTTTTCAAGAACGGGGAGTTGATAATTGAAGGGTGATTTTTATCAGAGTTGCAATTGAGACAACCTACTTAAGATGAAGAATTGATAAAAGTTGCGTGTTATTGATCAAGGGGATGAAATTAGACTATTAGTCACAATAAATTTTGTGATTTTTAGTCGTATTACTTTTGATGTTCGATGTCTATAGAGTATTGGTCAAATAAAAGACGTGATTCATAGTAGTATCAATTTTGATGTTGAATGAAATTAGACTATTTGTCATAATAAATTTGGCGATTCCTAGTAGCATGAATTTCGGTGTTGGATAAAATTAGGCTACTGGTAACAAAAATTTGTGATTCTTAGTAGTATGATTTTTTGTTATGATGGAGCATGAAAATGCTATAAGCTCTACTATAAACTCATTGTTGTGGCAAGAAAATTGGAAAAGTCTTATTTGTGACTACTACATGTTTTTAAATCTATATAGATTGTGTGACAAGTACTTGTGAAAGCACAACTACAATTGTTAGAGTGCATAACTATTATTATAATAATAAATCCATATCAATTGAAAGGAAACACATTATAGTGAAATCTCCTTTAAGTAAAGGAATTATAAGTGTGAAATAAAAAATCTTGGTGATTTTTTAAAAAAAATTTCAAAGAAAAGATTTGGTATACATAGAGAGGAATGAAATTTTTGCCCAAATAATTTTTGAAATCTCTTATGAGAATATCCAACTTAATAATCAGAGATTTTGAGAGTTAGGTTCAATAGGAAAATTGAATCATAAAGAGGTCATTAAAAAGATACACAATAAAAAACTTTAAACCTTATTTGTTTTATCCCTATAGTATAGTGTAATTGTCTTGTAACGTTGTAGAGTTGATTTTTTGAAAAATCTTAATGAAGCCTATAGCTCATTATGAGCAAAGTATATCAATTATAAGAGCACTTTTGATAGATTTCGCTTGTGTGAGTATTGGAGTTAGACTACTCCTTTGAAGCTTGGTTGGACGAGTTTCTAAATTAGTCACTAAGGGGCCGTTTGGTATTCAAGAAAATAATCACTTTGCGCTGCAATTTAATTGGGCGTAAAGTGATTACAACGTTTGTTATCAAGAAAGTTAGATGTAAAGTGATTGCAACTGCAATCACTTTACATCCAAAAGCTGCAAAGTGATTGCAGTCTAAGTAGGCTGTAATCACTTTACGACCTTGGCTGCAAAGTTAATTTTACCCAATTTTACATAAATTACCCTTTTACAAAAAACACAAAAATACTTTCGTAAATGTTATAGATAATTATCATATATAAAAAATATTTTATAAGGACTAAAATAAATTATTATGACATTCATTAAAAATAATAGATGAATTAAAATTTAAATCAATAATACATGAATTTGTAAATTAATAAATTTGTAAATTTAAATTAATAAATGAATTTGTAATAATTTACTAATTAAAATTTAAATTAATAATCATGAAAATTTAGAATTACAAATAATAAGCAATATTAATAATATAATTTTATATCATTTACATTTTCATTTTAATTAATTTTTTCATTGCATTAAAGTTGTTTTTTATAGTTATGGATATTTTTGGAATTTGACACAACTTTCCCAACAAAGTGAGTGGATACCAAACGCTGTAAAGTTACTTTACCTGCAATTTAAACATAACTTTACATTGCATACCAAACACTGCAAAGTTACTTTCTCAGTAATTACTTTCCCAGTAATCACTTTCCCAGCAATCATTTTATGCTGCAATCACTTTCCTTTAAGATACCAAACGACCCCTAAGTTCGGGATCAAGTACAAAGCTCAAACGAGCTGGCTTATAAGGAGCTCTTAAACACCTGAATTGTTATTTGTTTACTGCAGTACCTTGTCTCTCTTATACTAAAGTTCAACGTGCATGGCATACTATTGGCTTAGGAACAAGATCTGCTACTATACTAAGTTAAGGTTCAATGTGGTTGCACACCTTTATAATGCATAATAATTCATCTCTATCCAAGTTAATAAAAAATTACAATAATATGATTAAAAGTTTGAATATATTATTTTTTTACTAAAATGGAGAAAGAATTATTGTAACTGTAATATTGTAATAATAAATATTTTCAGTTATTTTGATATTAATTGGTCAATTACTATATTGTTTGTTACTTATGAATTAATGAAATAAATTCATCATTATTATTTTATATAAGTTACAAATGTGAGAGACCTATAAATAGGAAAACGAACCTTAAACAAAGATACACCAATATACACTAATTTGATAATACAAACATGATCCTTGGACAAGAGAATGTTGTTTGATCTTAAAACTATATTTGCTCTACATATTAATGTAGAATTGTAGAATGTACTACGAAGATAAGTTGAGCTGTTGTATCCTAAAGATGACATGCTTAATAATTTCAATAAGAGCATAAATCGTCTTAAAAAAAACGAGATTCATATCTTGATCCAACTCTCTATTATAAAAGTAAATTAATTCTAATTTATACTTTTCATATATTATTTTTGTTACTAACAATTTTCTATTCTTTCAACTTCTAGAACCAACATATTTTATTTAGATATGTTGACACGATAAATTTTATATTTTATGTGATACAAATATAATTTAACATATTGTAACTAAAATTTAAAAGTATGAATACAGTACAAGAATTGTGAGGTCTAGCGGTTTTTGCTATAAAAATTTCGTAGTTAGACAATACCGGTCCAACTAGAACGCAATTCTCCTAGCAACCAAACAAGACCCAAAATACTTCCCTTATCTACCTAAAACCCTACTTAATAGTCTTCCCCATTTCAGCTTCCGTGCCGGCGCCTTCAGTAAAACCCCCCCGCCCTCTAGGCAAAAGATAAAAGAAACTTCGAAGAACCCGAACCAAAGTGAGCCTTCTTCTCCCTTTAATCAGCGTTTATTTTAAGTATTTTATATGTAAATAAATACGTATGCTTAAGTTTTTTTTTTTTTTTTAATTTTTGGTTGTGCGTGCAGAGAAATGGCGGACAAGGCTGTTACGATAAGAACGAGGAAGTTCATGACCAACAGGCTGCTCTCAAGGAAACAATTTGTGGGTTCATTTTCTTTGAATTTCCTTATGAAAAATTTGAGCTTTCGTTTGTTTTTTGTTTCTAGATTACTTAATGCTGTGTTTGGTGACTGAGAAATGTAGGGAGAGTTTTGACTAAATGGGTATTTGTCGAAAATTTACAAGTTTTTTGGGTTGTCTCAGGTTATAGATGTTCTGCATCCTGGAAGACCTAATGTTTCAAAGGTATTTTAATGAGTTGTTTGTTTAAGGTTTTAATTTGATTTTATTTTTGTTACTGTTTTAAACTGGTCTAAGTATGAATTGAGATGTAGGCAGAGCTGAAGGAGAAATTGGCCAGGATGTATGAAGTAAGAGACCCCAATTCAATTTTTGTGTTCAAGTTCCGTACTCATTTTGGTGGAGGAAAGTCAACTGGGTTTGGGCTTATATATGACTCAGTTGAGAATGCAAAGAAGTATGAGCCTAAGTACCGCCTCATCAGGGTAATCACCACTCTTATCTTGATTTATATCGCAGTTTAAGTAATATCATTCAGATGAATGGTTATTTGTTACTCAATCAGATTTCCTTATAGAACTATGGTTTTTGACTAGTCTAGGTGAACAATTACTTGGTGTTGATTTATCTTGCCAAATAAATGGTTTGGACTTCTAAAGATCAAGTTTATCTATCACACTTAATTGTAAACACTGCAACTGTTTTAGAACTTTTAGCATTTGCAACCTTAATTTTGACTATTCTTTTCAAAAGAAAAAAAAAATAGTTTGTTACTAGTTCTAGGGACAAAAAGAACTGCTGTAGAAAGTGTGAATCATTCTTTCCAGTATGCCTTAGAATATGGATTAATATAACTGGGGAAGCTATCTTCTGCTTGTTAAAAGAAATGTAATGTAAGAGTTGCCACATTTCCTGTTATTTTTCATGGTGACAGTTTAGAGTTGGAGTAATAGAAATGCCTAGCTGTGTCATTGATATGTGGTTTCCCAGCATTGCCGTGGTTATCTAATTGGTTCTGTAAGGAATAAATAGCTGGTTCAAGAAATTAAATAGAAGAAGCAAGGCATTTATAGTTTGCGGGAAGAATTATTTGAGAACCTTTTGCCAGAACTACCAATTATTCATGTTGTGGTTCTAGTTGAATACTGATGATGTTGCTTAGTCTAATGACATGCTGATGGATGTCCGGTCGAATGATCAAGTCCTAGAGATAGTTTGTCAAATTGAAAGCTTGAAAAACTTTGTTAATGTTTGTCTTTTCTGATGCTAACTTAGATTAAATGGCTTTGTCTTCTTGGTAATTTTGTTCTATAAATTCTAGTTCGACCAAGAATTCATTGTAGATGGGATAGCTTTACTGTTTTATCAAATTCTGTCTATTTTGGCTTCTTGCATAAGGCTAGCCATGGTCTCATGGGTTGGTAATTGTCCTTTGATTGCGGTCATAATGTGGAAATGAGTTTAGAAAAGTCATTCTATGTCATGAAGTCTTTACCTTATATAAAGAGCTACTTGCATTGTATCAAAGGGATTAGTGTAGTAGCTGCCTAGCAGTGGATTCTTTATCATGCTTTGGGGGCGAGTAACTAAGGAAAATAATACCTTGAACTTTAATAATAGGGAAGAGTGTTATCAATTTTCACAACCTTCTCTCTTTCCCTCTTGCACTTCAAGTGACTGCATGTGCATTATAATGCAAATATGTGCCTTGTGCATTGATGTCGAAGTTCGTTTTTCCGAGAATAGAACGGGCTAGATACCAAGGTTGAAAAGTCTAGAAAGCAGATGAAGGAAAGGAAAAACAGGGCCAAGAAGATCAGAGGTGTAAAGAAGGTAATTAGGATGTTTCTTATCAACTGTTCTTTTCTGAATTTAATTTGTTTATTATTTGCGACTGAATCCAACCACTGTTCATTGTGCGCGTGCAGACCAAGGCTGGAGATGCTGCCAAGAAGAAGTGAGATCTCATAAATTATGAGTTAGTTTGTCGCACCAGTATAATTAGGCTCAGGTCATTTACATCCATCTCTTTTATTAGCTACTGAACTTCTAATGAATGCTGAGTTCTTTTCTTTTTTAATATCCATTTGAATTTTGTATTCTGGATCTACTCTACCTTTTCCTACGGAGATTTAATCTGAAAGAAATTTTTTGGGAGTTGAAAATTTATATCTGCATATGCACTAGTTTATATGTTTATATTAATATTTTAATATTTTTAAGGTTTTTTTTTTTTAAAGTTAAAACTGGAAAGAAATTCCCTTATTAATGAAATAATGTTATTTTTTCCTTTTGAATATCCAAATTGAATTGGTTAGATTTAAAAAAATCATATCGAAAGCACAGCTGGCTGGCCGGTAGTCTTATGTACTACTTACTACTTTGGTTAAGCGTCAACAATTTGGCGAAGCATGTTGGTTTGGTTACTTTCTGTGAGAAGAATGTTTAATTTCTTATTGATAAGTTGTTTGATGGAGCATCTATTTTAAATTTTTTAAAAATTGGCTAAAGTACTAAAAAAGTCCATGAATTTCATGCTTCCCTAAAAAAGTTCTTGTACTTTTATTATATTTAAATAAATCTTTAAAGTTTAGTTTATATCAATGCATCTTTATGGGAAAGATAATTGCTGTTAACTTATTTGCTACCTGGCATTGAATGATTATGTGGTATGATGACATAATTAAATAAAATTGAGTTGTGTTGTGACGTCTAGCCCAGCTGGTAGAGCCACTCAACCGTATTGTCCGCTTTGGGTTTGGCCTGTTGGCAGCTTGCGTTCGCAGGGCCCAAACCAAGGGCAGCCCTCATGGTTTTCTTTCGCGTCCCAGGGGATTGAACTCAGGACATGGTCCTTGAGAAATCACCCCTGGTACCATTGAGCTCAGTTCGGGCCCTGCGAACGCAGGCTGCCAACAGGCCAGACCCAAAGCGGACAATACGGTTGAGTGGCTCTACCAGCTGGGCTAGACGTCACAACAAAACATACCAGGGGTGATTTCTCAAGGACCATGTCCTGAGTTCGATCCCCTGGGGACGCGAAAGAAAATCGTGAGGGTTGCCCTTGGTTCGGGCCTTGCGAACGCATGCGCCATATGGACGGCCCACTCAACCGTATTGTCCGCTTTGGGTCTGGCTCGTTGGCAGCCTGCGTTCGCAGGGCCCGAACCAAGGGCAGCCCTCACGGTTTTCTTTTACGTCTGAGCTCAATGGTACCAGGGGTGATTTCTCAAGGACCATGTCCTGAGTTCGATCCCCTGGGGACGCTAAAGAAAACCGTGTGAGCTCAATGGTACCAAGGGTGATTTCTCAAGGACTATGTCCTGAGTTCGATCCCCTGGGGACGCGAAAGAAAATCGTGAGGGCTGCCCTTGGTTCGGGCCCTGCTAACGCAGGCTGCCAACGGGCTAGACCCAAAGCGGACAATACGGTTGAGTGGGCCGTCAAAATGGCGCTGTCTGTGGGACGGATCCACAACAAGTTGAAATATAATAATTCATAAAAATTAACTTCTAATTAATTAATATAAAGCAAAGAAACATCTTGAACTCGATAGATGGTTTAGTACCTCGATAGTCAGCTCCTCAACATCGACAGTTTTGCAACTTTCTCCAAAATCTCCACTTCATAGCGTTCAACCGGTTTAGCCAACTAGGCCATGTAAACATTTTCCTCTCGTGATGATTCAGTCGGCGACATCTTTACTATATCAATCTAATACCTGATCCTCTGAATTTAATAAGCTTCACTTATATTAAGCAAACATTGTTAGAATTTTTAATTGGTAGACTAATATTAATCGGTGAATTTAAGTTTTAATAAAACATGTTGATAATTTAGTTCTAATACGAAAACATGCAAGTAAGCTTAAATGAGTAATTTTGATCAGCAAGTATGAGCTTGTATGCATTTTATTGGGTCAGTGTGATGTGGTGATTGTGTAGATTTAAAATTTAATAGTCTTTAATAGGGGATTCTTAGATTTAATTATAAATATATGATTAAATCATCTCTTCATTTTTCAACGCATTAGTTTCTACCCATTGAGTATCACCTTAAAGGAGTAGAAGAGGAAGACTTTCTTATTAGAAACATAACTTCAACTTCTATAATGTCTGCTTAAAAAAGTACATCTAATTAAATGTTTAATATCTCCAGTGTTCTAATTGTTGTATAAGAATTAATTAATTAATCTTACATGTGGCATCAAAAGCTAGGCTTTAGGTAAAATTAGAACCTAAGGAAGTTTAAAGCATGTTCATCATAAATAAATAAATAAATAAGGTCATAAAGGGTTCTTTTGGCAAGGCAAATTCTAATCCTACAGAAAGAATTATTAAATCAAAACTTAGGCCTTTTACCCATTCAATAAGCATAAAAACCATCTTAATAATTTTTGTCAATTTGTTTTAAAACACAAGAAATCTGATAAAGTTTATCAACAAAGTTTTAAAGAATTTCTAAATTTGATAATCTTAAGTTCTTATGTGTTCTCGTTTAATTTAATCTCTAAAAACAATTCATTGTTGATTAAGTAAATGAATCAAAGGTTTAATTGGATCAAATTTCGAGTTTTGATTGAAAAATAAGAAGAAAACCCAAGTGGGTTATAAGTTGTTTTTCAAATTATGTTGTTCAATCAAATTGATCTTGAATTTTAGTGTTTTAATGTATTTTTCAGTCTGAGTTGGGTAAAATAATGAGTTAATTGAGTTTTCTTTTTCAGCAACAGTAAATTGAGTTTTGGATACATAATTTGATAAGAAAATTATGAAATGACATAGAAAATATGTGTTTGAATCGTTCAAAACCTGAATGGGTCTGTTTTAAAGATGTAAATGGGTAGTGTGTAAACGGGTACCCGGTATTACCTGCTCCGTTTAAGTCGGATTCGGGTACCGATAAACGGGTTTTAATCGGGTTCGGGTAGTAATTTCACTACCCGTGACGGGTTCGGGTAGGGTTCGGGTAGTACCCCTCGGATACCTGGTACCCGAACCCGATTAATGTAATCGGGTTATTAATCGGGTTCGGGTACCCGAACCCGGTACCTGAACCCGTTTATTTTTTGCTTACAAAATATAATTTTTAAGGTTGTGGGGATTTGAACATTTATCTTTTAAACTTTATACAATGAACTTGTCAAGTAAATCGTAACTTATATTTGACATAATGTGTTCTAAAAAATATTTATACAATAAAATTATGTGTCTAAAAAAAATTAGTAATTAGCATAACAAAAATAATTATGAAATTAAAATAATTGATTATACTTAAAATAATAAGTTTTAAAATTTTAAATATAATGTACTAAAATTAAATTTAAAAAAATTCATAATTAGTTAAAATGCAATTCTTACACATTAATGATTAGTCATTTGCATATATGATATCAATTTATAGTATATTTATATGATACAAATTGTATTTAAAATTGTAATTTTCAATTTTAATAAAACATTGTTGACTAAAAAAAATAATAATAAAATAAATAATTGTGAAATTAAATTGAGTTAATTATGCTTAAGATAATATGTCTTAAAATTTTAAATACGAGGTACTGAAATTGAAATAATAAAAGTTTCATATTTAGTTAAAATCAAATTCTTATATATATATATATATATATATATATACACACACACACTAATATAGTATTTGTATATGATATAAATTATACTTAAAATTGAAATTATCAATTATAGTAAAACATTTTTTAGTTAAAAAATTAATGAAACATTATAATAAAATAATTATGAAATTAAATTAGTAAATTATGTTTAAGATAATAAGTATTTAAATTTTAAATATAAACTACTGAAATTAAAATGATAAAAGTTTCAAATTTGATTAAGATGTAATTCTTGCAAATTGACCATTTACATGTATTATATATGATACTAATATAGTACATGTATATGATACAAATTGTATTTAAAATTGAAATTATTAATTATAATAAAACATTGTTTACTCAAAAAAATCAATGATTCAAATTAAAATTTTAAGTATATGATAAATTGATAACTTCATATTATAGTATAGATAATATAGTATTATTATAATATATGATATTAAAATATATGATCATTTTACATATATGATACTATAGTATATGTATATGATACAAATTGTAATGAAAATATTAATTATCAATTTAAGGTCTACATCTTTTTAATCATTTAATATTATTATCATTGATTAAATTAATTTACATTACATAAATATATCATAACTTCATAAGAAATCAAATGTATCAAATTAGAAATACTATGGTATATATTATGCACTCATAATGGTTTCAAGTTACTTGTTGAACTATTAAAGTTTGTTTAATTATGATGGAACATGTATGTTTTTATTTAATTTTATGTTTTTGATTTTTGATGTTAGAATAATTTTTTTCATAGTCGGGTTTCGGGTTCGGGTTATTAAACGGGTTGTCAAAATATAAATTGAATAATCGAGTAATTACACGGGTTCGGGTATTTAACGGATAGTGCAAAATTTATTAGGGTAGGGTTCAGGTAATTGTTTCAAAAATTAATCGGGTAATTATAGGGTTCGGGGTCAGGTAGTCCAAAATTAACGGGTACCCGCTCCGTTTACATCCCTAGTGAGTAGTCATCGAAGAAGGCTTAATCCGAACACTTTGGAGGCATTGATGTGTTGCCAAAATTGGTTAAGGAGTGACGTAGGAGGTAAATAATTTATTTGTTATAACTCTTTTTATTTTATTTGTTTCTTTTTCAAAAGTAGTCTATTATTATATTTTAGCTCAAGACTAATATTTTATTTATTTTGTTTGTAGGAGCATCTACAACTATGGATTCAAGTGACATTTTTAATAATGATGAAGAATGAAGATTTATCATGATTCCAATAAACTTCAAATATGTTTTTTAATTTTTACTTAAATTATGTTTGTTTGTAGTTTCATAAATATGGTTTTATGATTTGTTTATTTGCTATGGTTTCAAGTGGTTTATTGAATTATTAAAATTTGTTTAATTATGATAGAATATGTATGTTGTTGTTTAATTTTTATTTTTGATTTATACAAAATTAGATGACTTTTTTCGGGGTTCGGGTTCGGGTTCGGGTTACTAAACGGATTGTCAAATTATGAGTTGAATAATCGGGTAATTAATCGGGTTCGGGTAATTAACGGGTAGTATAAAATTTATTCGGGTAGGGTTCGGGTAGTATCTTAAAAAAATAATCGGGTTTTAATCGGGTTCGGGTTTTATAATTGTTAATCGGGTTCGGGTACCTCAAAATTAGCGGGTACCCGCCCCGTTGACATCCCTAGTCTGTTTTGATTCCTGGTGGGTCGGGTTGACTCAATTGAGTTGAAAAGATGATGAACATCATCATGCATGCAAGTCCCACTCGCGGGCAATGGCGCATGTAGTGCTGATGGGCCCATTTTCAGGCCCCGTTGATTTTACTTGAGATTTTTGTATTATTTTTTTTTAAAATTTTTTGAAATAGTTAAATATTTATTATTTAATATTTAAGTTAGTTTTAGAAATTATTATATGTTATATAGTTTTGGAAATTATTATATCTTATGCACATGTTTTTTGTTGTTATGTTTCATGATAAAACATTTAACATTGTTTGAAGTATAAATACAATATGTACTCTCCTTATTTGAATGAATAAACTTGTGTACTCTCCGCCTATATTTAGTGCATGATTAGATGAAAATTATTAGAAAATTGATTTCCTATCAAGTTCAAGACTTTGAGATTTTAAATGCACATACTAATATAAGGACTTATTGTGATACATTTGGGTTTCGTATCTCACAGCAGGAATGGTCTGTTGTATACATTAGGATTTAACCTGTCCATAGGTCAGGCATGTGATGCTCGGAAACACGAAAAATGGGCTATATTTTTTTTATATCATTTACTTAAGTTGTATTTCTATCAGTGTTAATTTCTTAATCTTTCGTTAATGTACCGAAATGCAGTTTATAATCGCAACCAGTCGATTTCAATTTCTTTCCTCTATTTATCAGTACGTCTATTCTCATTCACACACTTTACATATCCAGAATATACAGTAAGGTTTAAACTGCATTACAACAACTTTAGTTACATTCATATTTCTTATTTTACATCTCAAAACATTATTACAACATTGTCTATACTTTACAGGAAGTTTGGTAGATAAAGTAAAATATACGTTACTAGTACTGAGGATAGCTTGGAAGGGTTGAGTCTGCCTGTCCACGACTATTGTACGGCGGTTAAGGGTGACAATTTACTTAAGATAATCTGTGAGCTAAAAATAAAGGGGTGAGCTATTCAAGTCCAGTAAGACATGCATTTAAAGCAGTCTTAGCATTGAAACATGTGAATGCAAAATATTATGATATAAGCTTTATAAAATATCATGCACGTGAATATTAACCGAAACATATTTAGTTTCGAAAGTCAAGTCAAAGTACTTGTGATATCATAACTGGTAGCATGTAATTTATAAATCATGCATCTTATAAATAACGTAGCATGTAAATCATGTAACAAATATCCCGTAGGAAATCATTCACATAGCATATATCATGTAACTCATTTAAAGAGCAAATCAAGTCAAAGTACATAATATTTAAATCATAAAAATTAGTACTATTTCTTTCAAATAATATTGATTATTTTCATGGAGACTAGGCAGCATTTTCATTACGACAAGAGTCGTATTCATGTATGCATTTCACATAGGAAATTTGCATAGATGCTTCACATAGTATCGATGGCCATGGTAAGGGACTGTAGACTGGATCAGGGTCTTACAGAGCCCCTTGCCACTAAACATATATTTCCTTTAACGGAGAGTGACTTAAACATCGCACCGAGTGGTACAGATACCTGACGCAGTTCAACATGCACCATAAGGGACTAAATGTACACCATGTGGTATGAGCCATGTTCCACGACGGTCCAGACCCCACACGACAATTTAAGATAGCTCTCATAACTTACATATAGCCTCAGTCTCAAAACATTTCTTTAAAATCATTTTTCGGGTCCGTTCACCCATAAAATCATAGAAAATCATATCTCGGGTCCGTTCACCAGTAATTTCATAGAAAATCATATTTTTCATAATCTCTCGGGTCCTTTCACCTGTAAACTCATAGAAAATCATATCTCGGGTCCGTTCACCAGTAATTTCATAGAAAATCATATTTTTCATAATCTCTCGGGTCCTTTCACCCGTAAACTCATAGAAAATCATACTTCGAGTCTGTTCACCCGAAAATGCATAAAAATCATATTTTTCGTAATTTCTCAGGTCTTTTCACCCGTAAACTCGTAGAAATAATGTTTTTCATTTTCACATAACAAATTTTATTTAAAAACATTTCACAGATATCAAAAGTATATTTTGAAGAGCTCGTAAAATAGGGTTTTTCTTTCGGGTTTCTCGATTTTCGAGTGCATAGCAACTTTTCTAGGTTCGGAAGTATTATTCGTAAAACTAATATGCTTAACACATTTTTAAGCTGAAGTAAGGCAATTGGATACCAATACTACTTTAAATCACATCCCTTACCTAGTAGATCGTAGGGCAGCGTAAAATTATCGGGTCTCGAGATTACCTCGATTTGCTTGTCAAATTCTCAAACTACCCAAAATGATATCAATTCATCATATATAGATCAATTTCATCTTAACATATTTGATTTATCATCTCAAAGTTTGACCAATTTTGACTTTTCGGTCAACTTTTTCAGTTTTCTCAATTTTACCGATTTAATGCCGTTTTTGGCAAATTTCATTTTTCTAATTTCTCATTTCATTACTTCGTTAACCTTATGACTCATTCAAGTTCATAAATCATGCTACTCACTTTGTCAAATTTTCAATTCTTTCATTTTTCGGTTTTACGCTGAGTTAAGCTGTAAATCAGGTTTTCTTGGTATAAATTTAACCGTTAATAACCTTAGATCCATCAAATTTTCACCAAAAACACATCAACACCTTGCTTTCCAGACCTCAAATCATTCATAGAAATTAAATCATCCAAGTCCACTTAACTAAAAATCTTTCAACAACACCAAATAACAACATATATGAACTTTATCATCATCCATCAACTTTACCTCAGGTTTGACCAAGGTTGACCACGTTTCTCTTCCTCAAAATTGATCCTCAACTGTTATTTAACATGTATAGAGCTTAGAATCATCAAAAACTACAAGAAAACTCAGTCAAAGAATAAAAAATTCCAAATTCTTCACTTACCAAAAACAGGGTAGATCTGTCCACTGTTTTTTTTTTTGAGTTTTTCACTTAGAAAATGAACTTCTTTTTGGATTATTTTATATGTTATAGAGGACTTGATGAGGAATATTTTATCCTTGACTGACACCTGAATCTGGCTAGAAGGTGGCCGAAAAAATCGCGCATTGAGGGGAAAGGGAGGACGCCTATGGGAATGAAGAGAGGGGGATATCTCTCGGCCTAGAAGTCCTTTGGGGTTGATTTTTATGCCCATTGAAAGCTCCTTAAATCTAATTTCAGACTTTAAAAACTTGACTCGAATTGATGGCCTTAAGGTCTTTAAATTTGACAAACATGAGGGCTGGGTCGGCAGGCTGAAGGGGACAGATTTCTGTCCTCTTCTAGAAGAATTCAAGAAAAATTATTATAGTCCAATTTTCTCCAAATTTCCAATTCTCAAGTATTATACTATGTCTATAGTATGTTTCATAAAAATTTGGGGGTCACTTGTTTAAGAAAAATTACCCGATTGAGCCCATTTTGCGCGATTTGGTCAATACCAAGCAAAATGGCTTAAAGTTTTCAATTTACCTTAACAATTAATTTGATCCTCGAAACCACCATATTTCCACTTGATTTTGATTTATCAAGTAAATTTCATCTTATATAAATTTTCTATGACCTCAGAATAATTTTTGAGAATTTCAAGAATTTATTCCGGATTTATTCTCTTTTCCGAGTTCATTTGCTCGATTTAGTACAAAACCCGAACCTTACTAAATTTTTCACTTTCAATCCCTTAGTTTTCATTTCTAAACATCAATTCATACTCAAGCATGTAATTCTTAAGAAATCCTCGGGCTAAGAGCCTTACCTCGATTTACGTGCTAGTAGGTCCCATGTCACTAACCCGAGTGTTTCAGTGGTTTCGGGCCTGCATAATATTATTCCGAATTCTCAATTACTTCTTAGTTTTTCAAATAAGAAATGAAGTGGGAAAAATTGGGTTTCATATTTCTCCCCACCTTTTAGGAATTCGGTTCTCCGAATTCAAACTGGTCCATCGAATAATTACGGGTACTTCTCTCTCATGTGGCTCTCTAACTCCCACGTAGCTTCTTCTGTCGAGTGGTGTCGCCAAAGAACCTTTACCAGTGGAATCGTCTTAGATCGAAGTACCTTCTCTTTTCTGTCGAGGATCCGGATCGGTTGTTCAATATAACTCATGTCTTCATGAATCCCCAATGGTTTGTACTCTATGACATGAGAAGGGTCCGGATAATACTTCCTCAACATGGAAACGTGAAAGATATCATGTATACCCAATCACTGTGGGGGTAGAGCAAGTCGGTATGCAACGTCTCCCACTTTCTCCAATATTTCAAATGGACCAATGAAGCGAGGACTGAGCTTCCTTTTCTTTTCGAAACGTGTGACACCCTTTATCGGAGACACCTTTACAAATACAGAGTCCCCAACTTGAAATTCCAAAGGACGTCTTCGCACATCTGCATAACTTTTTTGCCTACTTTGTACTGTCCTCAATCTATCACAGATTAACTGAACACCTTTAGCTGCTTGTTCAACTAGTTCGGGAGCAAGTATTTTCTTATCACCTACTTCTTACCATGCAATCAGGGATCTACATCTCCTGCCATATAGAGCTTCATAAGGAGCCATACCAATGCTAGCATGATAACTGTTATTATAAGCAAATTCAGCGAGAGGCAAATGATCGTCCCATGAGCCCTTAAAATCTAGTGCACATGCCCTTAACATATCCTTTAAGGTCTGAATAGTCCGCTCGGACTGACGTCTGTCTGAGGATGATAGGCGATGCTCAAATTCAGTCGAGATCTCATGGCTTCCTGGAAACGAGTCCAAAACCTCGAAGTGAATCGGGAATCTCTATCAGAGGTAATACTCACAAAGGCTCCATGTAATTGTGCCACCTCTCGGACATACAGTTTTGCTAGCTTATCCAGAGAATCAGTGCTCTTAATGGTAAGAAAATGAGCACTCTTTGTCAGTCTGTCCACAATTACCCATACTGCATCATGACCTCTCTGGGTCCTGGGTAACCCAATAATAAAATCTATAGTAATATGCTCTCATTTCCAAGTAGGCATTGGTAAAGACTTAAGCAGTCCTGCTGGCTTCTGGTGCTCAACCTTAATCTGTTGGTAGACTAAACATCTAGCCACAAAATCTATCACATCTTTCTACATTCCTGTCCACCAATACACTTTTCGGAGATCATGGTACATCTTAATACTACCTGGGTGCATGGTGAATCAAGAACAATGAGACTTTTTCAAAATACTCTGTCTCAGGGTGCCATCATAGGGTACACAAATACGGTTCCAAAATCTTAATAACCCATCATCACTAACCGAGATTTCTTATTGCGATCTCTCCTTAGCCTGACTAACCATATCCAGTAATTTCTGATCATTCATTTGTCCTGCTCTGATTTGATCCAATATACTAGGCTCTATCTGTAGGCTAGCCATAAATCCCTCCTCAACCTTATCAACACTGAGTCTGAGCTCGACAAACTGTTCTAACAAGTCCTATTCTCTAATCATCATATAAGACACCATACCCTTTCTACTGAGGGCATCTGCTAACACATTCGCCTTGCCCGGATGGTATAAAATCTCGCAATCATAATCCTTTAGGATCTTTATCCATCTCCGTTGTCTCATATTCAGCTCCTTCTGATCAAAAATATATTTGAGACTCTTATAGTAAGTGAAATCTGAAAATTTTCACCATACAAGTAATGTCACCATATCTTCAGTGCAAAAATTACTGCAGCCAACTCCAAGTCATGAGTGGGATAGTTACGCTCATGGTCCTTTAGCTGGCGAGAACCATAAGCAACCACTCTACCATTCTGCATTAGCACACAGCCCAAACTCTAGTAGAAGGCATCACTGTAAACTGCAAATCCTCCTGAACTGCTCAGAATGGTCAAGATCGGTGCTGTGGTCAACCGACGTTTGAGCTCTTGGAAGCTCCACTCACACTGATCAGACCACTCAAATGGGATATTCTTACAGGTCAATTTAGACAGTGGAGCTGTAATTCTGGAAAATCCTTCGACAAACCTTCGGTAATATCCTGCTAATCCTAGAAAACTCTGAACCTCCGCCACTGTCCTTGGTCTCTCCCATTTTAATACTCCGTCCACTTTGGACGGATCCACAGACACCCCGTCCTTAGATACTGTGTCCGAGGAAGGCAATATGTTCCAACCAGAATGCACATTTACTGAATTTTCCATACAGTCTCTTCTCACGAAAAGTCTAGAGCACAATTCTCAAATGCTGCTCGTGCTCCTCCTGAGACTTAGAATAAATTAGTATGTCATCAATGAACACAATCACAAATTTATCCAAATATTCTCGAAAAACATCATTCATCAAATTCATAAAGGCAGCAGGGGCGTTAGTCAGTCCAAAGGGCATCACCAAAAATTCATAGTTCCCACATCGGGCCCTAAATCCTTAACTGATGATAACCCGATCTCAGATCTATTTTGAAGAACACTGAGGCGCCTCTTAATTGATCGAATAAGTCATCTATCCTTATTAGAGGATACTTATTCTTTACCGTTGTCTTATTTAATAGTCTATAATCAATACACAGGCGAAGACTGTCATCTTTCTTTCTGACAAACAGTACCGGAGCACCCCATGGAGACACACTTGGCCTAATAAATCCCTTATTGAGTAATTCTTGTAACTGCATTTTCAATTCCTCTAATTCGACTAATGTCATTCGATAAGGTGGCTTGGAAATAGACTGAGTGTCAGGCATCAGATCAATTGCAAATTCAACTTCTCTCTCTGGTGGTAGCCCCGGTAAATCTTTTGGAAAGACATCGAGAAACTCACATACAACCGGAACATCTTGAATACTTGGTGGTTCCCGACTGTTGTCAGAAATAAAGGCAATATAACCTTCATACGAATCATACTATTAGCAACTTTGTAGTTTATTAACCAATAATCTTCGTAAAATTTAACACCATGCACTTTATTTATTCTTAACAAAAGATACATCAAACTTTTCGGGTAAGAAGAAAGTCAGGGTCTTAGTGTAGCAGTCTAAACTTACACGATTAGCAGCTAGCCAATCCATACCCAAAATTACATCAAAACCAGACATATTTAATAAAATTAGATCTACTAACAACTTTCTACCTCCTACCACGATTTCAGAATTTTACATATCATATTCGTCAATTGATAGTCATGCATAGGTGTACTGATACGTAACATGGGATTTAAGGATTCAGGTTCTAAATGCAATTTACATGCAAATTGTGGGGAAATAAAAGAGTGTGTAGCACCTGAATCAAATCAAGCATGTGTGTAGCAATTACAGACCATAAGCGTATCTCTGATAGTATCGGAGGAGATGTCAGTTGTCTCTCTGTCTATTGCTCGCACATGTCCCTGTACAATGGGCCTCTTACCCTTCTCTGCAGCTGTTGCTCTCTACTGCGGGACCTGTCTCTAGGGAATTTGTACTTGTCTCTCAGGTTGTTTTGGTTGTTCTTGATGTCACGACCCAATTCCATTCTCTTTAACCGAAAATCACTGAAAATTTTTCGCGTTTTACTGTTACCTTACCCGGTCGTGAACTAAACTCACCACACACTGTTGGGCTGTGAGTCAATAATAAACACCACATCTCATTCATTCTCAATTAATTAAAACGATGTCATACATTTGCATTTAATCGTGTACTTATACGAATACATGTTTTACTGACATCTACATCCCCCATAATTACAACTCAAAAGAATACTGTGCTTTTACATTGTTTAGATACAAAAAGAATCACTGTGTATATACCTTTTAGCAATGGAGATGCAGCGGAGTCCAAAATACCACGCCTCAGATCTTACTGGGCTACTATGCACGCTCTATAGGGGGAAAAATAGAGTGGGATGAGCAACCACACGCTCAGTAAGGCAATAATGCAAGCATGGTAGATAACTACTCTATCTACATGCTGATAGTGTTATGCATAAATCATTTATGGTAGGAGCATGAGGAATAAAACTATGCCATGTGAATATACATATATATCATGTATCAAAATCATGTGCATTGGCATATAAAACATGGTAGAAACGTCATGTATAAATCATGTCATGCTCAATCTCATTTAAATTCATAAAAAGGGCAATTCATTAAGAAACCTCCTTTTTAAACCAACATCATAAAACTCTTTCTCAACACATAATTACCACCAAATCAACTCACAATCACAACCACATTTTCATTTCACAATTCACGCATGTGTATAAGAACTAGGTCACTATATCAAAAGTGCCTATGTGGACCATTACATCATAAATCATCCCAGACCACACGCATCCAGGTGTGCGGGGTATCATGCTGGCACGAAGATGGATTATCCCTCTCCAGACTTTCTCATCACATAACCATCATGAGGTACATCGTACTCCATGTGATATACATGGTACAGCGTACTCCGCAGACTCATATCGTGATTGGGGATGCCATCCTAGGTCTTATCTACCCCATACCAAGAGTTTTCCATATCCGTGAAGGAGAGCCTCCCTGCCGAATAGAGCCTCCCCGCTTAACAGAGCCTCCCTGCTTCCTCGGGCTTAAGGATGTTAGCTTAAGGATGTAGGGCTTAAGGATCCTTCCGTAAGAGAGCCTCCCCACCGAACAGAGCCTCCCCGCCTAACAGAGCCTCCCCGCCTCTTTGGGCTTAAGGATGTTGGCTTAAGGATGTAGGGCTTAAGGATCTTACCGTACCCATGTAGGAGAGCCTCCCTGCCTAACAGAGCCTCCCCGCCCCTCCAGGGCTTAAGGATGTTGGCTTAAGGATCCCACCGTAAGAGAGCCTCCCCACCGAACAGAGCCTCCCCGCTTAACAGAGCCTCCCTGCCTCCTCGGGCTTAAAGATGTTAGCTTAAGGATGTAGGGCTTAAGGATCTTACTATAACCATGTAGGAGAGCCTCCCCGCCTAACAGAGCCTCCCCGCCTCTTTGGGCTTAAGGATGTTGGCTTAAGGATCCCACCGTAAGAGAGCCTCCCCACCAAACAGAGCCTCCCCGCCTAACAGAGCCTCCCCGCCTCTTTGGGCTTAAGGATGTTGGCTTAAGGATGTAAGGCTTAAGGATCCCACCGTAAGAGAGCCTCCCCACCAAACAGAGCCTTCCCGCCTAACAGAGCCTCCCCGCCTCTTTGGGCTTAAGGATGTTGGCTTAAGGATGTAAGGCTTAAGGTGTAAGACCCGAAAATTCGGTGTCATTTTTAAGAAATTGATATTTAAAAATATGGATTAGTGTAATATTGATCAAAAATTGAGGAAAATAATTAAATTTCAGGTCCAATTGATCAATATATGAAGTTATTAGAATTTATCAAAATTTTTGTCTCGAAAAACGAGCCCAAAAATAGTAGAAAAATATACCGAAAAAGTAAAATCGGACTGATAAATTCATTTACGGACTAAATGAATTTAATATGAATTTTTGGGATATTTTTGGATATTTTAAGATTTTTATTATTATTTTAAGAATAAAATAATAATAAAAATATATAATAAAAAAAAATCTGAAAAAAAAAAAAAAAGAAAAAAACAGAAAACGAAAAAAAAAAAAAAGAGAAAACGAAATCTGAAGAGGAGAATATCGGGGAGAGAGAAAGAGGAAACCGAAGGTTTCGGTTTCCTCTCACCGGCGAGCCACCGGCGAGGCTGAGGAGCCGACGAGGGCCGGCGAAGGCTGCCCAGCACCGGGCGACTCGCCACCGGCCAAGACGCGCCGTGAATAGCCGCCGGCGAGGAGATCCGAAGAGGGGAAGGCCGCGGGGAAGAGAAGGAAATCGGACGGCCACCGGCGGTGCTTGGCTCCGATCAAGCCCAGCCGAGAGATCCCCAGCCCGAGCCCAACCGAACGGCGGCGGAATCGCGCCGGGAACCGGCCAGCAGCGCCGACAACGGCGAAATGGCCACTGAACCGGTTCGGACCGGTTCAGTGTGAAAAGGGACTGAACCGGTCCGAACCGGTTCAGGAGGAGAGAGAAAGAAGAGAGAGAAAAAAAAAATTTTTCATCGGACTTCGGGTAAGTCGATACGAGGTCAAAAGTGGCCAATTTAATTTTCGATAAATTTATTTGAATTATATTTAATCGAAAATTGGCCCGGAAATGAAAAATACGAAATTGTGCAGTTCGACGATTAATTCCGAACGGAAGCCCGATCGAACTTCGATTCGCGCACCATTGCACAATATTGGGTAAGTAAAGCTCATTTACGACAATTTATGTGATTAACGCGTATTTAAGATTTAATTTACGCATTTCGGATTAAATTTCGGATTTAGTGAATTATAGTCGAAAATTCGAATAAACTGTCGTAAATGATATTCGGGCTATCCAAAGAGTTTGGAACGAAGCCCAATGGGTATTGATAGACCCAATGAGTCGATAGACCCTGATGAAGGAAAATAATACGTGAAAAACGGGCTTAATACGGATTAAGGCTCGATTAAAGTAATTAGGCCCATTTAGAGTAAACGGGCCCAATTAAGTGAAATGAACTGTATTAAATGTGTAATACAGTAGGAAATGTGTAATTAATCCAGTGAATGGTTAAATGCAGCTCTAGAGTCATATTGAGAGTTGACCGGACTGCGAGATTTGGACAGCACAGAGGAAGAGAGGTCAAATTACGTGATCCGAGGTAAGGGATCTATGGAAGCTATTAGAGATAGCTGTACGTATTTTCATCATTGTTTACAGTCAATTAAATTTCGTATAGCGTATAGATATGAAATTTTTGGATAATACCCGAATATGGAAAAATTACGAAAATACCCTTAGACTCGGGAATTTTTGTAAATGCATAAAGTGCATGCAATCCATGTTTTCTCTGTGAAAAAGAGATTTTTGTGAAGCTAAAATGATAGACTGGCTTATGATTTGACTGTATGCATTAACTTGTACGTTTTTCTAAAAAGTGATTTGATTGACAAGTGATTTGATGGGATGTTTCCCTCTCACTTTGTTTTGCACCGTTTTGCATATTGCACTCGGTTTTGAGTACCACTGTGGTGGGAAATAGAGCCAGCTGTCTATTTTGTGTGTGTGAAATCGTGCTGGAGCATGATGAGATCTGTGGATTTATCCAGATCTGCTCCCACTTGATTTTGGTATTACATCTGTACAGACCATGCTGGAGCACTGCTCGCACTGGATTCTGTTGTGATTTGTGATTGAGATCGTGCTGGAGCCTTGTGTTGACTGTGTGTCACACTGACTTGCTCGCACTAGATCTGAGACGACAGGCTATGGTTGATAATTTATTTGGTTGGGGTGGTGAGCTGTTGACTCAGGCACCTACAACTATGTGGTAATTGTACCTGGTTCACGGAGTACGCTGTACCGTGTAGACAACATGGAGTACACTGTACCGTGCAACTATGGGGTGTGAGGATTGCGTCTTTGGACTCGGGCATGCTTTGTCATTGCTCTGTTTTGTGATAGTCCTTAGATAGGAGCCGATGGATAGACTAATCCCCTCCTCGGACTCAGAGACACCCGGGCACACCTGATCCGTGATAGCTTGTGGGTCTCGGACTTTGGCCAAATGTTCCATTGGATTTGTGTTGAAATCCCTGCCTAGTCTCATCTGTTTTATTGGTTTCGGTGATGAAACTAATTTTGATTTGACTTCTATGATGAAACCGTTTGAAACGAGAATATGATTTTAAAGTGAGTTTCAATACTGAACACAGAAAGATTTTACTCTGAATGAGTTTTGATATTCAGTTTTGGGCATTAAATTGCTATGTGTTTTACTATGATGGTTTTGTGAATGCCATGAGTTTTTCGGCATAAACCATGCATCATGAGTATCGTGGATAGTTTGATTATCTACTTGCTTTATAAATTAAGGAGAGTGTTTTGAAAAGTAAATGCATTTGTTTTACGAGTTGATAAAACATGCATTATGAGCATCGTAGATAGTGTGGTTATCTACCTGCTTTCATATATTTCTTACTGAGCGCGTTATGCTCATCCCATTATTTTTCCCACCTCTACAGAGCATTTCAGTAGAGTGTATAAGCTGCATCCATCCTATGATCTTTTACACACAGCTATCCAGCAGCATCGAGGTATGCACACATGTACTTTTGTATCTGAATAATAGTGTACAGTGATGTAGTCATGTTATATGAGGGATGTATATGTTAGGCAATGTAAACGAATTTTAAATTCTAAAATGATAATTTTATAAGCTTCCGCAATATTTGTGCCTGGGACGAAAGCATTGCCTGTTATGCATATATATATATAATATATGAAACTGAGTGAGGGATATTGACTCACAGCCCAACAATTGAAATGTGGTAAGTTCGCGAAAAATTTGTAGTGATTTTTGTAAATTTGGGTCGCGACAGGAGTGGTATCAGAGCAGTGTTGGTTTGATGTGAGTCAGTGTCAGTAATTAGAAAGTATACATCCCCATGTCACTGTACATTATTAGATACAATTGTGTGTACTGAGCTGTGGTTAAACTGAGAAATTGATTGTGTATGCGGGACTATTGAGATGTCTGACAGACATCGCCGCAGAGGAGAGAGTTCGCGTTCTCGGGGCCATAGAGAGAGGTTCGAGAGACGCAGTGATAGGTCTGTGAGACCTTGTGAATCATCATGTGATTATGTTCCATCAGGTCCACTGAGACTATTGATGCTCGTGTTACGAGGTTAGAGTGGAGTTTGAACACATTTATGAAGTTGTTCACTCAGGCTAACTTGACTATGGCTAGGTTAGAGAGTAGGCATGGTCCGGCTGCTCAGACGACTTATACTGAGCCGGCAGTTGCTCCTGAGACACCTGCGCCTACATAACCTGCACCTATGCCACGTGTTGGTAAGACCCCTATACCACCTGTAGTTCCACGACAAACTGGTGAGGATTCAGGGTTTGATTGTGAGTTTGACCGATTGAGGCAGTTTCGAAGCTCAAGCCTCCATCGTTCAGTGGGATCAAGAATCCTTTAGTAGCAGATGATTGGATTAACCAGTTGGAGAAGCTATTTGGTTTTCTTCGATGTTCGACCACTGAAAGAGTGGCCTTTGCTACATTCATGTTAAGGGGCGAAGCAGAGTATTGGTGAAAATTCGCCCGACCCATCATGAAAGTTATGTATATCAGTTGATTGACTGTGAGATCTTTTTGGATGCCTTCAGGAGGCAGTACATCCCAGCCACTGCTCAACGAAGATTACAGATGGAAATATCTTGGTCTGATTCAGGGGAATAGATCGGTAGATGAGTATGAGTCTCGATTTACATTTTTGGGAAGATATGACTTGAATACCATGAGCAGTGAGATGCGAAAAGTTCACAAGTTTATGGAAGGATTGAGACCTTCCATCAGAGTCAGATTTGCCCTATTTGATATCACGACTTACGAGGAGATCGTGCTTAGAGCTTAGTTGTGTGAGTAAGACTAAGAGATGCACGTCCTTGAGTTTGGTAAAGTCGTGAAGGGCAAGAATAGAGATCAGAAGAGATCAACATAGGACTGTAGTGTCCGAGTGGAAAGAGGTCGTTTGTTAGACGATCGAGAGTCGATGAGTCACAGGATAGGATGATTAAGCCCCCGGCGTATCAAGTCTCGACTTCAGCTAGGGGTATAGTGATTGGAGGACCCCGATCAACTACAAATCAATGTAGAGCATGTGGTAGATACCACAGTAGTAGGTCATGCCACGTATAGATTGGAACATGTTGTAGATGTGGCAAGACGAGACATATGATAAAAGATTGCCTAGAGTTGGCTGAGATAGCCTCACAGAAGGGTAAAGAGTCAGAGAAGGATACAGCTAGTACTTCTGCCCAGAAGAGGAGGGCTACAGCTGAAAAGAAGGATGAAAACCTCTGACTGTGAAGAGATTACCGGTTGTTGAATAAGGCGATCATTAAGAACAAGTACCATATTCCAAGTATTGATGATCTATTGGATCAACTTCAAGGAGCACAGATCTTTTTCAAGATCGATCTGAGGTCTGGGTACCATCAGTTGAGAATCCGGAGTGGAGATGTACCCAAGACAGTTTTCATAACCGTTATGGACATTATGAATTCTTGGTTATGCCTTTCAAGCTAACGAATGCTCATACAGCTTTTATGGTATTGATGAATGGAGTGTTCAATCCATACTTGGATCTATTTGTCATAGTGTTTATAGATGACATTCTGGTGTATTGAAGTCTAGGGAAGAGCATAAATAGCATCTAAGCAATGTGCTACAAACCCTCAGAGAGAGAAAGCTATATGCGAAGCTCAGTAAGTGTGATTTCTGGTTGGAACTGATATCATTTTTGGGTTTGGCTGGATGTTACCGCCAATTTGTAGGAAGTTTTCTCTAAATTGGCTGCTATATTGACACGTCTCACTCGAAAGAATGTTGCAATTGAGTGAGACAGTGTATGTGAGAAGAGTTTTCAGGAATTAAACTAGTGATTGACCACTGCGTCGATTTTCACTATTCTGACCAGCTCAGGAGATTTCTCTGAATATAGAGACACCTCGGGACAAGGACTGGGCTGTGTATTGATGTAAAACGGGAAGATAACTGCTTATAGATCCAGACAATTTAAGGATCATGAGAAGAACTATCCGACCCATGATTTAGAGTTGGCAGCCATAGTGTTTGCACTGAAGATATGGTGCCATTATTTGAACGGTGAGAAATTTCAAGAATTCACTAATCATAAGAGCTTCAAATATCTGTTTTTAACAGAAAATATTGAATATGAGACAGAGACGATGAGTAGAGCTTCTGAAAGATGATTGTGAGATACTTTATCATCCGGGTAAAGCGAATGTAGTCGCTAATGCCTTGAGCAGAAAGAGCATCGGGATGGTATCGTACATGATGGTCAGGGAACATGAACTGTTAGAACAGTTTACTAGCCTCAGTCTAGATATAGACCCTTCTGATACTAATGCATATTGTGTGATAGCAAGTCTGAGATTGAAATCGGATTTGATAGACCGGACCAGACAAGCTCAGCGTATTGATCGCTTCTGTGTTGATATGCATAGTCAGAAACAGATGGGTAGAGTGACTGAGTGCACAGTTGTGATGATGGCCTGCTGAGATTCAGAGTTCGAATTTGCGTTTCCGATGACCCACAGCTAAAGAAATTGATTTGACAGAAGCTCATTCATCGAGGTATACAATGCATACGGGGAGTAATAAGATGTATAAGAATCCCCAAAGAGTATCTTGGTGGTCAGACATGAAGAAAGATATTGCAGAGTTTGTGGCTAAGTTCCTTACATGTCAACAGGTTAAGGTAGAGTATCAGAAACTTGCAAGCTTATTGCAACCTCTACTTATACCGATATGAAAATGAGAGCACATCACCATGGATTTCATCATGAGTTTACCAAGGACCTGACGAAACCATGATGCCATTTGAGTGATTGTGGAATGATTGACGAAGTCAGCTCACTTCTTAGCCGTGAAGGCTATGGATACTCTGAGTGCGTTGGCGAATCTGTGTGTACGGGAAATTGTGAGGCTACATGGTGATCCAGTGAGTATTGTGTCTGACAGGGATTCCCGCTTCACTTTTCACTTTTGGAAACATTTTCAGGAAGCTATGGGAACCCGATTGAGTGTCAGTACAGCTTTCCATTCTCAGTCCGATGGTCAGTGAGAGAACCATCCAGACTTTGGAGGATATGTTGAGAGCTTGTGTGTGGATTTCAGAGACTCCTGGGATGACCATTTGCCATTAGCCGAATTCGCCTATAACAATAGCTATCACTCGAGTATTGGGATGGCACCGTATGAGGCGTTATATGGTCTTAGGTGTCGATCTCCTATTTGATGGGAAGAAGTGAGTGACCGAAAGATGTTTGCTCGTGATTTAGTGAAGCAAGCCTTTGAGGATGTCCAATTTATATATGAGAAATTGAGGACATCTCAGATCATACAGAAAAGTTACGTTGAGATGAGGCATAAACCTTTGAAATTCACTGTAGGTGAATTAGTATTCTTGAAAGTTTCTCCCTCGAAAGGGATAATGAGATACTGAAGCGAGTGGGAAATAAGGCCTATAGGCTAGCCTTGACACCTGAGCTAGCAGGCATTCATAACGTCTTCCACACGTTGATGCTTCGGAAGTATCATCTAGATCAAACACATGTGATTCAAGATGAGCCATTGAAGCTCGAAGAGGATATATCGTATGTGAGACGTCAATTTGATATTGGATAGGAAAGATAAAGTGTTACAGACCAGAACGATTTCTCTGGTTAAGGTTCTTGGGCAGTACCACACTTCAGAGGAAGTTATGTGGGAATTAGAGAGCCTTATGCGAGAGAAATATTTGCAGTTATTCGAGAATTGACTTGGTTCTAATTTGGAGGACCAAATTTCTTAAGGTGGGGAGGAATGTAAGACCCGAAAATTCGGTGTCATTTTTAAGAAATTGATATTTAAAAATATGGATTAGTGTAATATTGATCAAAAATTGAGGAAAATAATTAAATTTCAGGTCCAATTGATCAATATATGAAGTTATTAGAATTTATCAAAATTTTTGTCTCGAAAAACGAGCCCAAAAATAGTAGAAAAATATACCGAAAAAGTAAAATCGGACTGATAAATTCATTTACGGACTAAATGAATTTAATATGAATTTTTGGGATATTTTGGGATATTTTAAGATTTTTATTATTATTTTAAGAATAAAATAATAATAAAAATATATAATAAAAAAAAAAAATCTGAAAAAAAAAAAAAAAGAAAAAAACAGAAAACGAAAAAAAAAAAAAAAGAGAAAACGAAATCTGAAGAGGAGAATATCGGGGAGAGAGAAAGAGGAAACCGAAGGTTTCGGTTTCCTCTCACCGGCGAGCCACCGGCGAGGCTGAGGAGCCGACGAGGGCCGGCGAAGGCTGCCCAGCACCGGGCGACTCACCACCGGCCAAGACGCGCCGTGAATAGCCGCCGGCGAGGAGATCCGAAGAGGGGAAGGCCGCGGGGAAGAGAAGGAAATCGGACGGCCACCGGCGGTGCTTGGCTCCGATCAAGCCCAGCCGAGAGATCCCCAGCCCGAGCCCAACCGAACGGCGGCGGAATCGCGCCGGGAACCGGCCAGCAGCGCCGACAACGGCGAAATGGCCACTGAACCGGTTCGGACCGGTTCAGTGTGAAAAGGGACTGAACCGGTCCGAACCGGTTCAGGAGGAGAGAGAAAGAAGAGAGAGAAAAAAAAAATTTTTCATCGGACTTCGGGTAAGTCGATACGAGGTCAAAAGTGGCCAATTTAATTTTCGATAAATTTATTTGAATTATATTTAATCGAAAATTGGCCCGGAAATGAAAAATACGAAATTGTGCAGTTCGACGATTAATTCCGAACGGAAGCCCGATCGAACTTCGATTCGCGCACCATTGCACAATATTGGGTAAGTAAAGCTCATTTACGACAATTTATGTGATTAACGCGTATTTAAGATTTAATTTACGCATTTCGGATTAAATTTCGGATTTAGTGAATTATAGTCGAAAATTCGAATAAACTGTCGTAAATGATATTCGGGCTATCCAAAGAGTTTGGAACGAAGCCCAATGGGTATTGATAGACCCAATGAGTCGATAGACCCTGATGAAGGAAAATAATACGTGAAAAACGGGCTTAATACGGATTAAGGCTCGATTAAAGTAATTAGGCCCATTTAGAGTAAACGGGCCCAATTAAGTGAAATGAACTGTATTAAATGTGTAATACAGTAGGAAATGTGTAATTAATCCAGTGAATGGTTAAATGCAGCTCTAGAGTCATATTGAGAGTTGACCGGACTGCGAGATTTGGACAGCACAGAGGAGGAGAGGTCAAATTACGTGATCCGAGGTAAGGGATCTATGGAAGCTATTAGAGATAGCTGTACGTATTTTCATCGTTGTTTACAGTCAATTAAATTTCGTATAGCGTATAGATATGAAATTTTTGGATAATACCCGAATATGGAAAAATTACGAAAATACCCTTAGACTCGGGAATTTTTGTAAATGCATAAAGTGCATGCAATCCATGTTTTCTCTGTGAAAAAGAGATTTTTGTGAAGCTAAAATGATAGACTGGCTTATGATTTGACTGTATGCATTAACTTGTACGTTTTTCTAAAAAGTGATTTGATTGACAAGTGATTTGATGGGATGTTTCCCTCTCACTTTGTTTTGCACCGTTTTGCATATTGCACTCGGTTTTGAGTACCACTGTGGTGGGAAATAGAGCCAGCTGTCTATTTTGTGTGTGTGAAATCGTGCTGGAGCATGATGAGATCTGTGGATTTATCCAGATCTGCTCCCACTTGATTTTGGTATTACATCTGTACAGACCATGCTGGAGCACTGCTCGCACTGGATTCTGTTGTGATTTGTGATTGAGATCGTGCTGGAGCCTTGTGTTGACTGTGTGTCACACTGACTTGCTCGCACTAGATCTGAGACGACAGGCTATGGTTGATAATTTATTTGGTTGGGGTGGTGAGCTGTTGACTCAGGCACCTACAACTATGTGGTAATTGTACCTGGTTCACGGAGTACGCTGTACCGTGTAGACAACATGGAGTACACTGTACCGTGCAACTATGGGGTGTGAGGATTGCGTCTTTGGACTCGGGCATGCTTTGTCATTGCTCTGTTTTGTGATAGTCCTTAGATAGGAGCCGATGGATAGACTAATCCCCTCCTCGGACTCAGAGACACCCGGGCACACCTGATCCGTGATAGCTTGTGGGTCTCGGACTTTGGCCAAATGTTCCATTGGATTTGTGTTGAAATCCCTGCCTAGTCTCATCTGTTTTATTGGTTTCGGTGATGAAACTAATTTTGATTTGACTTCTATGATGAAACCGTTTGAAACGAGAATATGATTTTAAAGTGAGTTTCAATACTGAACACAGAAAGATTTTACTCTGAATGAGTTTTGATATTCAGTTTTGGGCATTAAATTGCTATGTGTTTTACTATGATGGTTTTGTGAATGCCATGAGTTTTTCGGCATAAACCATGCATCATGAGTATCGTGGATAGTTTGATTATCTACTTGCTTTATAAATTAAGGAGAGTGTTTTGAAAAGTAAATGCATTTGTTTTACGAGTTGATAAAACATGCATTATGAGCATCGTAGATAGTGTGGTTATCTACCTGCTTTCATATATTTCTTACTGAGCGCGTTATGCTCATCCCATTATTTTTCCCACCTCTACAGAGCATTTCAGTAGAGTGTATAAGCTGCATCCATCCTACGATCTTTTACACACAGCTATCCAGCAGCATCGAGGTATGCACACATGTACTTTTGTATCTGAATAATAGTGTACAGTGATGTAGTCATGTTATATGAGGGATGTATATGTTAGGCAATGTAAACGAATTTTAAATTCTAAAATGATAATTTTATAAGCTTCCGCAATATTTGTGCCTGGGACGAAAGCATTGCCTGTTATGCATATATATATATAATATATGAAACTGAGTGAGGGATATTGACTCACAGCCCAACAATTGAAATGTGGTAAGTTCGCGAAAAATTTGTAGTGATTTTTGTAAATTTGGGTCGCGACATAAGGATCTTACCATTTTTCACAACCTTATACGTATCACAATGTGCAAACTTGTGCGAGCAAAGCTCTAGCACGACTCAGGCATCCTCTCATACAGAGACGCGTACGAGCATAGCTCTAGTACGGTTATACTCATAAAATAACCACTCAAAATCCACGTACGAGCAGAAGCTCCAGTACGGTTTATAAACATCATCATAGTTTCCAAATCAAGGTGCGAGCTAAGCTCCAGCACGTTTCATACAAATGAAAACATAGAAATCCAGCGCGAGCAAGGCTCTAGCGCGATTTATGTCATACAAATACGATAGGCGGCTCATACACAATCAAACAATCCCGGTAATCGAGTTTAGCACTCACAAATGCTTTTCCACAACAACAATACAATACTAGCCGACCCATCTACAAGCTTGCTTAAAACCAAGCAATTTCGTTTTAAAAAACATCAAAACATCAGATTTATGCAATTATTAGCCTTACTATCCCATTTCATAAAATCCACTTCAAAACCAAAATCACGCATATACTCATCATCATTCACGAATACCATCAATCATTTATTTGATCAACCATGCATTTCATAAAACACCCAATATTCACCCGCAAGTTCAAAGTACGAGCAGCTACCTCTATATACTCACAAAATTTCCTTACCTGGAATCGCGATGCGTGATTCCACTTCCTTAAGCTGCTTACTCGTACGGTTCGATTCGTCTTCAACGAACTCTTCGGGACTGCACAAAATTGTATCCCGCATTATATTCGATCCATATAATGCAACCCTTGTGCTTGCTATAGTCAATTTAATCTATAGCCTCTATTAACGCTTATATGGCCTCGTTTCATTACTTTGCCCATAACTCGAGTCTATGGACCTTCTTAGGCCTATTAACTTATTCAAAGTCGATATCAAATCGACATAAAGCTCATAGCGTTCATATTTCATGAATCCCCTCACTATGACATTTATCACTCATATACATACCCATTTTCACAATTCCTCCAACTCACCAAGTAATTCCATCTAACCATCTAAAATCATAAACATTACCCCAATAACAACTTTAGCATGCCATAAATCATAAGCTCATTCAATCCCATATATCCTCACATTATACCCATTTTAGATTTCTAGGTCACACCAATTCCACTACATTCCTAGGTAGTTTATCCATCAATACTCATATCAATCAACTCCAAAATCAATTAAATAGCTAATGCATTTGGATTGGAGTGTTAGAATCTTACCAATATAATTTCTCTTCTTGCTCCAAATGGTAATGCCCTTAACTCCTTCAATTCCAAAAATGGGAAGATGCCCTCTCACTATGTTGTTCTTCTCTTTGATAGGGACAACTTTGCCTCTAATGATCTCTCTTCAAATCTCACTGAAAATGGCTGATTTTAGAGAGGGAAAGTTTTTTTTTTTGGGTTGGAAGTGAAAGGTTAGTGTTTTTCTCGAGATTTCCTGATTTTCAGCCCTCCTTATATAGAAATAGCTTGAGGAGATCGATCTGGTCCAAGAGGAGATCGATCTGGTCCCTTAAAATCCCTCTTTTTCACGGCATTTTTAAGCTTGAGATCGATCTGTCGAAACATGAGATCGATCTGGTCCCAAACAGAGAGCTAAGGAGATAGATCTGGGTGCTTGGGGATCGATCTTTTCACTACAGAATGCTTGGGAGATCGATCTGGCTCCATTGGAGATCGATCTGCTCTATTCTTTCGCCCAAATAAGAGCATTCTGACTCTTCCAGATCGATCTCTCATCCTATGAGATCGATCTGGCCCTCATGTTTTCCAGATTTCCTGCAGTTTCCTTGTTGCAACTCATACCAACACATCCTTGATCTATTGCCATGGCCATTTTCTCATCCATCCACCTTTATAACTTGAAAATGGCATCCATTCATACCTTATGCACATTGAAACTTGTGTGCATTCATTGTATGTCCAAAGGTATGCTACATGAAACAAAATGGAAGCATAACTCCATTCCATTTTACCACACTACTCATCTTGAGTTTCAATCACATCCATCTCTTGCCAAAACTCATTTCTTCATATTCATACAAAATGAAACTTGTGTGTACATTACAAATCATATTACACATATGTACATTGAATCCATGGACCTAAATCAATCATACTTTACATTACAAGTCCATTCATATTTATTTGATCCAATTACACACATTACCATTATACATATACGGGGTCTTACACTTGAGATTCATAAGGCCTCATTAATGGGCAATCCTTAATCATGTGCCCTGCCTCTCTACACCTGAAACAAACATTAGTAGCCTAACGACATTCACCAACATGTATCTTGCCACAGTTCTTGCACCGCGGCACTACTGTCCTAGGGCTTTGAGCAGTGGCAGCACTACCCATGTGGATCTTAGGCTTCCCAGCCCATGTTTGAGGCTCATCTGTTCTTTGCCTCTTCGGCTGGCTCTTTCTCATATCATATCGAGATGCTTGTATCCCTTTTCCTTTATCTCGATCCTTGGCTTTGTACCCATGCTCAGCTTGGGTCACATCTAAACCCCTTTTAACTTCTTGAGCCCGACCTAGAGCATCCTTAAAATCCTCAAATCAGAATCCCAATAATATGTCCTAGATCCCTGATCTCAGACCTACCAAGAATCTCTCAATTCGGCGCGCTAGATCCCTAAAGGTGTCAGGATCATATCTCAAAAGGATAATGAATCAACTTTCATACTGATCAATAGTTGAACTGCCTTGAGTCAGATTCAAAAATTTTGACTGCATCTTCTTTTGTGCTATAAACGGAATATATTAGGCCCTGAATGCATCTAGAAATACCTCCCATGTAATATCTGCTGGATTATCAGCTAAGGTTTTATGTTTGGTCCTCCACCAAAATTTGGCCTCTTCCTTGAGCATATAGCTGGCCATAGTCACTTTTTCTTCATCCGTGTAACCCAAATACTGAAATACCGAATCAAGGTCTATTAACCATCCCTCAGCCTTAATCGGATCCTTTACCCCTGTAAATTTTGGGGGACTCATTTTCAAAAATTCTCGCAGCCTTTGGGTGTCTCTAGCATCTCTAGGCTGTGGATATGCAGGCTGAGGTTCTGGGGCTACCAGAGGATTCTGTGGTGGGGGAGGAGGAACTTGTGCTGGTGCAGGAGTTGCATCAGTAACAGGGGTGTTTGCCCCAAACTGCTGGGCAATAATGACAGTCAATGCATGTACTGTTTCCTCGAGCCTCCTTATTCTCTTAGTGGGGCTCTCAGGTTGAGGGGGAGGTGGCGGAACAGGTTGTGCCTGTTTCCTTGGACGGCCTCTCCTACCACTCATAATTTCAGTAATCGTTTACCTGCATGTACACCCAAAATTTTAGTCATGACTTAATAGATATACTTACTTTACAACCAGACAAGCATAGACAATTTGGGATGTAATCTGACTTTTCGATTTGACACTGACAGTACTAGACAACTTTTGCTCCGATACCAAGTAAACTGTGACGCCTTGAAAATGTGAAAAACGGGGTATATTTTTTTTATATCATTTACTTAAGTTGTATTCCTATCAGTGTTAATTTCTTAATCTTTCGTTAATGTACCGAAACACAGTTTATAATTGCAACCAGTCGATTTCAATTTCTTTCCTCTACTTATCAGTACGTCTATTCTTATTCTCACACTTTACATATCCAGAATATACAGTAAGGTTTAAATTGCGTTACTACAACTTTAGTTACATTCATATTTCTTATTTTACATCCCAAAACATTATTACAACATTGTCTATGCTTTACAGGAAGTTTGGTAAATAAAGTAAAATATATCGTACTAGTACTGAGGATAACCTGGAAGGGCTTAGTCCGCCTGTCCATGACTATTGTACGACGGTTAAGGGTGACAATTTACTTAAGATAATCTGTGAGCTCAAAATAAAGGGGTGAGCTCTTCAAGTCCAGTAAGACATGCATTTAAAGCAGTCTTAGCATTAAAACATGTGAATGCAAAATATTGTGATATAAGCTTTATAAAATATCATGCACGTGAATATTAACCGAAACATATTTAGTTTCGAAAGTCAAGTCAAAGTACTTGTGATATCATATGTAATTTATAAATCATGCATCTTATAAATCACGTAGCATGTAAATCATGTAACAAATATCTCGTGGGAAATCATTCACATATCATATATCATGTAGCTCATTTAAAGAGCAAATCAAGTCAGAGTACATAATATTTAAATCATAAAATTTAGTACTCTTTCTTTCAAATAATATTGATTATTTGCATGGAGACTAGGCAGCATTTTCATTACGACAAGAGTCGTATTCATGTATGCATTTCACATAGGAAATTTGCATAGATGCTTCAAATAGTACCAATGACCATGGTAAGAGACTGTAGATTCGATCAGGGTCTTACAGAGCCCATCGCCACTAAACATATATTTCCTTTAACGGAGAGTGGCTTAAACATCGCACCGAGTGGTACAAATACCTGACGCAGTTCAACATGCACCACAAGGGACTAAATGTACACCAGGTGGTATGAGGTATGTTCGACGACGGTCCAGACTCCACACGACAATTTAAGATAGCTCTCATAGCTTACATATAGCCTTAGTCTCAAAACATTTCTCTGAAATAATTTCTCGGGTCCTTTCACCCGTATCGGTTCCGCTCACCCGTAATTTCATTGGAAAATCATATCTCGGGTTTGTTCACCCGTAATTTCATAGAAAATCATATTTTTCATAATCTCTCAGGTCCTTTCACCCGTAAACTCATAGAAAATCATACTTCAGGTCCGTTCACCTGGAAATGCATAGAAATTATATTTTTCGTAATTTCTCGGGTCTTTTCACCCGTAAACTTGTAGAAATAATTTTTTTCATTTTCACATAACAAATTTCATTTAAAAACAATTCACAGATATTAAAAGTACATTTTGAAGAGCTTCTAAAATAGGGTTTTTCTTTCGGGTTTCTCTATTTTCGAGTGCATTACAACTTTTCTGGGTTCGAAAGTATTATTCGTAAAAACTAATATGCTTAACACATTTTTAAGCTAAAGTAAGGTAACTGAATACCAATATTACTTTAAATCACATCCTTTACCTAGTAGATCGTAAGGTAACGTAAAATTATCGGGTCTTGGGATTGCCTCGATTTGCATGTCAAATTCCCAAACTGCCCAAAATGATATCAATTCATCATATATTGATCAATTTCATCTTAACATACTCAATTTTGATTTATCATCTCGAAGTTTGACCAATTTTGACTTTTCGGTCAACTTTTTCGGTTTTCTCGATTTTACCGATTTAGTGCCGTTTTTGAAAATTTTCATTATTCTAATTTCTCATTTCATTACTTCATTAACCTTATGTCTCATTCAAGTTCATAAATCATGATAGTCACTTTGTCAAATTTTCAATTCTTTCGTTTTTTGGTTTTACACTGAGTTAAGCTGTAAATCAGGTTTTCTCGGTATAAATTTAACCGTTAATAACCTTAGATCCATCAAATTAAATCATCCAAGTCCACTTAACTAAAAATCTTTCAACAACACCAAATAACAACATGTATGAACTTCATCATTATCCATCAACTTTACCTCGGGTTTAACCAAGGTTGACCACATTTTTCTTCCTCAAAATTGATCCCCAACTGTTATTTAACATGTATAGATTTTAGAATCTTCAAAAACTACAAGAAAACTCAGCCAAAGAATAAAAAATTCCAAGTTCTTCACTTACCAAAAACATGGCAGATCCATCCACCATTTTTCTTTTGAGTTTTTTACCTAGAAAATGAACTTATTTTTGGCTGAATAGTTTATATGTTATAGAGGACTGGATGAGAAATATTTTATCCTTCTTGACCGACGCCTGAATCTGGTCGGAAGGTGGCCAGAAAAATCGAGCACTGAGGGGATATGGAGGACGCCTGCGGGAATGAAGGGAGGGGGATATCTCTCAGCCTAGAAGTCCTTTGGGGTTGATATTTATGCCCACTGAAATCTCATTAAGTCTACTTTCAGATTTGAAAATTTTGGCTCTAATTGATGGTCTTAAGGTCTTCAAATTTGACAAACATGAGGGCTGGGTCAGCAGGCTGAAGGGGACATATTTCTATCCTCTTCTAGAAGAATTGAAGAAAAATTATTCTAGTCCCATTTTCTCCAAATTTCCACTTCTAAAGTGTTATAATATGTCTCTAGTATGTTTCATAAAAATTTTAGGGTCACTTGTTTAAGAAAAATTACCCGATTGAGCTCATTTTGCGCGATTTGGTCAATACCGAGCAAAATGGCTTAAAGTTTTCAATTTACCTTAACAATTAATTCGATCCCCGAAACCTCCATATTTCCACTTGATTTTGATTTATCAAGTAAATTACATCTTATTTTAATTTTCTATGGCCTCAGAATAATTTTTGAGAATTTCTAAAATTTATTCCGAATTTATTCTCTTTTTCGAGTCTATTTGCTCGATTTAGTGCAAAACCCTAACCTTACTAACTTTTTCACTTTCAATCCCTTAGTTTTCATTTCTAAACATCAATTCATATTCAAGCATGTAATTCTTAAGAAATCCTCGGGCTTAGAGCCTTACCTCGATTTATGAGCCAGTGGGCCTCACGTCACTAAGCCAAGTGTTTCGATGGTTTCGGGCCTACATAATATTATTTCAAATTCTCAATTACTTCTTTGTTTCCCAAATAAGAAATAAAGTGGAAAAAATTTGAGTTTCACAAGGCAACCCGTTGAAACTCGAAAGTTAATCCGATTTTTTAGTGGGCTTGGACAAAAAAATAGGCCCGATGAATTTCAAGCCGAGCTCGTGCTTCACCCATTGTGAACTAGGTTTGGCCTGGTCCGAACATAATAAATATTACTTTTTTAGATATTTTATTAAATATAATGTAATTATATATATTTAAAACATTGTTGATTAATAAATATTATATATATTTAACATGAAAATTAACATGTAAAGTTTGGTAAACCAAATTAAATTTTAAGAAAATAAAAGAATAAAAAAACAAAGAAATAAAAAATTAAAATAATCAAAATGCAAAAAAAAAAGGAAAAACAAAAAATTGGGCTAAGTCGGGCCGAGTCTAAGCTTGTATAATAGAAAATGAAATCAAGCTCGGACTAAAATCCAAGCCCGAATAATTGGGACGGGTCGGGCCGGGCTGGGCTCGAACCTACATGTAGTCCATTAATATATGGCTTGGGTCCGGCCCGAACACGGTTCGGCCCATGAACACCTCTAATTAAGATCAAGCATGCAAGATAATTAATTAGACAATTTTTAATTTTTCTCAGATTAATATATTTTTTTGTTTATTGAAATAAATATTTGGCTACTAAAGTGGCTCATTTATTGATATTACTGATTATTTTATCAATCACAAGGATTTGAGATAATTCTTATGTTAGTCTATACAATAGCCTGCTTCAAGGGGGTTGTTGTGTGAAATAATATGAAATGAGATGTAAAGTATCGAATTAGGGGTACGCCGGTCTAAAAAGTATATTTGCCTAAAGAGGATATATTTTTCAAAACTAGGGTATTCTCATGTCAGTTTTATGTGAAAAGTACCTATCCATATGTTACATTTTTTTACCCTAAAGGAAGTTTGTGATGAAACATTTAGGCTTTTTGATTTTTTTAATATATGATAATTTTTTCTATTTATCTTGTTAATTGCCCATTGACTAATAGTTGCATTTATTGTCTTGATCAGTGAGTATAACTGTGAGACCCCGTATATGTATAGCTATGTATATAGGAACATGGGAATGTAAATAAAATCATAAGTATGATGATACATTGTAATGTGAAGTATATGCAATGTAAGTTCATAAGATTATGTACGCACTTGTAATAAGAATCGCGATTATACGTACAAGTTGCATTATGAATGAGTAGGAGGAAATAAACTTGAACACGAGAAGAATGTGATCGAAATGGAATATAAGTAGTATAGTAAAATGGAAGGAAAGATTTACATAAGTGTATATTTCCATTCGAGTAATATCGTATATATTTGGTCATACAAAGATTCTACACAAGTTTTAATGTGTATGTAGTGAGGATGGATCCCATTTTCAAGTCTCAAAGATGAATGAATGAGGAAATGATCATGGTAGCAAATTAAGGGTGTTTGGTAAGGGTTGTTGCAGAGGAACTGCAAGAAATCTGGAATTTGTGAAGGCCAGATCGATCTCATAGGATGAGAGATCGATCTGGGAGAGCCAGAATGCTCTTATGTGAGAAATGGAAGGGAACAGATCGATCTCCAAAGGAAGCAGATCGATCTCTTTAGCTCTCGGGTTGGAAGCAGATCGATCTTCCCTAAGACCAGATCGATCTCCTTAAGTTTCTGTTTGACAGCAGATCGATCTCTAGCCTCGACAGATCGATCTCCTACCTTTAAAACGTCTTAGAAAAGAGGGATTTTAGAGGACCAGATCGATCTCTACCCAAGGGAGATCGATCTCATCAAGTCAAAACTATAAATGGGAGCAGTTGGATCATCAGATTTCGGGACAAACCATTTCCTTTCCACTTCAACTCAAAGAAAAACTAGCTTTCTCACTCCTAAATCCAGCCATTTTCAGTGAGATTTAAGGAGAGTCTATTAGAGACAAAGTTGTTCACAACAAAAAGAAGAACAACATAGTCTAGAGGTATTTCCCCATTTGATGGATTGAAGAAATAAAGGGCAATCCTAATTGGAGCAAGAGGAAATCCAATGAGATAAGTTCTAATGCACAAATCCAAGTACATTGGTTTAGTTAATGATTATAAAGATGTTTGGGTGTGCATGTTGTGGATAAAACTACCTAGAATGGTATGAAATGAATATAACTTAGAAATAGTCAAGTGTGAGAAAGTGGAGTGTGGAAGTGTTTATGATGAATGAGATATCTTGAGTGGAGGAACATGTTGTGAGAATGATTTGGACATGTTGATATTGGGATAAAATTGTGAGATTTACCACAGAGGGTAAAATATGTATTTAAGGCATTGGATAAATGATTAGTTGAGCAAGAGTTAGAAACGTTAACTCGAGTGTTTGATGGATGAATTTCAGTTTCAGATGATACGTCGGAGCAAGTCGAGATGAGAACGCAAGAAGCATAAAGGCGGATAGTTGCACACAAGTAAAGCGAGGTAAGGGACTGTGTGTTAGCTATAGAGATGTTCGTACGTATTTTACGGCAATTTCGTAGATATATTGCTAGAACTAGTACGATATTATAATTTTATGAAATGATGTGGAAGTATGAAAAGTACTATGATGTATATATGTATTGAGAAATGGGATAGGGTAAGGAAATAGCATGATATGCATGTTTTCAATGATGTTCTCAATTTTATATTGTTATTGATGATTGAGAAATATTGATGATAGGTTGGCTAATTTTACATGTTTTAGCATGAAGAGGCATGCTGTATGAATAAACGTGTTTTGAGTTTTAAAAGAGAAAATAGCCATCTATCAGTTTTGAGATGAGATTTGGTGTTGAAGCGCTAGCTCACACCCGTTTTAATGCCTTGATGTACCGTGCGGGAGTTTTAACTCGCACGAGGGTTTTGAGAAAGTGCGGGAACTTTGCTCGCACCTGTTTTGTTGAGTTAAGGTAAACCTGGGGGTCTGGAACCCAAGGGGATACCAGCCGACGGCCATTTGAACGGGCTGGGCCTTAACGATAGATCGTACCGCGCTGGAGCTTTGCGTTGACTGTGTGTCACGCTGCTTGCTCGCCTGGTATATGAGACATGGTTTAGGATAAAAAGTCCATCGGAGTTGGAGTATGGACTTGGGTCCACAGTTGTACGTAGAATAGTGTAGTCACCCGTTGGTATACTATGTTGATGGCTCTACCGAGAGGGGGGGTGAATCGGTTTTCTAACAATTATGGCAGATTTTAAATTAATCGCAATTTAAACACAAATGATAATGAATAAAACAGTGCAATATAACAATTTAATGCAAAGAGAGGGAAAGAGAAACAAACACAGCGACTTATAGAGGTTCGGCCAACTCTTGCCTACGTCCTCTCTCCTTGACCTTCTTGTCAAGTGGTTTCTTTCTCTCTTTCAATAGAGTTTACAAAGTTCCTTTTACAGGTTAAGGAATAACCTCTCTACCCTTAGCAATACAGAAAATGTATTCACCCTTTTACAATAACTCTCACTAAGGAACAATCCTCTTTTCTTTTAAGGTGTGGATGAATACAGAATAAGGCTTTTCAGTGGGTAGGACTAACAAAGCTTGTAGTACTTAAGCTTGTACAATAAATCTCAATTAATGAGCAATAGAGACACAAGGAATGAAAGAATTAAAGCTTGAGAATGTTTGGAATATGAAGCAATAGTCTCACTGTTCTCTTTGTCTTCAATGCTTGGTTATATATTGAAGGTTGGGTAGTTGGAGCATTAAATGCAGTTTTTCCCGTTGAGATTTGAAGAAAATAGCCGTTGGGAACCTCCAGTGGTCAGACAGATCGATCTCCTATCTTGGCCAGATCGATCTCCTAGTTTTAAATCCTGCAATGACAAAGCACAAATACACAGGGAGATCGATCTCATACATTACCAGATCGATCTGTTAGTTTGAATAGGCAGAGGCAGATCGATCTGTCGAATAGGCAGATCGATCTCCTATCCTCTCTGTTTGAGGCAAGATCGATCTCTCAATACACCAGATCGATCTTTTAAGCTCACTGACTTTGAGCAGATCGATCTCTTCCTTACCAGATCGATCTCCTAAGTTCTCTGACTTAGAGGAGATCGATCTCTTAACCCTGGCAGATCGATCTCTTTTTACCTTAAACCCTTTACACCGTTTTAAGGCTTGCCAGATCGATCTCTTCCATCATGAGATCGATCTCTCATCAAGTATAAACCCAGGAGATCGATCTCTCACACCTCAGATCGATCTCTCATCAGCAGAACTCTAAGTTCTGGTCCTGATATCTTCTAAACATGTTTGTATACCATCTTAACATTATTGTATTAACTTGTTTTGTCATTTCAAAATACATTAACTCAACAATCTCCCCCTTTTTGATATGACAAAACTCATCTAATAAACATGTTTAGTGAAATTGCAAAGTTCCCCCTTTTTGTGAACTTTTAACTTTGTTAATGATTTAACTCAGCCTTAGCTCAGCCTTAGTTAAATCTTAACTCCCCCTTAGTTAGCTCTAGCTCTTAACTCCCCCTCAATTAAATCATCCTAACTCCCCCTCAATTAAATCATTCTTTTAAACTATGAACACAAATACAACAACATGCATGTTTCTTATCATGTTTCTTATGTTTCTTCTCCCCCTTTTTGTCATATCAATCACACATAGGCATTAACTCACAAAATGCAACATTGTCAAAACCATGGCAGTTCAAAATCAACATTGACTCACAAAACGCCACATTTTCATAAACAATCAATTTATATTGCATTCAAGCAAATTCAGTACAAGGAGCAGTGCGGAATGATATAACTAAACTAAACCATACACCTAAAGCCTAATGTGAGGGAGGATCACGATCCAAAAGATCCTCAACATGCGTGCGTGTTACTTGGAGCTCATCGAACATCGCCTCTTGAGTTTCTTGAAATTTATCGAACATCGCCTTTTGAGTGTTTTGAAGTTTATCCACTCGTTGATTCAATTCGGCAAACATACGCTGCTGAGTGGTATGTCCTTCATCGATCCTCTGACTGAGGTCGCTTATCATCTTCACGATCAGCTCCAAGTCAGCAGGAGACGATGTTTGTGCAGTGGGCGGAGCCGATGATTCCTGAGCTGGTGCAGCAGGTTGGTGTGCTGGTTCATCAGTGGGGTCCTCCTCAGCCTCAGCAGGTTGCTGTTCTTGCTTTTTCGTCCACTCTCCCCAGAAATCTTTGTAGTACCCCATATGATGTAGGGTCCCAATGTTAAGCACGCTTTTTGGAGATGGGAGTTCGCCAGTTTCGCTGCTGCAGTTGATACCAAGGCGGTGGAGAAGATAAGCCACTGGTTGTGGAAAAACTATTGTGGCAGCTTGGCCACGCACAATCTTCAGCCAATCCTCGTATATAAAGTGAGGGAGGTTAGGTTTTTGGCTTGTGGTGTGAATGTGATGGAGCCAAAAACGATCTAGACGCCTAACGGTAGAATGACGAGTACCGAAAGGGCGGAGGTTCCACGAGATTATGAGGTGGAGTAACCGAAGGTGCATTGGAAGGTTACTCGCCTTGTCCCCGGGGAGTTCAAACGCAAAGGGGACTTCTTCATCTTCGTTTGTCAAACCTTCGTCACGTATGTCGAAGGCTTGGGCTAAAATTTCAGGGGTTACGGCAATTGATCGTCCCATGACAAACTTTGTGAAACCAAGGATTTGACAGGAATCAATGGGATCGTAATTGAGTTCGGCATTGGAAAAGAATGCGCGAACGAGATTTGGAGGGACAGGTGTGTTGATTTTTAAGAAATTCAGCCAACCGAACTCCTCAAATTTCGATAAATAGGGAAAGTCTATGCGGTTGAGGAAGGAAAAATCGATAGGACGCCAATGCTTGATTGGCATAGTTAAGAAATACTCTTCGTATCGCTTCCTTTTTGCAGGTGTTTTAAAACACCTATTGAAAGAAGCGATGGAAGCGGAAGGAGTGGGTTGGGATGAGGAACCTGCCTCTACATTGGGTCTAGGTGGTTTGGTTCCTGCTCTCTTAAGCCTAGGCATTATTCTAGACTCTAGAATAGTACTGAACAGATTCAAAAATGATAAGAGCAATGAAACAGTACCTAGGGTTGCCCTAGAATGAGAATCAACGCAAATCAGAGAAAATTTTTGAGAAATTAGTAAGAGATGTGGGTTAAAATACCAGAGTACGACACTGGGATGCAAGGATGACCGTACGAAGATCGATCTGAGGAGGAATTGAAGAAGAGGATGCGAGGGAATTGGAGAATTTGAATTTTAGGTTTTGGGAGATTTGGGGATTTTTCGCGGGTATTTATACTCCAAGGCATAGGAGATCGATCTGTCGAGGCGACAGATCGATCTGGTACTCCCAGAAGCGAAGAAAGATCGATCTGTCGTAGGGACAGATCGATCTGGTCGCAAACAGAGGCTTAAGGAGATCGATCTGGTACATGCATAGATCGATCTGTAGAATGCGGAAGCTTGATGAGATCGATCTGTCGTGTGGACAGATCGATCTGCCTCTAAACAGAGACGTAAGGAGATCGATCTTATGGTTAGAAGATCGATCTGCTTAGCTTAACCTTGATAATTTAGGCTTGTTTAAGGGATAGAGATCGATCTATATCTCAAGGAGATCGATCTCTCATCCTTTTTGCCAGAAAATCGTTGCAAGAACTCATTTAAAATCAATTTGAAACCAAGATTTTTGAAACACAAAAAATCCTAAGGCTTATCCATGAGTCCTAATTCACCTCTAAGGATACAAAACCTATCTCTATCAAGGGGTTTGGTGAATATATCAGCTATTTGATGTAGAGTGTCAATGTACTCTAAAATTATATCCCCTTTTTGTACATGGTCTCTAAGAAAGTGATGTCTAATTTCTATGTGCTTGGTTCTGGAGTGTTGTATGGGATTCTTAGACAGATTAATGGCACTGGTATTATCACATTTAATAGACACTTGTTTCATGTCAATACCATAATCTCTCATTTGTTGTTTAATCCACAACACTTGAGCACTACAACTACCAGCTGCTATATATTCAGTTTCAGTTGTGGACTGAGCTACACTGTTTTGCTTCTTGGAGAATCAAGAAATTAACCTATTTCCTAAGAATTGGCAAGTACCTGAAGTACTTTTCCTATCTATTTTGCAGCCTCCAAAATCAGCATCTGAAAATGCATGAAGGGCAAAAGTAGAGTCCTTGGGGTACCAAAGTCCTAATGAGGGAGTGTCTTTGAGGTATCTAAAAATTCTCTTAGTTGCCAATAGATGTGATTCCCTAGGAGATGATTGAAATCTAGCACAAAGGCACACACTAAACAATATATCTGGTCTACTTGCAGTTAAATAAAGCAATGATCCAATCATAGACCTATAGAATTTAGTGTCTACACACTTACCACTTTCATCTTTGTCAAGCTTGATGTTGGTGCCCATTGGAGTGGTTTGAGGTTTGCAATTGTCCATCCCAAATCTCTTGAGCAAGTCCTTGGTGTACTTTGCTTGATTGATGAATGTTCCATCCTTTGTTTGCTTCACTTGAAGTCCCAAGAAGAATGTGAGTTCTCCCATCATGCTCATCTCAAATTTCCCTTGCATGATCTTAGCAAACTCTTGACATAAAGACTCATTAGTTGAACCAAAAATAATATCATTTACATATACTTGTACAACTAGTAAGTCCTTATTTTTATTTTTGATGAATAATGTGGTGTCTACCTTTCCTCTTGAGAATCCTTTTTCTATTAAGAACTTTGACAACCTTTCATACCAAGCTCTAGGAGCTTGTTTTAACCCATAAAGTGCCTTAGACAATTTGAAAACATGTTCAGGAAATTCATGATTTTCAAATCCGGGAGGTTGCTCTACATAGACTTCTTCATTAATGAAACCATTCAAGAATGCACTCTTTACATCCATTTGATATAACTTGAAATCTTTATAACATGCAAAGGCAAGTAACATTCTTATTGCCTCTAATCTAGCTACCGGTGCATATGTTTCATCATAGTCTATGCCTTCCTCTTGTCTATAGCCTTGAGCAACTAGCCTAGCCTTATTCCTTACGATCACACTATTTTCATCCATCTTATTCTTGAATATCCATTTAGTTCCAATTATTGAGTGATCACTAGGCCTAGGAACTAGTTTCCATACTTTGCTTCTCTCAAATTGATTTAATTCTTCTTGCATTGCTAGGAACCAATTATTATCCTCTAAGGCTTCATTGACATTCCTAGGTTCAATTTGAGATACAAAGGCTATATATTGGCACATATTCCTTAGGGATGATCTAGTTCTAACTCCAAGAGTTGGATCTCCTACTATTTCACAATCTTTTACATATCCTAACTCTCTTGGTGCTCTAGGTTCTCTTTCTAAAACCTCAATTTCTTTTTCATCTTCTTTATTCAAATCAAGTTTTTCTAGAAATTCATCTTCTAAGCTTTCATCAAAAATTCCAACATTTTCATCATTGGTTGATTCTTTAGATACATTATTTGATTCATCAAATATAACATGAATAGATTCTTCAACCATTAATGTTCTTTTGTTATAAACTCTATAAGCCTTTGAATTCAATGAATATCCTAGAAATATTCCCTCATCACTTTTGGCATCAAATTTTCCTAAATTATCTTTTCCATTATTTAGAACAAAGCATTTGCAGCCAAAAGGATGGAAGTAACTAATATTAGGCTTCTTACCTTTGTAGAGCTCATAAGGAGTTTTCTTTAGCATGGGTCTTATCATAGCTCTATTGATTATATAACATGATGTGTTTATAGCTTCAGCCCAAAAGTACTTTGGCAAGTTATTTTCACATAACATGGTCCTAGCCATCTCTTCCAAAGTTCTATTTCTTCTCTCAACTACACCATTTTGTTGTGGCGTCCTAGGGGCTGAAAAATTATGGCTAATTCCTTGATCATTGCAATACTCATCAAATCCTATATTTTCAAATTCTTTGCCATGATCACTTCTAATGCTTGTTATTGTATATCCTTTTTCATTTTGAGTCACCTTTGAGTAAGTTATGAATTTCTCTAAGGCTTCATTTTTTACTCTCAAAAAGAACACCCAAGTGTATCTAGTGTAATCATCAACTATTACAAAACCATAGTGTTTCCCACCTAGGCTGGTGGTTCTAGTTGGTCCAAACAAGTCTAAATGCAGTAATTGAAGAGGCCTAGTGGTGGATACACTATTCTTAGGCTTAAAAGTTGTTCTCTTGTGTTTTCCTTTAACACAAGCTTCACATATTTCTTCATGATCAAAGGATATTTTGGGTAAGCCTATCACTAGATCCTTTCTAGCTAATTTGGATAGCACATGCATGCTAGCATGACCTAGTCTTTTATGCCATAACCAAGATTCCTTTTTGTTATCTACCATTAAGCATATGTTTTCGTTTTTGAGTTCATTAAGGTAGACTATATATATGTTACCTTGCCTATGACCTAGAAGAAGAATTTTATTTGACTTAGGATCTATAACATTACATTTCATGCAATCAAAAATTACTTTGTAACCTTTGTCACAAAGTTGACTAATGCTTAGCAAGTTATGCTTTAGACCCCTAACAAGTAATACTTTTTCTAAAAAGAAATGATCATTACCTATTGAGCCACTCCCTTCCACTTGGCCTTTGGAGTTGTCCCCAAAAGTGACTTCTCCACCAATTTTCGATTTGAAGGAATTGAAATGGCTTTTATCACCCGTCATGTGCCTTGAGCATCCACTATCTAAGTACCAAGCTTCTTTTGTTTTAGCTTTGTGGCTATGCTCAATCACCTATAACAAAAAAAATAAACACACTCAAGTCTTAGGTACCCAAATTCTCTTGGGTCCTTGGAGGTTAGTAAATGAAATTCTTGATCCCATTGGGATCCATTTTGCTAATGCATTGCAGTCCTTGGAATGAATTACCTCTTTTGGAATCCATATCCTTTTTACAATTTTTCTTTTAAGATTCCTCATCTTTATATTGCAATAATGTGACTTATGTCCCTTCTTATTACAATATGAACAAGTAATTTCAGGTTTATTCATGCTCTTCCTAGCAATAAAACTCTTAAGATGGGTCTCCCTACTTTGTGCATTATACCCTAAGCCATTTTTGTCAAAAAATGCCCTTTGGGTTTCTAACATGCTATCTAGCTTTTGTTGCCCCATGTGAAATCTATTAAAGGAGTTATGTAAATTGCTATTTTTCTCCTTAAGATCACCAATTTCTAGATTTGCAATCTCTAGTTTCTCCTCACATTCCAATTTATCTTTTAACATTATCTCATTTTCCCTTTTTAATTTTGATATTAACTTTTTATACTTCATGCTCATAGATTCATACTCTAATGCTAAATCATCAAATGCATCTTGTAGTTCATCAAAAGAGTATTCATTGATATTAGAAGTTACCTTTTCATCATCATCAATAGCCATAAAGCATAGGTTGGCAATGTCCTCATTTGATTCATCATCGGAGCAGTCACTGTCACTCCATGTTGCTACCATTGCCTTCTTTTTATGAAACCTATCATTGGATCTTTTGAGAAGAGGGCAGTTAAATTTTATGTGTCCAGGTTTTTTACATTCATAACACACAATAGAGTCTTTTCTACCATTTCCTCTTGTTCTCTCTTATTGTTTCTCCTATTGCTATTACTAACTCTCATCCTCATGAATTTATTAAATCTTTTGGCAAACATTGCCATCTCAATATCCTCCTCACTGCCACTCTCATTTTTAATCTCCTTTTCAGCAGTGGATTTTAGAGCAACACCCACTTTCTTGGGTGGCTCTTCATTTCTTTTAAGCTTCATCTCATAAGTTAGCAAGGAACCTATTAATTCATCTAAGGACAATGTGTGTGGATCCTTAGATTCCTCTATTGCTGTTACTTTAGCTTCCCATGACTTAGGTAAGCTATTTAAAATTTTCTTTACCATTTCAATGTTAGAATATATTTTTCCTAAGGATTTTAGTCCATTAATTACGTCTGTAAATCTAGTGAACATATCACTAATCGATTCTCCTTCCTTCATTCTAAAGAGCTCATAATCATGTGTGAGCATACCTACTTTTGTCTCCTTCACTTGGGTTGTACCCTCATGAGTTATTGCCAATTTATCCCATATTTGCTTGGCATTATCACACCCGGAGACTCTATTATATTCATTAGGACCTAAAGCACAAAATAATGTGTGCATAGCTTTAGCATTTAGCTGTGCACATTTAATGTCATTAGAATCCCATTCATCTTCTTCTTTGGGAATATCTCTTCCCTCTATTTTCTTTGTAGGGATTTGAAGTCCCTTAACTATAATTCTCCATACTTCATAGTCATTTGCTTGAATGAATAGCATCATCCTAGTCCTCCAATATGAATAATGTTCACCATTGAACATGGGAGGTCTAACCGTGGAGTGCCCCTCTCCTATCAAACTAGTTGCTACATTGTTAAGAGCCATTTGATCGTTTCTACTCTTAGGAAGTTGTTCCTACGTGATTAAAGAGTCCTAGCTCTGATACCAATTGATGGCTCTACCGAGAGGGGGGGTGAATCGGTTTTCTAACAATTATGGCAGATTTTAAATTAATCGCAATTTAAACACAAATGATAATGAATAAAACAGTGCAATATAACAATTTAATGCAAAGAGAGGGAAAGAGAAACAAACACAGCGACTTATAGAGGTTCGGCCAACTCTTGCCTACGTCCTCTCTCCTTGACCTTCTTGTCAAGTGGTTTCTTTCTCTCTTTCAATAGAGTTTACAAAGTTCCTTTTACAGGTTAAGGAATAACCTCTCTACCCTTAGCAATACAGAAAATGTATTCACCCTTTTACAATAACTCTCACTGAGGAACAATCCTCTTTTCTTTTAAGGTGTGGATGAATACAGAATAAGGCTTTTCAGTGGGTAGGACTAACAAAGCTTGTAGTACTTAAGCTTGTACAATAAATCTCAATTAATGAGCAATAGAGACACAAGGAATGAAAGAATTAAAGCTTGAGAATGTTTGGAATATGCAGCAATAGTCTCACTGTTCTCTTTGTCTTCAATGCTTGGTTATATATTGAAGGTTGGGTAGTTGGAGCATTAAATGCAGTTTTTCCCGTTGAGATTTGAAGAAAATAGCCGTTGGGAACCTCCAGTGGTCAGACAGATCGATCTCCTATCTTGGCCAGATCGATCTCCTAGTTTTAAATCCTGCAATGACAAAGCACAAATACACAGGGAGATCGATCTCATACATTACCAGATCGATCTGTTAGTTTGAATAGGCAGAGGCAGATCGATCTGTCGAATAGGCAGATCGATCTCCTATCCTCTCTGTTTGAGGCAAGATCGATCTCTCAATACACCAGATCGATCTTTTAAGCTCACTGACTTTGAGCAGATCGATCTCTTCCTTACCAGATCGATCTCCTAAGTTCTCTGACTTAGAGGAGATCGATCTCTTAACCCTGGCAGATCGATCTCTTTTTACCTTAAACCCTTTACACCGTTTTAAGGCTTGCCAGATCGATCTCTTCCATCATGAGATCGATCTCTCATCAAGTATAAACCCAGGAGATCGATCTCTCACACCTCAGATCGATCTCTCATCAGCAGAACTCTAAGTTCTGGTCCTGATATCTTCTAAACATGTTTGTATACCATCTTAACATTATTGTATTAACTTGTTTTGTCATTTCAAAATACATTAACTCAACATATGTACCGTGCTGGGTGCACGTGAGTACGAGTATCGCGTAGATGACACACGACGTATCTTCACCGTGAGTATACGAGGAGATGAGGTGGATTGAGATGAGCCGGAGGGTAGGACTGACCCATCCCCCTTCAGGCGAAGTGATACCCTATGCACACCTGATCAGTGAGGCCTGGGATCACTGACTATGGCCATATGTCGTGGATATTTGATTGCCGAAAATTCCATGCCTGTCTCAGAGATTTGAGAAACAGAGATAATCTCAGAAAAGAAAGAGAATTGCGGAAAGAATGATTTGAGAAATGAAAGAGATTTCGTGTTTTTGATAAATCTCTAATTTCACATTCGTGCCGTGAGGGCACTATTTATGAGCATGTTTTAAATGGAAGTTTGACATTTGATTTACACGAAAATGCTATTGAGAAATATGTGTTTAAATGCATTGTTCGTATGATATTTCCATTTATAACGAAAACATGGTTTTGGTTTATGCATGCATGGGCTATGTAGGTAGTACGATATCTACCTGCTAGCATACATTTCCTTACTGAGCCGTGGTTTGCTCATCCCACTATTTTCCCCCTCCAGGTACTGAGAAGTAAGAGAGCGGTGATCTCTAGATCTTTTGTGTTAAACAGCTCCCACAATCCGCAAAGGTATAAGATTTGTATACACGAGTATTTTGTATCTAATATATTGTATCGCACAGTTATATCTTGGAATTGTAAACAGTATTATGGGGATGATATGTAAGCACACGGTAATTATACAATTAATTTTTGTGTATTTACCCACACACCTGGGAGTGTGAATTAAAGTTTTAAATATTCCGCTGTAAATGAATGAATTTTTAGTAATTGCATCTTCTCACAGCCCAACCGTAGTAGAGAATGTATGGATAGAAGGATTCACAAAAGCGGGGCATGACAATAACTGTAGATATATGCGTAAGTACCATTAAGGTTCTGAATGGATCCAACTTTAAAAAATGGAATAAGGACTTGCGTCTTGCTTTGGTTATGGCTGAAATAGACTTAACATTATGTGTTGATAAGCCTACGACAATTACTAATGAAAGCACTGATGAATAAAAGGCATTATTTGAAAACCGAAATAGCAAAATGCATGTTTCTGTTTGCTATTAAGAAAACTATTTTTGAGCATCTTTTGAGTGGGTTGGACTCGACTGAAAACACTAAGAAGTTTTATGATGCTATATATGCAAGATACCAAAAATCTAGTAAGTTTGAGGTTGGAAACCTTATGAATGAGCTAACGAGAATAAGGTATGAAAATACTTGAGGTGTTAGAGATTTTATTATGAAAATTGTTCACGTTCAAACTAAGTTGAAATCCTGTGACATAATCCTCCCTGATAAATTTATCATACATGCCCTTAATGCCTTACCCATTGAGTTCAACAAAATCAAAACTGCCTATAATATTGTGGATGATGCAATGGAGTGTTAATGACCTCATCTCTAGCACGACTCATGCATCATAATTAAACTATCTCATACGAGCAACGCTTTAGTACGACATTATGTATCAAATCATGAAGAAACCACGTACAAGCATAGCTCCAGTACGGTTATATGCATAAGAAAACCACTCAAAATCCACGTACGAGCAGAAGCTCCAGTATGGTTTATAAAGTATCATTACAAATCAAATCAAAGTGCGAGCTAAGCTCCAGCACTTTCATGCAAGTCAAAGCATCAAAATCTAGTGCGAGCGAGCCTTTAGCGCAATTTAATTCACATAGCTCGATAGGCGGCTCATATGCATTCAAAACACATCACAAACATGTTTAGCACCTCACACGTACTATTCCATAACATCAACAAAACACTAGTCAACCTATCCTTTTATTTGCTCAAATCAAAGCATTGTGTTTTGTGAAAACATTCAAAACACGTGATTTATGCAATTATTAGCCTTACTATCCCTTTTATACATCCATATGAAACCAAATCATCCAACATTCGTAACCATTTCCACATACCAAACAACCAATTTCTCAAACATTCATGCATTTCATAAACACCCTATATTCTCACAAAATACTAGTAGCTACCTCTATATACTCACAGAATTCCCTTACCTAGAATCGCGTCGCTTGATTCCACTTCTTTAAAGTTGCTTACGTGTGCGTCGTTCGATTGCGTCTCCAATTACTCTCCGAAACTGTACAAAATCGTATTCTGCATTATATTCGATTCATATAACAGGACGTCATGCGTTCACTATAGTCATTTCGACCTATAGTTTCTAGTGACGCTCTTAAGGCCTTGTTTCATTACTCTACTGTGAAACCCGATATTTTTCATATTATGATCTTACGAGAAGTAAATTATAGCTCAATGTAACGTTTTACAGGTCCGTAGACGATTAAAGCACTTGGTTGTAGCGTGGGACCTAATGGCACGCAAACCGAGGTAAGGTCCTAGACCCGAGAATTTCTTAAAAATGTCATGTTCATGCATGGAATGATGTGTAGAAGGGAAAACTAAGTGATTGGAAATGCAAAAGTTAGTTAAACTCGGGTTTTAAATTAAATCGAGAAAATGGACCTAATAAGGGAAATAAATTCGAATAAAATTTTAAAAATTCGTGAAAATTATTCCGAGGCCATAGAAAATTATTATAAGGTGAAATTGACATGGGAAATAAAAATCATGAAGAAATATGGAGATTTAGGGGTTCAAATAAATTTTTAAAGCTAACCGAAAGCTTATTTTCATTTTGCTCGGTATTGGCCAAATCGCGCAAAATGAGCTCGTTCGTGAAATTTTTCTCAAACAAGTGACCCCAAAATTTTTATGGGACATACTATAGACATATTATAAAAAGTGAGAAGTGGAATTTTGAAGAAATATGATCAGGATTAATTTTGGTAAATTTTACAAAACAGAATAGTCATTACCCCGGCACTTAGTAAACTGTCAGCCAATGAAAACAATCCCATTTGATGACCTTCCCGATTTTATTTGACTCTGATATTTTCCAGATTGAAAGTCAACTGGATAAGCGTTCTAAAAAGCTAAGAACCATCCCGAACCCTTGCCAAACCCGAGAGTTATGCCTCACCTATTCTGCCGCAGATGTTACCCCTGTTCCAGACTGGCGTGAATTTTCCGGCCACCTTCCGACCATTTTCAGGCAACGTTCCCTTAATATGAAATCTTCCTCTTCCTCCCATATAGCACATATAAAAAATTAATACCTAAACGAAGTCTTTTACCCCCTGAAAAGTTAGAGAGACGAACAGGACAGAAAACTGCCCTGTTCTGAGGTAAGCAAAAATTTGATTTTTGGATGAATTTGATGAGGTTCTTGGATGATTCTGAACACTTCTAAGATCTATACATGTTGTGTTACATCTGAGTGACAATTTGGAGACCTAAAACCGAAGTCAAACTTGGTCAAAGGAGTGAAGAAGTTGAGGTATAGTGATGACTATGAGATAGGTTGTTATTTAGTGATTGTGGATGATTTTTAGTTAAAGGAAATTGATGAATTAATTTATATGATTAAGTTCAATTACTGCCAGCATGATTTAGCTACTGGAATGATGAATTTGGATGCAATTAAAATGAATTTACAGTTAAAATTATACTGTAAAGGTTCGGTTTAGCGTTTAACTAGGTGAACTATCGAAATAATGCAAGAATCGATACTTTAAGGTCTTGTTTGAAGTGGAATGAGTTGCTGGAAGGTAAGACATGATGTAGAGGTATTGAAAATAAATTTAAAGGTGTCGAATATGTTAAGAAAGTTTAAAACCGAGGCTTAAATCGATAAAATCGAGCAAAACGAGCATAGTAGCAAAAAGTCAACTTTTGGTCAACATTTTAGATGTAATCACATATTGAATATATTAACATGAATTTGAGCTATATGTGATGAGATAACTTGGTATGTGACAGTTCGGGTTATCGACACGCATTTCGAGGTGAGCTCAAAAATCGAGGAACGTGCACTACCTTCGACGTTAAGAGGTAAGGGATATAATTTAGAGTAGCATTAGTACTCCTCAACCCTACCAAATGTTTATGAGAATAATTAGTTGAGTTTCCATGAAAAAGAGCTTTCTCGGAAGTTGAAAAGAGTACTATTCACTCAAAACCGGAATAAACTTATCCAAGCTTTTCAAAATGACTTTTATTGCATGAGATACATTTTAGTATATATGTTTATGTATATAAAAGTGATTTTCACTTATGAAATAAAAACATAGTATGTTTTCCATGAGTTTACGGGTTAAAGTCCCGGGAATATTTTACGAAACTATGTTTTCGTTATATGGGGTACATATATACTCGAGATATATGTGTTTATGAAAAACATGCTTAATGTTTTGAGACTATGGCACGAATTATTGATGTTATGAGGTCAGAGTGATCTGGGGTCGATCTTGTACGTTGAGAAAAGGGTACAAAGACGATCAAGGATCTTCCTAACTGACGGCCAGGGAACGGGCAGGACTCTGACGAGATGAGATGACTTGTGTTACCATGTAACCATTTAAAGTTCGTGCGTTGAGACTGCTTAGAGACTGCGAGTCCTTTGCAGGCACGTAATGAGTCACCCCACCATAGCCCCGTACCACACAGTCCAGTAGGGCACTGTATGACCCTGATCCAGTCTTACAGTTCCCTGTACTATGGCCATATGTACCAGTTATGTTAATGATGTCCTTCGAGACCAGTTATGATGAAGCCATGTCTCCAAGAGAAACAAAATATGTTTTCGCACATTTCATGCTACCTTATGTGTTATTTGCTTTTTAGCATATGTTTTTTTTTTTTTATGATGTGATTTTAAAAAGGTAGCTTATGAGTTATGTTTTATGAAATGTGCATATGATAGTACGATTTCACTTTCAAATTTATAAGCATGTTATGATATGCATGATTGAGTTTTGAGATGCTTTTCACTTGTTTACACTACATGATATGCATACTATATATGAGTTTTACCAAAAAGATGCAAAATGTGTAAACTTATGATTTAAGCATTTTTTTACTACTTTGATGAATTCAAGCATCTCTACTCCAGTACATGTTTATGTTGATTTATAAAACCACGTGTTTTACTTGTTTTAAGTATTAAGGTTACTTTAAATGTATCTCTTATTGAGCCTGAAAAGCTCACCCCCCTTCCTTTCCATCTTCCAGATTTCCTACAGTGATTCTACTGCACTCACGCGCTAGAGGTCGTGGACGAGGCAGTCCGACCTTTCGTCAAATCATTTGTAACGACGAGGTATAGCTTTACTTTTGTTCCAGACACAATATACAACATAGACACGAATGTATATTACAGTCGGGATGTAATAGTTGTAAGGGATTATATTTATGTACAGAGTTTTTTTATTACGCAGAATAAATATATGTTGTGGATGTTATGAGATCCTGGAATAGAATTAAAAATGGTGTTGCGGATGTGGGTTGAAAATTATAAACTGTGTTTTAAACTCTACAGGTTGGGTTAAGTCAAAATGCAGTCGTTATGCTGCCGAATTTTTATAAAGTGATAAAAGTTAAGAAACTGACATAGACAGGAACACAACTCAGTTAAATAGGTTAAAAAGTTTTAAAAATTGCCCATTTTTTACGTTTTCGGGTGTGATAGTTTTCATGGTATCAGAGCAATAGTTGTGTGATACTGTCTGTGTCTAGAAGTAGGATTAGATTACATCCCAAAGTGTCTATGTTAGTCTGGTAATAAAGTAAGCATATCTGTCAAAGTATGACCAAATTCTTGGATTTTGTGCAGATAGTAGATCACTAATCATGAGTGGTAGACGGGGCCGTCCACGGAGACAGGTTCAACCCGCTCCCCCATCCCCACCTCAACCCGAGAGCCCTACTGAGAGAGAGAGAATAAGGAGGCTCGAGGAGACAGTACAGGGTATGAGCGAAGGACTTACAGCTCTTACCACCATGTTTACCCAGCAGTTTGGGACACGTACACCTGACGTAGATACAGCTACTCCTATGCCTGATCCTCCTCCACCACCAGTTCCTCCAGTAGCCCCAGCCCCTCAGCCAGCAGTTCCCCAGCAGAGGGATGATAGAGAGACTCAGAGGGTGCGAGATTTCTTGGGCATGCATCCTCCAGAGTTCACAGGGGTTAAAGACCCGATTAAGGCTGAGGAGTGGATAGTGGATATTGAGGCGATCTTCCAGTTGTTGGGGTGTACTGATAGGGAGAGAGTGACCATGGCGGGTTATATGATGAGAGGCCAGGCTAAGTTTTGGTGGAGATCCACACAGACGATATTAGCTGAGGATCCCTCAGAAATCACATGGGATGCTTTCTTAGTCGCATTCCGAGAGCAGTATGTGCCGCATGCAGCTCGAAAGAGGATGCAGAAAGAGTTTTTGGATTTGAGACAGGGAAGTTCTACAGTAGATGAGTATGAGAACAGATTTACGACCCTGATGAGATACGATCTAGAGACAGTTAAGGATCCCGAGCGTCGGACAGAGAGATTTCTAGCAGGATTGAGATCCGGGATCAGAGATAGACTGTTGGGTCAGAACATTGTGGATTTCAGAGATGCTCTGAGACGAGCCCAGGAGATAGAGAGGGGCTTGGATATTACTCAAGCAGAGCATGGTTTCAGGAGATCTGTCAGAGATAAGGGGAAGAGAGTAGTTACTTTTCGACATGATTTGAAAGGGGGTCAGCCCAAGAGACAGAGAGTGGAAGTACCTCAGATAGGGGCTGGTAAGCCCAAGACTACAGTGGGTACTACAGATGTTATCAGAGGTTCTGAGATGAGAGTGCCACGATGTAGGACGTGTGGCCAGTTGCACTTTGGATCGTGTCGAGCGGGTATAGTTACTTGCTATAGATGTGGTGAAGCAGGGCACATAGTGAGAGACTGTCCCCTTATGTGGTCTCAGGAACCTCGGGGGGCACCTAGACCGATTGAGAGACCGACTCAGGCTCTACAGAGGGAAGCACCACCGAAGAGAGCCACAGTCGCAGACAAGGGCAAGAAGCCTATCTCACAAGGTCGAGTCTATGCCATTGATAAGGAGACAGCCGATACATCCTCCGACACCATAAAAGGTACTCTCCTTGTCTGTAACCATGAAGCATATGTATTGTTTGACCCAGGTTCCACACACTCGTTTGTGTCACCACAATTTGCATGTAAGATGAATAGGAAACCTGAGTCACTAGATTACATGTTACATATAACCACACCCATGCACGTAGTGCAAAGGACTAATATGATATGGAAGGATTGTGAAATCATGGTAGGAGATAAGAAATTTCTAGCAGATCTAGTTTTATTAAACATGAAGGATTTTGATGTAATATTAGGCATGGATTGGTTAGCTACCAATCGTGTGAATTTAGACTGCTACACTAAGACTTTGACATTCTCCTTACCAGAAAAGTTCAATGTATGTTTTGCGAGAAAGAAATAAAAGTGCATGGTGATGAAAGTTTTTGTGTTATGTGTTATGTGAAGATATGATATATATGTGTAAGATTAATGTATAATGTTTTTATTGTGTGAAGGATACATTGCCTTTATTTTTGATGAGAGTCGGGAACCACTAAGTATACAGGATGTTCCGGTGGTATGTGAGTTTTCCGATGTATTCCCAGATGACTTACCGGGGTTACCGCCTGAGAGAGAAGTTGAGTTTGCCATTGAGCTAGCACCTGATACTCAACCCATCTCCAAGCCACCTTATCGAATGGCACTAGTAGAATTGGAGGAATTAAAGAAGCAGTTGCAAGAACTACTTGATAAGGGATTTATAAGACCTAGTGTGTCACCATGGGGTGCTCCGGTACTGTTCGTCAGAAAGAAAGATGGTAGTCTCCGCCTTTGCATAGACTACAGGCTTTTAAATAAAGCAACAGTTAAGAATAAGTATCCCCTGCCGAGAATAGATGACTTGTTTGATCAGCTGAGTGGGGCTTCAGTGTTTTCGAAGATAGACTTGAGATCGGGTTACCATCAACTAAGGATTAAGGAGGCTGATATACCGAAGACAGCTTTTAGGACCCGATATGGGCACTACGAGTTTTTGGTGATGCCCTTTGGACTGACTAATGCCCCAGCTGCATTTATGAGCCTTATGAATGATGTCTTTCGAGAATACCTGGATAGATTTGTGATAGTATTCATCGATGACATCTTGATCTATTCTAGATCCCAAGAAGAGCACGAGCAGCAATTGAGGATTGTGCTCCAGACTCTCCGTGAGAAGAAACTATATGGTAAATTCAGTAAATGTGCATTTTGGCTAGAGCAGATTTCTTTCCTCGGACATGTAATATCTAAGGACGGGGTGTCTGTAGATCCGTCCAAGGTAGATGCAGTAGTGAGATGGGAAAGACCGAGGACAGTCACGGAGGTCAGAAGCTTCTTGGGTTTGGCAGGGTATTACCGACGGTTTATCGAGGGGTTTTCACGGATAGCAGCTCCATTGACTAGACTGACCCGTAAAGAGGTACAGTTTACATGGTCTGAGCAGTGTGAGCAGAGCTTCCAAGAGCTCAAACGTCGGTTGACTACGGCACCAGTCTTGACCATTCCAAGTGGTTCTGGGGGATATGTGGTATACAGTGATGCTTCCCACCAGGGTCTCGGCTGTGTGCTTATGCAGCATGGTAGAGTGGTGGCTTATGGATCCCGTCAGCTAAAGGATCATGAGCGAAATTACCCCACTCACGATTTAGAGTTAGCTGCAGTAGTTTTTGCACTTAAGATATGGCAACATTATTTGTATGGAGAGAGATTTCAGATCTTCACTGACCACAAGAGTCTCAAGTATTTGTTTGATCAGAAGGAGCTCAATATGAGACAGCGGAGATGGATAGAGCTCCTGAAAGACTATGACTGCGAGATCCTATATCATCCGGGTAAGGCGAATGTGGTAGCTGATGCCCTAAGTAGAAAGGGTATGGTGTCCTACATGATGATCAGAGAGTAGGATTTGTTGGGACAGTTCGTCGAGCTCAGGATCAGTGTAGATGAGATTGAGCATGGATACATGGCTAGCCTACGGATGGAGCCTAGTATATTAGATCAGATTAGAGCTGGACAGAGGAATGATCAAAAATTACTGGATATGGTTAGCCAGGCAGAGGAGAGAGGGCAATCTGAGTTTACGATCAGTGATGATGGATTACTGAGATACAAAGGTCGTATCTGCATGCCACATGATGACACCTTGAGACAGAGCATATTGAAGGAGTCTCATTGTTCTAGATTCACCATGCACCCGGGCAGTACCAAGATGTACCAAGATCTTCGAAAGGTGTATTGATGGGTTGGGATGAAGAGAGATGTGGCAGACTTTGTAGCCAGATGTTTAGTCTGCCAACAGATTAAAGCTGAACACCAGAGACCTGCAAGACTGTTGAAGTCACTACCGATTCCTACATGGAAATGGGAGCATATTACGATGGATTTCATTATGGGGTTACCACGAACCCAGAGAGGTCATGATGCAGTCTGGGTGATTGTGGACAGACTGACTAAGAGCGCTCACTTCCTTGCCATCAAGAGCATAGATTCACTGGATAAGCTAGCTGATCTATATGTCAGAGAGATAGTACGGTTGCATGGGGCACCTGTGAGCATTACATCTGATAGAGATTCTCGCTTCACTTCTAGATTTTGGACTAGATTTCAGGAAGCTATGGGATCTCGACTGAACATAAGCACTGCTTATCATCCTCGGACAGATGGTCAGTCCGAGCGGACTATACAGACCTTAGAGGATATGTTAAGAGCGTGTGCCTTAGACTTTAAGGGCTCATGGGACGACCATTTGCCTCTTGCAGAATTTGCTTATAATAACAGCTATCAGGCTAGCATTGGAATGGCTCCATACGAGGCTATATATGGCAGGAGATGCAGATCCCCGATTGCTTAGGAAGAAGTGGGTGACAGAAATATCCTTGCTCTCGAGTTAGTTGAACAGGCAAGTAGTTATGTTCAGTTGATCTGTGACAGGTTGAGGACAACACAGAGTAGACAGAAGAGTTATACAGATGTACGAAGACGTCCTCTTGAGTTTCAGGTTGGGGACTCCGTATTTGTTAAGGTGTCACCGATGAAAGGTGTAGTACGTTTTGGGAAAAGGGGAAAGCTAAGCCCTCGCTTCATTGGTCCATTTGAGATTTTGAGTAAAGTGGGAGATGTAGCATATCGGCTAGCACTACCTACACAGTTGTCGGGTATACATGACGTCTTCCATGTTTCGATGTTAAGGAAGTATCATCCGGACCCTTCTCATGTCATCGAGTACGAGCCACTAGAGATTCATGAGGACATGAGTTATGTTGAGCAGCCGATCCGAATTCTCGACAGGAAGGAGAAAGTGCTACGATCTAAAACTATCCCACTAGTGAAGGTTCTCTGGCGACACCACGAGACAGAGGAAGCTACCTGGGAGCTAGAGAGCCAAATGAGGGAGAAGTACCCTCATCTATTCGATGGACCAGCTTGAATTCAGAGGACTGAATTCTTAAAAGGTGGGGAGAAATGTGAAACCCGATATTTTTCATATTATGATCTTACGAGAAGTAAATTATAGCTCAATGTAACGTTTTACAGGTCCGTAGACGATTAAAGCACTTGGTTGTAGCGTGGGACCTAATGGCACGCAAACCGAGGTAAGGTCCTAGACCCGAGAATTTCTTAAAAATGTCATGTTCATGCATGGAATGATGTGTAGAAGGGAAAACTAAGTGATTGGAAATGCAAAAGTTAGTTAAACTCGGGTTTTAAATTAAATCAAGAAAATGGACCTAATAAGGGAAATAAATTCGAATAAAATTTTAAAAATTCGTGAAAATTATTCCAAGGCCATAAAAAATTATTATAAGGTGAAATTGACATGGAAAATAAAAATTATGAAGAAATATGGAGATTTAGGGGTTCAAATAAATTTTTAAAGCTAACCGAAAGCTTATTTTCATTTTGCTCGGTATTGGCCAAATCATGCAAAATGAGCTCGTTCGTGAAATTTTTCTTAAACAAGTGACCCCAAAATTTTTATGGAACATACTATAGACATATTATAACAAGTGAGAAGTGGAATTTTGAAGAAATCTGATCAGGATTAATTTTGGTAAATTTTACAAAACAGAATAGTAATTTCCCCTGCACTTAGTAAACTGTCAGCCAATGAAAAATATCCCATTTGATGACCTTCCCGATTTTATTTGACTCTGATATTTTCCAGATTGAAAGTAAACTGGATAATCTTTCTAAAAAGCTAATAACCATCCCGAACCCTTGCCAAACCTGAGTTATGCCTTACCTATTCTGCCGCAGATGTTACCCCTGTTCCAAGACTGGCGTGAATTTTTCGGCCACCTTCCAGCCATTTTCAGGCAACGTTCCCTTAATATGAAATCTTACTCTTCCTCCCATATAGCACATATAAAAAATTCAGACCTAAAAGAAGTCTTTTACCCCCTGAAAAGTTAGAGAGACGAACAGGACAGAAAACTGCCCTATTCCGAGGTAAGCAAAAATTTGATTTTTGGATGAATTTGATGAGGTTCTTGGATGATTCTGAACACTTCTAAGATCTATACATGTTGTGTTACATCTGAGTGGCAATTTGGAGACCTAAAACCGAAGTCAAACTTGGTCAAAGGAGTGAAGAAATTGAGGTATAGTGATGACTATGAGATAGGTTGTTATTTAGTGATTGTGGATGATTTTTAGTTAAAGGAAATTGATGAATTAATTTATATGATTAAGTTCAATTACTGCCAGCATGATTTAGCTACTGGAATGATGAATTTGGATGCAATTAAAATGAATTTACAGTTAAAATTATACTGTAAAGGTTCGGTTTAGCGTTTAACTAGGTGAACTATCGAAATAATGCAAGAATCGATACTTTAAGGTCTTGTTTGAAGTGGAATGAGTTGCTGGAAGGTAAGACATGATGTAGAGGTATTGAAAATAAATTTAAAGGTGTCGAATATGTTAAGAAAGTTTAAAACCGAGGCTTAAACCGATAAAATCGAGCAAAACGAGCATAGTAGCAAAAAGTCAACTTTTGGTCAACATTTTAGATGTAATCACATATTGAATATATTAACATGAATTTGAGCTATATGTGATGAGATAACTTGGTATGTGACAGCTCGGGTTATCGACACGCATTTCGAGGTGAGCTCAAAAATCGAGGAACGTGCACTACCTTCGACGTTAAGAGGTAAGGGATATAATTTAGAGTAGCATTAGTACTCCTCAACCCTACCAAATGTTTATGAGAATAATTAGTTGAGTTTCCATGAAAAAGAGCTTTCTCGGAAGTTGAAAAGAGTACTATTCACTCAAAACCGGAATAAACTTATCCAAGCTTTTCAAAATGACTTTTATTGCATGAGATACATTTTAGTATATATGTTTATGTATATAAAAGTGATTTTCACTTATGAAATAAAAACATAGTATGTTTTCCATGAGTTTACGGGTTAAAGTCCCGGGAATATTTTACGAAACTATGTTTTCGTTATATGGGGTACATATATACTCAAGATATATGTGTTTATGAAAAACATGCTTAATGTTTTGAGACTATGGCACGAATTATTGATGTTATGAGGTCAAAGTGATCTGGGGTCGATCTTGTACGTTGAGAAAAGGGTACAAAGACGATCAAGGATCTTCCTAACCGACGGCCAGGGAACGGGCAGGACTCTGACGAGATGAGATGACTTGTGGTACCATGTAACCATTTAAAGTTCGTGCGTTGAGACTGCTTAGAGACTGCGAGTCCTTTGCAGGCACGTAATGAGTCACCCCACCATAGCCCCGTACCACACAGTCCAGTAGGGCACTGTATGACCCTGATCCAGTCTTACAGTTCCCTGTACTATGGCCATATGTACCAGTTATGTTAATGATGTCCTTCGAGACCAGTTATGATGAAGCCATGTCTCCAAGAGAAACAAAATATGTTTTCGCACATTTCATGCTACCTTATGTGTTATTTGCTTTTTAGCATATGTTTTTTTTTTTTATGATGTGATTTTAAAAAGGTAGCTTATGAGTTATGTTTTATGAAATGTGCATATGATAGTACGATTTCACTTTCAAATTTATAAGCATGTTATGATATGCATGATTGAGTTTTGAGATGCTTTTCACTTGTTTACACTACATGATATGCATACTATATATGAGTTTTACCAAAAAGATGCAAAATGTGTAAACTTATGATTTAAGCATGTTTTTACTACTTTGATGAATTCAAGCATCTCTACTCCAGTACATGTTTATGCTGATTTGTAAAACCACGTGTTTTACTTGTTTTAAGTATTAAGGTTACTTTAAATGTATCGCTTATTGAGCCTGAAAAGCTCACCCCCTTCCTTTCCATCTTCCAGATTTCCTACAGTGATTCTACTGCACTCACGCGCTAGAGGTCGTGGACGAGGCAGTCCGACCTTTCGTCAAATCATTTGTAACGACGAGGTATAGCTTTACTTTTGTTCCAGACACAATGTACAACATAGACACGAATGTATATTACAGTCGGGATGTAATAGTTGTAAGGGATTATATTTATGTACAGAGTTTTTTTATTACGCAGAATAAATATGTGTTGTGGATGTTATGAGACCTTGGAATAGAATTAAAAATGGTGTTGCGGATGTGGGTTGAAAATTATAAACTGTGTTTTAAACTCTACAGGTTGGGTTAAGTCAAAATGCAGTCGTTATGCTGCCGAATTTTTATAAAGTGATAAAAGTTAAGAAACTGACATAGACAGGAACACAACTCAGTTAAATAGGTTAAAAAGTTTTAAAAATTACCCATTTTTTGCATTTTCGGGTGTGACATCTACCCATAACTCGAGTCGATAGATCCTTTTAGGCGTATTAACTCATTTCAAATCGATATTAAATCGATATATTAAGCTCATAGTGTGCATATCCCATATATTTCCTCACTATGGTTTTTCCATCAACACTACATGTGCTCATTTTCCTAATTCCACTCAACCCACAATGTAGTTTCATTTACCCATTTTAAATCATCCACATTACTCGAATGACAACTTAGCAATTCCCACAAATCACCAACTCATCCAAATTACACTTTCTCACACTAGACTTATTCTATTTTCTAGGTCACACACTAATTCCATCACCTCCTAGGTATCTCCAACCATCAATACACATGCAAATCTACTCCAAAATCAATTAAATAGACAATGTACTTGGATTGGAGTATTAGAAACTTACCAATCTAGTTTCTCTTCTTGCTTCAAAAGGGAATTGCTCCTTGCTCCTTCAATGCCAACAATGAGGTTTTGGGTTTCAACTATGTTGTTCTCTTCCTCAAGATGAACAACTTTGTGTCTAATGACCTCTCTTCAAATTTTATTGGAATGAGTGGATTTTAGAGAGAAAAATATAGGTTTTTGGTAGAAAAATGGAAGGGTGATGTTGTTTTCCTGAAAATTGCAGATTTCAACGCTCCTTTTATAGAAATAGCTTGAGGAGATCGATCTACACTAGGAGGAGATCGATCTGGCCCCCTTAAATCCCTTTTTTTCACAGCATTTTAAGCATGAGATCGATCTGTTGAAGCTTGAGATCGATCTGCTCCAAACAGAGAGCTAAGGAGATCGATTTGTATGCTTAAGGATCGATCTTTTCATTACAGAATGTTTAGGAGATCGATCTGGCCCCATTGGAGATCGATCTACTCTATTCCATTGCTCAAATAAGAGCATTCTGGCTCTTCCAGATCGATTCTCATCCTATGAGATCGATCTGGCCTTCATATTTTTCAGATTTGCTGCAATTTTCTGCAATAATTCACACCAAAACAATCCTTAATTTACTGCTATAGTCATTTTCTCATTCCTCCACCTTTGAAACTTGAAAATGGCATCCATCCATACCTTATACACATTAAAACTTGCGTGCATTTATTATATAGCCAAAGGTATCCCATACCAAACTAAATGGAAGTGTAACTTTATTCCATTTTACCACACTACCCATTTTGGGTTTCCAATCACATTCATCACTTACAAAAGCTCATCTCTTCATATTCATGCACAATGAAACTTGTATGTACATTACAAACTCATATTACACGTACGTACATTACATTTTTAGACTTTACATTAATTGTACTTTACATTACAAGTACATTACCACACTTATGAATCCATAAGGTTTACACCCAAAAATATGGGTCTTACATTCCTCATTTCCTTCAAGGAATTTGGTCCTCCAAATTAGAACCAAGTTACCTTTAAAAAGTTGGGGGTACTTCTCCTGTATCAAGTTCTCCAATTCCCATGTGGCCTCTTCCACCGTGTGATGTTACCAAAAAACTTTCACCAAGGGAATTGTCTTATTCCGTAACACTTTCTCCTTTCTGTCCAATATCCGAACCGGCTTCTCAACATATGTAATACTCTCATTGAGCTCCAACGGCTCATATCTTATCACATATGCCGGGTTCAGGTGATACTTTCAAAGCATAGAGACGTGGAAGACGTTGTGAACATTTGCCAAGTCCGATGGCAATGTCAACCTATACGCCTTATCTCTCACTCTCTCCAAAATCTCGAAGGGGCCGATATATCTAAGGCTCAGCTTACCCTTCTTACCAAATCTCATAATACCCTTCGATGGTGAAACTCTCAGAAATACCGATTCACCCACATCAATCTCCAGTGGTCTTCGTCTCTTATCGGCATAACTCTTTTACCAGCTCTGAGCTGTCCATAATTTCTCACATATCAATTGGACGTCCTCAGATGCCTGCTGCACTAAGTCAGCAGCAAAAATCTGTCCGTCACCAATCTTTTTCCATCCAATGGGGGATCGACATCTGCGTCCATACAGTGCCTCATAGGGTGCCATCCTGATACTCGCATAAAAACTGTTATTATAGGCGAACTCGGCTAATTGTAGGTGATCATCACAGGAGCCTCCAAAATCCAGTACACACGCTCTCAACATATACTCTAGGGTCTGTATAGTCCTCTCTGACTTCCCATTTATTTGAGGATGAAAAGCGGTGCTAAAACTCAGTCGGGTCCTTAGCGCTTCTTGAAACTGTTCCCAGAAATGAGAAGTGAAGCGAGCATCCCTATCCGAAACAACGCTCACTGGTACACCATGTAGCCGTACTATCTCTCGAATATACAGGTCCGCCAACTGACTCAGTGTATCGGTAGCTCTCATAGCCAAAAAATGGTCGGACTTAGTCAATCGGTCCACAATAACCCATATGGCATCATGACCTCTGCGGGTATTCAACAATGTCTCTTTTCATTCCAGACCACTAATAAACCTTTCGAAAGTTTTGATACATCTTAGTACTCCCTGAACGTATCGTGTACTTCGAGGAGTGAGCCTCTGATAATATCAACTTCCTGATTTCAGGATCCTCGGGAACACATACTCTGCCCCTGAACCTCAACAAGCCATCTGTACTCAGCTCAAAATCACTACCCACACCTGTTTGTATCTGCCTCAGCCAATCGATGTACCGCTGATCGCTCCGCTAGGCTTGCCGAATACGACCAATCAACTCTGGCTCTAATCTCATACTATCCATGATATCCAATCTCTCCGATCCAGGTGGGGTTACATCCAAACTGAGGTTTGCAAATTGTTCCAATAATTCATGCTCCCGTACCATCATATAAGATACCAACCCAAGGTTTTTTCTACTCAAAGCATTGACAACTACATTTGCCTTACCTGGGTGGTACATGATTTTGTAATCATAGTTTTTCAGGAGTTCGAGTCATCTCCTCTGTCTCATATTCAGTTTTTTCTGCGAGAACAGGTACTTGAGGCTCTTATGATCTGTGAACACCTGAAATATCTCACCATAAAGATAGTGACGCCATATTTTCAAAGCAAACACCACGGCCGCCAATTCCAAATCATGTGTCGGGTAATTCCTCTCGTGATCTTTTAACTGTCTAGATCCATAGGCAACTACCTTCCCATCTTGCATAAGCACACAGCCTAGTCCCTGGTGTGATGCATCCGTATACACCGAAAATCCTCCTGAGCTGGTAGGAATGTTGAGAACTGGAGCAGTGGTCAATCGACGCTTAAGCTCCTCAAAACTCCTCTCACATGCCTCATCCCACACAAACTTAACATCTTTCCATGTGAGGCTTGTCAACGGAGCAGCTAATCTAGAGAAACCCTCTACAAATCTTTGATAATACCCTGCTAATCTCAAAAAACTTCTGATCTCAGTAACTATCTTGGGCTGTTCCCACTGTATAACTGCTTCTATCTTGGATGGATCCATTGATACCCCATCCTTCGACACGACATGGCCCAGAAATGAGATCTGTTGTAACCAAAAGTTACACTTGCTGAGTTTGGCATATAACTCTTTCTCTCGGAGGGTCTGCAGAACTATCCTTAAGTGCTCCTCATGATCCTCCCTGGACTTGGAATATACCAAAATGTCATCAATAAACACAATCACAAATTTGTCCAGGTATGGCTTGAATACATTATTCATCGGTGCCATAAATGTTACAGGTGCATTCGTCAATCCGAATGGCATCACCAAGAACTCGTAGTGGCCATAGCGGGTACGAAATGCTGTCTTGGGTACATCTCCACTCTTGATCCTCAACTTATGGTATCTTGACCGTAGATCTATCTTTGAAAATACTTGGGCTCCTTGGAGCTGTTCTAACAAATCATCGATTCTTGGAATGGGGTACTTGTTCTTAATGGTGGCCTTATTCAACAATCGGTAATCTATACACAGTTGGAGGCTTCCATCCTTCTTCCTTACAAACAGTATCGGTGCTCCCCAAGGTGAGACACTCGACCTTATAAACCCCTTCTCTAGAAACTCTTGCAACTGCTTCTTTAGCTCTTCCAACTCAATAAGAGCCATCCTATACGGTGGTTTTGATATCGGCTCAGTACCAGGCACTAACTCTATGCAAAATTTCATTTTCCTTTCAGGTGGTAGTCCTGGTAATTCATCCGGAAAGACATCAGGGTAATCCGCAATTACGGGTATGTCCTTCAATTCCTGGTGTGCCTCATCTATATCGACCACGTAGGCAATGAACCATTCACGTCATTCTTTCCACCATTAGTATCACAAGTTATCACATCCATATTCCAAATAAACAATACATTCATCTCTCAAGTATTAAAAATTAAATCATACTCATTTCATTCATCATAATCATGTGATTTCATTTTATTTCATAAATCTTACAACATGGTTTCCTATCTCTGGAAACATCAAAGTCTTAGCATGATAGTTCATAACAACATGATTGGTCGCCAACCAATCCATTCCAAAAATTACATCAAAATCATTCATATTTAATAAAATTAAATTGGCTGTCATTTCCTTTCCCTCTATCATCAGTTTACAATCCCTACATATATGCTCAATCAATTGGCTATCATTCATGGGTGTGGAAATCATCAACATTTTATCCAACAATGTTGGTTTCAGATGCTTCAATAATTTATGTGCAAAGGAAGGTGATATGAAGGAGTGTGTGGCACCAGGATCAAATAATATCAATGCTTCTAAACCAAAGATTAGGATGGTACCTTTAATCACATCTGTCGAAGCATCTGCGGTGTCTTGATCTAGTGCATGTACTCTTTCTCTGCTCACACCCGCTATTTGCTTCCCTTTTTCCTCAGTTGTGGCCCTCCTCCTCGGGGCAGCCGTCTCAACTAGAGCTCTCTCCAGTTCCTTGCCCTTCTGTGGGGCAGTCTCCATCTTCTCGAGATAATACTTAGCTATATGTCCTAGTTTCTCGCATCTATAACACACCATAGGGGTCATCGAGTAGGGCCTAGTCCCATGAAATCTATCACATCTCCTGCACCTCTCAGTAGTAGGCCGTGGTCCTCCAATACCCATACCCCTCGGTGCAGTCAAAGCAAGGTACCTGGGAGGCCTAACAGCTCTCTCCTGTACCTCCTCGATCTTAAGTCTCTTCTAAAAAAACCTTTAGCCTCCTCTCTTGGCCACTCTATCAAACCCGAATCTCTTTCGGTCTTTATCCTTGCTGACACTAATCCTCCCAAGCTCGGAGGCATTCCGCTCAAAGTCTTGCTCGCATAACTGAGCCATGCGTACTGCCTCCTCATAAGTCTGAAGGTCAAATGGGACTAGCTTAGTTCAGATGGCCAACCTCAACCCATCAACAAACTTCTGAATCTTTTGGGTCTCACTACCTATTGTGTCCGGGTCATATCTCCCCAAAAACATAAACTTGGACTCATACTCGTCCACAGTACGGTTCCCCTAAACCAAATTCATGAATTCCATCTGCAGCTTCATCTGTGCGGTGGCTGGAATGTACTGTCTCCTGAAGGCCTCTAAAAATATCTCCCATGTGATCTTGAAGTGTCTGGCCCTCAATATAACCTCGGTGGATCTCCACCAATGCTCTGCCTTGCCTTTAAGCATAAACACGGTAAAGGCTACCTTCTCAGCTGATGTGCATCTGAAAAACCTATACAGTTTCTCCATCTCGTACACGCAATCCTCCGTAATCACTGGGTCCTTCACCCCTCTGAACACTAGGGGTTTCAACCCTTGGAACTCTCTCAACCTGCTCAACTCGTAGTCATAACCCAAATCACTGGAGTGATAGGAGAAGCTATATCCTGGGCTGAAGGTGGTGTAACAGTAGCAGTCTCCGTAGTCTGAGGTCCCTCCGCCTTTGTAGCTACTTGTCCATTAGTAGGCTGTTTCGTGAGACCTCATCTATCGTCGATACCCAATGCCTACGTGACTATCTCCACCAGGTTCTCAATACTCTGCTCTATCCTAGCAAAACGTGCCTCTGTATCTCATGCTCTCTCAACAGGGTTCTGTGGAGCTTGATCAGTCTGTGGCTCCGCACGGCTCTCAGGCCTACCTCTACGGCCTCTAGCACGTGCTCTCACCCTTCTACCTTGGCGCGTAATTGGCATAATGCCTAACTTCCTGTATTAAAATCATTTATTAAGCTCAATCTATCACGGTATACACAGTTATATCTACGCAAAAGCACAGTAATATGGGGATGTAACTTTTCCTACATTATTACTGACTCACATCAGGCCAACACAGCTTTGATACCAATCTGTCACGACCCTTTTCATTCTTTTTACTTGAAAATCACTATAAAATTTTCGCATTTATTCCTTTCCCCATTCGATCGTGAACAAACTTACCACTACACTGTTGGGCTGTGAGTCAATAATAATTCACTCGCAATATCCATTCTCAGTTAATAAAAATGATGTCATACATTTGAACGTCAATCATTCATTTATATAAAATATGATTACTGACATCTACATCCCTCATAATTACAACTCAAAAGACTGTTGTACTTTTACAATTGTTTAGATACAAAAAAAATCTTCATGTGTATACCTCTTAGCGATGGATGGCAGCGGATATCCAAAATACAACGCCTCAGTCCTCACTGGGCTGCTATGTATGCTCTATAGAGGGGAAAAGTAGAGAGAGATGAGCAACCACATACTCAGTAAGGCAATAATACAAGCATGGTAGATAACTACTCTATCTACATGCTGATAGTGTTATGCATAAATCATTTATAATAGGAGCATGAGGAATAAAACTATGCCATATGAGCATACATATATATCATGTATCAAAATCATGTAAAATTGGCATATAAAACATGGAATATCAACATGTGAAAACATCTCATGCTCATTCTCATTAAACTCATAAAAAGGGCAATTCCTTTAAGAAACCTCCTTTTTAAATTTCATCTCTTTCTCAAATACGTAAAATCCCATCGAAATCAATTCTCAATCACAACCTCATTTTCATTGCACAAATCAAGTTCACAAGGCTCGACCCCTCCTTCGGGTTTACCTTGAACAATCACAATCACACACATGTATAAAAACCTGGTCACTATATCACAAGTGACTATGTAGGCCAACTACATCATAAATCATCCCAGATCACACGCATCCAGGTGTGCGAGGTATCATGCTCGCACGAAGGTAGATTATCCCTCACCAGACATTCTTATCATATAACCACCACATGGTACATTGTACTCTATGTGATATACACGGTACAGCGTACTATCATGGTTGGGGGTGCCAGTCGTAAGTCTTATCTATCCCATACCAAGAACTTGCCGTACTCACATAGGAGAGCCTCTCTGCCGAACAGAGCCTCCCTACCCCTCCAGGGCTTAAGGATGTTGGCTTAAAGATTCTTTCGTAACAGAGCTTCCCCACCGAACAGAGCCTCCTTGCCTAACAGAGCTTCCTCGCCTCCTCGGGCTTAAGGATGTATGGCTTAAGGATCTTACCGTAAGAGAGCCTCCCCACCGAACAGAGCCTTCTTGCCTAACAGAGCCTCTTCGCCTCCTCGCGCTTAAGGATCTTACCAACTTCCACAGCCTCATACGTACCATAATGTACAAACTTGTGCGAGCAAAGCTCTAACACGACTCATGCATCATAATTAAACTACCTCATACGAGCAACGCTCTAGTATGACATTATGCATCAAATCATGAAGAAACCACGTACGAGCATAGCTCCAGTACGGTTATATGCATAAGAAAACCACTCAAAATTCACGTACGAGCAGAAGCTCTAGTACGGTTTATAAAGTATCATCACAAATCAAATCAAAGTGCGAGCTAAGCTCCAGCACTTTCATGCAAATCAAAGCATCAAAATCCAGCGCAAGCGAGGCTCTAGCGCGATTTAATTCACATAGCTTGATAGGCGGCTCATAAGTATTCAAAACACATCACAAACATGTTTAGCACCTATTCCATAACATCAACAATCTATCCAGCCTATCCTTTTATTTGCTCAAATCAAAGCATTGTGTTTTGTGAAAACATTCAAAACACATGATTTATGCAATTATTAGGCTTACTATCCCTTTTATACATTCATATGAAACCAAATCATCCAATATTCGCAACCATTTCCATATACCAAACAACCAATTTCTCAAACATTCATGCATTTCATAAACACCCTATATTCCCACAAAATACGAGCAGCTACCTCTATATACTCACAGAATTCCCTTACCTGAAATCGCGTCGCTTGATTCCACTTCTTTAAAGTTGCTTACATGTGCGTAGTTCGATTGCATCTCCAATGACTCTACGAAACTGCACAAAATCATATTTCGCATTATATTCGATCCATAAAACAGGACATCGTGCGTTCACTATAGTCATTTCGACCTATAGTTTTTAGTTACGCTCTTAAGGCCTCGTTTCATTACTCTACCCATAACTCGAGTCGATAGATCCTTTTAGGCCTATTAACTCATTTCAAATCGATATTAAATCGATATATTAAGCTCATAGTGTGCATATCCCATATATTTCCTCACATGGCTTTCCCATCAACACTACATGTGCTCATTTTTCTAATTCCACTCAACCCACAATGTAGTTTCATTTACCCATTTCAAATCATCCACATTACTCGAATGACAACTTAGCAATTGTCGCAAATCACCAACTCATCCAAATTACACTTTCTCACACTAGACTTATTCCATTTTCTAGGTCACACACTAATTTCATCACCTCCTAAGTATCTCCAACCATCAATACACATGCAAATCTACTCCAAAATCAATTAAATAGACAATGTACTTAGATTGGAGTATTAGAAACTTACCAATCTAGTTTCTCTTCTTGCTTCAAAGGGGAATTGTTCCTTGCTCCTTCAATACCAACAATGAGGTTTGGGTTTCAACTATGTTGTTCTTTTCCTCAAGATGAACAACTTTGTGTCTAATAGCCTCTCTTCAAATCTTACTAGAATGGGTGGATTTTAGAGAGAAAACTCTAGGTTTTGGGTTGAAAAATGGAAGGGTGATGTTGTTTTCCCGAAAATTACAAATTTCAATGCTCCTTTTATAGAAATAGCTTGAGGAGATCGATCTACATTAGGAGGAGGAGATCTGGTCCCCTTAAATCCCTCTTTTTCATAGCATTTTAAGCATGAGATCGATCTGTCGAAGCTTGAGATCGATCTGCTCCAAACAGAGAGCTAAGGAGATATATCTGTCTGCTTAAGGATCGATTTTTTCATTACAGAATGTTTAGGAGATCGATTTGGCCCCATTGGAGATCGATCTGCTCTATTCCATTGCTCAAATAAGAGCATTTTGGCTCTTCCAGATCGATCTCTCATCCTATGAGATCGATCTGGCCTTCATATTTTCCAAATTTGCTGTAGTTTTCTGCAGTAATTCATACCAAAATAATCCTTAATTTGCTACCATAGTCATTTCCTTATTCCTCCACCTTTGAAACTTGAAAATGGCATCCATTCATACCTTATACACATTAAAACTTGCATGCATTTATTATATAGCCAAAGGTATCCCATACCAAACTAAATGGAAGCGTAACTTTATTCCATTTTACCACACCACCCATTTTGGGTTTCCAATCACATTCATCACTTACAAAAGCTCATCTCTTCATATTCATACACAATGAAACTTGTATGTACATTACAAACTCCTATTACACGTATTTACATTACATTTATAGACTTTACATTAATTGTAATTCACATTACAAGTACATTACCACACTTATGAATCCATAAGGTTTACATCCAAAAATACGGGTCTTACAGCTTTTACATTGTTCAGTACAAAACGTTTCGAATGTGTATATCTTTCGTATAATAGGTGTACAACGGATAAAGGAATACCAATTCTCAGCCGTGCTCAACTACTGTGAACGCTCTGTAGAGAAGAGGAAATAAAAATGGGGTGAGCTCACAGCTCAGTAAAGAAATAAGGCAAGCAAGTAGATAACCTCACTATCTACAAAATATAATGCTCATGCCTCGAAATCATTTCCTTTTCGATTCACATCTAAAGCATGTATCTTTCTTGAAACATTTATGTAATATACATATATATGTATATATATATATATATACAAATCATCACTATGAACTGAAAACATGCTGGTTTAATAACCTCAGCAAATTTATGCAAAACGTTGCATTGTCATGTAAATACTATAAAACACATTTCAATATGCCATATCAATTAAATCAAAACAAAGATGGCATATCATAATGTAAAAACATGGAAATCCAGGCCTTACCTATCCCTCGTGTTACCCTTTCACAATTCACAAAGTCACATGTCGAGGCTCAACCCATCCCTTGGGTCTACCCAATTTATAAAACTCATGTGACAATTCAAACAAGAAATTTCAGGTGAGTGAAACGAGATAGGCGACTACATGTTCAAAGATTATGATCATATCTCATTTTTTCGTGATCCCAGGCTACACAGTACTCGATGTGCGGGGCCTCACATTTGCTGTAACGAGAGGTGGGTCAAATCCTCAACCGTCAGCCAACAAATCTATATCATCGTGTACTCACGGTACATCGTACTCCATGTGACATACACGGTACAAAGTACTCCATAGACCTAATATCACGGTTGGGGTACCTGCCATAGGTCTTAGCCCTCATACCATGGATAATAGTTTCGATAACCCTCGGCCATATCTAAAAAATTACAGATGCGAGCATATAATCGGTGCGACACACAGTCTGCATAGGCTCCCAGCACGACTGTTTCATGCTATCTCTTTCAAAATCGATATGTACGAGTAAACTCTCGCACGAATTCATGCACAAGTCATATAAATCTAGTGCAAGTAATGCTCTCAGCACTATATCATGTAAAACTGAGTACGAGCAATACTCCAGTACTCTATCATGCATCAATCAATAAAAGTGAGTACGAGCAACGCTCTAGTACTCTATCATACTCAAATCGTAATAAAATCAAGTACGAGAATACTCAAGTACTATATGATGCATATCATGTAAAATCTAGTGCGAGTATCACTCTAGCACTAATGGGTGGAAAACATAAAAAATTCAGTGCGAGTTGTGCTCTAGCACGATGGGTTTTCACACAAATCGATAGATGACTTATTTCAATTGAATTCACTCAATTAAATTAAATCGGCACTATAGCGTGTTGTTTTCGCATATAACATGAAAACATTGGCCAGTCTATCTATGCAACTGTCAAACAACGTCAAAACTAGTCACAAACATGCTTCCTAAGCTTTTTACTCTTAATTGGGGTAAAATCATAATTTTACCATGTCGGTTCCTACCGAAATTTTTCCATATTCAAAAATCCATATACAATTTAAATACTCAAAAATCTATCCGAAATACATATAGCTACCTCTAGCTACTCACAAAATTTCCTTACCTCTAATCACATCACGTGACCTCACTTCCTCGGTGCTTCTAAATCTCGCAGTCCGATCAACTCCCAATATAAAACTTCGGAGCTGTAAATAGTCATTCACATCAATGTACTTTAATATACTCAATTTTCACTCGCATGAATTTCAAATCAATGCATTATGCCTTTTACACATATTTGGCCTTATTACATCTTATTGGACCTTACTCTCTCTTAAGTCCATTTTGATTTTACCATTCATTTCTCGAGAACCTATTAGACTCATCTAGTCTACTGATTCGAATTGAACCGACATTAATCTCTCAATGCCTTAAGTTCATCATTTTCTCCCACTATGATATTTCACCATACATCTCATATGCTTATTTTTAATCATCATCTATTCCAACACATGTATTTCATAAAACTATCTTACAATCATATATACATGCTTAATAACATCACTACATGCTTAAATCATCATTAAATCCATGTCAAATAAACTTTCTCTCACTAAATCACACTAATCCCATTTTAGGTCATGGAGGAATTAGCATATTCATAGGTGTTTTTAGCCATCAAAACATACACCAATCAACTAATCAAAATACCTATATTAACATACTTGAAGTTTGTGTATAGAAATCTTACCTAGCTTGATTTTTCCTTTTTTTGCCAAATTGGGGGAAAATCACTTCGCTCTTTCAATTCAGCAACTCAACCTCTAGTTTTCAACTATGTTGTTCTCCTCTTCACTAGGAACAACTTTGGTGAAACAAATCTCTCTCAAAACTAATTGAAAGGTGATGAATCTTAGAGTGAGAAAGCTAGGTTTTTACTTTCTGTAAATGGAGGAATTGGTTGTTTTCGGGGAAAGAAGATGCAGCAGTCGGGTTTATATAGAATTGCCTTATGAGATCGATGTCCTAGCAATGAGAGATCGATTTGTCCTGTGTTTATCTCTTTCAGAATTCGACATTTAGAAGGTAGGATCAATCTTGGCCATTCAGAATCACTTAGAGATCAATCTGGCCCTGAGAAGAGATCGATCTGTGCTATCCAAAATCCTTTAGAGATTAATCTATCTTTGGGAAGAGATCGATCTGTGCTAACCAGAATTCATCCGAGATCGATATGCTTTGAATGAGGGATCGATCTGCCTTTTACAGAATGCTTTGGCCCTGCATTTCAAGGCAATGAAATCGATCTCCCCTTTAACTAAGATCGATCTGCCCTACATCTGTATCATTCCAGCTGCAACTTTCCCAAAAATTCAAAGGTAAATTCACATTTGTTTGCTTCACTACTCATTTTGCATTTCATTCACACTTAGAACTTAAAAACATTAATTTCTTATGATTCATATAAAATTTAACTTGTCTGTACATCACGGAATCATAAAGAATACCTATGAATTTACGGGCCTTACATGTCATGACATGTATTAAGGATAAGTACGAAAAAACTCTAATTAAGGACAATGGCATTAAAGAAAGGTTAGATGTTTATTTTAAAAAATTAATTAACGACGGACAAAACAAAATTTTGGACAATATCTTGATGCCTCCTAAGGATATAAATTGATACTTTACGCGCAAAATCAAGAAATAGAAATAAATGAGGTACTAAAGAAAATGAAGACGAGAAAGCTATTATGCCTGATTGCATTTCTATTGAATTTTGAAAATGCCTTGAAGAGGTAAGAGTTAAGTGGTTGACAAATCTTTTCAATAAGATTTGGTGCACTAACAATATGCCTAAGGAATGAAGGAAAAGTGCTTTAGTACCACTATAGAAGACTAAGGGAGATATTTAGAGTTGTTTCACCTATTGAGGCATAAAACTAATAAGTCACACAATGAAATTATGGGAAAACGTGATCAAATGGAGATTAAGGAATCATGTAATAAATATAAATCATATCTTATCATGCCATTTCGATTAAATCAAAACAATATGGCAATTCATCATGTTAAAACTTGGAAATCCGGACCTCACCCATCCCTCAGGTTACCCATATCACACACAAAGTCATGTCGAGGCTCAACCCATCACTGGGGTCTACCAAATTATATAAACTCATGTGACAATTCAAACAAGAAATATCTGTAAGGTGAGATAGGCGACTACTTGTTCCAAGATTATGATCATAACTCATATTCCGTGATCTCAGGCTACACAGTACTCGGTGTGCGGGGCCTCATATTTGCTGTAACGGGAGGTGGGTTAAATCCTCAACCGTCAGCCACAACTCTATATCATCGTGTAATCACGGTACATCGTACTCCATATGACATACACTGTACAAAGTACTCCATGGACCCAATCCCCATAGTCGGGGTGTCTGCCATAGGTATTAGCCCTCATACCATGGATAATAGTTTCGATAGCTCTCGATCATATCTCAAAAATGCGCGTGCGAGCATATAATCGGTGCGACACACAGTCTGCACAGGCTCCCAACACGGCTGTTTTATGCTATCTCTTTCAAAATCGGTACATGCGAGTAAACTCCAGCACAAACTCATACATAAGTTTATATAAAACTAGTACGAGCAATGTTTCCAAACTATGTCATGTAAAACTGAGTATGAGCAATGCTCCAATACTCTATCACGCATCAATCAATAAAACTGAGTATGAGTAACGCTCCAGTACTCTATCATGCACATATCGCATTAAAGTCTAGTACGAGATATACTTAAGTACGATGTGATACATATCTTATAAAATATAGTGTGAGTATCACTCTAGCACTAATGGTTTTCACACAAATCGATAGATGGCTTATTTCAATTGAAATTTACTCAATTAAATCAAATCAGCACTATAACGTATTGTTTTCGCATATAACATGAAAACATTAGCCAGTCTATCCATGCAATAGTCAAACAACTTTAAAACTAGTCACAAACATGCTTCCTAAGCTTTCTACACTCATTGGCCCTTATTACATCTCAAATCAATGCAATTAGCCCTTTTTACACTCATTTGGCCTTATTACATCTAATTGGACTTTACTTTATCTTAAGTCCATTTTCAACACATGTATTTCACAAAACTATCTTACAATCATCTATACATGCTTAATAACATCACTATATGCTTCAATCATCATTAAATCCATTCCTAATCAACTTTCTCTCATTTTCTCATATCCAAGCCAAAAATCTAGGTCATGGAGATTTAACATGTTCAAGGTGTTTTTAGCCAATAAAACATACACCAATCAACTCACCAAGATACCTATATTAACATATTTGAAGTTGGTGTATTGAATCTTACCTAGCTTAATTTTTCCTTTTTTTTTTCCAAATATGGGGAAATTCACTTTGCTCCTTCAATTCTTGATTTCAACTTCTAGTTTCCAACTATGTTGTTCTCCTCCTCACAATGAACAACTTTGTTGAAACAAATCTCACTCAAAACTGATTGAAAGGGAAGATTTTTGGAGTAGAAAAGCTAGGTTTCACTTTGTTCCAATAAAGGATTGGTTGTTTCTCGGGGAAATGAAGGTGCAGCAGTCCCATTTATATAAACTTACCTTAGGAGATCGATCTCCTAACCATGAGAGATCGATCTGCCCTGTGTTTATCTCTTCAAAATTTGACTTTGCAAAGATAGGATCGATCTTGTCACGACCCAAAAATCAAAGTAAATTTTTTGTTTTTCTTTCATATTTAATTCTTACATTCATCTCATCGTAACCATCCTACCAACAGTTGGGCTATGATTTGGTGTTAGTCCCCTCACACTACTTACCATTCAATTTCTATGTTACATTTACACATTAAGATTTTTCTATCCTTTGACTTTAACTAAAACGCTCACAATTGCATTTACATAACCTTAGATCCCCGACATCATATACGTTTACAGTACTGTGCATATACATATTTAGATACAAAACTATAAAATGTGTATACCTGACTCTCGATGGGAAGCAACGGATACCAAGAATGTAAGTCCTCAGCCGTTCACAAACTACTACGAGTGCTCTGAAAAAGATGGATAATAAGGGGGTGAACAAACCATGAGCTCAGTAAGGCAATCATGCAAATAAGTAGATAGCTCCACTATCTACATGCTCATAATGCCATGCCCTTAAATCCATTTCTTTTCATTTAAAGCTCAAGTACGAAATCATGCACACATTAATGCCATAGTTTATAAAAGTTGTTCATGCTTATGGAAATCATGCAACTCATGCCTCAATGGCATCTCATGTAAAATCATACAACGCATGAATTAACTCAAAACCATGCATTTGCAATTAAAGCATGGATAACCTCCTCATGCTAAAACATTTCATTTTATGAATTATAAACAAGCATGAAAAATACATCATGCTGAGTTTCCACAAAACCGTAGAAAACATTTTAATTCATTTCATGAATCCACATCCATCACACTCATCAGGACTCAACCCCTCCCTCAGGTGATCCTGATCCACATAAAATCATTTATTTCCAAGCATTTTCAAAAACATTGAAAATTTCATTTATTCACAACAAAACCAATATCATCAGTCAGGATCCAACCCCTCCCTCGGGTGGTCCAAACTCACACAAAATTCACGCATTCTCAAGCTTTCAAAACATCAGATAGTAACATGCGAGACTAGGCAATATATATCAATATCTCAGGTAAATAACCAGGAGTATGGTCATATACTCGTGATCCCACTGCTACACGGATCCTATGTGCGGGGTCTCACCACTATCAGGAACCGCCCCGGGAGGTGGGTCAGTTCATCTCGTTGGTCCTGCCCGATATCTCGCATCCGAAGATGCCACATAATCAATCCCAGCATGGTACAACGTACTCCATACTACTTGCATGATACAACGTACTCCGTGGACCCACATCTCATATCAATAATCGTGCCTATCTCAAAATGCACGTACGAGCATATTTAATCAGTGTGACACACAGTCTACCCGACACTTCAAACACGGCTCATCGCATGTCTCATAAAATCAATGTGAGCGATACTCCAGGACTCTCATAAAATCAAGGAAAATCTCATGCTAGCAAAGCTCCAGCACGCGTTTCATAAAATCTCATAAGATCTAGTGCAAGCTAAGCTCCATCACTCTGTCAAAATCATGTAAAACTAGTGCGAGCTAGGCTCCAGCACTGTGTTATAAAAATCAAGTGAAAATCTGGTGTGAGTTAGACTCCAGCACCCTGTCACGAAAATCATATGAAAATCTGGTGCGAGCTAGGCTCCAGCACCAATGCATCTAAAACTTTAGTGCGAGCCCCTGCTCCAGCACTAATGCATGTGTCACACAGTTCAAAACTCGTGCGAGCTAAGCTCTAGCACCTCTCATGCATTTCACAATAATAAAAATCAATGCGAGCAACCGCTCTAGCACATTTTATGCATATGATGTCACACAACTCGATGCGAGCAACCGCCCCAACACCATTATGCACACTCACAAACTCAGATATAATGCGAGGAAATGCTCCAACACCATCTGTTTCCATATAAACTTGATAGTTGGCCCATTTTTCAAAGAATTTCATTTAAATCTAAATAACACTTACGTAGTGTTATCTTGTGAAATTTATGCAAATACTGACCAATCTACCAATTTGCTTTGCTAAAAAGTCACAAAAACTCCTCAAATCATGCATTCCATGCATGTCATGCTTTCACCATCCTTAGGTGAATTTCCCTCAGTAGGGGTAAAATAGTCTTTTACCTATCCCGAGTCCTTAAAATTTTTAATCCATTTCTAGGACCTTTATACATTTTCAGTGTATACAAAAGCTATTAAAAATACGCGTAGCTACCTCTAGCTACTAGCAAAATTCCCTTACCTCATTTTTCTGTACAGTCTGACATTTTCACTAATGTCTCGTCACGCAGTCTGATTTGCTCCTAATCAAATCTCCGGAGCTGCGTATAATTATTTATCGGGTCAGAAATCATTCAATTAACTGTATTTCATAATTTCTAAGCTTAATTCAAAGTATTGGGCCCGTTTCAATTTTGGCCCCAATTGCTCCTTAATGGACCTTAATCGGCCTTAAACCCATTTTCCTCTTACTATTCATATTATCGAGGCCTATTGGGCTTATTGGGCCCATCAGTATTTATTGGGTTTCGTTCTAAACTCTTGGATAGCTCAATTAATTATTTACGATAATTTATCTCCAATTTCAGAATATAATTCATTTTATACAGAATTAATCCGTAAATTATGCGGTAAATTTTTAATACGTATAACTATACAAATTGTCGTAAATAAGGGTTACTTACCTGAGATTCCATGATTTTACACAAATCGAGGCTAATTTGAGCTCTCGTTTGTCGCCAATTATCAAGCTACACATTTATATTTTTTTCGAGTCAAATTCGGTCAAATATATTTTTAAATAATTATTTCAAAAATTAAATCGGTTCATTTGACCACTTACTGGTTTATCCGTAGCTCGATTGCATCACCGAAATTTTTTTCCAATTTTTCCTCTTTTTCTTTTTCCATTTTTCTTTCTTTTTCTTCTTTTCTTGCTGAACCGGTTCAGTCCGGTTCATCCCGGTTCAGACTGGTTCGGTTCAGCCCGGTTCAGTCCAATCCAGTTTTCTTCTTCATCGTTCGGAGCTTCGCCAGTCGGTTCTTCGTCGGCTTTCGTCTCCAGCAGCTTCGCGAGACTGTCTGATGCACGGATCTGGCTTCGGTTTCGCCAGCGGTGGCCGGAAAGTGGTCGGTCCGGCCTCTTCTCCCTACGGCGTCGCTACCCATTTCTTTCTCTCCCGATCGGCGTCGTTTCTTGTCGATTTACGCCTGGATCAGCGCCGTTGGTCATCCCTTCTGGCCAAGGACGAGGCATTCCCCCTTCCTCTGGCCGCTGTTCGTCTCTCTCTCCTCTATTTTCTCTCCTCTCTCTCAGTTTCTCTCTTTCTCTCTCTTTTCCCCATTTCTCTTGTCGGCCGCGCTCCTCCTCCGTCTACTAGCGCCGGCGAGGCTCGACTGCCCCCTCTCATTCGGGCTTCTCCTCGGTGGCTTCCGATCGGTGGAGGCAGAAAGGAGGCTGGGTCTCCCTCGGGTTGTCTTCTGCTTCTTTCATTTTTCACATAATCGCGATTTCATGATTCTGTGTTTTTTATTTATTTATTTATTATTTTATTATTTTATTCATTAAAATATTATAAAAAAATCCCAAAATATCATTAAAATTTTAGATTTTATTCATTTAATCCATAAATGAATTTATTTGTTTTATTTCGTCTTTTCGGTATATTTTTTCAATATTTTCGAGATAATTTTTCGATGTGAAAATTTTGATTAATTCTAATAAATTCATATCTTGATCAATTAGATTCGAAATTCAATATTTTCCTCGTTATTGATCAAGATTTCTCAATTCCATATTTTTAATGAAATTTGTCTTATCGAATTTATACCGGATTTCGGTCTTTTAACCGTTTTACCTTTCAACGTGTTCTGGACCAAACCAACACAACTTCCCTTCACGAACCCTTTCTCATTTCGTGTTTTAAATCCTTATCTCCAATCCGAATGGTCCGAATCCCCTTCATTTAATCTGTAGCCATTTCAGTCCTTCGTTTAATCTTTAAATGCATTCGAAAATTTTTATTCATTCCATTTGCATTTTTCATTCACGTACAACTCTTCTTATGATTCAATTTACATCTAACCATGTTTACATCATATGAACCATAAGGAATTTCGATAAAAATTGGGTCTTACAGATCTACCCTTTGGTATGAGATCGATCTGGCTCAAATAGACTCACTTAGAGATCGATCTAGCCCTTGAGAAGAGATTGATCTGTACTATCCAGAACCCTTTAGAGATCGATCTGCCTCAACCAGAACTTATCCATGATCGATCTGCTTTGAATGAGGGATCGATCTCCCTCTTACAGAATACTTTGGCATTGTATTTCAAGCCATGAGATCGATCTCCCCTTGCTTATGAGATCGATATGCCCTTCTTCTGCAGCATTCTTTCTGCAATTTTTCCAGAACAAAGTTAACTTCATATTCATTTGCTTAACTACTCGTTTTGCATTTCATTCAAATTTGGGACTTAAAAACACTCATTTCTTATGATTCATATCAAATGTAACTTGTCTGTGCATCACAAAAATCATAAGAATACATATGAATTTACGGGCCTTACAAATGCAATCCAAACATGTAAGCTTTTCCCTTTTGAATTGCTTACATCCACATTCGTTCTCAAAACACAACAGTTTTTTGAGATCACATCATACAATCCGAAAACACATCACATGTCGAAATATATTCATATCTCAAAAACATCTCTTATTCAAAACATAACTTGTATTCGAAATTTATCACACATTGAACACATCTTAGTTGATACATAATCTATAGCGAAACATCTTCCTTATTCAGAATAGATCTCGCATCCGAAACATATTCACATTTGAAACATATTCCTTATCTCGAAGACACTTCATATTCGAAGCATATTTCATATTCCAAAACCCTCTTCATAGTTCGAAATGTAGTTCTTATTTGAAAACATATTTCACAATTCAAAACGTATCTCACACTTTCTTTGCTAACTATTCTATCATGTTAGCAGGGACACCACTGACTATTATATTTCGTCAGCTAGGACTCCATCACTAACTATTATCATCCCCATTGACAGAGGTCATAACATATTTATTTCATATTGCTAGGATATGTTTTGCGAACTATGCTCATGTTCATAAAACATTTTCGATAACATATTTCATACTTCAAAACACTTTTCACATTTCGAAACCCAATTAAATGCAAATTTCAAAGTCTGAAACATATTTCATATGATCACTATTTTAACTCGTGATCAGGGAAATATCAGAGTCTCGAAACATATGACAATTGTTAACTATTATAAACCTTTAGCAGGGCCCGAAATTGCCAACTATTATTTCCCTGGCAACAAGGGTCAAAACATTGTCAACTATTATATTCCCCATCAGCAGGGGTCAAAACATTGTCAACTATTATTTCTCGTTAGCAAGGGTCGAAATATTGTTAACTATTATATCCCGTCAACAAGGACTGAAACATTGCTAACTATTATATCCCGTTAGCAATGGCCGAAACATTGCTAACTATTATATATCCCATTAGCAAGGGTCGGAACATTGCTATTTATCTCACAAATAGTAGGCTACATCATTGCTAACTATTATATACCCCGCTAGTAGGGGTCGAAAATGGTCATGGCTAACTATTATCGTCTGTCAGCTAAGGCAAAGCATTTAGTTGTAAAAGCTATCAGAATGCATGTTCTGAAGTCATTTCTAATCACAATGTGGATAAAAGCAGAGTTAGCTTAAATTCAAAACACCGAGACGTATGTCTCACATACTTTCAAAACCTGTATTGACTGAGATTTTAAAGCTTCTTTAATGCAGGTATAAACCAATGCAAGCTTTCTAAATCTCACAGAATCATAATATGCATCGAGATGCAATTTTAAATCAAAATAAAGTTCATATAAGATCATATCATTTTCGATAATCTTATCATCGATATTTTCACATACTTGTAACAGATAAGATCCTTGGACATCACTTGTTTTTGCCTTAGGACCCGATTTAATTCGTCCGATACTATTTCGCATAAAAAAGATTAATTCGTATCTTGTTCATACATCAGAAACCAATTCTGAAACCATATAGTTTGATATATTATTCACATATTTTGATGATTAGATCATACGAATATAAACAAAGTCAACAAGTATATCCCGATAAAGACTTTCCCATTATAGCTATCAATGAGCCGAAACTACGTATTTCCTATGGTCATAGATCTGAAAGTCTTCAGTCCTAGTAATTATCTAGAACCGGAACCTGTCACGACAATGTTGGACAAGCCAAAGTGCCCGTATAAGAGTCATAAATTCAAGACTGTCTCCATATACTTTATCGAAAATAATATAGCTAGAACGCCCATAAACGATAAAACATTCGAAAATTACGTTTTCAAAAGTCATATAACAATTGGGACGAAAAGTAGTTTATACTTAAATCCAAAAACACTAAGCATAAGCTAAATAAACTATATGCTCTAATTTGTCCAAAACAAATTTGAAATGAGATTATAAAGTAATACATGAATGCTAATAAAAAACTGTGTAAGTTTTTAAATCTCCCACACAATGTCATGCAATGATTTTAATGTATGAAAATCATCGCAAGGTTCAAAACATGTCAAAACGAATCAAAATCACATTCCTAATAACACAAGAACCTTAGTTCGAAACATATAGACAAATTACAAAATTTCTACAATAAGATCGGGTAACAATTGCTCATTACCCAGCCTGCAAAGGTGAGAACAATTTATATTCTCAATCCAGTTGATTCAATACGTTTCATATTTCAAATCACTCACAAGGTTCACATACTTCTTCGAAAAGCTCAAACAAAGCATTTACGATATCAAAGGTTCAATTCAAAACATAAAGCAATTTGTACGGGATTAACCTGCAGCTTATACAATTAAACTTAACTTGTATGCTAATACAAGTTGTAATAAGTGAGGTTCACTTACCCGAGATTTCATGATGGCATGCAAATTGAGGCTTGATCGAACTTGTGTTCGTCGCCTATTGTCGCTTTATACATTTATATATTTAAACCGAGTCAGTTTCGGTCAAATATAAATTGAATTAAATTTTCAAAAATCAAAACTGTCAAATCCGACTGCTTACCGGTTTATCCTTAAATTGAGGCATCACAAAATTTTCTCCTTTTTTCTTCTAGCTGAACCAGTTCGAACCGATTCAACCCATTTCCTTTCTACTGAATCGATTCAAACCAGTTCAATCACTATTTTCGCCGTTCAGGGCTTCACTGGCCGGTTCTCGACCCCACCTCTCGTCAGCGGCGTCGTACGATGGAGGGAAGGCTTCGATTGGCTTGGCTTGGGAAGATCGGCGACGAAGACCTCCGGTTTCTCCTTTCTCTCCCGTTCTCCTCTCCCTCTCTGATCTGCCCATTACCAGCGAAACAGAGCTCGTGGTGCCGCACGGACAATCCCACAGTGTCGGCCTTCCTCTCGCCTGCTCCCTGCACCCTCTGTCGTCGACATTCGTGCTCTCTCTCTCTCCGCCTCTCTGTTTGTTACTCTCCTCTGTTAACAAAGAGAGAAAGGAAGAGGTCGGGTCCCCAACTCCTTTCCTCTTATATATATATATATTTAATATAATATATTATATATATAAATATCTACATATATATTATTTTATCTATTTCTATATATATATTTAATATATATAGACATTTTATTTTTTTATTTTTTTCTAAAACTATTATTCCGTATTTCGGAGATAAATTTTCAAGGTGAGAAATTTTGGGTTATCATAACATGTGTTCGTGTACACGTTCATTTATACGTTCATCAATACATTTATTTATATGTCACGAACTTTTTCATTTAATGTTTACGAACAAACTTAAGTCAAATCAGTTTGTTTAAGGAAATTAAACAAACAACCTAATAACTTACTAAATCAAGATCGAAAACAAAACCAAGATTTATTATTGAACACGAACCAAAACAAATAATATTTAAACAATAAATGAATAAACAAAGCCACGGTATTCTTCATTTGTGTTTAGTTGGTTTACAACCTTACATAAATTTATCAATAAATGAAAATCAACAACATGATCTCTTTTACTCATAAGTGTCAGCCTAAACCCAATACCAACACCTTGAGCTTTATATATGATCGTAGCTTTGTCTTCCACCTATCCAAACAAAGCCTTTACCTAATTGTTGATTGACTAATTAGTTTGGTATTCAGACTACTTATTTATGTACAAATTACAAGTCATTTTAATTTTGATATTTGCGATTGTAACAAGTATAAAAGACATTTTAAAACAAAATAAATAAATAAGAGAAATATATTATCTATATTTTGATTATTAGTTTAGGATGTGTTTGGCATTACGAGAAAATGCGTCAAGGATAGCTTCGATCATAACATCATTTAATCCAAACACTTAATATGGCATATTTCTACCACTAAAAGAATTTGTAACATCCTTTAAATGCTAAACACTAGACTTGTTCAAGATTCAGGTTGCCCATTCAAGCCCAAAGATCGGTTTAAATTTTAGGCGGGCTTGGACAAAAATATTAAATTCATTGAACAAGTTTCGGCTTGGAAATCTATACCAATAAAAAATTCGACCGGGTTTGAATTCACCATTTTATGTTCAAGCCCGGCTCGACCCGATAATTGTAATATTTTTACTTTTTTTATACTAATCCATTTTTAGTTACTTTTGTTTTTCTTGTGCAATTTAATTTGAGTTTGTATTGTTGTTTAGACTTAATTTAAATTTCTATGTTTCTTTTTTAATAAGAATTCACTTAAACTTATTGTGTTATACTTATTAATTATTATGTATTTAGGTGAGCTTAGATTAATTTGGGCTTATTTATTGTATGTAAAAACGAACTTGGAAAAATAAATATTTAGCCTAAAAAATTGGATCAGGCTTAAGTTTATTTTCATTCCCTCAATACCTTATCTAAACTCTACCCAGCTTGATCTATAAACACTTTTGCCAAACACTTCCTTAACATGACATATTTCTACTATTAAAAGAATCTGCTTCAATTTTCTCTAAAATTATATAAATTATTGAGTTGTTTGGTAGTGTTTTTGTTTTGTGGGAGACACAACTAAATTAAACATGAACGATTATTACTATATTCGCGTTTGTTCATTTATTTTTTTTAATATCGTTCGTATTTGATTCGTGTTAGTTAAATTTGTTCATGAATATTAATGAACATACTTACGAACATGTGTTCTTAAATATTGAATGAACATGTTTACATATATGTGTTCATGAATAGTAAACAAACATGTTCATGAACACTAAGCAAAAAAATTATACAAATAAATTTTATTCACTTTTTTTTGCCAATTTTTTTTTAAAATCTTACACAAACATATGATTTTGATAATTATATAATTAAAATAGTATATGAGTAATTATGTAATTTAAAAATTTATTATTATCTAATAATAAATGAACACTAAGTGATTTATTAAACAAAAAAGTTTTAAACAAACTTTAAACGATTTTGTTTGTAAATATAAATGAACGAACCACACATTTATTTGTGATTGTTTCTTAATAAACAAAAAAAAGAACATATTTCTAAAACTTTTATCAAATGTTATATTCATTTACGCCTCTAATTTTATGATTTATGCTTTTATTTTCAATGTTTTTTTGAGAGCTGAACCAAAAACATTTGGTAAATATGTTATCACTTAAAAATTAAAAACGAAACACAATATTTTTAAAATTTTGGAATATTTTTTATTATTACTGCCTAATCACTGTTCATCCGATTACAATATATTAATTTTAATGTTAAAAATTAGAAAATTTGTGAAGAATTTTCAATAAACAAATTCTCTCTTTAAAATTACTCTAGGAAATTTTACTGCTTCATAATTGTAATATCAAATCTCAATAATAATAGAACAATTTGCAAAATACATGAAGATTGACACGAGAAATTTGAAATTGATTAAGGTCCGATGGTATATTAGAAGACAAAATGAGATAAATAAAATTATCTTTTTATTTCTATTTTATAATTTTTTTATTTTTTATTAAAAAAATATATCTTTAATAATTATTTAATTTTTTCATCTCATTTAAACCAATTTTATTTTATCAAAATTAATCTTACCCTTAGGGTGCGTTTGGTTCGGGGGAAAAAAAAATTACCTTGGAAAACAAAATTACCTTTTATCCAGAAAAAAAATTTTAAGGGGTAAATTTTAGGGAAAAAAATTACTTTAGATCCAAAAAAAAAAATTTTTGACTCAGATAATCTAAAAATACCTCAGGATTCGAAAGTAATCATTTTACCTCAGATTTTCTCAAAATTGAGCACTGTAGGTAAAATAAAATGACTGATAAAGAGAAAAAAAAACGAACCAAACGAGAGAATCGAATGATAAAAAAAAATTACAAAGAAAAAAAAAATTCTCTCCAACCAAACGCCAGTAAACTTAATCTCAATTAAATGGATTAATTTACGGATAAGGTTTTGAACGTTACTTTTTTAGCCAGTAAAATGTCGAGGCATTAATCCCAAGGAAGGTCAAAAGAACGTTTTAACCGGGAGAGGGTAAATAAAAAAAAGTTTTTACCAAAACAGCTATTAAAATTGCCCAACCAAAACGACCTGATTTCGTCACTGTCTTACCTCACCTAAATCCACAACAAGATTCTATTGTCTCATCCCTTCCGCTCGTTTCACGCGCTTGCCCTCGGGTTTACAGTTCACAACCCTCGCTAACACCTTCTTTCATAAATTTCGTTAATTATTAAGAAATGCGGTTCAGTCAAACGGTAGAAACAAGCAGCTGGGTCAAGACTAACGAGAGATTACCACGTGAGCAATAGCGGTGAAAGTCGTGGGTGATCTTACGTGTACACCTAAACGTTGCCGTATCGTTCTGCGCCCCGACTCTTGTAACAGCGAGATTTGGAGGGAAAAGGCTAAGGAGATTAAGTAATCAATCAAGCAAAAAGAAAGCCTAAAAAATAAAAAATAAAATAAAGGGAAAAAGTGCTAATAATAATTAATTAATTAACAACGGCTTTGGTTTTTATATTTTATAATCCAAAACCGATTATCTTATTTCTTTCTCTCTCTGGCTTTTTTTTTTTTCTCTCTTTTCTCCTTTCGTTTTCTTCGCCGGAAAATTGCGTGCGATCGCAGGTGAATTGCCACCCAAAAGAATCCCCTTTTACCTGCTGTAAGGTATAGTTTTTCGCCAAAGATCTTATCCCGTTTGAAAATCTGAAGCTTTTATTATTATTAATTTTGGTTTTCACTTTCTTTGTTCTGGGAATTTTTCACTACAGATCTGGTGGATGAGTGATATTTTGGTTTTATTCTTTTTTTTTAACGGATTTCCTTTTTACTTGGTGATGAATTTGAGTAAAAGAATAGGAATTTAGGGTTTTGGTTTGGTTTTGATGGAAGGGCGAATGAGATCTGGTGAGCATTCGGGGATTGTGGTGAAGAATAGGAGCCAGTCGGGATGTTTGATTGTGAGGAAGAAAGGAGATGGCTTTGGTGGGGCCGGGCCTACTGGAAGCCGGAAGATTTACGAGTCAAAAAAAGAGAAGAAGAGGCCCAGGATGGTTATGAGTGATTCGGGTTCTAGTGATGAGCTAGTAATGCCACCTCGAAGGAAGGTTGGGCCCGAAACGATTCAAGTTTCTAATGGTTTAGCTGTTTATGAAGAAAGTGAAATTGGTAGGAAGAAGAATGGGGAGGAAAGGAAAAGGCGGAGTGAGGAAGGTTTCATTGGAGAGGATTTGAGTGAGAATAAGAGGAATAGGTTAGATGTGTTTGACTTTAACGAGTATGATGGACTTGATCAGGAGATGATTATGAAGAGCCGATTTGATTATGGTGGAGAAGAGGTTGGCGGGAGAAGACGGTTAGGTTCAATGCCTGCAGTTGCTCGGAGGAGTGTTGAGATAGAATATGAGAGTGGTCCAAGCAGGCATGTTTTCCTTGAGAAGAAGAAAACATTATATTTTGATAAGACTGATGGGATGAGTCGGGGAGATCATGATGATAGGAGCAGGTTTAGGAAGGATAGGGACAGAGGTCATCTGCATTACTCCTTGTTGAGAGAGAGGTATATGGCTGATTCGGATAAACCCATCAGGGTTCAGGGCAAAAATGGTGTTTTGAAGGTAATGGTGAACAAGAAAAAGAAAGTGGCTGAGCCTTTGAAAAGTTTTGATGACTTGGAAGTTGAAGAAGCCAGGAGTGGTCCAAGAATTGATGATTCAATTAGGAGGAACTTGCATGAGCGTTCGTCATTGTACTCTGAGATGGAAGATCTTGAAAAGCCTGTTTCACTTGGTGGGAAAGAGAAAAAGAAAATGAATTTGTTAAAGACACCTACAACAAAGAAGAATAAGGTCTCTGACTGGGATTCAGAGGATAATGATACATCTCTGAAACTTCGATCAAAGAATATGGAAGCTTCTAACTTAACAAAGAGGGTAAAAAACAAAGAGGAAAAAACTCAAGATGATCAGCTTCTGCCTACAAGAATCAAAGAAGGAAAAGTTAGGCGTGGATGTGGCACTGAAAAGCAGAAATTACGGGAACGAATCAGGGGAATGCTTCAGGAAGCAGGCTGGACAATAGATTATAGACCAAGGAGGAACAGGGACTACTTGGATGCAGTTTACATCAACCCCGCTGGAACTGCTTACTGGTCCATCATTAAAGCATATGATGCACTTCTAAAGCAGCTGGATGAGGAAGAGGAGGGCAAACCTGGTGGGGATGGTTCTGCATTTACCCCATTATCAGATGAAATACTCAGCCAATTAACAAGGAAAACACGAAAGAAGATGGAAAGGGAGATGAAAAAGAAGCGAAGAGTTGACAGTGACAGTGAGAATGCACAAGAGGCCGTTGCTCGGAAATCTTCAAGTACCAGGTGTGAAGATGAGAGTATGGATAGCTTGAGTCATGAAGAGAAACTAAGTTCCTTCTTTAAGCAGAGTAAGTCATTCAAATGTAGGATGAATCACAATGGTGCCTTCAGTGCTAATGCAAAAGGTCAAAGTTCTCTCCATGTGCATGATAGCCATGAAAAACCGTCTTCTATATCCAATTCTCATCATGTTAGTGGAAGAAAAAGTAGAAAACTTGGCAGATGCACATTGTTGGTTCGTGGTTCTAATGCAGGTCTGAGTTCCGAGGGTGATGATTTTGTTCCATATTCTGGGAAAAGAACACTGCTTTCCTGGCTGATTGACTCTGGAGCAGTGCAGTTGAGCCAAAAGGTGCAGTATATGAACCGTAGGCGAACAAAAGTGATGCTAGAGGGCTGGATCACTAGGGATGGTATTCATTGTGGTTGTTGTAGTAAAATCCTCACAGTTTCAAAATTTGAGATTCATGCTGGAAGCAAATTGCGCCAGCCATTTCAGAATATATACTTGGACTCTGGTATTTCTCTCCTTCAGTCACAAATAGATGCATGGAACAGACAAGAGGAGTCTGAGCAGATTGGTTTCCATTCTGTAGACATGGATGGTGATGACCCCAATGATGATACTTGTGGCATTTGCGGAGACGGTGGGGATCTGATCTGTTGTGACACTTGTCCCTCAACATTTCATCAAAGCTGCCTAAATATAGAGGTATTCTGAATAATTTTCTCACCTGCTATATAGCGTTTTACATTTACAAATGTTGGTCAGTCTCTCTTTTTTTTTTCTTATAAGTTTTCCGTGAAACTTCTTGGTCAGTTTTATTTTAATAATGCAGGCTTTGTAGTTGAAGAGGTTTTTGTGGGTGTTGAGAATTTAGGGGATAATACTTGTTGGGCAACGAAACTCCAGTTCATACAACCAAGGCTTAGCCTAGCGGTTGTTATCACTGCTTATGATGGATTAGGTTCAAGATTTGAAACCTCTTCTCCCCTTATAACTCCCTATGAACCAAAAAAGAAAGAAAGAAACCTCCAGTTCATTTCATTGATCTTGGGTTCTTGAGTTTAAGTGGATCATTTATTTCTCCCTCTCTCTCCCTCTCCCCCTTGCCTGGACCCCGGCCCTCTTCTTGCTCCCTCTTGAGAAATATCAGCTGCGTTACTTGAATGGAGTCAATGACCTGAGTTAGATCTAAATATGTTCCTGGGTAATATAATATGATAATTTAAGCTGATAGTTATGTTCTTTTTAACTTTATAGCTATTGAGCTTATGGTGGGATCTCTAATTTTGTTCAGTGCCAAACAAAATTATAGGGCGTTGTAACTTCCTTTGATACATGTAATTTAGGTGACAAATGAAGACATATGTCTCTTTCTCTTTTCTAACTTTTATAAGATTCCTTTTCCTGAATGTTTTCTCCTGGCTGACTGTTCTCAAGAGCTGTTCCTTCAGTTGGTATCAGCAATATTTTGGTCTTTATGCAAGAAATGTTTGTCAGTGGCTTATTGCTGCTCTCTCAAATGATTTTGATTTCGAAAAATAGTGTTACTATCACATATATAAACTGCTTTCTATCATGTTTGATGACCCGAAAATATTGGCTTTTAATTATCTTTCAAAAGACTAAGTGAAGTTTTATCCTGCTTGTTGGCTTTTAATCATCTTCCAAAAGATGAAGTGAAGTTTTATCCTGCTTACAGTATTTGCTAGTTCTTAATTTTTATTCTTTTGAATATGTTCTCCTGTTAGAAAGCTTACTCTTTTTGACCTCTATGGTTGTTAACTATTACTGTTTTGTAGTTCAATACGAACTTAGTTTGCGCTTGTTAACTTATACTGCTTAGTACTTGAACATTAACTTAGCTTTTATATATCTGCACTTTTACAGTTTCTACCAGCAGGTGATTGGCACTGTCCAAATTGCATATGCAAATTCTGTGGTAATGGTGGCAATATTGCTCAAGAGGATGAGGATTGTGTGCTTCTCACTTGCAGCCTGTGTGAGAAAAAATGTACTCATTCTCTTGTTTTTGGTGTTCTCAATTCTTTGAAGTTTGAAGTTGCTGCTGTAGTTTCCTCTCCTTGATTTCTTTTCAATAAGATTCTGATCATTTCCACTTTTGTAGACCACAAACCTTGCATCAAAGTGACAGATGAGGTTCATATTGATTCTGACAGTTTACTTCTTCCTTTTTGTGGGAAGACATGCAGAGAGGTAAATGCTTTTCTTCTGTTGGCATTTTAATGCCGGATATTGTGTTTATATGTAAATAAAGAAATTAGGAAAAATCTATCATACCATCTTTAAAAGATGTTAAACTTATCTTACATCAAATTGCCTAATTTTTATCAGAAAATAATTTTGGTTTCTTCATGGCATGATGGTATTGAAATATTGTTGCTATGATTGCGGCTTACTGAAAAAGTTATTATGAACTCTATTGACTATGAAATTTTTTTGTGTTTGTTCACTTTCTTACCATGATATTGTTAGTTCATCTAGGTTTGTAATATGTGTTTTCTGTTAGATTGTATCTTAGGGCATTTTAACATGCTTTTATATTTTGTCCCTTGATCATTTATTTATTTATTTGGGAATCATATTGTTCCTTTTAAATGTAAAAAGTGAGAAACACAATGATATTGTCGTGTCACTGTGGGTTAAACTGTTATCATTAAGTCTAGCAGCAATAAAATTTATATATTTTCCAGCAGTGTTTGCTTTTTTATTGTACTATTGTTTAAACGGAAAGGTTGTTTTCTAGGTGTGTGTAATATATGTTATCTGGTAGATTAATCTCAAAAGGTTGTTTTATAGGTGTGTGTAATATATGTTTTCTGGTAGATTAATCTCATGTCATCATTTGATTCGGGAGTTTTTTTTTTCGTTATTGATTTGATGCATTGTGAAGTCCTGGTTTCTATCTCTTTTCCCTTTTTCCTGGAAGAAAAACTGGTGCTGTTTTCTCTTATTCTATAGGGGTTTGATCTGGTTCATGTCTTGTCTGCTTTTATATCATTTTATGAAGGCACAATGTTAAGGCATGTGTTCAGAAATGTTTTTGTTGTTCCTGCAGCTCTTTGAGCATTTACAGAAGTATATAGGGGTCAGACATGAACTAGAAGCAGGATTTTCATGGTCACTTGTTCGAAGAACAGATGCAGATTCAGAGACAATTACCAGAGGGCTTCTGCAAAGGGTGGAATGCAATTCTAAACTAGCTGTTGCAGTGACTGTGATGGATGAATGCTTTTTGCCCATTGTTGATAGGAGGAGTAGGATCAACTTAATAAAGAATGTCCTTTATAATTGTGGGTAAGCATTTTGGATGCTGAATTTAAAGTGGTGTTGGTTAGTTTTTTACTAAATAGTGCTTGTCTAGGCTGATTACGATTTAATTATTTTGTTTCTTCATGGAGATTATTAGAGTCTAGTCATAATATGCGACATGAATTTTTGTTTACTTTTGCCTATTATCTTCAAAATTTTCCACTATGCTTTTTTGATATATTAGTATTTGCTAGTTTGGCTGCATAGAATGTTCCAGTATGTTGTCTGAGCTATTATGCGCTTGCATGCTCATTTATTTATTTATTTTATGTCAATCTGTGGATATGTTTTCGGAGAATTGTCTGTAGTCTGATAATGATAGTATGCAGTATTTTTATATAACAATTTTCTAAAAGGATCCAAGGGATAAATTTCATATTTAAGAGGTGTTTCAATATGTTTTATTTTTACAGTTTAAAATTACATTAAACTCTTGTTTCTGTTATGATTTTGGCTTAATATTTCTTTCAATTTCTCACTTTTTGCTTGGATTAGATCTTGTGTTTTCCTCTGTAGTCTGCATTTTTCTGGATTATACAAGTAACTATAGCCTTTATATTTTTTGACAAACATCAAATAACTTACTGTTTGCAATTTGCTGTTTTTATCTTTACAGATCAAACTTCAACAGACTGAATTATAGCGGCTTCTACACTGCTATTCTGGAGAGAGGCGATGAAATAATTTCTGCAGCATCAATCAGGTATAACATTTTTAGCATCTGTATGCTGCTCCTTTCCATCCTTGCAGTTATCTTTGGTTGGGTAGATAAAAATATTAGACAAACGTAATGAAGGGCAGAATCAGCTAAGAAAACACAAGCACCTGAATTCTTGGAGTAGATATCCCAGGTTTGGTTGATTTGATGCACGCATCTGGATGATCATTCAGATAAATGCGTACCAATTTGATGTCCTATTCCCTATGCAGGTTCCATGGAACTCAGCTGGCAGAGATGCCATTCATTGGCACACGACATAAATACAGGCGTCAGGGAATGTGCCGTCGCCTTTTCTGTGCTATTGAGTCGGTAAGCTGTGAGGACTGATTCATATAAGTGTGTTTGTATGTGTGTATGTGTGTATATGTGTGTGTCTCTCTAAATACATATGTATTTCCTGTTCCCCTTTTGCTTAATTGTGCGGTTCCTTGTGTCACTAATTTATTCTTTTCATGTCTGAAGGCTCTCTGCTCTCTCAAAGTTGAGAAATTAGTCATCCCTGCAATTGCTGAACTTACACATACATGGACTACAGTTTTTGGTTTCACTGCTCTGGAGGAATCACTTAAGCAAGAAATGAGGTCCATGAATATGCTGGTCTTCCCTGGTATAGATATGTTGCAGAAGCTACTTCCGGAACAAGAAAACACAAAGACAAACTTGACTGCTGTCACAGGTTTTAGTTAATGCAATTGTTGTCATTGTTTTCAACCATGTTTATTTTCTGTTTAACTTCTCAAAATTTGTCCCTGTGGGTGCGAAACAAACTGAATCAGGATCTAACAAACATATCACTCCTGAGGTTGCTAACGAATCTAAACTAGGTTCCTCATCTGGGCATGATACTCAAGAGTGTGATGATGGTGGTTCACATCATACTAGTCAGATAAATGGTGAAACTGCTGCTGCAGATTCTGATTTCCAATGCCCAAATGTCTCTATCAATGATACCTGCGGAACTAGTGATTGCTTGGATGTTTCTCTGGAACCTAATATTTCTTTACCAGTTGAAGAAACTACACTTACTAATTCTCGAACACGGGACAAGAATGAATCTACATCAGCTAGCAATGATAAGCATGAGGTGGAGAATAAGGCAGAACTGGATTCTCCTGCCGAAGATAATACTCAGTCATGTACAGAGGGTATGGATGATACGTGTGCTGGTGTTATGGAGTCTAAAGTTTCAATTTCTGATGATGGGACTGATTCAGAGTCAGGGGACAAGGCAGCTGTGTCTGGTTCTGACAGCAAAAATCTCGCTACCTCCTCTATACACAAGGGACATAAAACAGTGTCAGACTCTCCTATCCAGGAAAATACCGAGTCCTGTGAAGAGGGTGATTTGGATGTTGCTGCTGCCTCTGATGTCAAAACTGAGCTAACGGTTGAAGAGACTATTTGTACCAACTCACAATCAGGGGACAAGCTAGGTGAATCTCCAGTTGGAAAATCTACTATTGTTTCTGAAGAAAGTCATGACACATCAGAGATGGGAAAGAAAATAGAGTTAGATGCTCCCGATGAAGATAACAATATTCAGTCTTCTAACGAGGAGTGATAAGAGTAATCTGCATGCAGCTGCTAATGAATCTGTTTGTGATGAACTTGAAGTTGGCGTCTCAGTTGAGGAGACCACACTTGCCGATTGAGTCCAGGCGGAGTGTGCTTCCCCTGAGAAATGTTTTATCTCTGGTGCAAGTACAAATCCTCTTGCTTTAGGGATGGGAAATGATTCAGGATTGGATTCGCAATGACGATTTTTCTCGCTCTTGTGAGGAGCATAATGTATGTGATCAGAGCCGGATTCACAATGGGGGCTGCGTCTCCCACTGAAATCCTACTTTTTTGTTGTTTTATGTAATTACCACAAGTTTTAGAATTTTTTTTTTTTTGGTCACATTGTAATAGTTCCTGAACTATACATTTTTTTGTCATCTTAGTATCTATCTAAAAAAATTAAAGTTAGCAATATGTTATCTAAGTTTTTATTTTCACATGTTTTGGTATTTAGTTTTAATACCGATAATAATAAACATGTTGACATGACATGTGAATTCGTGACGTGTAATTTTAACAAGAATGTTTTATATCTGTAGGTCATGACATTATAATAAAATAAAAAATATTTTAAAAAAAAATAAAAATATACATTTTTTTAAAATCAAAAACAAAAAATAAAATTAAAAAAAAAGAGAAAAATAAAGAGAGAATCATCAAGAGAGCATGTGAGAAGAGGGAAGAGGAGGGTGTCGATCGGTGTGAATGCTGTCGATTTGCATAGGATATATCGACCAATTTCCTTTCACCCCCTCGCCCTCTCTTCATTCCCTTCCCCCCTCTTTTTACTCTCTTTCCTTATTCCCTCGCGCCATTAATTTTGCAAAAATTTCAGAATTTTTTGAAAACATTAATTTTGACTTTTTATTTTTGAATGAAAATCATATGAACTTTCTTTCATTCAAATTAGGTACATCAATGGCTAATATATTATTTAATAAGAGGGATAATCCTCCACCCAATGTTTAATCTCATCACAACAACTTAAGCCAAAATGAGCAAATAAATTAGCTACTTCATTTCCAGATCGTCATACAAGAATAAAATCAGAGCAGTGAAAGAAATGAACCATATATTGTGCTTCGACAATCAAACTACCAATGACGGAAGAATCTACAATGTTGTGTTGCAACTTTTGAGTGACAACCTGATAATCACTTTCAATAATAACCCTTTGGAACCCCATATCTTGAGCAAATATTATTGCTGCACAAACTGCCAACGCTTCAAGTATAAGTGGATAAAATCTCCACGGAACCTTTCGAGCATGTGCTCCCATCACTGGGCCAATAGAATCGTGAATAACAATCCCAATCCCTCCTTACTTTAAGGCCCCATTCGTAGCTGCATCGTAATTAACTTTATGGACAGAATTTGGTGGTGGCTTTCATCGGTGTACCATACCAAAGGTTGCAAAAGAAACCAATGATGAAGTTTGATCTACAATAAGGTTAACAACGTTGAACTCGGAGATAAACTACTGAATATGTTTTTGTAGCAGTTGGAGAGCGTTTTTCCTTATTGAATAATTCAGAATTATGTTGCTTCTAAATTGCCTAAAGGATAAAAGCATAGAGCTAACTCGCCTGATCATCCAATTGAACCATTGCTGTTTTAAACCGAGAATCTGATGTTGTTGCTGGTAAACTCAACTCTGTAGAAAAGACCTGCCATATAGATGTTGCGCTAGGGCAATCCACAAGTGCATGTTGTATTGTTTCCTCACCCTTTCTACATTGACAACAAACTGTGCTCTCTGAAATATGCCTGTGTGCTTAATTGGTCAGAACATGCAATATATTCTTGCAGATTCTACAAAGAAAAACCTTTATTTTTGAAATCCTCCTCCATAACTTAGCAGACCCAGCAATGTCTTCTGGGAGGGAAGTTCTACTCAACTTGTGATAAGCACTCTTTACAGTAAAGGATCCATGTGGGGTGAATCTCCAGACTATTTCATCCCTGTAGGGTAGCTTGCTAAGTGGAATAGACAGCACATGTTCTACATCATATGGATAAGATTAAAATTCCACTCCTTCAAAACTAGATCAATAATCTCTAACACCGTAGTTGGAACCTCTTCCACTCCTTGTGATAGAGATGGTTTTGCAGTAGGTAGTGAGGCAATCCACTAACTACACCAGATATATATAGCAGAGCCATTTCTAATCCTCCAAAACATTCCATCATTGCATAGAGGACCATCATTACACAGCAGTCTGATCAATAATTGATTCTATTGGCAACTGTGAGACCAAACAGTTAGTAGTGTTGTCCGGCAAACAATCAGAATCGTTGATAATCTTATTTTCTTAACTACAATACTTTCAAACTTTATTCCTAAAAGAGAGTAATCTTATGCAATTGGATTCCACGTCAGCATACTCCACTTTCCTCCAATCTTTCCCCATTCTTTATCTCCAGTAAGTGGTTAGGTCTTACGGTAACTATATTCATCTTTCTTTTTTTTTCTTTTGACTGACTTTACAAATCCACCGTACTTGTAATACTTGAAGTAAAATGCCTATTTGCTGATTGCCAGTCTTTGAATCATTCGCATTCACAAGGCATTTTGAATGGTAGTGGAAACATGAACTCTCCAGACTCGATCTTTGCCTCTCACCAAAAACTTCTCTTCCAGTTTTATTCTATAATTTACCCCAATTTCATCATTCCTTTATATATATATATATATATATATATATATATATATTAGCTCTTAGATTTTCAGTTTTTGTTATTCAAAATTTTATATTTAATTTGGGTAGTTTATTGCTTCAGCCCCATGCGAAGTGCGAAGTAGAAGGGGCTTATGGACTTGGTAGTCCGAGTAGGAAGACATGTTTATAATAGAAATGAGGTTCTCACTGAGATCAAATCATTTGGAACTGATGATAGTCGTATCATCAAAGTCCGCGTGTACAAACATCGATCAATAAGAGTCAGTCACGTGTCAAAACACAAACAGAAGAGACATAAACCACATGGCAAGTAGAGAGGGGTGGCGACACAGTCACTGGAATGGGTGATAGAGTCTCTAGGCGATAGAGTCTAGCGAAAGAATCCCGGCGATAGAGTCTTCACGAGACGCGGTGTCTGAGTGGGCGACAGAGTCTCTAGGCGATAGAGACTCTGTCGTAGAGTCTCTTGGCGACATGGTAAGCCGCGATAGACCTCTACCGCACGAACCGCGACAGAGCTCTACCGCAGAGACCGCGGCAGAGGTTCACGTAAACTCTGCCGCATGTTGAACTCATCCGCAAGCCGTCCAACTCCAAGTCGCGACAGAGTATCTAATGACTCTGTCGCAGCCCAGACACGCGCCTGGGCCTCAGACCCGAACCCCATAGTTACGGGCTTAAGATATCCTCAAGCCCTAAAAGAATGGAAGCCCGACTTGACTCTAAAAAAAGTCTATAAATAGACCAAGTATGGAAAAAGGTAAGAAAAAAAAAAGAATCTCTTTTTCTTGGATACAGAATCTCTGCTAAAGAACTTTCTGACTTAAGCATTGGAGTGCGCATGCAGGGACAGATCCCTGCACCTCTTTGACCTTCATTGTTTTTGCAGAGTATTGAAGACACGTGAAAAGAATCGTATCGGCATTACCTCATTGTCATTTAGTGCAACATCAATTGGCGTGTTCCGTGAGAATCAGAACAAAAAGTCAGATTCCCTATTAAAATGGTGAGAACACGTTCGACAGCGGAGAATCGAGGGGAAGAGAATTCTGTGAGTCCCCCTGTCAGATCAGAGCAAGGACAAAGGCAGAATGAAAAGGGTGGCAGAGTGGCCTCGATTTCTCTCGAGGAATTTGAGGCTCTGAAACGTCAGAATGAGGAGACGACGACAGCGTTGAGGGCTATGGTGAACTTCTTCAAAAACGCTCTCCCGCAGTTTAGTTATCCCCAGAAGTGCAGTTGATGGTGGGGGAAAACATCCCGATGCAGACTTACGAGAGAGGTCAACCCTCCACCATGGTGAATGCTGGACAAGGAGAAGGAGCGCAGAATACTGCCACTGGACTGATTCCGAACTTTGCCGCTAGTTTGGAGGATAACCCTGCAACGACTTTGAGAGTAAACTCTACCGCATTTCAGAGGAAGCACCCCGTGGCAGGGTTACGGGAAGTGAATACTGTCGCAGACCCGACTGAACAGAGCTCTCCGACGGAGCATAGGCGGCGGAGTTCTCCCGCAGAGTACATGCGGCAGAGCTCACCCGCGGATCGCAGGCGGCAGAACTCACCCGCGGCATATATGCGGCAGAGCTCACCTGCGGATCGCAGGCGGCAGAACTCACCCACGGCATATATCCGGCAGAGCTCACCCGCTGATCGCAGGCGGCAGAGTTCCCCCGCGGCATTTAGGCGGCAGAGTTCTCCCGCATGGCGCAGTATTTCTCCAGAGGAGTTGGGGCATGAATTCAAAAATCACAGGTCTGGGGAGCGACGGAGACAGAAGAGTCCTGACCCCCGAGACTGTTTTGAGGGTACAAGGTCAAATCCCGAAATGGGAGGTGCTGAAAGGAAGGATACAGGGCAGGCCCATAGAGGCCGAGAAACCTTAAACGAGGAAGAGATACTTAGCCGGGGAGCTGAACATGTGCAAAGTCTCCGGAACACAGGAAGAAGGAATGCTTACCACTCGAACTCTTCTAGTCCCGAAGGAAGGGGAGCGTACCCGACTCGAGGGTCAAAAAATGTGAAGAAGGTTGTCGAGAGGATTTTAGAAAAGAGGAAACTGGTGTCTCCTGATGATAGTCAAAGAATGAGAATTCCGTTCAGTCCGGAGATTATGGACAAACCCTTGTTGAGGAAGTTCAAGATGCCTTCTATGGCCACTTATGCAGGGAAAGCAGACCCATACGACCACATACAAAGTTATGAGTCCCTCATGTTGCTACATGGATGGGAAGATGAAATCATGTGCAGAGCCTTTTCGCTTACACTGTCTGGGCATGTGCTAAAGTGATTTAATGGGTTGAGCGAAGGTTCTATCTCATCCTTCGAGCAATTGCGAAATGAATTTTTGAGAGCCTTCATGATCAATAGCCAGAGGAAGAAGGACGCTACTTATCTGCTCACTCTTAGGCAAGGGAACAAAGAATCCTTGAAGAGTTATGTAGATCGTTTCCGAGATGCAACCTTAGAGGTAAAAGATCTACCAGTAGGAGTAGCCATGGCTGCAATGCTGCAAGGGAAAAAATCTGAGAAGTTGCAAGAATCCCTCTCCCTCGATCAGCCGATGACACTTTCCGATTTGTTTGCTAGAGCCAATAAATATGTGGCTCAAGAAGAAGTAATGAAGATGATACAGTCCCGAGAGACAAGGGAAGGAAGAAAGAGAGAGAGAGATGTACCTGAGAGAAGCTCTCCAAGATCTGTCAGATTAGACAAGGCTCCTAGACTCAGGTATAAAGGTTATACCAAATTGAATGAGCCCCGCACCGCGATACTAGCAGCTATTGAGGGGACAGGATTGTTGGAATTCCCCAAAAAGAAGATTGGAGATGTAGGGCGAAACTCTGACGTCTACTGCGAATTTCATGCTGCTCACGGTCACCCCACCGAAAGATGCAGAGACCTGATGGATCAGCTAGAGAGACTAGCTAGAGAGGGGAAAATTAACCGCTTCCTGTGGAGAAGTGAAAGGCCCCGTTATCCTCCGCGAGATCGAAGGAATGACCATCCTCGGAATGTGCAAAATAATGATAACAGAAGAAATAGGTCAAGTAATGAAGTATTTAGGCCTATCCCCCGGGGTAATCAGCCAGATAACGAACCTATCGCTCCGATAATAAATGTTATCGCAGGAGGAGAATCGATGGCAAGAAACTCCTCTGCTTCCCGTAAGAGTTACGCGAGGCAACCGTATCAGGTTCATGTTGTGATGGAAGAGAAAGCAGATGAAGAACCTATTGTGTTCACTCCGGCAGACAAGGGTGACATTGTCGTGCCCCATGATGATCCCATGATAATATCCGCAGTGGTGGCGAAACATCCGGTGAGTAGAATCCTAGTCGATAATGGAAGTTCGGTGAACCTAATCTATTGGAATTGTTTCGAGAAAATGAAAATATCCGAAGATAGATTAAGACCTGTTATGACGCCACTGTATGGATTTACGGGTGAAAAGGTGAAGGTGGTCGAGTCCATAGAGTTGCCTGTGACTCTAGGAGAAAGCCCAACGGATGTGACTCGACAGGTATTGTTCATAGTTGTAAGGTCAACCTCAGCTGCTTACAACATGATCCTAGGAAGGCCTATACTGAATGATATGAGGGCGGTGATATCCTCTTGTTACTTGTTAATGAAGTTCCCTACTCCTAACGGAGTTGGACAAGTACGAGGAGATCAAAGGAGGGCTCGTACTTGTTATATTGCTTCTACCGCCAGCAAAGGAGTACAGAGAAAAGAGACTTTGTGCATAGATGACCCGCCCAAGCCTCAGCCTGTAGAGGAAATGGAAGCTATTGAGCTAATCAGAGGGGATGAAGAGAAGAAGGCATTCATTGGGACTCAGCTGAATGAACAAGTAAGGAGGGAGATAGTCGAATGCCTGAGGAGGAACTCGAATGTTTTCGCTTGGACCCCGGCTGACATGCCCGGGATTAATCCTGAAGTGATTTGTCATGAGCTTAATGTCTCACCCGGACACAAACCTGTCAAGCAGAAGAAGAGGAGTTTTACCCCGGAAAGACAGAAGGCAATCACTGAAGAAATTAATAAGCTTTTAGAAGCCGGGTTCATTAGAGAGGTCTACTACCCTGAGTGGCTGGCCAACGTAGTAATGGTGAAGAAATCCAATGGGAAGTGGCGAATGTGTGTAGATTTCACTGATTTGAATAAAGTCTGCCCTAAAGATTCGTACCCCTTGCCTCGAATAGATAGGCTTGTGGATGAAACGTCCGGATATGAACTCCTCAGTTTTTTAGACGCTTTCTCCGGATATCATCAAATTATGCTCCACCCAGAAGATAAAGAGAAGACTTCTTTTATAACCTACAATGGAACATACTGCTATCGCGTAATGCCGTTCGGTTTAAAGAATGCTGGAGCCACATATCAGCGAATGGTGAACAAAGTGTTCAAAGATCTTCTGGAAAATACCATGGAAGCCTATATGGACGATATGATTATCAAGAGCCGAGCAGGAGAGTCTCACGCTCATCAGATGTCCAGGGTATTCGAGGTGCTGAGAAGATTCAATATGAAGCTAAATCCAGGCAAGTGCTCATTCGGGGTGAGATCAGGGAAGTTCTTAGGCTTCATGATCACTGACAGGGGTATCGAGGCAAATCTTGAAAAGGTACAGGCAATTATCGACATGAAGCCCCCAACCACAATGAGAGATGTCCAAAGGTTGACAGGCAGAATAGTAGCTCTGAATCGCTTTTTATCAAAGTCCGCAGAAAAGAGTTTGCCATTCTTCAAAACTCTGCGGGGAGAAAAGAATTTTGAATGGACAAGTGATTGTCAAAGAGCTTTTGAAGACCTCAAAGAATATTTGAAGCAGTTACCTTTATTGACAAGACTTTTGGAAGGGGAACAATTATATATGTACTTGGGAGTCGGTAATTTCACCGTCAGCGCGGTACTACTGAAGAAAGATAAAATATTGTACCGCCCCATCTACTATGTGAGTAAGGTACTGTTGGACCCGGAGACCCGTTATCCGCTGGCCAAAAAGCTAGCATTGGCCCTTGTGATGGCCTCGCGTAAGTTGCGCCTTTATTTTCAGGCACACTCCATCACTGTCTTGACGGATCAACGGTTAAGACAAATCCTTCAGAAGCCTGAACACTCAGGGAGACTAGTAAAATGGGCAGTGAAACTTGGAGAATATGATATCATGTTCCAACCCAGGCAGGCTATCAAAGGTCAAGCTCTGGCAGACTTTATAGTAGAATGTACTAGCCCGAGCGACAACGATGGAAAGGAAACTCAACCGTGGTTACTGTATGTCGACGGGGCATCAAGTGCAAATGGAAGTGGAGCAGGTGTAGTCTTGGTATCGCCGAAAGGAAAATCCCTAGAATACTCTTTACGGTTTGGGTTCCCTAGTTCGAACAACATGGCAGAATATGAGGCTTTGGTAGCCGGAATGAGGCTGGCAGAGATGTTGCAAGTTCACCACTTGGTAGCACACAGTGATTCTCAATTGGTGGTAAACCAGTTCAACGGGCAATATGAGATTCGAGAGCCAATGCTGGCCCCTTACCTAAAGAAAGTCCAATCTCTGGCTCAGACTTTCAAGAACTTCCAGCTGATACAAATCAATCGGTCTGAAAATACACACGCAGATTCATTGTCCAAGTTAGCCTCTTCTAATGAGACAGGAGGAAGGATAGTGAAGGTGGAGAAACTCGAGCGACCTAGTATTGAAGAGGTCGAAGTGTGTGACATTGAAATGAGGGATGACTGGAGATCCCCATTCAAACAGTATCTCACTGAAGGTACACTCTCCCAAGATAAGGACGAGGCTCGTCGCTTAAGGATACAAGGGGCGAAGTTCACGCTAATCGACGGGGAACTATACAAAAGGGGGTACTCATCACCTTTGTTAAAGTGCCTGGGGCCAGAGCAAGCAAATTATGTCCTAGCTGAGGTGCACGAAGGAATTTACGGTGAGCACTTAGGAGCTAGAGCCCTTGCTTCTAAGATACTACGATCGGGATTCTATTGGCCGACATTGAAAAAAGATGCGACGGACAAAGTCCGCAGGTGTGACAAGTGCCAAAGGTTTGCACCAATAACAACAGCCCCGGTGACTCCCTCCCAGAGTATGGTACAACCAATTCATTTTGCACAATGGGGATTGGACATTCTAGGGCCTTTCCCATTGGCCACGGGTCAAAGAAAGTTCCTGTTAGTTGCCACCGATTACTTTACAAAGTGGATTAAAGCAGAGCCTTTAGCTACAATCACGGAGAAGAAAGTGGAAGCGATGGTGTGGAAAGATATTATCTGCCGGTTCGGAATCCCACGCATCTTAAATGCTGACCACGAAAAGCAATTTGATTGTGACGCCTTCCGTGAATTCTGTAAGCGCCTTGACATTCAGCTAAGGATTTCTTCTGTATCATATCCTCAAGCTAATGGACAGGCCGAAGTCAGTAATCGGACTATCCTTCATGGGTTGAAGACCAGATTAGACAAAGCTAAGGCGGCATGGGTGGACGAATTGCCTAGTGTCTTCTAGGCATATCGTACCACTAGTCAGGTATCGACTGGAGAAACCCCGTTTAACCTCGTATACGGCACTGAAGCATTGATCCCGTGGAAATCGGAGCACTGTCACCCAGGGTGGTGCCTTTAGTGGAAGAAAAGAATTCACAGGGACTAAAGGAAAACCTAGATCTGCTTGATGAGCATAGAGAGGCTGCGGCTATTCGGTTAGCCTCCTATCATCAGAGGGTGGTCAACTACTATAACAGCCGGGTGAGAGATAGATCGATATCCGAAGGGGATTTGGTGCTCAGAAAGTCACATATCACGAATGCCTTGAGGGAAGATGAAAAATTCAGAGCCAATTGGGAAGGTCCATTCAGAATCAAACAAAAGATCGGGTTCAACACCTGCATCCTGGAAACTCTGCAATGGAAGAAAATAGGGAAAACATGAAATTCAAATCACTTAAAATTGTATTTGAACTAATCATTATGTTTTCTTTCTTGAACGTTATATTCTCACATTATTGTTATTTGTTTACACTGTCACAAGATGCTACTATCCAATCATTATGCAGATTGTCCTTTTATCATATCTTCAGCTTTTATATATCTAAATCTTGTGACAGGATACACACGAGCCGTAAGAGCCTGAGGCGCAATGCGTCACTGTGGCCAGGCGTAAAAATCAGACGAGCTGTAAGAGCCTGAGGCGCAATACGTCACTGTGGCCAGGCGTAAAAATCAGACAAGCCGTAAGAGCCTGAGGCGCAATGCGTCACTGTGCCCAGGCGTGAAAAATCAGAGCAGCCGTAAGAGCCTGAGGCGCAATGCGTCACTGTGACCAGGCGTAAAAATCAGACGAGCCGTAAGAGCCTGAGACGCAATGCGTCACTGTGGCCAGGCGTGAAAAATCAGATGAGCCGTAAGAGCCTGAGGCGCAATACGTCACTGTGGCCAGGCGTAAAAATCAGACGAGCCGTAAGAGCCTGAGGCACAATACGTCACTGTGGCCAGGCGTAAAAATCAGACGAGCCGTAAGAGCCTGAGGCGCAATACGTCACTGTGGCCAGGCGTAAAAATCAGACGAGCCATAAGAGCCTGAGGCGCAATGCGTCACTGTGGCCAGGCGTAAAACTCAGACGAGCCGTAAGAGCCTGAGGCGCAATGCGTCACTGTGGCCAGGCGTAAAAATCAGACGAGCCGTAAGAGCCTGAGGCGCAATGCGTCACTGTGGCCAGGCGTGAAAAATCAGACGAGCCTTAAGAGCTTGAGGCGCAATGCGTCACTGTGGCCAGGCGTAAAAATCAGACGAGCCGTAAGAGCCTGAGGCGCAATGCTTCACTGTGGCCAGGCGTAAAAATCAGACGAGCCGTAAGAGCCTGAGGCGCAATGCGTCACTGTGGCCAGGCGTGAAAAATCAGACGAGCCGTAAGAGCCTGAGGCGCAATGCATCACTGTGGCCAGGCGTAAAAATCAGACGAGCCGTAAGAGCCTGAGGCGCAATGCGTCACTGTGGCCAGGCGTGAAAAATCAGACGAGCCGTAAGAGCCTGAGGCGCAATGTGTCACTGTGGCCAGGCGTAAAAATCAGACGAGCCGTAAGAGCCTGAGGCGCAATGCGTCACTGTGGCCAGGCGTGAAAAATCAGACGAACCGTAAGAGCCTGAGGCGCAATGCGTCACTGTGGCCAGGCGTGAAAAATCAGACGAGCCGTAAGAGCCTGAGGCACAATGCGTCACTGTGGCCAGGCGTGAAAGATCAGAGGAGCCGTAAGAGCCTGAGGAGTAATTGTGTTACTATAGCCATGCAATGGAAACATAAAGGCCGTAAGAACTGAAGACGCACTCGCGTCGTGGTGGTCAGGCCTCAGAAAAAGGTTTGTTTATATGTAAAATTCTTTCTGAAAATATATCTTTCTATCAAGAATTGGGGAGCATACACGAATAAACAAAACAAATATACGAGTAAAACAAATAAACAGACAAATGATGATAAATGATAAATAGCAGAGCGATGCAATACGAAGCATGAATAGAACTTTGATTTCATTCATTTAAGAAAATCTTTACAAGTACATCCAACAAAAAAAAACAACAGAATGTTCGAAAAGAAAAATGAAAAACAATTCAATCTGCATGAGGAGGCTGGGGATCAACCGCCGACGGACCCTCACACTCTAAAGACTGCTAACCATCTTCCCCATCCAAATCATCGAGGGCACCAATAGGTTCGAGAGCATTGTCCAGGCTCACAGGCTCCCAAGGACCGGTAAGGTTTGCAAGATCATCTTGCGCAGTCCTCTTAAAAAGTTCATCAGGAGGTTCAGCCCCCGGTTCATACTTAGTCCAATCAGGGGCCTCGAACAGCATCGCCTCGCGTGTATATTGGAGCTCAGGGAATTCTTCGCCTTCCCTATGCTTCTCCAACCAGGATCGAGCAAGGTAAAATCCATATTTTACATATGGATTCGAAAAATCCTCCTTTCGCCTCAAGCAATCCCTAGAAAGACGGTACTCCTTCACGGCTTCCGCCCTGATGCTATCAATCTCCACTTGAGTTAGAGAAGGAGTAGCCCGACTTTCTAGCTCGGCGACATATTGCTCGAGCTCCTGATTACGATCAATTAAGGACCCATATTTGGACTGCATGCGGTCCAGTTCGGCTTGGGCCTATTGAAGATCTTCATGAAATTTGTTAGACCTAGCCGCCTCAACAGTAAGATCCCCTTTGGCCTGATTCAAATCTTGGCGCGCCTTCGAGAGCTGATCTTCTAAGTTTCGTACCACGTCTGGAAGCCCGGATAAGTTGTTAACAGTATTTGAAAACTCCATGACTTTGTCCTTCAAATCCCGGATCTCCTTATCAGCTCGCTCCCGATAGGCTCGGTGTTGAGCGTTGTTGGCCACAGTCCTCTGAGCAAGCTGAAAAGCAACGCAAAAAGTCAAACTCAAAATATAGCAAAAAGAAATTAAACGAAAAAAGAAAATGAAAATTACCCTCAGCGCTTCCATATCGGCCAAGTCTTCTCCCTCTGGATAATTCCTGAATATTCTAGCTTTGTCCCTCGGGAGAATAGTGGCCCAACTCAGTCGAGACGCCACCTTGGGAGAGTCCAAGGTATCGTTGTCGCGAACTCCCGGGTAAACCTGAAACTCAGACCCCCTCATGATGTAACCACCATCTACGGGGTAGGATCTCTCATCAACAGGACCTATCCTTGGGAGAATTGGCCTAGACCCCATTAACAGCTCGATGTACAAATGCCTCCGGTTCTTTCGTTGGGACGAAATTATATTGCATTAGGCACGCTCTTCAGATCGAGACCGTCCAGACGAACCAGAAGCCTTCCGTGAAGAGGAAGGAGCTCTCCCTCTATCCCGAGAGGGATCCCTTTGTTCCGGAGGAGGAGGCATCACTTGTCTAGGAACAGGTGGGGTCCGAGCCCGAGGCAATTGAGGCGGAACTGGTGCCTCACTGGGAACATCATCAGCTAAGCGAGGCCTCTTTCTAGTGGGGTCACCAGACGGACCGCCCTCCGAACCTTGACGTGCCAAAGATCGTCGAAAATGGCTCATTTCTACAAAAAAGAAAAAGAACAAGTAAGTGATCAAAAACGTGGTCAGAACCAGCAAATAATAAAAAAAAACATGAAAAGTTACCATCAGGAGAATCAAAATGCTCCTGAAGGGACTCTATGTTTATCATATCATCATCAGGTAGAACCATGGAAGTTGAACCAAATCCTTCCCAGTCATTCAGATCAGCTAAAGGCTCACTGTCAGAACTAGATTCTATATTTGTACTCCCTATATCTTCTTGCGGCCTTAAAAGTTCAGGGTTCAACTCAGGGGGAATCGAGGATGAAGGATTTGAGGAAGGAACAGAAGGGCCGACAATAGGGACGGGACCCACACCCCAGCCAGCAGATATCAAATTTTCATTTGATAAAAGACTGTCAAGACTAATGGGACTATCAACCAATAACCTATTGACATCTAAGGACAACTGTTCTCTAAGTGTAGAAATCTGGGGGCCCTTGGGGATTTCACGCCTAGTCTCCCAACGAGTAGGGAAATCCAGGCCCCCAGGCGTCTCCACAATAAGCCACTCCGATTCAAAATCGTGAAGCTTATTTGCGGGTTTTTCGAATAACCTGTTTTCAAATCCAGGCTTATACACCCGCTGAAGTGAATAAGGAACTAAACCGGGGCTGCCTCGAAACCTAAAAAAGGCATCAAGAAGGGGAAGAGACGGAGAAACACCCCTTAGTCGGCAATGCACGGTAAATCCTATTAATTACATCCATGCGTGAGGATGCAGTTGTCCAAGGGCTATCCTGTGCGTCCTAAGGAAAGAAGCCCCAAAGTCGGATATTGGAAAACGGAGTCCTAACTCTAAGGATGCCCTGAAAATAACTATCCCGTCAGACACGTGACGTATGTCATTTTCTTGAGGGTTTGGAAGCCAGTAGGAGTATCCATCGGGCAAAGGAAACCTAGACATAAGGTCTTGGATGTCAACTGCCTTCAAAGTCGATTTGACTCCTAGCTCTATATGCTTTCCTACACCATGACCAACCATTTTTGAAGCTTAAGGAAAATCACGAAGAAAAAACTACTGGCGACAGAGTTTACCTAACAGAGATGCAGGAAGACAGTGAACTATAGTGTTCAAACGTTTGCGACATAAGTGTGGCAAACAACACGGGGCGACAGAGTTTCCACGCGACAGACTCGCGACACAGTGATGGACTTATGCGATAGAGTCGCGGAAGAGTATAGCAACCCGCGATAGAGTAGCGGTAGAGATGCGGTTGAGTAGCGACAGAGTTGCGACAGAGTATTTGGAAATGTACGGCAGAGTGATTTTAAGCGAAAGAAGTCAGTAGCTACCGCGTTGACTGGGAGCTTATATATATAGGCGCGGTGCATCTACACGCGCACGGGGATCCGCACGTGCCCTAGAACAGTGAATCAAGAATACTCTTTCGTAGGAAATATTCCTACCAAAGAGTGGGGAGCAATTGATGATGGTCGTATCATCAAAGTCCACGTGTACAAACATCGATCAATAAGAGTCAGTCACGTGTCAAAACACAAACAGAAGAGACATAAACCACGTGGCAGGTAGAGAGGGGTGGCGACACAGTCACTGGAATGGGCGATAGAGCCTCTAGGTGATAGAGTTTAGCGAAAGAATCTCGGCGATAGAGTCTCCACGAGACGCGGTGTCTGAGTGGGCGACAGAGTCTCTAGGCGATAGAGACTCTGTCGTAGAGTCTCTTGGCGACATGGTAAGCCGCGATAGACCTCTACCGCACGAACCGCAACAGAGCTCTACCGCATGGACTGCGATAGAACTCTATCGCAGAGACCGCGGCAGAGGTTCACGTAAACTCTGCTGCATGTTGAACTCATCCGCAAGCTGTCCAACTCCAAGTCGCGACAGAGTATCTAATGACTCTGTCGCAACCCAGACACACGCCTGGGCCTCAGACCCGAACCCCATAGTTACGGGCTTAAGATATCCTCAAGCCCTAAAAGAACAGGAAGCCCGACTTGACTCTAAAAAAAGTCTATAAATAGACCAGGTATGGAAAAGGTAAGAAAAAAAAAGAATCTCTTTTTCTTGGATACAGAATCTCTGCTAAAGAACTTTCTGACTTAAGCATCGGAGTGCACGTGCAGGGACAGATCCCTGCACCTCTCTGACCTTCATTGTTTTTGCAGAGTATTGAAGACACGTGGAAAGAATCGTATCGACATTACCTCATTATCGTTTAGTGCAACATCAGGAACCATTCAATTGGGGTATGGCATCAAAAAGCTCTCTATAAGATACTATCAGGGTTAACTCATACAGATGACTATGATGGCCACAACCAATATCAACAAGGAGATGCAATACTTGAACAAAGAAGATAGATTGTTGCGATGGATTTTAGTTAACCATCGTAACACAAAATCTGGACTGGAGTTCCTTAATGAAGATGATGGGGAATTTGAACTCAGCTGACTCCATCGAGGCAATATATATGATGATGAGGATGACAGTGAATATGATGAGAACCCCGAAAATGGTAAACATTGGTGGGTAAAAGATTTTGATAATCGAGGATAGGGCAAAAACACTAATAGATAATAGAAGTTCTAATTCTATGTTCATTGTCATTGTAGTATGTTGTTTTTCGTTTGAATTATATGACTTATGTTCTTCCTGGCTCTTCAGCGGCCAAAAGAGGTAAGGGCATCGAGAGCATATTTCAGTAAATTTGCCAATCTAATCCATGTATTTTCTGCTTTTTTCCAACAATAAAAAAAACCCTTATATTTATTTATTTATTGTGATGGAGTGAAAGAGAGCCATTCCATTGCTTTACATATGGCGTATTTGCAGGATAATAATAGAAAATATTTAAAACCATGAAGTGATCTGATTTTTTTTTTTCCTTAAGATCGCTCTTTTTTATACTTCATTTTGTTGCGTAAGAGGTATGGATAGTTACAGAAAAAAAGATTGAGAGAGCAAGGAATCAGAAAAGTGATATGAAATTTTTATGCTGATGTGGCTTAATAAGATTAAAAGTACCCCTATCAATGGAATAAAGATTTTATTTTACCTTAATGCAGGAAAAAACACCATCGTTGATACTTAGCATTTGGACACTTAATGCGAGAACTTTGTGCCATCAGCGGCATGATCGTCAATAGTGGCCTGGGATTTCCGGTGATCCGCATATAGTTTCGCAGTCACCCCATACGATGCATAGCCTCTCTTGTTGTATGGAGAGGCTCGCAACCATTCACGAAGGAACAGAATAAACACAAGCACTGGAATGGTTTATCTCACAATCTTATTCAATATGATCCTGTAGCCCTCAACGATAGCAAAAGTTATGGAGCCTTTCGTAAGCTAATTGCCCTATAATCCGATCCCCACTAGTTGGTCCATCGATGAGAACAAACCGACGTAGCGACTTCATAACATTAACAGGCACCCTGATCTTCAAAAATCGTCCACAACTAACCTGAGAATGCTTGTGATCAATTTTAACGACCATCCCAATTTTGTTTCCAATCTTCATAGCAATCTGTGCCATTAGCATATCAAGCGGTAATTCATACATACGAACCCAGAAGGATGCATACTGAAACACATAACTCTCCGACTTGAGATTGGCATTGTAATCCTAAAATAGTAAGATTTGTCTATCAAAAAACCAAAGGGAGCCTTCTAAAATCCGATCTTCCTCGTTGACTGTCGCAATTTGAAACAGTAGTAAATTGTCTCCCCGAATCAAAACGGTGGCTTCCATTGATAATTTCCAAACTACCCGCATAGTTCCAAGTAGAGCATTCGCGTTAAACAGCCTTCTGGTAAACAACTTACCTACCAACCAATGCTTTCCTTTTTCATGCAATACACAATCAGACAGGCCATCCACAAGCACGTTATCACACTCATCATTAGTTAAATTTGTTCCACAGGTTCTGTGAGAGTCCGCCATTGATAACCGTAATTCTACTAAAATAGAGACGAATAGGCAGAGAAAATTAAATCACCATTTGTTATCCAGTCACTACTACGTAATGAAATCAAGAAGAATAAACTAATGAAAAACGGAAATTGATACTAAACTTGACATTTTCTACAATGAAGTTACATAGAAAGTTTCATACAGAAGACTAATATTTATAATTTTGACTGTTTATAAAATTTCTATATTTTGAAAATTTTAAATATTTTTTTCTTTCATGCTACACGAGCGTGGCATCAATGATTTAGCAATTATTGTCAAGTGTTACAGCTTACGACTTTATTCATATCATGTCAATTTAAAAAAAAAAAAAAAAACAAAATTAAGTGTTGGGTTAAATTGTGTGACAAAACCAAAGTTTATGTATCACTCAAGATTTAATCAAATAATTGTTATTTTTTTTTATTAAGAGGTATTAGGTATAAAATTCGAATTCAATTCCTCCCGTGCACCTCTTTATAAACAAAAAATAAATAAAAATTTATGTATCATATTATCAACTTTAATTTTTTAGGTCGTAACATGAGAAAAAGTGAATAATTCATAACTTATTTTTAACATTCACGCTTTAAAATTTGATTGGTGTTTAAATTACCTAACTAGTAAAATTTATTAAAATTCTTTTACTTTCTTCTTCAAAAAAATCTAGGATAATTTTCTTTAATAAAAAAAAAAAACAAAACTATATCTAGAGCACTTTCTAATCTATCTAATTAATTTTATTAAAAACAAACTAACGATTTAAGTCAAAGCCAAGAAATGAGCAATTAGTTCAGTGTCTAATACAAAAATAAGGTTATGCTAAATGGCTTTCTTTTTTTGTTAAAAAGTCACAGAAATATTCTTTTCTTCTCAATATCCACAAAATTTAATTTTTAATGTTAAAAAAAAAAGTTAAATGGTGTGACAATTACTGAGACCACAATGATTTGAATTGTTAATTTTCTATCAAATAAGCAAACAACCATACTACCATAGTCCAGTATGTCATTCTCATAAATATCTCACAGTTTGGTGTATCTTTGCACTCCTCTTGCACTACAAAAATTCTTCAGCTGTGGTTAAATCATTCAATATCTCATTCTTAATCTCTTCCGGTAATGGAGCTGAAGGACCCGCCTTGGAGTAGAAACTTGCCAAACATCTGATTGCTTTCTCCAGCTCAACATATGACTCCTGTTATGCACAAGCACAAGATCAATAAAACCCCCCAAACAGAATCCGAATCTGGTGCTTTGAAAAAAGCGTTCAAGGATTCATACCTCACCAGCCACCTTCTCTTGTCCCCTCCAATTGCTCAAATACTCTCGAATCGATTCTTTTGCAGAATCTGCCGTTCGTCTAAATTTAACTATATCCTTTGGATCCTCCTTCAGTGATTCACGCAGTGTTTTCACTACTTCTCTGGCTGACTTTAAGTAAGCCTTTGGCAACAATTTTCCAGACTTTGTTTTCTCATTAGGATCAAACAATGATCTAATGCCCCCTACAATTCCTTGATCCTCTTCCTTTTGCTCATCTGATTCAGCCCGTACTGGCAATGAAGTCAAGCTGCAGTTGAAGGTCAGAACAGCAAGAAACGAAGCACTCGCACACCCTATTATTTCACGACGACTGGATAAAGATGGTTTAACAACATGACTCCTGAATTGCAGTTTACCTGTTGTGTTACAAAAAACAGTCAATGAAGAATGGAGACTATTTAAAGAAAATGCATATATCTGATCTTTAGAACTGAGATATGAGACAGGAAGCAAATAATTAATAAAACGAAAGTAGCTAAGAGTAGACCTAACAATTCTAAACACAACACGAATGAAAGACATGAAGGTAATACGGGCTAAAATTTGGTAAAACTTGTATATAAATATCGCAAAAGCTAAAAAGGGTTTTGTTGGAAGTGTGAACATGAATTTTGATAAGAAATTCCTTGTTTTACACGCATGCTAAGAGTTCAAAACATGTGCTACTAACCTCAATAATAAAGGAAAAAAAGAAACATAAACAGAAATAAGCAATCATATGAATATACGGGGTAAAAAAAGTTGTAGAAAGTTGTTGCTTACATTCATTTTCAGGTCTCAACACCTTCTCCATTGCTTTAGAAACAGCAGGGAAAAATATATTTGTAGCAAGATTAAGAGCCATTCTTTCTTGTATCTTACCAATTTGGATAACTATATCCCCTGCATTCTAGGAAAAGGAAACAGCTACAGTCTCTCGGCCTGTGCTATCCCATGCCCAAGGCATTCACCTCCATGGCAAACAATCCACAATTCTCAAATTCTTTCTCATGTTCTTTGGAAATACAAGTATTATATCCAAACTTTGGCTGATTTTATTGAAAACAGAAATGCAAATTTGAGTAACAATACCTCTTAACCCTATAAATATGAACAAATGAAAACTATACTACCTGGGGAAACCTAACAATTACTACATAAAATTCAGGGAAAACATCATAGATGTTTTGGAACAAATGTAACAAAGAAAACCCACTTTAACAAGTTAAATAGTTATAACATTGCAAATACAGTTGGATACATTCTAAAGAGGACTGCTGGAGAAGACAGAAATGAAAGGAGAGAAAAAGAAAGGAAAGAAAGAAGGAAAACAAAATGAAAAATTCTGAAGTGACAAATAAAAAACAGAGAACAAAGACGAGTTCAAATGGCAACCAAAGCAACTTTCATGGCTTTAAGATAATACCTGCTGCAACGACCTCCACCTCTAAAGTGTTTCTTGCAGATTTCCAGTCCCAAACAAATTTTATCCAAATCAAAGACAGAAAAGAGTTTCGACAAATTTTATCCACTCATTTCACTTAATTTCGTCATTTAAAAAAAAAAAAAAGAATTATTTTATTTTTTGGGTCAAGAAAATAATTTCGTTTTTACGCCCCGACGACCATTCTTAAGGGGGCCCAGCCGCCCAGGTCATGTCTATATATCATAGGTATCCCAGACAGTAAATGAAGGACTCGGAGAAATGGGCCCAATGATGTTAATAAATTACGAGAGATTAAAAGGTCGTTTTCGGTTTTTTTAATTTTCAAAAATTTTATTTTTGTTTATTTTGTTTGAAAATTTAGAAACAGAAAATATAATATTACGTATATGATATTGAATAATATCATTTTATACTATTTAATACTAATATTCAATATCTTCATTTAATCATGATAAATTTTAATATAATTGAATATAGTATTAAATAAAATAATTCAATTAAAAATAATAAATAAAATTTTTAACATTAATTTTTATAAGATAATAATTGAGATTAATAAAATTATAAATTTCATATATTAAATAATAATATGAATTAATAAATTATAAATTATATTTAATAATATTATTTAAGTTAATTGTAATAATATTAAATTATTAAATAATATATATTTGACTAATTAATTTATAATAAATTATATAATTACTAAAAAAATACTATATGTAATATTAATTACTGTTAAGAATTTACTTATTTAATAATAGTAAATCATTTAATAGTAGTAGTGATATATTTTCAATTTAATTAAAAATATAATATTAAATAATAATATTGTCTAGTAAAATAATAATTAATTATATTAAATAATAGCACTTAATAATAATATTTTATTTGCAAAAATGGATTTATGAACTAAATTTTTCATTAACTTGAATGGTTTGCAAAAGCATCGTGTAGGTTTTGATTATTAAAAGCAAATTAATTTCAACTTAGTTCCGAGTATAAAATTAACAACCTTAGGTCCCAATCTAAGTCTTTAATATCAGGAGTGAAATTTGATTCCCTTAACATTTCAAAATCCTAAGTCACACTATACGATACATGCAAGCTACCTTTATAAAGATCATGATTCTCTATAGAATTCCAATTACATATATTGTACGCTACAGTGTGATCTCCATCGAAAATCAATAATGTTATACAAACCTACAGTTTACACTAACATTGCATGTACACAAATAACTAAATTTAAATACATCCTAGGACACTTAGGTTACATTCTAATATCTAAGCTTCCATACCAACAAGTATATATTGTGTACAAAATGTCAGAATATAAACATAACCAAAATTTTGAGGTTATACCTTACAATACCGGAAGATTAGCCTTAACAAACTTAAGTTGCAATTCCAAAAGCCTCACTAAGCCAACCCTAAAATAAGCATTGCCAACTTTAAATCAATTTGAAAAAGAATAAAACAGAGTTTGATGAGATAAAGCTTAGTAAGTAATTTATAGTATAGAGTTAGGCTTATATTGTTCTAAACGTATGCATGAATAAGTTTCCATAATCATATGTTATGCACAAACTAACCATAATATGTATTCAAAGGAATCCTAAATTATCCAAAAAGTATCCACCATAAGTTGAAGCTTTCAGGGGTATCAAATGGAAGTATGCTTAAAAGTATCTCATATTCCCGAGTCCTAACACCTACGCAAAGTTGTCTAACATGTACAAAAGATCTAAATGTCTGAATGCAAGTATCATGCACAGAACCGAATGCATGTAGTAGCTATATTTTTTATTAAGCAAACAAAATCAAAGTGAATTCAGAGATTTATAATAAATAATAACAAAAGTATACCACTTCATAACAACATTTTTAAAAATAAAACAATGCAACTCTACAAAATTTACCTCAAATCTCAAGGGATCAAACTTCTCAGTATCTAGAAAGATTTTTGGGCTATGGTGAATGTTCTTAAAAAGTGGAAAAGTTTCCATATTTTCAGTATAAGATACCTTGAACAGTAGCAATAATAAAATTAGTAGCACAGAAAAATAAATTAAACTGAACTTGGTTGTGCTACTATTTGATATTTGGTCAGATTTATGGTATCTAACCTTCATATTCAACATTTTCCATTGCTTCTATGAACGTAAGAGATAAAATCGAAGCAACCTAGGTGTCTCCTGAATCACCTAGAAGTTATTAGCATCTTCGTTATATCTGCCCAAGTGAGGGTTTGCTCCTCTCTGCACTTCTCTTTACTAGCTGAATTGATTTTATAGATCGTTAGTCAGTGTCTTATATGTTTAAGTCAGTGGCTTCAATGAACAATAAATAAATTAAAATTGTGATACTTATCTCTCCATGAAAACAAAGAAAAAAAAAAGAAAAATTGCATCAGTTTTCTTGCAAAAAGCAAATTTCAAGTGGGCACTATAATCACTTATGCAAATAATAAAATCAACAAGCTGAACAAATTTTTAAGACATATTACATAACATAATAAACTAAACATGTACAATTTATTGTTGATATAAATTATATTCTTAAGTTTTTATAGTTATAGTTGAAAAAGTTGAAGAAAATTTCAATTAGCGATGCTTCTTTAAAATGATCAAGAAGAAACAAGCATACTAACTCATGGAATACTAATTGTTCGAGAAGAACAAAAAAAAACAAGCTGACCTGTTTTCCAACAGGCTAGCAGATTTCAAGAAGCATGTGAACTCAAATAGGAAACTACAGAAATAGTTACATACCCATCCATACATTGATATGAATATCGTCTATACATGCATTTATTCATTTGTTTCATACAAAGAAAAGGGACAGATGCATGAAAAAAATATATAAGTAAATTTAATCAAAAATAAAAAATTACCCTAGAAGAATTTAGTCATTCTTCCCAAGCTTAAATATTGATTTAACTCTTCTTGGATTAGCCTCATTTAAAGTAGCAACCTAAACAATAACCTAAAATTTCAAGAAATAAAAGCAATATGTCAATTCATTTACTGTTAAAAACTTAGCTCCTCAAGAAACTAAATTATTAAAAGTAAAGTTTTCCATCATTACCATTTCCATGCAGAACTTCAAATCCGTTTCAGACGATGAAAGTTGAAACTAAGTGCAATAGTAATTTCATGAGTACACTGAATGTAACAATCATGAATAGAATGCAAACTTTGAACTAACTTAAATTATCAATTAGATGTTTATTTAACTTGAATTGCATAAATCAATTCCCTGAAAAGATTGGCAGCAAACGCAACAAGCTAAAAAATTAACCTCTCCTAGAAAAATTGCAGAAAGATCTTCTTCACCATAGTCTAGATCCACTAACTCTACTTCTTCCATAGCATTTTGACAAAAAATTGATATTGGGACGCATCAAAAAGCGCATTATCTACGTAATTATTAACTAATTAGCAATCAAACAATACTAAAGAAGCAGATCAATCAACATAATATAGCTTGATAAACAGTCAAATAGCAAGAAACTGAAGAAAAAACAAAAATCTTTAAAAGCAAACCCTAGAATAAAGCTAAAAAAGAGGAATAAAGAATTAAAGCTTCGCTTTTGAAGGTAGTATCTGGTATGAGATGATGAATATCAACTAACCCTGAAGGCCACTCACCCTTTTGTATTTAACTATATCAAGAATTAGTTACTAAGATCTTCCCTATCTCTCTCTTTTTTCTTTGAAGAAAAGATTCAATCTCTAAGGGTTTGGGTATTTCATTGGCAGGTTATACAAAGAAATCAATTATTTATACTTGAAAGAGGTAAGATAATGGCAGCGATGGATGGCGATGGTGGCGAGGGTAGAAAGAGCCAAACCGTAGAGTAGCTGTCAGAAAAAAGAGAGAATCTTTTGTTCTTTGAGGAAAAGATTCAATCTCTAAGGGCTTGGGTTTTTCATTGGCAAACTAAAAGGTTATAAAAAGTGTTGTTGTACTGAACAACAATGATTAAATGATGATATTTGTTACTTCTTTCACGTGTATTTGAAGATTCTGCAAGAAAAAAAACAATTAGAGGGATGGAGGAGTTTTTTTCTGCGTAAGCACTGCGATATTTAAGTCAGAAATAAAGCTTAAGCAGAGTCTTAGTCAAAAAAGTAGAGCCTAGGATTTTTTGCTCATATCTAAGGGTATTTATAGATATTCTTGGTGTGGCTTTTAATTATCTCAAGGCTTATGAATATTTGGGCTCAAGACTTTACCGTTTTGGGCCCTCCGAGTTCTAAGGCCCAAGCGCGCGACTGGGCAGGCAACAGAGTTCTGAGAAACTCTGTCGCAGGACTCAGAAGTCTGTCACTGTGTGACGAAGTACCTTCTGGCAACCGAGGTCTGAGGACTTCTGCCGCTAGAATTAAGGCGCAGCACTCTGTTGCCGAGCATACTCTGTCGGATGATAGAGGTTTGTCGTTACCTTTCAGTGGTTGCCATGTGGCGTATGCCTCGTGGGCTTATAACCTGACACGTGGCTATCCTCTATTAGTCAATGTTTGTCTATGTGGACTTGATATATATGACCTCTATCAATTGCTCCTCACTCTTTCGTAAGGAAATTCCCTACGAAAGAGTATAATAATAAGGTTGTGTCTTTCTAGGATCGTTTATTAATGACGCGACACGCATTTGGGTTACTGTACACTCGGAACTCTTCAGTCACCTCAGCCACGAATATATATATAAAGGTCAGATACTGCCGAATTACTGAGAAACTCTCTCTCGCATTATTCTGTCGCAACTCTCTGGCATAACATGCCACTCTGTCGCATCGTTCTGGCACATTCTGCCGCAAACTCTGTCGCAGCACTCTGTGCGGTTATTCAACCGTGAAACTTCTGTCGCCAAACTCTATCAAGGGTCTGCATTCAACCCTGTCGCTTTTCTGGTGTAACTTTGTTGCGACATTAGGTAAAACTCTGTCGCATCTTCTGTGTCAACTCTGTCGCCGATTGTTTTTTTACAATCTTTTTTAAGTCTAGTATGGCTAGCCACGGTGCGGGGAAGCGTATAGAGTTAGGAGTTAGATCGACTCTGACGGAGGTTGACATTCAAGATATTAGGTGTAGATTTCCATTGCTCGAGGGATACACATATAAACTTCCAAACCCTCAAGAGAGTAGCGTACGTAGTGTGTCCAACGGGGTAGTTATTTTCAGAATATCTTTAGAGCTAGGATTCTGTTTTCCCATTTCTGACTTCGAAGCTTCTTTCCTTAGAGAGTATAGGATTGCTCCCGGACAGCTACATCCTCACGCTTGGATGCAATTAATTGGTTTTACTATGCATTACCAATGTTTTTTCTTCTTTTCCCTTATTTTATACTTTTTTTAGGTTCCGAGGTAGTTCTGGTTTAGTTCCTTATTCCCTTTAGCGGGTGTGTAAGCCTGGGTTTGAGAATAGGTTATTCGAAAAACCTGTGAATAAACTCCACGGATTCGAATCGGAGTGGCTCATTGTGGAGACACCTTAGGGCCTTGACTTCCCCACTCTTTGGGAAACCAGGCGCGAAATCCCTAAGGGTCCTCGAATTTCTGTACTTAGGAGACAATTGTCTTCAGATATTAATAAACTGTTAGTTGATAACCCAATTGACCTCTATAATTTCTTGTCAAATGAGAATTTAACATCCGCTGGTTGGGGCATAGGTTCTGTTCATGTTGCCGGCCCCTCTGTTCCTCCTTCAAATCTTCCATCGTCTATTCCTTCTGAGTCGAACCCTGAACATTTAAGGCCGCGAAGGGATGTAGGGAGCACAAATAGGGAATCCAGCCCTAAAAGTGATCCCCTAGTTGATGTGAGCGGCTGGGAAGGGTTTGGTTCCACTTTTATGGTCATCCTAGATGATGACACGTTAAACATAGAGTCCTTTCAGGAGCATCTTGATTCTCTTGATGGTAACCTTTCATGCTTTTCAATTTATCATTGTTAGTTTAGACTGTGTTTCTGATAATTTCTTTGGTTTTTCCTTTTTTGTAGAGATGAGCCACATTAGGCGTTCTTTAGTACGTCACATGGCGGAGGAAGGTTCGTCTAGCGATCCTGCTGGAAAGAGACCTCGCTTTACAGATGTTGTTCCCAGTCAGACATTAGTTCCACCTCCATTGCCCCGAGCTCAGACTCTACCTTCTTCTAGGCAAGAGACCCTCCCCCTACTGAATCCAGGGATCCCTCTCGAGGTATAAGGAAGGCTCCTTCCCCTTCTAGGAGAACTTCCAGCTCCTCAGGTCGATCTCGATCTGAAGAGCGTGCCGAGTGTAATAAAATTTCGCCTCATCGAAAGAATCGGAGGCGTTTATACATTGAGTCGACGATGAGGAATAGACCAATTCTTACTAAGATGGGTCCCGTCGATGAGGGGTCATATTCTGTAGATGGTGGTTCCACAATGAGGGGTTCGGAGTTTCGAGTGTACCCGAGAGTACGCCACAATGATACCTTGGAGACTCTCGGGGTGACTTCTCGATTGGGTTGGGCTACTATTCTTCCAAGGGATGAACACCGATTATTTAGAAATTTTTCGGAAGTAGAGGACTTGGCCGATATGGAAGCTATGAGGGAAATTTTCAGATCCTCTTTTGTTTTATTTCTCTTTGCTTTACTTTGAGTCTAAATTCTTGTGTTTCTTTTTAGCTTGCTCAGAGGACCATAGTCAACAATGCCCAACATCGAGCTTATCAGGATCAGACTGATAGAGAGCTTCAGGCATTAAGGGACAAGGTTATGGAGTTAACAAATGCTAACAACCAATTATATGGGCTACCCGGAGTGGTACGAAATTTAGATCAACTCTCAAAAGCTCTTCAGGATTTGAATCGTGCCAAAGGGGATCTTACTGTCGAGATTGCTAGGTCTAGCAAACTTAATGAAGATTTTCAACAAGCACAAGCAGAGCTAGATAATATGTAGTCTAAGTATGACTCCCTATTCACGAGTTTTAATGGGCTAGCAGATTGCAATCAGGAGCTGGAACAACATATCACTGAACTAAAGAGTCGAGCCACTCCTTCTCTTAATCAAGTTGAGATTGATAGTATCAGGACAGAAGCTGTGAAGGAGTACAGACTTTCTAAAGACTGCTTAAGGCGAAAAGAGGATTTCTCGGTGCCATATGTGAAATATGATTTTTACCTTGCCCGATCTTGGTTGGAGAAGCATAGGGAAGATGAAGAGTTCCCTGAGCTTCTATATACGCCTGAAGCGATGTTATTTGAAGCTCTTGATTAGACAAAGTATGAACTTGATGTCGAGCCCTCTGATGAGTTTGTGAAGAAGGTTGTGCGGGATGACCTTGTGAATCTGACTGGTCCTTGGCAACCCGTAAGCCCAGATAATGTCCCTAAATCCATCGGTGCCTTTGATAACCTGGATGGAGAGGATTCATTGCTGCCTGATCCCCAGCCCCCAGAACATGAGGATCCATTGCTGCCTGATCCCTAGCCCCCAGAACATGCAAATGCAGATTGATTTCTTTTTCTTTTTGAATATTCTATCGTTGTAAAGACTTTTTGAATTTATGAATGAAGTTTGTCTATTCATACTCCATATTGTTTATGAATGTTGTTCATTTAACTTTTGTTATTATCGCTTATCTGTATACTTGTTTACCCATATGTTTATTTATCTGTGTATGCTCCCCAAATTCTTGGTAAAAGGACTTACACTTTTAGAAAGAATTACGCATGTAAACATACCTTTTTCTGATGCCTGGCCATCGTGACGTGAGTGGACCTCTGGTTCTTACGGCTGATACGTTTCCATCGCCTGGCCACAATGACGCTATCGCGCCTTAAGCTCTTACGGCTTATCTGTCTTCAGTGCCAGGCCATAGTGAAGTTATCGCGCCTCAGGCTCTTACGGCTTATACATTTCCAACGCCTGGTCACAGTGACGCTATCACGCCTCAAGCTCTTACGGCTTATACGTTTCCAACGTCTGGCCACAGTGACGCTATAGCGTCTCAAGCTCTTATGGCTTATCTGTTTTCAACGCCTGGCCACAGTGACATTATCGCGCCTCAAGCTCTTACGACTTATACGTTTCCAACGCTTGGCCACAGTGACGCTATCGCGCCTCAGGCTCTTACGGCTTATACGTTTCCAACGCCTGGCCACAGTGACGCTATCGTGCATCAGGTTCTTACAGCTTATCTGTCTTCAACGCCTGACCACAGTGACGCTATCGCGCCTCAGGCTCTTACGGCTTATTTGTTTTCTATCACAAGATTCATATTCATAAATGTTGAAGATATAATAGGAAAATAGAGAAGTAATTTGCATAATGATCATATAATAGTATCTTGTGACAATGCATTTAAAATAAATAGATAATAATGCGAGAATATAAAAATTAGGAAAGAAGACATAATAGTTAACTCCAATATAATTTCAAGTGGTTTGAGTTCCATGTCTTCCCTATTTTCTTCCCGTGCAGAGTTTCGAGGATGCATGTGTTGGGCCCAATCCTCTGTCTGATTCGATATGGGCCTTCCTAGTTGGCTCTGAACTTTCTGTCCTCCCTTAAGGTATTAGTGATGTGCGACTTCCTAAGCACCAAATCTCCCTCGGACATCGGTCTATCTGTAACCCGACTGTTATAGTAGTTGGTGACACGAACTAAACGTATTGTCCGAAAGTGCACGGGTCGTACAAATAATAATGAGATTTGAGTCCCGAGTTATCGTTCCACAGAGAAGTTATTAGCCTAATTAACTACTGATTAATCTTACCCTAATTATATCCTAACAAATTATGAAGTTTAAGTGGGTGATCTACAAGGCTAACATTACTGCTACTGAAAATAATAAAAGCTATAAACTAGAGAAAATAAAACCGACCTAAAAATTACTTACAGAGCTCCACATAAGCAACTAAAAGCATATACCTACAAAAATAATTAAAATAGTTATTATTAATTAACGCAATTAAAATAAAGTGCAAATATGAAAATAACAAAACAAGATTAATTAAACTAAATTTAAACAAACCTAAAATAAAATATGCATGTAATTAAACTAATTAATAAAAATGCAAATTAAACTAAACTAAAATTTAATGAAAATAAAATCCTAGAAAATAAAAAAAATAACTATAAAACTACATGTGTAAAATATTACTTCTAAATTAATCCTAATTATATCTAATTACTAACTTAACAATAAAATCTAACTAATGCATGAGAAATATTATTTTTGGATTTTTCAAATGAAAATTTAACAATTCATAAAATGATTTTAATTTAAGTGAATCCTAAATGCAACTCATACATTACTAAAATTAAGTCCTAAAACATATAATATAAAATTAACTTTTAACTAAAAATTAAAACTAAAGATTAAATTAACAACTTAAAACATTAGATCTAACCTACAATTATCAATTAACAACTATCCTAAAATAACAACTAATGAAACAATCAAAATAATAAAAATGGAATCAACATTAAATTAAACAAAGAAGTAACGTAGCCAAACAAGACCTTAAGCTTAAATCAGCTGAGTGGTCCCGAGCATGGCACTGTGCATGTTCTTCTCCATTTTGCTGCCCAGACGTGTCCAGCTCCTGCTCTGCAACTTCCACCAACTCTGCTCTCGGTTCCTGCTCAGCTTCATTCCCTGCACAACTCCAACTACTTCAAGTTTCATGCATCAGCAAACCAAGCTCCAACACTCCAGCCCCATGTCTGTCCTCCTGCATGTGCTGCAAGCTACTGCTCGTACATCTTTATTAGCTCCCTGGTGCTCCAGCTGCTGGCTCATGTTTTATCATATACTGTTGCAGGTGTTGCTGCCCTCTGCCCCAAGTGTTGCTTCAGGCTGCTGTCCTCGGTCTGCCCAGCTAACTGCTACACATCTGCGACCTCTGCCCAGTTATCGTATACAGATTGCACGTCTCTACCTATTGTCCTGCGTCTGCCATGCTTACTCTGCACGTTGAACCAATACACGCGAATACTGCATCAGAGTTTAACATCATCTTCAGCCTCCTTATGTGCCCAACTTCTTCTCAGCAACCTTAACAACAAAGCAAAAAAAACCAGTTAGCACAACACTCATAGAAACAATAAACATAAACCGAAACAGAGCATAACAGAGGATGATTATGGATGCTCTCTGCTACTCCCACGGACACCATCTTCTGCTCCTCACTACACGGCAATGATTCTACCCAACCTAAACCGACAAGTGAATCAAGTGATAGTAACCAGAAACTGCCGAGATAACATGCAGTAAATAAAGTGGATTTCAGAAATAAGAAAATGCAGAAACAATTAATATGGATGCTAATGACTACTTGCAGTTAAGAATCAAATCATGAAGTGCATGTAAATAAAAATGAACTAAGGAAAGGAAAGAACAATGATGCATAGCTTAGTATAAACTTAAACCATAAAGGAAATAAAAATCACAACTACAACATCACCCGTGAGCTTCTTCACATGAACAGGGAACTCAACATCCTCGGGTTGCTTAATTTTCTTCTCCGTCCATGGTTCCACATTGCTCTTGATGTGGACAAATGCTTAGCATCAACCTACATCAAGGCAACAGAACAAAAAGGCAGAAGAATGAATTAAGCATTCTTGTCACCCGAATGCACCAAAGAAGAGCAAACCGAGAGCTAAAAAATATAATGGTTTTTCAATAAAACAAAATCATAAGCAATTTTAGCAAACCGAGAGCTAGCAACTAGGAAATATAAGCTATGTATTAAAACTGAAAAGTAGAAGAAATGGATTTAACAAAACCGAGAAGATCAATGAACAATGGTGGCTGAAAAAATAAAATTAAAAAGTAGAACAAACGGGAAAGCTTGGAAAAATAAAATGCTAACTTAAAATTACCCTAAAAACTATTCTACCCTAGATTACATTTTCTTTCAATTGCCATCATTTCCTATTTATACACACACTTAGGGGTACAATTGTAATTTTTTCATCCTAGATGAGTTGGCATTGTTTAGCCACTTGTCTTCACACCATTGGCTCCTTGAAAAGATATTTCCATGTCATCTGTCTTCTTGTCCAATTGGATGTGCTAGGTGGCATGGCTCGTGTTGTTCGCGTGGTTCAATCTCGATTTTAGCCCAATTCCAATCCATTTTCTACCTAAATTTTTCAAATTCATCCGGATTTAATTTATCTGCAAACATGAGAATTTTAGCCAAAATGGGGGGATAATTAACAAAATAAGTTTGGGGATTAAAATAATTAATTAAGAAATTAAGCATAAATAATTCTATTTTTATAGAATTATCAGTTGGCTACCCTTTAATGGTAGGATGCCAGTCGAATAGCTGCAGTCTTTCTATACTCATCAAGCAAATCTAGGTTTTCCCTTAACCCTCGTGAATTCTCTTCTTCCACTAAAGGTACTACCCTGGGTAAAAGTGCTCCAATTTCCATGAGAATCAATGCTTTAGTGCCATATACCAGACTAAACGACCTTTCTCCAGTTGATACTCGACTAGTGGTGCGATATGCCCATAAGACACTAGGTAACTCATCCACCCATGCTCCTTTAGTTTTATCCAGTCTAGTCTTCAACCCATGAAGGATGGTTCGATTGCTAACTTCGGTTTGTCCGTTAGCTTGGGGATATGAAACAAAAGAAATCCTTAGCTGAATGTCAAGGCGCCTGTAGAACTCACGAAAGTCGTCATAGTCAAACTGCTTTCCGTGGTCAGCATTTAAGACGCGTGAGATTTCGAACCGGCAGATATTATCTTTCTATACCATTGCTTCAACTTTTTTCTCTATGATTGTAGCTAAAGGTTCTGCCTCAATCCATTTTGTAAAGTAATCAGTAGCTACCAACAGAAATATTCTTTGACCCGTAGCTAATGGAAAGGGTCCTAAAATGTCTAACCCCCATTGTGCAAAGGGAGTTGGTTGTACCGAACTCTGGAGCGGAGCCATTGGGGCCGTTGTTATTGGTGCAAACCTTTGGCACTTGTCACACTTGCGGGCTTTATCCATCGCGTCTTTCTTTAACGTCGATCAATAGAATCCCGATCGTAATATCTTAGAGGCAAGGGCTCTAGCTCCCAAGTGTTCACCACAAATTCCTTCATGTACCTCAACTAAGACATAGTTTGCTTATTCAGGCCTCAGACACTTTAACAAGGGTGATGAATACCCCCTCTTGTATAGCTCCCCGTTTATTAGTGTGAATTTCGCCCCTTGTATCTTTAAGCGACGAGCTTCTTCCTTGTCTTGTGGGAGCGTCCCTTCAGTGAGATACTGTTTGAATGAGGTTCTCCAATCGTCCCCCACCTCAATGCTACACACTTTGACTTCTTCAATGCTAGGCCGCTCAAGTTTTTTCACCTTCATCGTTTTTCCTCCGATCTCATTAGAAGAAGTTAATTTGGACAATGAATCTGCATATGTGTTTTTAGACCGGTTAATTTGTATCAACTAAAAGTTTTCGAAAGTTTAAGCTAGTGATTGAACTTTCTTTAGATAAGGGACCAGCATTGGCTCTCGAATTTCATATTGTTCATGGAATTAGTTTACCACCAATTGAGAATCACTATACGCCACTAGGTAGCGAACTTGAAACCTTTCTGCCAGCTTCATTCCAGCAACACGAGCCTCATACTCTGATATATTATTTGGACCAGGGAACATAAAGCGCAAAGAATATTCTAAAGATCTCCCTTCTGGTGACACCAAGACTATACCGACCCCACTACCATTTGCACTCGACGCTCCGTCAACATACAGTAGCCACGACCGAGTTTCTTTTTCAATGTTGCCCATCGGGCTAGTACATTCTACTATGAAATCTGCTAAAGCTTGGCCCTTAATGGCTTGCTTGGGCTGAAACGTAATATCATACTCTCCGAGTTCTACTGCCCATTTCACCAATCTCCCCAAGTGTTCAGGCTTATGAAGAATTTACCTTAACGGTTTATCCATTAGGACAGAAATGAGGTGTGCCTGAAAATAAGGACACAATTTGCGAAAGACCATCACAAGGGTCAGTGCTAGCTTTTCGGCTAGCAGATAACGGGTCTTCGGATTTAGCAGTACCTTACTCACATAATAGATGGGATGATCCACTATTTCATCTTTTTTCAGCAGTACCGCACTGACGACGAATTCTCTGACTCCCAAGTACATATACAAATATTCTCCTTCCAAAGGTTTTGTTAATAAAGGTAACTACTTCAAAAATTCCTTCAAGTCTTCGAAAGCTCTTTGGCAATCATCTGTCCACTTGAAATTCCTTCCACCCCGTAAAGTTTTGAAGAACGACAAGCTCCTTTATACAGATTTTGACAAAAAATGGTTCAGAGCTACTATTTTGCCTGTCTATCTTTGAACTTCTCTCACTGTGGTTGATGGCTTCATATCTATGATTGCTTGCACATTTTCGAGATTTGTCTCAATTCCCCTATTAGTGATCATGAACCCCAAGAACTTTCCAGACCTAACTCCGAATGAACATTTGTTGGGATTTAGCTTCATACTGAATTCCCTCAACACATCAAACACCTTAGACATCTGATGAGCGTGAGACTCTCCTGCTCTACTTTTAATAATCATATCGTCCACATAGGCTTTCATATTGTTTCCCAGGAGATTCTTGAAGACTTTGTTCACCATTCGCTGATATGTGGCCCCAATGTTCTTTAAACCAAATGGTATTCCCCGATAACAATATGTTCCATCGTTAGTTATAAAGGAAGTCTTCTCTTCATCTTCTGGATGAAGCATAACTTGATGGTGCCCGGAGAAAGCATCTAAAAAACTGAGGAGTTCGTACCCTGATGTTTCATCCACAAGCTTATCAATTCGGGGCAGAGGATACGAATCTTTGGGGCAATCTTTATTTAAATCGGTGAAATCCACACACATTCGTCATTTTCCATTAGATTTCTTCACCATTACTACATTAGCCAACCACTTAGGGTAGTAAACCTCTCTAATAAACTCGGCTTCTAAAAGTTTATTAACTTCCTCAGTGATCGCCTTTTGTCTTTCCGGGGTAAAACTTCTCTTCTTTTGTTTGACAGGCTTATGCTCGGGTGAAACATTAAGTCTGTGGCAAATCACTTCTGGATTAATCCCCGGCATATCATTCGGGTTTCAAACAAAGACATCAGAGTTTCTCTGTAGGCATTCTGCTATCTCTCTCATTGTTTGTTCATCTAGTTGAGTCCCTATGAACGCTTTCTTCTCTTCATCTCCTTTGATTAGCTCAATGGCTTTCATTTCCTCAACAGGCTGAGGCTTAGGAGGGTCATCTATAGACAATGTCTTCTTTCTTTATACCCCTTTACCGACGGTAAAGGCGATATAACATGTGCGAGCCCTCTTTTGATCTCCTCGTACTTTCCCGACTCTGTTGGGAGTAAGAAACTTCATTAATAGGTAGCAATAAGATATTACCGCCCTAATATCATTTAGTAAAGGCCTTCCCAAGATCATGTTGTCAGCAGTTGAGGTTGATCTTACAACTATGAACAATACTTGTCGAGTCATATCCTTTGGGCTTTCCCTTAGAGTCACAGACAACTCTATAGACTCGACGACCTTCACTTTCTCGCCCGTAAATCCGTATAGTGGTGTCATAACGAGTCTTAATATATCTTCTGATACATTCATTTTCTCAAAGCAATTCCAATAGATTAAGTTCACCGAACTTTCATTGTCTACTAGGATTCTGCTCACTGGATGCTTTGCCACCACCGCTGATATCACCATGGGATCGTCATGAGGTATGGCGATATCACCCCTGTCTACTAGAGTGAACATAATGGGTTTTTCATTCGCCTTATCCTCCATCACAGCATGAAGCTGATATGCTTGTCTTGCATAACTTTTGCGAGAAGCAAAGGAACTTGATACCATCGATTCTCCCCCTACAATAACATTTATAGCCGGGCTAGTGGGTTCATTATCTAGCCGGTTGCCTCGGGGATCTGGCCTAGCTTTTTCTTCATTTCTTGGCTTGTTTCTCCCTCTATCATTATTCTGTCTATTTCGCGGACGATCATCCCTTCGATCTCGCGGAGGGTAACGGGGCCTTTCACTTCTCCACAAGAAGAGGTTAATTTTTTCATCTCGAGCCAGCTTTTCTAACTGATCCATCAAATCTTTACATCTCTCAGTAAGATGACCATGAGTAGAATGAAAGTCACAATAAGCATCAACATTTCGGCCCAAATCTCCAATCTTCTTTTTTGGGAACTCCAAAAGTCTAGTTCCTTCAATAGCGGCAAGAATAGTGGCACGAGGCTCATTCAGCCTGATATAGTTTTCATACCTAAGCCTAGGAGTCTTGTCCAATCTATCAAGTCTTGAAGAACTTCTTTCAGGTACATCTCTCTCCCTTTTCCTTCCTTCTTTTGCCTCTCGGGACTGTACCATCCTCATCACTTCCTCTTGAGCCACGTATTTATTTGCTTTAGCAAATAGATCGAAAAGAGTCGTTGGCTGATCAAGGGACAATGATTCTTGTAACTTCTCAGATTTCATCCTCTGCAGCATTGCTGCCATGGCTACTCCCACTGGTAGATCTTTCACCTCTAAGGTCGCATCTCGAAAACGGTCTACATAATTATTCAACGATTCTTTGTTCTCTTGTTTAAGGGTAAGTAAATAAGTGACATCCTTCTTCTGCTGGCTGTTGATCATGAAGGCTCTTAAAAATTCACTTCGTAATTAGTCGAAGGACGAGATAGAACTTTCATTTAACCCATTAAACCATTTTAAAGCATGTCCTAACAGTGTGAGCGAGAAGACTCTGCACATGATTTCGTCTTCCCATCCATGGAGCAACATAAGGGACTCATTGTCACGACCCTCAACTTATCAAAATACGTACAAATTTTTTGCATTTTCATGCATCAATTGTTAATCATCATTCCTCAATCGTGAACAACCACACTCTTAACAGTTGGGCTGTGTGTCGACGTCTAAGTCATTCCACCATAATCATTCAATTTGAACATTATTTATGAGTAAACACTTGTATAAATGAATATATATCAGAGTCGCTGTATGTGTTTACATTGTTTTACATCCCCAATAGTTACATACAAAATGCTATTATGCTATGTCTAGTTTAGATACAAAATAATCCAAGTGTGTATACCTTTAGCGATGGGATGCAGCGGATTACCAAAAGGGAAACGCCTCCTGTCACGCTCAATCTATACTCAACACTCTGTAGAGAGGGGAAAAATAAGGGGGTGAGCAAACCACACGCTCAGTAAGGTAATCATGCGAACAGGTAGATACTGCACTATCTACGTGATCGTGATGCCATGCTCAAAAGCATTTAATTCATCATTTATCTCAAAACATGAGTGTATGATTGTGTTAATGGTATGTAAAGCATTCATGCTATTAAAATCCAGTGCACATTTCAACTCAAAGCATGGTATAAATCATCATGCATAATTCACAATAAAAGCATGGCATTACCCATCATGCATTTTTTCAAATAGCATGGCATTAACCATCATGCATTTTCACAATAAAGCACGGCATTAAACATCATGCATTTTCACAATAAAAGCATGGTATTAAACATCATGCATCCGTGCACTTTAAAAACCATTAACAAATCAATCCAACACTGGTCAGGTCTCAGCCCACCCTTGGACTTTCCTGACCCATAAATCATTTCAAACATGAATTTATTCTCAAAGCAATAGACATGTGAGATAGGCAGTTCAACAACAGGTACTAACCTCAAGGCCTATGTACATAACCTGTGATACCGGCTACACGGATCAGGTGTGCGGGATATCACCACTATCTGCTTCCATACGGGAGGTGGGTCAAATCCTACCCGTCGGTCCATAGCAGATCTCGTCCGAAGACGGCACATCGCAACTCAACACGGTACAACGTACTCCATGCTACATGCACGGTACAACGTACTCCCTGGACCCAATCAACACATCATATCACGCCACATCTCAAACGCACATGTGAGCCTATTTAATCGGTACGACCTCTTGTCTACCCGAAGCTCCTAACACGGCTAATTAATCATGTCAAAACAATGCACGTGTGAGCCTATTTAATCGATGTGACACCTAGTCTACTCGAAGCTCCAAACACGACAACATGCAAGGTGGGCATCTAGTGCGAGACAAACTCCAAGCACAATGCCAAAACAAATATGAAATCCATGTGAAAACTAGTGCCTCTAGCACTCATGTGTATAAAACACGTCAAATCTCGTGCGAGCCATACTCTAGTACGCTTTCATACTCAAGAAATCATGTAGGTGGCTCAAAACTTTGCAAAGTATGGTTAACAAACCAAAACAACTCAACTCTTTTGCAAATCATTTCAAATATTAGCCAACCTACCAAATTATTTGCTAAAAAGCAATAAAACATGATTTTCAAGCAATATGCTTTTGTTTTCATGCGCATTTTGTCAAACTCTCAACTTTTGCCCTTCAATCACCCAACATCATTTCCTAATCTCATGCATTCTAGCAAAACATTTAAGTGCCCAAATTGCACACAGATATCTCTAAGAGTCCGCACAATTCCCTTACCTCGATTTACTTAGTGTGACTCCTTTCCTTTTAGCTTCTCACGCTCTTGGCTCAACTCGCCTCGGCGTATCCTCGAAAGCTATGATTCATTCATTCAATCAATTGAGTTAATGTTTTTAACCCATAATTGACCTCACTAGTCAATATTATTCACTTATGCATTTTACCAATGCCTTAATCCACATTTTACCTCTTTTAGGTAAATCTCACAATTTATCCACTAACCACATCTTAAAATCATACCACAACACTATTAATAACTTCTACATATCTCATTCATCATTAATCTCCATACATTCCACTTTATCACTCTAGACCATTTCTAGGTCATAATCATTCCAATGCATTTTAGATAGTTTCTAACTATCCATACTCATGCCAAACAACTCCAAAATCAATTATATAGACAATGTACCATAGTTAGAGTGTTAGAATCTTACCCAATTTGATTTCTCTTCTTGCTCCAAATGACAATGCCCTTAGCTCCTTCAATACCAACAATGGAAAAATGCCTTCCAACTATGTTGTTCTCCTCTTTGATAGGAACAACTTTGCCTTTAATGGTCTCTTTTCAAATCTTACTGAAAATGACTGATTTTAGAGAGAGAAAGTTAGGTTTTTGGGCTGAAAGTGGAAGGTTAGTGTTTTTCCCGAAATTTTCAGATTTTCAACACTCCTTATATACAAATAGCTTGAGGAGATCGATCTGATCCAAGAAGAGATCGATCTGATCCCCTTAAATCCTTTTTTTTCACAGCATTTTAAGTATGAGATCGATCTGTCGAAGCATAAGATCGATTTGCTCCCAAACAGAGAGCTAAAGAGATCGATCTGGGTGCTTGATGATCGATCTTTTCATTACATAATGCTTAGGAGATCGATCTGGCTCTATTGTAGATCGATCTGCTCTATTCCATTGCCCAAATAAGAGCATTCTGGCTCTTCCAGATCGATCTCTCATCCCATGAGATCGATCTGCCCTTCATAATTTCCAGATTTTCTGCAGTTCTTCTGCAGCAACTCATACTCAAACATCCTTAATTTGCTACCATGATCATTTTCTCATTCAATCATCTTGGACACTTGAATATGATATCCAATAAAACTTCATACCTATTAAAACTTGTGTAGAATCTTTGTATATCTAAAATTACATGATATAAACCAAATGGAAGTGCACAACTTATGCAATTCTACTTCCATTTCACCACGTTAATCATAATCCATTCTACTCACATTCTCTACATGCTTAAATCCATTTCTTTACATTCATACATAATGTAACTTGTATGTACCATCACAACTTTTATTACAAGCGTGTACATTAACTTATGGACTTACATCACATATACATCACTTAATTTACATTTCTATGTACATATATACTATTATACATATACGGGGTCTCACACTCATAACTCTGTATATGGTCATACGGGTAAGTTTGGTCGGCATAAATAGCCATAGAAGGCATCTTAAACTTTTTCGGCAGTGTTTTGTCCATAATCTCGGGATTGAAAGGAACTCTCCTTCTCTGATTGTCCTCAGGAGACACTAACTTCTTCCTCTCCAGAATCCTTTCCACGACTTTCTCAACGCTTTTCGACCCTCGGGTCGAGTGTGCTCTCCTTTCTTCGGCACTAGAAGAGTTTGAGTAATAAGAATCCCTTCTTCCTCTGTTTTGGAGATTCAGCACACGGTTTGCTCCCCGGCTAGGGATCTCCTTATCGTCCACAGTTTTTCTCCCTCTAGAGCCTGCACTGTATCCCTTCTTCCTACAACTCTCATTTCGTAATTCGACCTTGAATCTTCGAAATAGTCTTGGGAGTCAGGACTATACTGTCCACTAATCTATCGCACTCCACCTAGTGAAGGAGGACTCTGTCTCTACCGCTCCTCAGATCCGCGAACTTCGAAGTCATGCTGTTCAAATTATGCGGCAGAAGTTTACCTCTTAAATTCTGCGTCTGGGTTTAATTCCCTCACCCTTGCGGCAGGGTTTTGATGCTTGATATTTGCGGCAGGGTTTTGCATCAGTCCAAAGGCAGTGTCCTCTCACAGTGCTGCGGCAGGGTTTTGCATCAGACCAACGATAGTATTCTGCCCCAGTGTTGCGACAAGGTTTTGCATCAGACCAACGGCAATATTCTGCCCCCATTATCATTGTCCCATATTCGCCCCTATAGAAGGCTAACCTCTCTTATAAGTCTATCTCGAGACATTCTCTCCTACCATATGCTGCACTTCTGGAGGCAAATTAAATTGCGACAGTGCATTTTTGAAGAAATCAATCATTACCCTGAACGTCGTAGTAGTATACTCATTTTGGCGCTTCAAAGCCTCAAATTCGTCAAGGGAAACTGTGGCAACCCTATCTCATTCTTCAATCTGCCCTTGTCCTCTCCCAGGTCCCCCAAGAGGACTCACAGAATTCTCCTCCCCAAATTTGCTGCCACTGTCGGACGCGTTCTTACTATTTTTATGAAGAATCTGACTTTTTGTCATTTTCCCACAGACAGTGCCAATTGTTGTTGTACTGAACAACAATGATTTAATGATGACGTTTGCTACTTCCTCCACGTGTCTTTGAAGATTCTGCAAGAAAAAGAACAATAAGAGGAACACAGGGGTTTTTCCTTGCATAAACACTCCGATACTTAAGTCAGAAATAAAGTTTAAGCATAGTCTTAGTCAATAAATGTGAGATCTGAGAATTTCAGACATATTTTATTGATGTAATAATAATTTGAAGTGTAATTTATTGAGCTAAGTAAATTGTGGGAATTATAATTGAAGATTTATATGTTAAGTGTGTAAAATAAGCATAAACTATGAGGACAGATCGATCTGGGAGAAGGAGAGATCGATCTGGTGAGTTAAAAATGACAAGGAATGAGGAATTTACGGAGCAGATCGATCTCCAATGGAAGAGATCGATCTCCTTATGAATCTGTTTGAGAAAGGATCGATCTCATGAGGAAGAGATCGATCTCCAAATGATTCTGTTTGGGGAGAAGATCGATCTCCTCAGGAGCAGATCGATCTCATAAAGCCATAAAGAGATTGATCTCACCCCTCGACAGATCGATCTCCTAGGCATAAAATTGCCCAGATCGTCCCCAAATTTCAAACGCAGATCGATCTCATCAAGAGGCAGATCGATCTCCTACCTCCAGCCTATATAAGGAACCCGTGTTTTCTCTGCAATTTCACTTTCTCTCTCTTCCAACCCCCATTTTTTCGAAAACCTAACTTTCTCACTCATCCAAATCCCCCATTTCCGGTCGAATCAGCTGTTGTGGCAAGAAGGAAAGTTGTTCCTCATCAAAGGGAGAACAAAATACTTGGAAATCGAAGGACGAATCGGATCGAGGCGTGAGTTGTGCGTCTCACAAGCTTTGGATAATTTCTAAACCTCGATCTTGATATTTGAGCTGATTTTGATGCTATTGGTGGTTGTCATTGCGTTGAAATAGTTGAGAAAGGATTAGGGATTGATGAAATTACAATGTAGTTGGAGTAATGTAGGTATTTGACAATTTTGGTAATTTTGAGAATTTGTGCTATAAATGAAAATATAGACAATGTGGAGAATTAGCCTAGATAATTGGCATGAGGAATGTAGGACATTGAGATATTGAGAATGAGGTTGTAGTTTAGGGTTGAGTTACGAGAAATCAAGAGATTTGAGGTGTTATGAGCAATTATGCTCGATTTTGAGAATTGAGGGTTATGAGATAATTGAGTATTGATATTTTAACATCGTTTGGACAGCTCGGGAGTTCCAGAGTGGAATGCGAGGCTAGTCCGTGATACGGGGGAAACGATTGCACTATACGAGGTGCAAAGAGGTAAGGGAAATCTAAACCATTTGTGTATGTGATTTGTGAACTGTTATAGCATGATTTGTGATTTATAAAACAAGCACGTTGAGTGTTTTGTGTTGAGATTAAAAATTGCACACGATTTTATAGCCGATTGGAGCCCAACGTTTTTATGAGTTTATAACTGGGCTCTACGTTAAGGCAATATTGAGATTTGAGAAATGTGTGCGTGTGCTTTGCCGGTTAGAACTCGATTTTATTACGTTTTGTGTTGAGTACAAAACGGTTTTCAAATGAGTTTTATGAGAGAAAAACCATTACGAGTTCTACGTGAAGGCAAACCCGTCTTATGTGATAAGACTTAGGTGTGTAGTTGTGAGTACACACCGGGCATTGCTCTGGTAGCATGTAAGCCCGATTTCTTCTCCGTTCTGGTAACGTGAGAATAACCTATTCTGTGGCTGTGCCACGTTGAGAAACCCCATTGGTGGCTGTGCCACGTTATACCCCATTGGTGGCTGTGCCACGTTGAGAAACCCCATTGGTGGCTGTGCCACGTTATACCCCGTTGAGAAACCCCATTGGTGGCTGTGCCACGTTATACCCCATTGGTGGCTGTGCCACGTTGAGAAACCCCATTGGTGGTTGTGCCACGTTATACCCCATTGGTGGCTGTGCCACGTTGAGAAACCCTATTCTGTGGCTATGCCACGCGAGAATTTAAATCAGTGGCTTTGCCACGTGTATTTTGTGGCTATACCACGCGAGAAATTAAATTAGTGACTATGCCACGCGTGTTTAGTGGCTGTGCCACGTGCATTATTTTTACTGTGATTTTATCACGTATTTGAGAAAACGTTTATCGCGTTGTTTTCACATGCTTTGTTAATGCTCTAGAGTGAGCCTTTTACTTTATGTTTTCACATGACTTGACACATGAGAGTGTCGTTTTGAGTATTTTCATGCTATGGTTTTCAAATGAGTTTCACATACAAATAAACCTTTTGTGATGTGCATTTTGGTTTATGAAATGAGTTCCTTACCCCCTTTACTAAGCGATTTAGAAGCTCACCCTGTTTTCCTTTCCCCCCCCGAGTTCTTCAAGTGAAAAAGGATCTCCCTGCGACGTACGGAGTAGTGGCCAGTGGAGGATTCGAGCTCCAGGCCATATATATTGTATCTTGAGGTATATTTTATCTTTTCATGTACCCAGACTATTATTGTAATTACAGACACTTGATGTATAACATTATATGGGATGTATTAGGATTAATTAACTTGAGATGGATTAATGTATTTGATATGATATATAAATTCCAGTGATGAGATCCTGAGGCATAATAATTATGATGATGTATGACACTACACAGGAATGCACCTTTAATTGTGAATTAATGAGTAAAAAGTTTTAAATTTGCCCTATTTTTCGCACTTTCGGGGCGTGACAGAGTTTTCTTGGTATCAGAGCTTAGGGTGTCTAGTACTGTCAGTGTCGGTTAAGTGAAATAGAATACATCCCAAGTGTCTGTAATAGTCTGGTCATGAACTGAAATTGAGGATTGAGATTTCAATCAATTTTGATATGTACGCGCAGGAGACGAGTTGAGATAGAGAATGAGTAAACGACGAGGTCGTTCGAGGAGGCAGGCAGAGTCCCCTCCACCACCTGTCCCACAACCAGAGAGTCCTAACTCTCGATTTAATCGGATTGAGACCGATGTGAGGCAAGGTTTTAAGCAGATGGCAGCGTTATTCGCGCAACATTTTGGAGTTAATGCCTCGGATACTACCCCTACACCACCACAATGACCTCCCATACCCCCAGTGCCTCCCGTCACTCAGCCTGAGGATAGAAGCATGGTCCGACTAAGGGATTTTCTGAAGATGAATCCACCCGCATTTAAGGGAAAGAAGGATCCTACAGAGGCTGAGGAGTGGTTGACGGAATTAAGAATTATATTTGATATTCTGGGGTGCACCGATGCTGAGAGGGTCAGTATGAGTGCCTATATGCTGAAGGGGAGAGCTCGAGATTGGTGGGGTACTACCCAGGGAATTCTGATGTCCCACCATGATGTGATTGGTTGGGAAGAGTTCCAGACAGCTTTTAGGACCCAATATGTTCCACGAGCCGCTCAGAGAAAGAAACAGGCCGAGTTTTTGAGTTTGGTATAGGGTGACATGTCTGTGGATGACTATGAGAGCCAATTCACAGCGCTATTGAGATATGACCCAGAGACCTTCAAGAGTGAAGAGCTCTGCACAGAGAAGTTTGTGTATGGGTTGAAGCCCGTCATCAGAGATAGATTGATAGGGCTGTGCATCACTGAGTTTGGAGATGCTCTGAGACAAGCACAAGAGATTGAAAGAGGGATTGAGATGGTACAATCCCAGAATGAGCTCAGAGCGGTGAATAGAGATAAGGACAAGAGGCCAGCACTTTTCCAGTCAGAGGCTCGGAGAGGTTCCTTCAGGAGAGGAAGGATTGAGGTACAGAAGGACAGATTGGAGAGACCCAGAGCCTATCCTATTATCAAGGAGACCCCTCGATATGTCAGGCCGGAGATAAGGGTTTGTAGAGACTGTGGCCGATCACATGAGGGAAGTTGTACTGGGTCGATCCATGGATGTTTCAGATGTGGTGACATGGGTCATAGAGTGAAGGACTGTCCCCAACCTCAGATACCACATGCTCCGGAGCCCACTAGACAACAGCCTCAGAGAGTGGACCCCCGGAGACGGGCCACTGCGGCAGAGAAAGGGAAGAAACCTGTGGCACAGGGACGAGTGTTTGCCCTGGATAAGGAGACCGCAGACACTTCGGCAGAAACTATAAGAGGTACACTCTCTGTCTGTAATTATGAGGCTCATGTGTTGATTGATTCAGAATCCACGCATTCGTTTATTTCTGAGCATTTTGCATGTAGATTAAACTTGAAGTTTGAACCTCTAGAATATATACTACATGTAAATACCCCTATGCGTGAATCCTAGAGAACTAAGTTAATCTGTAGAGGATGTGAGATAAAGGTGGGAGATAGAGTGATGTTAGCAGATCTAATCATGTTGAATATACATGGTTTTGATGTAATTCTGGGAATGGATTGGTTGGCGACCAATCGAGTGAGTTTAGACTGCTACACTAAGATTGTAACTTTCTCCCTACCTGAACCTTACAGTGTACGATTGAGATATTAAGGAAATGGATATGTGGATTTCTAGTAAGTAATTTGAGAATTTTAACATTATTTTGGAGAATATTAAATATGATTATTCATGTGAAGGTTATGAGACACTCATCTCAGACGATGAGCGGGAACATCCGAGGATTGAGGATATACCTGTGGTATGTGAATTTCTGGATGTTTTCCCAGATGAATTGCCAGGTTTACCACCAGAGAGAGAGCTGGAGTTTACCATTGATTTGGTACCAGATACTCAGCCGATCTCTAAACCTCCCTACAGAATGGCATTAGTGGAACTCGAGGAATTGAAGAGACAACTACAAGAGTTATTGGATCAAGGGTTTATTAGACCCAGTGTTTCGCCGTGGTGAGCGCCAGTACTATTTGTTAAAAAGAAGGATGGTAGTCTCAGATTATGTGTAGACTACCGATTGTTGAATAAAGCCACGGTGAGAACAAATACCCACTACCTAGGATTGATGATCTACTTGATCAGTTGAGAGGGGCATCAGTCTTTTCTAAGATTGATTTGAGATCGGGCTATCACCAATTGAGGATCAAGGAAGAAGATATTCCAAAGACGGCCTTCAGGACAAGGTATGGCCATTACGAATTTCTGGTGATGTCCTTTGGATTGACGAACGCCCCTGCAGCATTTATGAGATTGATGAACGAGGTGTTCAGAGACTATCTGGATAAGTTTGTGATAGTCTTTATTGATGATATCCTGGTGTACTCTCGGTCGTATGAGGAGCATGCACAGCATTTGTGGTTAGTACTTCAGATACTCCGAGATAAGCAATTATACAGAAAGCTTAGTAAGTGTGAGTTTTGGCTGAACCGGATAGCTTTTCTTAGGCATATAGTCTCAGAGGAAGGAGTATCAGTGGACCCAAGTAAGGTGGAGGCTGTGCTTAATTGGGAAAGGCCGAGGACAGTTACTGAGGTACGAAGCTTCCTTGGTTTGGCAGGGTATTACAGAAGATTTGTGGAAGGATTCTCAAGGATTGTCGCCCCTTTGACTAAGCTCACGTGCAAAGAGACTCCATTTATATGGACTGATCAATGTGAGCTCAGTTTTTAAGAATTAAAGAGGAGGTTGACAGCGGCACCTGTGTTAACTATTCCTGAGGGATCAGGAGGATTCTCAGTGTATAGTGATGCATCTCACCAAGGATTAGGGTGTGTGCTTATGCAGCACGGAAGAGTGGTCGCATATGGATCGCGACAGCTGAAAGACCATGAGCGGAATTACCCCACGCATGATTTGGAGTTAGCCGCTGTGGTATTTGCTTTGAAGATCTGGCGACATTACTTATATGGGGAAAGATTCCAGATCTTCACTGATCACAAGAGTTTAAGATATCTCTTTGATCAGAAAGAGTTAAACATGAGACAAAGGAGATGGATGGAACTCCTTAAGGATTATGACTGCAAGATTCTTTATCATCCGGGTAAGGCGAATGTGGTTGCTGATGCCCTGAGCAGGAAGAGTATGATATCTGCTATGATGATCAGGGAATGGGATTTGTTAGAGCAGTTCGCCGAACTTCGGATCAGAGTTAAAGAGGTAGAGACTGGATTTTTGGCTAGCCTGCGGATAGAGCCCAGGATCAGGGATCAGATTAGAACTGGGCAGCGCAGTGATCAGAGATTGATAGACATGGTTAGCCAAGCTGAGCAGAGTTCGCAGTCGGATCTCACCATCAGTGAGGATGGATTGTTGAGGTTCAGAGGACGGATTTGTGTACCGGACGATGATACCCTGAAGAGACAGATACTGAGAGAATCCCACTGCTCGCGATACACCATGCACCCAGGGAGTACTAAGATGTACCGAGACTTGAGAAAGGTGTATTGGTGGAGTGGTATGAAGCGAGATGTGGCAGAGTATGTGGCCAGGTGTTTAGTATGCCAGCAAGTGAAAGCTGAGCATCGGAAGCCCGGAGGACTACTACAGCCCTTACCTGTACCTACATGAAAATGGGAGCATGTCACTATGGACTTTATTATGGGTTTACCGACGGTCATTGTGGATAGATTGACCAAGAGTGCCCACTTCCTTGCCATCAAGAGCACAGATACTGTGGATGCCTTAGCTGAGCTATACGTCAGCGAGATAGCTAGATTACATGGGGCTCCAGTGAGTATTACTTCTGATAGAGATTCTCGATTTACTTCTAGATTCTGGACCCAGTTTCAGGAGTCCATGGGATCTCGATTGAGTTTTAGTACCGCCTATCATCCTCAGACAGATAGTCAGTCAGAGAGGACTATTCAGACCCTGGAGGATATGTTGAGGGCGTGTACGATGGATTTTAAGGGATCATGGGATGATCACCTGCCCCTAGCAGAGTTTGCATACAATAACAGCTATCATGCGAGTATTGGAATGGCACCTTTTGAGGCTCTATATGGTAGGAGGTGTAGATCCTCTGTAGCTTGGGAAGAAGTCGGTGACAGAAAGATAAATGCTCCCGAGCTTATTGAGCAAGCCGTACAGAGTGTGAAACTCATATGTGAGAGGTTACGGGCTGCGCAGAGTAGACAGAAAAGCTACGCGGATGTGCGTAGACGGCCACTCGAGTTTGACGTTAGTGATGCAGTATTTCTGAGAGTATCACCGAGCAAGGGTATCATGCGATTTGGGAAGAAAGGGAAATTGAGTCCTCGATACATAGGACCATTCGAGATTCTTGAGAAAGTGGGAGAGGTAGCTTACAGATTAGCACTACCCCCACAGATGTCCGGAATACACAATGTTTTTCATGTGTCTATGTTGAGGAAGTACCACCCGGACCCTTCTCATGTTATAGAGTATGATGAGATGGACATACAGGAGGATATGAGCTATACTGAGGAACCCGTCCGGATTCTCGATAGAAAGGAGAAGGTACTGAGAACCAAGAGCATCCCATTAGTGAAAGTTTTGTGAAAACATCACTCAATGGAAGAGGCAACGTGGGAACTAGAGAGTCTCATGAAGGAGAAATACCCCCATCTATTTTGACTAGTTGAGTTGAATTTGGAGGACCAAATTCTATTTAAGGTGGGGAGGATGTGAGATCTGAGAATTTCAGACATATTTTATTGATGTAATAATAATTTGAAGTGTAATTTATTGAGCTAAGTAAATTGTGGGAATTATAATTGAAGATTTATATGTTAAGTGTGTAAAATAAGCATAAACTATGAGGACAGATCGATCTGGGAGAAGGAGAGATCGATCTGGTGAGTTAAAAATGACAAGGAATGAGGAATTTACGGAGCAGATCGATCTCCAATGGAAGAGATCGATCTCCTTATGAATCTGTTTGAGAAAGGATCGATCTCATGAGGAAGAGATCGATCTCCAAATGATTCTGTTTGGGGAGAAGATCGATCTCCTCAGGAGCAGATCGATCTCATAAAGCCATAAAGAGATCGATCTCACCCCTCGACAGATCGATCTCCTAGGCATAAAATTGCCCAGATCGTCCCCAAATTTCAAACGCAGATCGATCTCATCAAGAGGCAGATCGATCTCCTACCTCCAGCCTATATAAGGAACCCGTGTTTTCTCTGCAATTTCACTTTCTCTCTCTTCCAACCCCCATTTTTTCGAAAACCTAACTTTCTCACTCATCCAAATCCCCCATTTTCGGCCGAATCAGCTGTTGTGGCAAGAAGAAAAGTTGTTCCTCATCAAAGGGAGAACAAAATACTTGGAAATCGAAGGACGAATCGGATCGAGGCGTGAGTTGTGCGTCTCACAAGCTTTGGGTAATTTCTAAACCTCGATCTTGATATTTGAGCTGATTTTGATGCTATTGGTGGTTGTCATTGCGTTGAAATAGTTGAGAAAGGATTAGGGATTGATGAAATTGCAATGTAGTTGGAGTAATGTAGGTATTTGACAATTTTGGTAATTTTGAGAATTTGTGCTATAAATGAAAATATAGACAATGTGGAGAATTAGCCTAGATAATTGGCATGAGGAATGTAGGACATTGAGATATTGAGAATGAGGTTGTAGTTTAGGGTTGAGTTACGAGAAATCAAGAGATTTGAGGTGTTATGAGCAATTATGCTCGATTTTGAGAATTGAGGGTTATGAGATAATTGAGTATTGATGTTTTAACATCGTTTGGACAGCTCGGGAGTTCCAGAGTGGAATGCGAGGCTAGTCCGTGATACGGGGGAAACGATTGCACTATACGAGGTGTAAAGAGGTAAGAAAAATCTAAACCATTTGTGTATGTGATTTGTGAACTGTTATAGCATGATTTGTGATTTATAAAACAAGCATGTTGAGTGTTTTGTGTTGAGATTAAAAATTGCACACGATTTTATAGCCGGTTGGAGCCCAACGTTTTTATGAGTTTATAACTGGGCTCTACGTTAAGGCAATATTGAGATTTGAGAAATGTGTGCGTGTGCTTTGCCGGTTAGAACTCGGTTTTATTACGTTTTGTGTTGAGTACAAAACGGTTTTCAAATGAGTTTTCTGAGAGAAAAACCATTACGAGTTCTACGTGAAGGCAAACCCGTCTTATGTGATAAGACTTAGGTGTGTAGTTGTGAGTACACACCGGGCATTGCTCTGGTAGCATGTAAGCCCGATTTCTTCTCCGTTCTGGTAACGTGAGAATAACCTATTATGTGGCTGTGCCACGTTGAGAAACCCCATTGGTGGCTGTGCCACGTTATACCCCATTGGTGGCTGTGCCACGTTGAGAAACCCCATTGGTGGCTGTGCCACGTTATACCCCATTGGTGGCTGTGCCACGTTGAGAAACCCTATTCTGTGGCTATGCCACGCGAGAATTTAAATCAGTGGCTTTGCCACGTGTATTTTGTGGCTATGCCACGCGAGAAATTAAATCAGTGGCTATGCCACGCGTGTTTACTGGCTGTGCCACGTGCATTATTTTTACTGTGATTTTATCACGTATTTGAGAAAACGTTTATCGCGTTGTTTTCACATGCTTTGTTAATGCTCTAGAGTGAGCCTTTTACTTCATGTTTTCACATGACTTGACACATGAGAGTGTCGTTTTGAGTATTTTCATGCTATGGTTTTCAAATGAGTTTCACATACAAATAAACCTTTTGTGATGTGCATTTTGGTTTATGAAATGAGTTCCTTACCCCCTTTACTGAGCGATTTAGAAGCTCACCCTGTTTTCCTTTCCCCCCCAGAGTTCTTCAAGTGAAAAAGGATCTCCCTGCGACGTACGGAGTAGTGGCTAGTGGAGGATTCGAGCTCCAGGCCATATATATTGTATCTTGATGTATATTTTATCTTTTCATGTACCCAGACTATTATTGTAATTGCAGACACTTGATGTATAACATTATATGGGATGTATTAGGATTAATTAACTTGAGATGGATTAATGTATTTGATATGATATATAAATTCCAGTGATGAGATCCTGAGGCATAATAATTATGATGATGTATGACACTGCACAGGAATGTACCTTTAATTGTGAATTAATGAGTAAAAAGTTTTAAATTTGCCATATTTTCCGCACTTTCGGGGCGTGACAATAAAGTAGAGCCTAAGATTTTTTGCTCATACCTGGAGGTATTTATAGATGTTTTTTGTGTGACTTTTAATTATCTCAAGGCTTATGAATATTTGGGCTCAAGACTCTACCGTTTTGGGTCATCCGAGTTCTGAGACTCAAGCGCCCGACTGGGCAGGCGACAGAGTTCTGAGAAACTCCGTTACAAGACTCAGAAGTTAGCCGTTGTGTGAGGAAGTACCTTCTATCGCCGAGCATACTCTATCGCATGATAGAGGTTTGTCGTTACCTTTCAGTGGTTGCCACGTGGCGTATGCCTCGTGGGCTTATGACCTAACACGTGACTATCCTCCGTTGACCAATGTTTATCTATGTGGACTTGATGTATATGACCTCTATCACAAAAAAATCAATTCTTTATACTTGAAAGAGGTAGGATGATGTGTTAACTATGAGCCCATGGCAATGATGGACGACTATGCTTTGTTTGGGCTTTAAAATAGAAAATAAAAACCCAAATTAAATAGGAGATAAGAAAATCTAATCTGCAAATTCTCCCACCTCTTCCTCGAAGCATTCTCTCTTCTTTTTCTTTCAAATCTTCTGCAAAGAAGCTATAAGATAAGGTTGATAAAAAATATGAGAAACCAAAAAAGGCTTTGCCTCATCTCCATGTTTTCCATTTATCTGTTTTTTCCTGACATGAAAGGAAGCTGTAAGATAAGATTGATATTTGGAAAGGAAGCCCGACATGCTAGAACACCTGGCACACACGTAATACATTTTGGAACAAACGAAATAGAAAATATATATATTTTTTTTCTTTTTAACTATGCATGTCTTACACGTGTCAGAGCTTTATGTCTTTAACTAACATTTAATTAAACAACTTAAAGAAGAGAAAATATCATAATTACCCCTAAAATCATTTCAATCCTTTGTATTATTTGTCATTTAAATGAGTACTAAAGAAAGTTGATTTTATTGGCATATAAATAATAGTGAATCGAATTCTTCAAGTAAAAAAGAATTTAATTTGTCAGCTTTAAATGGAGCTTTAAAAAAGAAACGAGGGTAATAAGTATAAACTATTTTCATGAGAGAAAGCGAATAAGTATAATCGGGTAAAATGTATTTATAATTTCAAATTTTTTATATGAGTTTTATTTAAATTTTTAATTTTTAAATTGTTTTATAATAATTTTAATTTTTTTAAAGTTGTCAATATAGTCATATTCTTCATTTTTGAATAAAGTTAAGAGAAAAGTATAAATTTAGGTAACAAATTCAAAATTATTACTTGTTATTATTATACCATAATTTCTTTATTAGAAAGAAAATAACATTTTTACAATTTCTTATAAAGAAACGAAATTATATTTTTGCTTATAATTTTAAGAATTCAATTTAAAATTAAAAAAAGTATTTTATTTGTCTTTTTAATAATTTTAAATTTTTTATTTCCTTTCTAATAAATATATTTTCATATGATAATAAAGAATAATAATTTTGAATCCATTTTTTAATTTTTTTATTCTTTATTTATTTTTATTTTGTTAAATTTTATTTTTGAGTATTTACAAGATTTAATAAAAATGCATAATTAAATCTTATTAAAAATAAAACTTTTTTCGCAAAATGAAATATATTTTAATAATTTTGATTTTTAAGTGATTTATTTTTAAAAAAATAGAAATAACAGCTTGTTTATACTAAAGAATTTAATTAACAATATTTATATCTATCTTATAAAGGATTCGGGTATCCGCTCAAACTTGAAGACCAACTCATTTTTGGGGTAGGTTTGGGCAAAATAGGTTTGGACTTGAAAATTAAAACTCGATAAAATATTAATCGAGTTTGAGTTTATCATTTAAAGCTTAAGCTTAGCCTAAGAATTATAATTTTTATTTTACTATTTTTATACTAATACATTTTTTAATGACTTTAGAGTTTTGGTACAAGTTAATTTGAATTTTTTTTTTTAGATCTTAATTTTGAAATTTCTTGTTTCTGGTATTTTTTTGTAAGAATTTATTTGAACCTATTGTATTATTCTTATTAATTATTTTGTATTTTGTATTTTATTATATTCTTAAAAAAATTAATTGTATTTGGATGACTTTAGGTTTACACGTTGTGAGAAAAAATCGGCTTGGAAACAAGTTAGGCCTGAAAAATAAAGTCGGGCAGAGTTTATACTCTTGTTTAATTTTTTAATACCTTACTTAGGAACTCAACTTGACCTAATTCATGAACACATCTAATCTAACTATAGTGTTAAACATAAATTGGAGAGAGAATTAAGTACATTTGATGAGTTATTTTGAATAAATTATTTTTAATAAATTATATTTGTCAAAATATTATAATTAGTTGTGTTAGGTTGATATATATATATATATATATATATATATATATATATATATAAATTTAAAAAGTTTCAAATTATGCAATAATTTATAAAAACTACTTTTTATTATTGTTAATTAACATTTACTTATATTTGATCAAGTGCTAAAAATTATTTGAGTATATTTTATTTTTTTGTTAAAAAAGTTATATATTTTTAAACTTTTAATAAGATTTAATTTATAACTTTGATTAAAATTTATAAATATATGCTTTTATTATTCAAAAGAAAACTAAAATATTATTTTTTCACCTTATTTTAAATAAAGTTTTTAAAATTAAAGACAAAATGATATTTTATTTTATTCTTAAAAATTTTAAAAATTTCACTTTTTTTTAATAAATGTATTTTAATATGCTTATAATAATAATTTTATATTTATTATCTTAATTTACAATTCTCTCTTATTTTATGTAAAAATTAATGATAGGGCTATATTGATATTTTAAAAAAAAAATTGAAATTATTATAAAATAATTTAGAAATTAAAAATTAAAAATCAAAATAAATTCTATATAAAAAAATTTTAAACCACAAAATACAGTTTACGCAGCTTTCTTTGTTTTATGGGGTCACAAAGTACATATTTCAACAGCTTCTTCCTCAGTCCTCCGAATTGCACCCAAAAACATATTCTTAAAGAACAAAAACCCTAAAACCAACTAAATTTCCGAGGATGGCCGGCCCGAACCCGCCAAAACAACCGACCTCCTCCTCCAACAACCAGCGCAAATCCCGCTGGGAATCTTCCTCTTCCACCGCCAACAAGAACCCCTCCTCCGCCGCCTCCGACCCCAAATCCTCCAGCAAGCCAAACCCATCTCCCAAGACCGGCCCATCCCCAAGCCAAGCCGCCCAAAACAAATCCCAATCAGACCCAAATCAAGCCCATCCTCCCCTTCCTCCCTTCCCCGACCCCGCCGCTCTAGGTCCTCTGCCTCCTCCGGCATACGGATTCCACATGCTGGAACGTCGGACAATCGTCCTCTATGACGGAAGCGTCCGCTCCTACTTTGCTCTCCCGCCCGATTACCAAGACTTTCCTACCCGACCCTTACTCGGGCCTCGCGACTTCGGTAGCCCCCCCTTGGGCTTCCGCGATAGTCGTGATAATTGGAATCGGCCGGGGGAGGGGCCTGGCCCTTTAAAGAGAAAGTACGGCGAAGAAGAAAAAGATCTAAGAGAGGAAAAGAAGGAAGAATCAAGGCAAAGATTCGGGCTTCCAAATGCGAAAGTCTACTCTTTGGGGTCAGGCGGGCTGGATCGTCCGGCTGGAACGAGTAGCCCATTTCGAATTGAGGAAATGAGGGCGGCCAAGTTTATGAGAGTTGGTGGGGGATTTGAAAATAATCATTTGGAGGTTGATCAAAACGCTCTAAAGAAGGCGTTTTTGCACTTTGTGAAGGCAGTTTATGAGAATGCCACGCAGAAAAAAAATTACCTGGAGGATGGGAAACATGGGCGGCTTCAATGCTTGGCTTGTGGCAGGTTTGATGATAAATTTAGGTTTGATTCTGGATAGGAATTAACTTTTTAAATGTTATTTGGCATTGTTTGAATTCCATATTACGATCTGAAATCAATATAGTTTTTTTGTTCTTACATAAGTGTGGTGATGCAACTAGTTAGATTACTTGTTTCGTGCCTGTTAACATTTTAATCTTTGAGGCTAGAGTGCTGTATTGTATGTGATGCACTGTTTATAGTTTAGAGGTGGTAGTTGATACCGACCTATGGATGATAATGCCTTCTGTCTGGAATTTCTGTTCAGTTGACTAGTCGTGGCTGGTGCAATTGGTGTTTCAGGTTGTTGCCAATTTCTTTCGAGAATTTTGAATATTTTTCAATGTTATTCTTTTGGATTGTGTCTGGTTAGAACAACTCTTTTTTTTTTTTTTTTGATAGATGTTTTATGGCATAAACTATTACTAATAATAATTAGCCATTGAGTTTTAATATTAAGTTGTGATAATTTAGATGGCTTATTGGTAGTACTGACAATAATTGTTAAATCTGTGTGGTGAGGCAATGCTGATGTGGAGTTGTCTTCCTTTCATAAATGGTGATATGGACAGGTTCTCAACAGTATGACATTACTAGGGTTTTAGATTAAGGTGTTTTATCTGACCCAAATAGCTAGAACTTAGATCTTGGATGGGCTATACTCTTTCTGCTGGTTTGCTTTGTATGGCATAGTTAAGCTTGGCTGCTTGCTTTTACTAACTGGTTTTGAGAAGTGCTTCCCATGTGGCATTTCTTTGTCTTATTTCCTATTAAAATTATATATGAAACACCCAAGTTAACCTACTTCATCATAAAAGTCAAAAATAGCTCTTTTTGCTTGCAAGCTTGGATGCTGGATTATTGTGTCGATGATTCTTCATTGTTGGGAATTTAAATGACTCGATCATAATTTATTCATAAAATGAAGGGTAGGTAGTAAAGCATATTTGTTTCTTTTTCTAGTGCTTCTATACGTTATTGTTTGGGGTGGTAAATACTTACATCAGTTTATTTAGCCATGCAACGGAAAATTTGTCTGGGAGATAATATTGCTGGTATGTATGTTGATTTATAGCAGTTCCTTTTTTTTCTTAATTTTTTTTTTAACGGTCTCCATGTGTCCTGTATGGTTACTTGTTCATAGTTGTTTACGTTGTTTAAATTACGGGTTTTAATATTATATTTCCCTTCATTTTCAATAAAATGTTAGAATTTAATATTTGGATTGACATTAGTTTTCATGAGTCTAACTATTTGTGGTTTAACTTGTCACAATTGTTGAGTAGTGAGCATGTGCATTGTTGATTTTGGAAAGCAAGGGTGTTACAAATCCCTTTTCAAATTCTTTTCATCATGATTTTGTAGGTTGCAGCGAAATTGCACTCTTTTGCATATTATAATGACCACTTTTATAGGAGCATTCTATAATTAGATACTGTAGGCTTTTATCTGGATATCTTGGTAGGGTCAGTCCCTTTATCTTGGTTGTTATTAGATTATGGCCGGTATTTTCTGCTGCTTGTTATTTATATATTCTGGATTGTAATTTCTTTCTCAATTGCATGACATGGCTGGGTTGGTCTGATAGTGGTACTTTTTTATAGCCATGCTTTTGTTAATTGATATAAGTTAAATTATTAGTAAAACCAAAGGCTGCTAATTGTAAGTTAAAGTAATGAAAGTAGTCTGTTGCTCTGTTTTTCTTGCCTTTAGCTTGCATGCAGCAGTTTGGTGCTAGGTTTTTGAATTTTTTTATGACTTGACTACTTTTGCCATAGGGTGGCCCTTGGATGATTATTTTTTGTTTGAGTTTGTCTGTAAGCTTATGTGAATTTTTTATGCTCTGTTTTATTTGCCAAGTATAATGTCTACATGCAGGCATGCATTTAGAGAATGCAGGATTTTTTTTTTTCTTTGAAGTTATTGAGTCATCTTTCTGTTCGTATTACAGCACTAGAAATGTAAACCACTCTCTTATCATGAAGTAGATAGTGAAAATCTTTGTGTATAAAGAGTGCATATCTGGTTCATATCCGAGGAACCAAATATTAACCTCGTATGCATGTTTTACTTTGATACTCTTCTCCTGAGTGCAAGAGAAACTTTTCATGGTCTTGATTCAACTTTTTTAAGTCTGTAGTCTAATGTCTGTGCTGATGTTAAGATCTGACGGCCTGTTGTAGCTGTATATTTCTTCAAAATCTATGTATGATGGGTTTCCTGTTATTTTGATTGTTGTCACAGCTATGGCTTTTGAAACCTTTATTATTTTTTTATCTGGTGCTTATTTGGGAGGCCCATTTACATCAAATTGCAATCCCTTCCTCTACTCTTCTCTTCCCCAAACACCATTACCATGATTATTTTTTGGGTGATGATAATGCCCTTATTTCCAATCATTTAGAAAGAAGGAAATGGTCTTATGTATATGCTATCATAAGGTATAGGTTCATAATCCTGTGGTCCGATTTTGCTTTTTGCGCAAGTTTTTATTTGATGCTTGTAGTCTACTTGAATGACAGTTTACACATTGGCTTTATGCCAGGTGCATTACTTCAACCCTTTTTATGCGTTAAACTTATTTTCAAATTGCTGAATATTTTTTGTTCATTTCCCATGATCAATCTTATAGGCTAATTCATAGTGATGTCTGAGAGGAAGACCTGAATTTTTATTCTTCAATGCGCTTGATATGCAAAATTACAGGTCCTCTAAAGACTTCCCTGATATGCATGGTCTGATAATGCACACGTACTACTCAGATCATGCTGACTTGCGTGTGGATCACTTAGGCTTACACAAGGCTCTCTGTGTATTAATGGGATGGAACTACTCAAAGCCTCCTGATAATTCAAAGGCCTATCGGTTCTTACTTGCAGATGAAGCAGCCTCAAACCAAGAGGATCTGATTATGTGGCCTCCTGTGGTGATAATACATAATACAATTACAGGAAAGGGTAAAGATGGGCGCATGGAAGGTTTGGGAAACAAAGCAATGGATAGCAAACTAAGAGGTATATAGCACCCCATTTTCATTATTATTGGTTTCTTGTCCAGTGGTTAGTATTTTTTTTTTTTTTTAGGAAAACCTTTTTATCTAATTAGTTTCCTTCATCTTTCCCCATAAGTTTTGAATTATGTTTTCATAGTGCATAGACTCATTATGATTTGTCTTTAGTTGACTTTCTTGTTGGGTTACTCGAAATCCATTTTGTATAAGGCAAACTTTTTGGGAGACTTCACAACTTTGCCATCTCAATTGACCTTGCGAAACTTGTAAGGGTCATTTTGAGAACTCTTTCCGACTTGTGAAGCTATCCATCTAGTAACCTAGGAATGAAATTAACATACAAAATAAACTTAGGGAGGATTTAATACCATGAACTTTTCTGAAAATTGAGAAAGAAATTTTATGCGTACTGATTCCTTCATTTGCCTTTGAGTTTAGGTAAAACTTGAGACAGCAATTAGTGGATGCTGATTCTATGATTTGCCCTTCATTCAATCCTTTTAATGATTAGTGTGACTTGAATATGTTATCCTTAGTTGTGGATAGTATATCTAATTATGCTTGGGCATATTCTTTGTTGTTTTTTGCTTGAACAGTCACTGTGGCCATTCTTGAACCCTTAGTTCCACTCGTTGAGGTCTTAAATTTTTTTTTATGTTGACTTTTTGTTTTGATTCCCTTAACATTTTTTCCCCCTCTTCTATTTATGCTCTAAATTCTCTAACCACTATTGCTAAGTGTTATTTTTTCGGCCTGATGGGATTTGCGCCATGTTTATGTGACATTTACTTGTTAATGGGACAAGTTGTGCTTGATTTGATCTAAAAATGGGTCCAAGTTTTGTCTCTGCATTACTATCAAGTTTGGAGAAAACCTCCTGCCAAGGTGGTCCTATGGGTATGATGCTTTGAGCCAATTTGTGTTCAAGTTTTAGCTATGATGCTCAATTGATTTATACTTTACCTAATAGTGTTAAAATTTGACTGAACTAGGTAGTTTGAGCAGATAGTCCTCAAACTGTGCTTAATTGCAATCTAGATCAAAACACTGCTTGATAAAATTTAGCAAATAGTCCTCAAAGTGGTCTTGATTGCAGTCTAGATGAAAACATTGGCTTGATAAACTTTTTGACCTACCTATTGAATCTATAACGTGATGAAACTATCTGGTTTGAAATAACTAGCTTGGCTTCCTCTTTTTTAGTGTGAAGATGAAATTTATAAGAAATGGTAAGCAAGGGAGTTTAAACCCTTGACATGATTGACTCCACCTCTGTTGTGCTTTTGCCTCCACAACAACTTGGCTTTTGTGCTTTCTTATGCATAGTTTTGTGTTATTTGTAGACGAGTATCGTTTCTTTGAGTTTGGATATATATATAATATACGCATCTTTGGTTGTAAAAATTTATGATGAATATTTTACATCACGTCATTTAACAGCTTTTTTGCTTGGAGCTATGAAATTTGATGTCTAAGAAACCTGTTCTCGGACTATTACATCTTATTTACTTCTTCATCATCGTCCTCGTCGTCGCCTTTATCTCAATATTGAGGTGAGCTATATGAACCAATTTATGAACTCATGCTAAATTGTTAGCATGAATTCTCTTTCGCTCATTCCTATCTAAAGTAATGTGTTATTTAACTCTCGTTTCGCTATATCTTTCTCGATTACTTCCTTCTAAGTATTTTTCGATCTTTCTCCAGCTTTGACCCATTTTACATCATTCATAGTCTTCACTCTTTTAACTGAGACGTCTAGAGATCTATGTTGTATGTGTCCAAACCAATATAAATTTTCATTCATCTTGTCTTTGATAGGTGCCACTCTAACCTTTTTGCGAATGCCTCATTTCTCATTCTATTTTTTCTCGTATATTTGCACATCCATCGCAGTTTTCACATTTCTGCTACAAATCTTTTGTGTATGCAATGTTTTAGTTGCCCAACATTTACGGGGAATCATTTCTTCATTAAAGACCATTTGAACACCTCTTTAGACATTTTATCATATGCATTCTTCTAGTTTATAAAACCATATGAACATTTTTACATTGTACTTGAAAACGCTTTACAAGTTGTTTAAGTAAGTGAATTGCTTCCATAATTGACTGGTTAGGCATAAAATCAAATTGATTTTTCGATATCTCTACAATCTTTCTTAATCTTTGTTCTATCACTTTTCTCATAATTTCATCGTGTGACTTATTAGTTTTATACTTCGATAATTGGAGAAACTTCGAATATATCCATTGTTCTTATAGAGGTTCTAACATGCTCTTTTTCTATTCTTCAAGTATCTTGTTAGTGTTCTAAATCTTATTAAAAAGATTTGTCAGCCACATAACTCCTACTTCTCCAAGGCATTTTTAAACTTCAATAAGAATGTCATTTGGCCCAATAACTTTCTCTGTCTTCATCCTCTTTAGTTCATTCTTTACTTTTATTTATTTGATTCTGCACATAAAGCATCAGTTTAGATATTTGGGAGGCACTGAGATATTATCTAAAATTTAGCTTTATCCGTCATTAAATAGTTTGTTGATTTACTCCACATTTCTTTTAATATCATTGTCCTTAATTAGAGCTCTTTGGTGCTCATCCTTAATATATTTCAGAACTCCTAAGTCTGGACGACTCCTCTCTCTTGCTTTCGCCAATATGTATTTTTCTTTTTCTCTCTTTTTTGTATCTAACTTATTATAAATCTCTTTCACAATCTTCGCCTTAGCTTTTGCCACCACCTTTTTTGTCTTTTTCTTAGCTAACTTGTATTTCGTAAAGCTCTCTTCGTGTTGTTTGTCTTCAAAGTCTTATAACAATCTCGCTTGGTTGTAACTTCCTTAATTGATTTAGTTCACTATGTTGCATCTTTTTCATTCAGTGCTCTTCCATTTGATGCTCCTAGGATCTCTTTGCTCATCTCCCGAATGTGTTTTGCCATCTTGTTATACATTGTATTTGGGTTTTCCTATGTTGTGTAGTCTTCTTTTTGGATCAACTTTTTCTAGATACTGCATGACAATATTCTTTTAGCTTCCACTATCGAATTCTTTTAGCTCTTTCGTGTTAGTTATTTTGATGTCGTTTATGAATTTTCATGTCTAAGACTAGTAGTCTATGTTTCATGTCTAAGACTAGTAGTCTATGTTATACATTGTATTTGGGTTCTCCTATGTTGTGTAGTCTTCTTTTTGGATCAACTTTTTCTAGATATTGGATGACAATATTCTTTTAGCTTCTACTATCGAATTCTTTTAGCTCTTTCGTGTTAGTTATTTCGATATCGTTTATGAATTTTCATGTCTAAGACTAGTAGTCTATGTTGCTTGGTAACACTCTCTTGGGATAACTTTGCAGTTCAGGCAACTGCATCTATCTCTTTTCTTAATAAAAAAGAAGTTTATCTGACTTGTGCTCGATCTACTTTTAAAGGTTACAAGTTAAGATTCTCTCTTCCTAAACAGTGTATTTACTAGGGTTAGATCATAAGGTAAAGCAAAATCTAAGATAGTATCTCCACCCTCATTTCTTACAGTATAACTAAAATTGACGCTTTGAAAATCTACTAGCACCTACATGGCCATTATGGTCACCACTGATACAAAAAGTTTCTCTTATAGGCACTTCTTATATTGTCTTATCTAAATTCTATAAAACCGTCTCTTACTAGCATTATCAAGTCTTATCTGTTGTGCATATATGCTAATAACATTCAAAACGTCTTCTCTTAAAACTAGCTTAACCAACATAATTTTATCTCATTGCCTCTTAACTTGTATAACATTCTTTTGATAATACTCTTTGTCTATGATAATATCTACATTTCGGACTCCATCCTTCCCTGTATATCAAAGTTTGTACTGCTAAGGTGCTATCTCCTTGGCCTTCTCTCTAGCCCATTTGGTCTTCTGGAGACATAAGATGTTAATCTTCCTCTTATATATAACCTCACAGATTTCTACTAACTTATCATTGAGCGTACCTATATAAACCTAAGCTTATAATTATGGATTAACTTTTTTACCCACCCTCGTCCATTATGATGTGAAAACCTTTGCTTATTGAGTACCACATCCAGACGTCGATGTGGTGTTTCTTCTGGTCGACCACCTAGCAACCCTTGCACATTTTTCATTATGCCCGGGCTTTGATGTAGCGCGTCGCTGAGTAGAGGACGTTTCTACAGATTTCATATAATGGTTCATTTTATTTACTTCCATTTATATATTTGTTATGCGGCATTAGTTTATGGTTTAATTTCCTCTTTGTCCCATGTCAACTTTTATGCCTTTTTGCTATTTATGGGTTACAATTTAATGACTTCAGTTATTAGGACATTGATTTTAAATGTCACCTTTTCAATATTCAATAAAGTTGCAATATTCAATGTACAAGTATTTTATCATTATTGAAATTCTTGAATATCATCTTTGTATTTATTTGCCACCATACATTTGCTTTTTTTTTTTTTATTCTTCTAATTGTTGTGATGCTAAGTAATAATACCATGGGGACAACATTCAGTTATGAGCAATAAGTTACTTTTCTCTTAAAATATAGTGCAGTCAGACCTGATCACTATCCTATCACATTTGTTTTTGGTTTGTAATTTTGTTTGGGTTGATAATTTGTTTTCCGTTAAGAAAGCTTAGATTGCTTTGCTGTTTGTGGTTTTGCTCAGTTGGAGTATAAAAGTGATGAGGGTTGAGGGAATTTAAGTTGTTGAAATTCATGGATGCTGGTATAATTGTGTCTAGAGGAACCAATGGCGGTTTTAGGAAAAGCCATAGGTACGTCGCGGTTAGATTAGAGAACATATTTCCAAAAATTACATGTTCTCTTACGAGCTTCTAGATGATGTTGACCTAGTTTAGCTTAGGTGTGGTTCCTTGATGTGTGCATATTCCTGAAATTGGTTGTAGTTTTTTGTTGCAAGCGTTGTTGCTAATCATAGTCCAGTTCCAACCTACCCATGAGTAGTTAAGCCGCAAGTCCATATTGCTTGTTGGGCTATGCCAGTTTTAGGATGTCCGGTTAGTAATAGTCCAATTGATGGTTTTAGATTCGTAAATATATGTTTTTGTGTTTACTGGAAACAATGCTAGGACGATGCATAAGGGCACAAGATTTTTATCTTAGCAACATGCCTCTTATCTTTTCTAGACCAGAGAAGATGAGCACTAGGAAATGCCAAGTTTCCATTATAGACATGTCTAGCTTTTCTATTTTTTAAGATTTCTCAAGCAGCTGAAGAGTGTAGATTGACATCCATTTAGCTGACCACTTAAGTAAAATGTAGGAGAAAATACCTTGCATGTTCTTTGCAAGTACTAAATGCTCATGGTTTCTTCATGAAGTTCATGTATTTTTGCAGATAGTAATTCTCAAGTCAGTTGGGTTTAATTGTATTCTAGATTGCGATTCAGTGGCCTACTTCAATGATGGTATTCAGAAGTTTGTATTGCTTTTATGAGTGGCAAGGGAGATATTGTATTTTCTTTTTGTTGCTATTTGTTGTGTAATGACTATTAAAGTAGTGGTTTTTTTTTTCTTTGGTGCTAAAGGAAGAGTGGGCATTGGGCAAGGCTAGTATGCACCACAACAATAGGAATGTCCAATTATAATCTTGTTGTTTGGTTGCATGAGGCACCCATAGTATTAAGGTATCATATTTGAGATAACTAGTCATTGATAATATAATTTACACTATTATGTAATCCATTGGGGCATCTCCTACTCAACGACGCATTGCATCGAAGCCCAGGTGTAGGGAAAAGTGTGCAGGGGTTGTTAGGTGGTTGGTCAGAAGCGGCATGCTACATCGACGCTTGGATGTGGTGCCCAATAGGCAAAGGTTCCTACACCATAATGGATGGAGTTGGGTAAAGAAGCTAGTTCATAATCATAAGTTTTAGTTAGGATCTTGGAGTATAGGTACACTTAATGGTAAGTTAGCAGAGATTTGTGAGATTATTTGTAGGAGGGTTAAATCTCATGTCTCTAGGAGACTAAATGGGTTGTGGAAAAGGTTAGGGAGATAGCACCTTAGCATTATAAGTTTTGGTATACAGGAAAGCATAAAGACCGAAATGATGTAGTTATCATCATAGACAAAGAGTATCAAAAGGATGTTGTACATGTTAAGAGGCAAGAGGATAAAATTATTTTTGTTGAGCTAGTTTTAGAAGACGTTTTGAATGTTATTAGCGCATACAAATAGGACTTGATAATGCTAGTAAAAAATAGCTTTGGGAGGATTTAGATAAGATAGTAAGAAGTGCCTATAGGAGAAAACTTTTGTTATGGTGGTGAACTTAATGACCATGTAGGTGCTAGTAAAGAGGGTTTTGAGAGCATGCATAGGGATTTTAGTTACGGTGTAAGAAATGAAGGTGGAGGTGCTATCATAGATTTTATTTTATTTTATGATCTAACGCTAGTGAATACATTGTTTGGGAAGAAAGAACATCAACTTATGAATTTTAAGAGTAGATCGAATGCAAGTCAGACTTCTTTTTAACTAGGAGGAGGGATAGACACAGTTGCCTAGATTGCAAAGTTATTCCAAGTAAGAGTGTTATTACGCAACATAGACTACTAGTCGTAGATCTGAGAATTCATAGACGATATCGTAAGAACCAACAAGGAGTTACAGGGATTCAATGGTGAAAGCTAAAAGAAGATTGTCATGCTGTACGTAAAAATAGTTGGACCTTAAAAGAAGATTGGACAATAGAGAACCTAAATATAATGTGGAACAAGGTAGCAAAACACGTTCAGGAGGTGGGCAAGGAGATACTAGTAAGAAATGGAAAAGTACCGAGTATAAAGGATGCAATATGGTGGACTGAATCAGTTAAAGAAGTTATAAAGACTAAGAGATTTGTTACAAGGCTTTGAAGACAAACAACATTGAAGAGAGCTTCACAAAATATAAATTAGCTAGGAAGGAGGCAAATAGGGCGGTGGTAGAAGCTAAAACGAATGTTGTGAAAAAGATTTATACAAAGTTGGACACAAAGGAGGGAGAAAAAAAAGATATATAGATTGCCGCAAGTAAGAGAGAGGAGTCGAGACTTAGGAGTTGTGAAATGTATCAAGTATGAATATCAAAGAACTATAATTAAGGGTAATGATATTAAAGAAGAGTGGTGTGATTATTTCAACAAACTATTTAACAACGGAGAAAACCAAATTGTGGATAATATTTTGGTGCCTCCTGAAGATTTGAATTGATGCTTTATACGCAAAATTAAAGAGATTGAGGTAAAGGAGGCGCTGAAATGGATGAAGAGAAGGAAAACTATTGGGTTTGATGACATTCCTGTTGAAGTTTGGAAATGCCTTGGAGAGGTAGGAGTTAGGTGGTTGACAAATCTTTTTAATAAGCTTTGGCAAACTAACAAGATGCCTGAAGAATGGAGAAAGAGTACGTTGGTATCTTTCTATAAGAACAAGGGAAATATTCAAAGTTGTTCCAATTGTCGAGGTATAAAACTAATGAGTCCATTAGATGAAATTATGAAAAAGAGCGATAGAACGAAGATTAAGACTGTAGAGATATCAGAAAATCAATTTGACTTTATACCTGGCTGTTCAACTATGGAAGCAATACATTTGCTTAGACAACTTGTGGATTGTTTTTGAGTACAAGGTAAAAATGTTAATATGATTTATAGACTTGGAGAAAGCATATGATAAAATACATAGGAAGGTGTTATTGTAGTTTTTAATGAAGAAAATAGTTCCTGTGAAATATATTGAAATAATTAAGAACATGTTCGGAGATAGGACACGTGAGGATGTGTGGAGGGAAAACAAGTAAATTCCCTATTACAGTAGGGCTACATAAAGGGTCGAAGTTAAGTATATTCTTGTTCGCTACAATGATAGACGAGCTAACAAAATTCATTTAGGATAATATACCTTGGTGTATGACGTTTGCAGATGATATTGTCTTATGTGCTGAAACTACAGTAGAGGTTAATACCAAGTTAGAACCGTGGAGACAGACGTTAGAGTAAAAAAGATTCAGATTAAGTAGAGTAAAGATTGAATACGTGCAATGTAAATTTAGTCCAAACAAAGAGAAAGAAACATAATGATGCTAGATGGGGCGGCTATCCTATGTAGGATCATTATAGATATTTGGGGTCAATCGTATAGATGGATGGAGAGATTGATGGTGATGTGACCGATAGGATACAGACTGATTGGAGTAAGTGGAGAAGTGCTAGACAAAGGAATTCCTATAGGGTTGAAAGAAAAGTTTTACAAGATAGTTGTTAGACCGGCATCACTCTATGGCAGTGAATGTTGGGCAACTGAAGGATTGCATACATAAAAGATAAGTATGGCAGAAGATGCAAATGTTGTGATGGATGTGTAGATATATGAGAAAAGATAGAATGAGAATGAGGACATTCGCAAAAAGATTAGTGACACCTATCAAAGACAAGATGAGTGAAAGTCGCTTACGTTGGTTTGGATACATATGATGTAGACCTATGAATGTTTTTGTTAGAAGAATGAAGACTATGACTGATGTAAAAAGGGTCAAGGTTAGGGGAAGACTGAAAAAGATTCAAAAAAAAAATAATTTTAAATCATATGACAAAATAAGAGTTGAAAGAACAAATTGTATTAGATAGGAATGAGTGGAGAAGGAGAATATATGCCGACGACTTAGGATGAGGTCCTAGATTGATTCATATAGCCTAATGATGATGTTTCATTTCATATGGTTCACTAGACCTTTGGTGGGCATTTGTCTCTCATTGATAAACATTCACTAAAATATTGATTTTTGCATGCTTAGACTTTGTAAAATTTCCGTGGTCTGTCCTATTGCTTAGATTTCTGCATGCTTAGATCATCCATTGTAGAATTGTAAAACCACTAGCAGCATACTGGTGCTACCTTTGCTCTTTAAAACAACCCTCCTACTTCCCTTTAACATAACTGGTAGGGTAAAAACTCTACACGGTGGTAGAGATGTCCATTATTTTATCTTAGTCTGACTAATTAACTTTGAAGTTAATCTATGGCTGAAATTTTAATGGCCTTAAATTGAGTATAAAGAAAATGAAAATTAATTAAAAAGGAAAAAAATGATTTGAACAAATATTAATAATAGATTTAGTTTAAAGTGCATTAATCACCATAGGATAAAGTAGTGGATATTTTCATTACTTTCTAAGTAGTGGAGAGGATCCTTTTCTGACATAGATGCATCCATGGTCATATTTTACCGTGGCCTTTATGGATAGGAATTTCTTTCTTTCCTTCATTGCATTACTTTAAACCTGTTTGTGATGATTCACAGATTTGTCTTTTACTCCATTAAGTTACTATTTTGTGTTATAGGTTTTCTATTTGATCACCTTGATGTTAGGAATCTGGATTGCTGTGTCATACCAGGCATTGTTTATAAATTTGTTTCATCTTCGTCTTCATCTTTTTCAAAACTACATTTTTAATTTATTGAAATTCGTGTTCTAGACTGAAATATATGGTTTGGTTGTCTGGATGACTACATTTCATTGTGTTATTGCTTGGTCCCAGCCTATAAAAGTAGGTTCTTGACATCTCTGTTTATTTGTTTTTGTTGATTGATCCGAACAAGTGAGCCGGTCTGTTACATGTTTTTGGCTTGCACCATGTGAGTGTTTTCACATCTTGTCAGCAGCCACTATGGGAGCAAAACTTTTTGAGTGGTCTCATGTTGGCAGAAAAAACACAGTTTTTTTTTTCTAAGTTAGTCTGCTGCTGATTGTAGGAGATGCTTTTGTATGACCATTTGGGGAATCAATACAACGAGTCCTAATATCCTGGAAAAATGCATGAACATATCAATCTTGGCAAATGATATTCCAAATGAGTTTCGTCATGCACCCAAAAGCTTCAATGGGTTAATTTACTTTGAAATATTCCATTTTACTCTGATGCTTGTTCTTTCAGAACTTGGATTTGGAAGTGGCAAGTCAAAGGCCATGTATGGTAGAGAAGGTCATATGGGTGTTACAGTGGTCAAGTTTGCTGCTGATCATTCAGGCCTGAAGGATGCTGTCAGGCTTGCTGAATACTTCGAGAAGGAAAACCGAGGCCGCAAGGGTTGGTCCCATGTACAGCCTCTGAGTTTAGGCAAGGATGATGAAAAAAATCCCAGTCTTGTGAAAGTGGATGAGAGGAGTGGAGAAAAAAAGAGGATCTTTTATGGGTATCTTGGAACAGTTGCTGATCTGGACAAGGTTGATTTTGACATGAGGAAGAGGGTTGTGATTGAGAGTCGGAGAGAACATAAAGGACCAAGGTAGTAACTTCTGGCTAACATTGCAACGTACTATAATGTATTTAATTATAGTCATTTAATCTTGTGAGTTACTGGCCCATAGATGTTGGAAAATGAGTTTCAGCGTCGTGTTGTTTGATGTGACGACATTATTTGATGTTGAGTTGGCTGTCCTCTGCTTGTTGAAAATGTAATGAGATTTCTATTGCTGGGAATTTTTCGAATCTTGTCACATTGTCTAGTTTATTCTATTCATCTCCAAAGAAATAGTAGTAGCTTTCTAAACAAGGTCTCAAGTCGGGAGAGTAAATTATATTCTTTGCATATATTGTAGTGGGGCTAGTGACCAAATTCGTTTCTGTTGGAACATAAAATGTTGTGATATTCCAAATCAGTTGTATGGTTTTGTTATTTCTTGGAAGCCTAACCTTGGAGAAGTATTCTCCGTTGGTAAATAAAAGGCTGTCCTAAAAGACTGATGATAATGGCATGGTTCGCTACCTCAAGGCATTAATTGTGATCATTTTGTCCTTTTTTATCTGCGTTTGCCTCCTTCTCTGTCTGGTATAATTAGGGGGTACAAATAATGCAAACAGGTGACAGATTTTTTTATTTAATTAATTTATTTGAAGAATAAAAGACAGATTTGGTTTGGAAATTGGAACACGGTTATTGGTGTGATCATTTGATCAGTCACTGGCTTAGGATTCATTGTCATGTCGTTTGAGGTTGAGTACTTGTTTGTGCATAATGAATGGTACATAGGATCCTTAATGTAAAGTAGTCGACCTCATGATGTTATTATTAGTGAGTTTCTTTCTTGTAATTAAAAAAAAAAGAAGAAAATTGTTCATTTTAGTGATCATGATTATTTTGAACCATGAACCAAGTAATATTAGCCCACTGAATAACATGATTTGTAGTACTAACAAGTCACACTGTCGGGGGGTTCATGCATATGTATTTATGCCAATCTAAAATGCTAATTTTTTAAAGTTATCTCGAATATAGTGTTTTTTTTTTTTGAAATATGTGATAGTAAGTTATTTAATAATTTTTTTTAATTCATTACATTTAGATAATCTCGTAATTTTAAATTAAAATTTTTTATGAATAAAACTAATATTAACTGATAAAGAGATGCTTTTACTATTTAATCAAAATTTAATATTAACTGATAAAGAGATGCTTTTACTATTTAATCAAAATTTAAGGGTATAATAATAGGATTAATATTTAATACATCGTCACTAAAACTTTTTGACTTCATAAGCGGGTTTAGGATGAAGATGCATATCTTATTTTATTTATTTTTATTTTTTTAATATATTTAAAGAATATGTGTCATCATTTTAACCTCACTTGCAGAGTCAAAAAATTTCACTGGTGGTGTATAAGATATAATAATATGTTAACTTAAAAACAATTAAGGTGATTCTATTGACTTTATTAGTGATTTTCGCAAAAAAAAAAAAAAAAACTTGAACAATGGTGAGAATAGATTTGTATTGAAAATTTATGGTGCGAACGAGAGAGCTTGAAAGTGGGATACTCCATTGCTATCGTAGCAGTCGTAGGTTTAGGGTTATAGCGTTAGCCTGACCTTTAGGGGGCGTTTGGTTTGGGGGGAAAAAAATTACATTGGAAAAAAAAATTACCTTTTATCTAGAAAAAAATTTTAAGGGGTAAATTCTAAGGAAAAAAATTACTTTAAATCCAAAAAAAAAAATTTTGACTCAGGTAATCTAAAAATATCTCAGGATCCGAAGGTAATCATTTTACCCCAGATTTTCTCAAAATTGAGCACTGTAGGTAAAATAAAATGACTGATAAAGAGGAAAAAAATCGAACCAAACGGGGGAATCAAATGATGGGAAAAAAATTACGGGGGAATTTAAAATTCCTCCCAACCAAACGCACCCTTATTGGTTGTATTGGGTAGTGAACATACAAAAAATTGATGATACAGTATCCTAATTATACCCAACATGCAATTTATGACATTTGAAGAATAATCACTATGATCATGTGTGGTTAATCGACATATATGGAGGTCTATTTTATAGCTTGGGCTAAATTTTGAGAAAAAAAAAGAAAGCTATTTTGGTCAAAGAATCTATTAAGAGTTTGATTGAACAACAATTCACTTCTCCTATGGTATTTTGTAGAAATACTATTTTATAAATATTGTCCCTAAATCAGTTTTTGAAATTTAAATATTGTCTAAAAAAAAATAGAGAATGTGGCCAATTTTATATTTCAATTACCTTCGATGGTCAGAAAAATATCATATTACATCATTAATAAGATATATCCACTATTAATGAAAAAATAAACTTTTCTATGAATAGATCGACTTAAAAAAAGCCTTGAAGGTTCAAAGTGGTTAGATCTAGATACTAAAATGAGACAATATTGGTCGTACTTGGAAAAAAAAAACACTAGCAACATGTGTTAAGTTGATTTTGGTGGCTTGAAACAACAAAATCACCTTTTAATGATTTAATCTTGTTGTTATAAGTTTCGAAATTTATTTGCGTTGAGATTGACTCCGAGTGTAGACTTAAAAATCAAATTGATTTAGGGTTGAACACGTCAGGAGAGGCCAGAAGTAACTTCGACATTTATTCTTTGACGATCAAGTCAAATGGTAGAGGAAGAAGAGGCAAGCAAGAGAGCCGAGCTAAGTGAATGAGAGAGTAGGTAGTAAAAAGGTGATTAGGGTTACCCTAGTAAGGGAAAATAACTTATATATGAGAGCTCATTTAATGTGATTGGCATGGATGACATGGTATAATGAGTCACGTCCATCCTAATTGGCTCGACACGGTTGGTTGCCTAGTGTGAGGGTGATGGGATTAAGTTCGTACCAACTTGGTGTGGTCAGACGCAAGTGGTTAACCTAAGCCAGCTTGTTTTTCATGGTGGGCGAGCGACATGTGTCTCTAGGTGAGTGTCCCTAGTGAGACATGCCAGTGATAGACATGTTGGGGTAAGTGCAAAGTGCTACTGAGAAAGCCGCGCCATGCCGGTTTGTTACTTTGTTCAAGGTAAAAGATAAAATGCCATAGGGGCCAAAATAACCATATCATTCTGTTTCAGCCCTAAACTAGTTTGATAGTTTTGTTAAAGCAATTATTCTATAGGGACTTAATGTTTTAAGGATGGATTTAGGACTTCGCGTCGAGGTAAGTTCAGACTGGAATTAGCTTTATGTATGAGGGTGATTAGTGCCAACCTGGGTAGCATCGAGGTGAACTACATGTGAGCTAGGTTCATACATGAACTCACTTATTCCGACTTGAGCCATGCCATGGCGAGTCTCGTACATGAGCTCGGTCATTTTGATTAGAGTCATGTCGAGGTTACCAATGCATAAGAGATTAGTCAAGTTGAATTGAGACACGTCATGTGAGCTCTTTAGTGAGTTTAGTTGTTCCGACTTGATTAATGTTCTAGTGGGCTATTCATGCAAGCTTGGTCGTGCCGACTTGAATCGCATCAAGGTTGACCGTATGCTTGGGGTTGGCGAAGCTGACTTAAGTGACACCATTGTGAGCTCTTTTCGAGAGCTTAGTTAGGTAAGCCTATCTCTAATTGATGTAATATGTTTATTTGAATGGTCCATTCTACCTTTCTGAGGTGTATTTTAGGTTTTATCCATTTATTTGTTAATTTTCTTAGGCAGAGAAAGAGAGAGGTATCCTGGGAGGGGGACTTTAATGCTACATTCAAGTTTGATTGCCTTGATTTTCAAGTCATGAGGTGACAAGATCTGTACCTTCACCTTAGTCCATAGATTTGACCTAGCTAAATCTTTTGTATCATCTCAGGTCATGTACTGGTTTAGGTCTAAAGGTGAACTTTGGTTTTCTCTTTTTGTCTATAAGTGACCTTGATTTCTCATTTCATCATTCCTCTATTTCAAAATTTTCCTTATCTCAAAAAAAGAAAAAAAGAAAAATCATGTTCTACTATGTCTAATGACTTTTGGAATCACTTTTTCCAATTGACCTCTTCAACTCCTCATTGTTCCTATCTCTTAGGTACAATATTTTTTTACAGTCATGTCCCTTAATTCAGAATTTAGCTCTTCCTCTATAGATTTTGTAGGTGTTCCTAACTTGGATAGTTTAGATCCAAGGCTTTTGTTGGAGTTAGAGGTCGAGCTGGGCCTATGTGAGAAATCTATTGCCTCAAAAGACATAGCTTCTGTGGTCTTGGCTACCCCTAGGTAAGAGATGCTTAACCTTTAGAGAAAGTGCCTGAGGTGGTTTCAAAAGGACTTTATTGGTAGGAACATTTATCATTTGCCAAGCAAAAAAACTTAGAGGCTAGCTTGTATGCCCCAAGGTGTGAACAAAATAAATAAGGTTCATGTTCACATTCAAGAGCCTCTAAGGTCCCATCGTACCTGTATAGATGTAATGGAGGCCTTAAAGGGAGAGTTATTCCCGAGGTGTGTCCTAACTTCTTTCCGAAGAAAGGTTTAACCAAGTTTCGTGAAGAGCTTTTACCTTTCTTCTTTGTATGAGGTAGATGCTCATCATTTTTTTTAATAAGGTCACCCAATACCAAGGTAGGAATAGGTTATGGATCTATTGTGACTCCCTCATGGCCAACCTTTGATTCCCTCTTCACTTCTTTGTGGTCGAGCTCTTGATAGCCCATGGCTTGGCTCTTTACCAGCCTAACAGCTGACATCACATGGTATGTTATCATAGTTTTGTGTGTTAATCTAGAATTCCTCTTCATGCTTAGTTTATTCAAATCATTATTCTTAATAAAGATTAATCTTGTAGATAAGAGCTAGTACCACGTAACAACTTGTTCCAATAACAAAAACATTTTGGTAATATTCCATCATCTCCATCAAAACTTGGAAACTTTACTTCTTTTCCTTGGTCACCTTAGGTTTCCTTGGTTACCTCAGGAGAGTAAGAGGTTAGTAATAACCGAGGTGAGTTAAGAGAGGGCTAACGAGCCCGAGCCTATGTATGGAAAGGAGCTTTAAGAACTAAATAATTAAGGGGTTACAACAAGAGCCTTCATGATGCTAAGATCTTGGTTTCCTCTATGGTCCTGCACCACCTCGATACAAAAGGGAGACATATAACCTATACTCTTTTTTAAATTAGTTTTTTAATCTATTTTTTCATCAGCTTCTCATCCACTCTTCCCTCATTTTTTTTTTTTTGGTTGCTAACATGGCTGACCAAGACAAAGTTGGAAATAGTGCTTGGACATGCTTTAATTTGTTTGATTACATCAAACCAACCTCAAAGTGAAAGGTTGACAGTTCTAAGCAGCAACCCCAAAAGCAATCCAAAAACAGCTGAGGTCATGGATCTCAATCCTTGAAAAGGAAGGCTGTTATTGTGGTTAAGATGACTAAGTCTTCTCTTAAAAGGCATCGTGATGCTGAGGTGGGTTCTCCACCTCTTCTTGCAGAGGTAATGCCCTTTAAGACCGTCACTTTATTTATAGACTTACCTACCTTACACAGTTCCTTTGACAATGTCTTAATGGCACGTTGAATTGTGAAAGACATGCTTCCTCTAGTTGATTGGATCCTACCTCTTTCATCTTTTTTATACTTAAAATTTTAAAATATAGCTTTGTAGACACCATTTTTTCCTTTTTTTCTTAACAAAATATTTTGATTAATTATTTTTTATATTCTATTTATTTATATTTTAATGTTTTATTTATAGAGTTTATTTTTATTTTATTTTCGGTTTTAATAAAAGGAAAGAGAAAAGTTGAAAAATCTAAACTTGAAGGCCAAGCAAAAGTAAATATTACAATAGATTTTGATTCTAGTAATTAAATTAAATCGTGAAAATTGATCAAAATAAAAACCAAATCAAATAAAATCCTATTCTTGATGCACAAGACTTTCTAAAATTAAATAGATCCTTGGTCTATATAAGTCATACAAGCAAGAAAACACACACGGGGGCAAGAAAAACGCAAAAAAAAATTCCAACCCTGCTCACCTTTTTGCACCATCTGTGCTCTACCATTATTCCCGCTTCTCCTTACTGTCTGCTGCACGGTGCTTTGCTCACCCCACTACTAGCAACTCTCTAAACTACTGCAGCATTCTTCACTGCTTTTGTTATTTCTTGCACCAGCGTCACTACCATTCCCTACTCCCAAACTTCTGAGTCCTCGAGCCACCATTCCTTGAACCGTTCCTGCACATCACCTTCCTGCTTACATCGCCTACTCCTTCACTGCACTGCGGCATATCAACTTCCTGCATTCACCCTGGACCAAACCTTCCTCCGCTGCATTCACTCTACATTTGTTTCAGCATCCCTGTGCTGCACCACCCCGTTTCCTGCATCGCCATTCATCACTACAGCACTAGTTTCTGTCTTGCACCCTGTAATGCTGTACCATCATCCTACTGCTGGTCTGTTTAGTTGCCCTACGCTTCATCGTCCAAGCAATCTTCATCCCGTGCCTGTTCCTGTCCTTTCTTGCACCGTTTCTGCATCTTCGGTTTCCCTGCATCCATCATCCAAGCTACCGGCTTCAAGCTGCCTTGTTCATGCTACCATTGATTGCTATATGTGCAGCAAAGTCAAAGAAGAAAAAAGTTGCATAGAAGATGAAAGGAAGAAGAAAAGGAAAGAAAGGCAAAAAAAAAAAGAAAAAAAGAAGGTCTATATATTTACTCATTAGTTTTATTTTCATTTATTTACTTATTAGCTTTATTATTATATTTATTTTATTAGATATTAGAATAGGATTATTAGTTTTAATTAATAGTTAAATTTAAATTAGGAAATTTTGGTGGATTAATTTATTTAGTACATTAGTGTAATGGATTTAGGAAAATTGTTTTAATAAATTTAATTGGTTGTTAGTGTATGAAATTAAATTTAAAAGGAAAGGAATTAAGGATTTTTTATAAATTAAATTATGAGGTGATGAAAATATTCAAAATTGAATTTATGAAAAGTCATTGTCCCAAATAAAATAAATTTTTTTTGGATAAATTAAAATTACATCGATGATGAAACTCTAAGAGAGTTGTGAGGGGGCAATGATCTTAGAATTTTCTAGATGATGAAAATTTTCTATGTTTAATCATAGTATTGAGGAATTTTTTAGCAAAAAAAATTATTTATTCAAAATAAGAATAAGTAAAATTAAACATGTAAATATTAAAGCAAATAATAAATAAATTTTAAATAAATGAGAATTTGACGATAATGGAATTCTCAATTTTGTGAGCGGGCAAAATTTGGAAAATTTCTAAGTGCGGATCTTTTTCTAAATTTAATCAGTGTTGAGAAATTACATAATTTCAATATTATGGTTTATCATTTATTTTCAAATTAAGAAAAAGAATTAAAATAACATAATAAAATATTAAAATATCTTATGATGGAACCTTCCTTCATAAGAATAAACGGGTTTTGTGAATAATCTTGATCTGAAAAAATTATTTAAGTGTTCAATCAAAGTGTTAGAGGACACTTAAAATAAAATTTTCAATATTTAAATAAGATGTAGTAAATTTTGGAATAAATAAGAACATGGAAATATTTAATTAAGGCTACTTTAGAATAATTTATTATTAGGTGATACCATTTTAGGATGGGTGTCGTGAGGGTGCTAATACCTTTCTCACATGCAACCGTACTCTCGAGTCCAAACTTTGACACATATACCAATCCTTATCCCTAGTTGTGAATAGATGCCCAATCACACCTATGTTAGAATAATTGAGGGCAATTCTATTTTGTATCTAGCGATTAAGTTCTAGGACTTAATACGTTATGACAAGCTTAGTTTTAATTTTTTGTAGAAAAGAAAAAAAAAGAACTCTTCTTTCTCGATGAATGCCAGCTTGAGCCTTCACTGTGCTTCGTTGACCTTAGCTTATGTTGCCAATATCGTGGAGCAAGAGGATCCATCGCGAGTATAGCTCGTATCGCGAGAAGGCCTATTCTTTAGGCAAGGACTTAGATATGAAGGTGGAGAAGGAACAATCTAAAGTTAATGCTAAAAAGAAAGAAGTCGAGATGAAGCAGCGAAAAGAAGAGTTAACCTGAGTGAAGTGAGTAGCGCAGAGGCTATTCAAGAGATTATTCAAATTGCTATGGCCAACTTCTAACAAGCAACTGAGTAGGCTACTACTACAAAACGGGCCAACGAAAATGGTGTATGAGGTATTTTTACCTTGGCCATGTAAGAAGTAAGGCATGTCTATCTTTCCTTGGACTTGTTTATGATTTCTTTGGACAACTAGAAGATGGTCCAAGGTGGCCTTGAGGACAACAATGGTGATGATGACAACGAAGATGGTGATGGTTGAGATTTCGAGGTCACCATTGCCACTGCTGTTGAGGCTAGGGTAAATGAGGCTGAGGTTTAAGATGATGTCAATAATGTTGTTATTTAGCTTTTATGTTTTTTAAGTTCGTCATTTTACACTTGTGTAAAGACCTTTATCTTTCATAAGAGTTAACTATTGTGTCTAATGTCTCATCATGATCATTTGTTATCTTTGATATTTACTTTGTTAATAGTACCAAAGTCTTACCTCAGACATTTAACCTTAACTTACGTAAACCTTAACTTGGTGAGCTCTTCGCAAGCCTTGACTTATTGAGTCCTTCAATAAGCCTTAATTTAATGAGTTCTTCCATTTTTAAACAAAAGTGTTAATTAATTTAGATTTAGGTTTTACCTTGATCATTTAGCAAGATAAGGTAAGGTGTTTCCTTTGTTATTTTATCAATTTTGATGATATTTATGACGCGTTATTTTTAATGTTGGTCATACCAAGGTTTTACCTCGACTTTCATTCTTTTGAGGTTTTACGTCAGCTTTTTTATGTTGAGGTTTCACCTTGGTCAAGCTATATTTTGGAACATAAGTTCAAACTGTCAGGACCCAAATTACCTAAAAATCAGAGTAAATTTTTTTTGCTTTTTCATTTCCTTACCCGTCGTGAACAGTTACTCTACTAAACAGTTGGGCTATGATTCAGTGTTAGTCACCTCTCACTTATTTACCATTCCATTTTCATATTTCATTTACATATCAATTAATTTAAACTAAATACATCCCCAACATTACATCCATATACAATATTGTGCATCTATATGTTCAGATACAAAATTATACAAATGTGTATACCTGGTCTTGATAAGAAGCAGCGGATAACCGAAATGCGAAACTATTGTCGCTCTCTTCTACTGAATATACCCTGTGGGGTGGAAAATGAAAGGGTGAGCATAAACAGCTCAGTAAGGCAATAATGTAAGCAGGTAGATAACTATACTATCTACGTGCTGATAATGTCATGATATAAAATCGTTTACATTTGGAACATGAGGTATGACTAAAACGATGCCACATGTATGTATGTATCATATAAGAGAAATCATGAAATCCATATATAAAACAAACATGGAAAAATCCTCATGTATGACATCTCATGCTCGTCACATTAAAACTTATTTGTTTAATCATAAACTCATCACGTTAAAACTCATTTGTTTCATCATAAAAAAATCTTATCAAGGTCAAACCCATCTCTCGGGAATACCTTGATTCATTAAATCACATCTCTTTTGAAAACATAAATTGAAACATTGCCCCTCCTTCGGGTTCGTCCTGGTCTATCTAGACCGTATGATATCATGTGAGGCATGTAGGTTACTGTACGAAAATCGAGGACTATGGCCATACTTTGTCCCTGTGATCCCAGGCTACACGGATCCCGGTGTGCGGGGTATCACAACTGCAACGGGAGGTGGGGTCAAGTCGTACCTGCCAGAATATCAAGTAACATCATAGAGTCATCATGACTGCACGGTACAGCGTACTCTGTGTGACATACACGGTACATCGTACTCCGTGGACCCATATCATAGTCTGGGGGTGCCTGCCGTAGGTCTTATCCACCCCAATACTATGTCGATAACCAACCCATGTCTCAAAGTATATGTGCGAGCATCTCAACTCTCTGTGACACACAGTCTACAGGAGGCTTCTGTACGACTATATGCATGTCAACTCACGTCTAGTGCGAGCGAAGCTCCAGCACCATGCTATGCATATCATGATATCTAAAATCTCGTGCGAGCGAAGCTCCAGCACGGTTTTGTGCACACACAAATTTCTTGTACGAGCAATGCTCCAGTACGGCTTTTCATGAGAAATAAATCAGTAAACTTGAGTGCGATAAAGACTCTAGCACTCTTTTTATTCATGTAAATACGATAGGTGGCTCAATCTTGATAAAATATCTTTTAAAATAGTAACCGGTACAAACCGGTATCCTTTCATATAATTCAAGAAATCAACAGCCAACCTATGTGTAAATTTGCTTAAACCAAAGCAATACATTCATATAAAGCATCAAAACATGAAAATCATGCAATTTATCTGCCTTACTACCCTTTTTTGTAAATTTTACTATCAGGGGCAAAATCATCTTTTTCTTTATTCACCTAAGCCCCGATTTTCGTAAAATTATCATTTCGTTTTCTAAATACTTTAAGTAATTCTAGACCCTGTAATTCCCCTCAAAATTATGTATAGGTATCTCTATGCACTTACAAAATTCCCTTACCTCGATTCTCGTCGAGCGCGTATCTAAATTTCACTGTCGGAGGCTCGTCCAATCCGATTTGTTGTTAATCCAGTCTCTGGGGCTGCAGATAATTATTTATCACGTCAATTTAACCCAATAAATATAATTCTCCTGTTTACTATAGTCGATTTAACTAATTGGGCCAATTTATTCTTATTGGGCCCAATCGCACCTTAATGGGCCTCGACCCATTTTCAGCCCGTTTCTACTAATTAAATTCCTTCTTCGGGTTTACTGGGCTCATTCAGCTTACCAATAATCATCGGGCTTCGTTCCAAACTCATTGGATAGCCCATACACTATTTACGATAATTACTGTAAAATTTCAAATAATATCCCTTTTTTATACAGAATTATTCCGTAAATTCCGTAAAATAATCAAAACTCTGTATTAAAGGACTCTAATTGTCGGGATTAAAATATACTTACCCAATATGATGCGGGATATGAAAATCGGAGTTCAATCGACTCTCGTTCGGGTTTTGTCGTAAAACTGCACAATTATATATTAAATCCCAGGTTACTTTTCGATTAAATATAATTTAAATAAATTTCTCGAAATTTAAATCGGTCACTTTTGACCACTTATCGACTTACCCGAAGTCCGATGTATCCCCGAAAATTCTTCCCTTTTTTCCTTTTTCTCCCTTTTTCCCTTCTTTCTTGGCTGAACCGGTTCAGTCCGGTTCAACCCGATTCAGACCGGTCCGATTCAGCCAGTTCAATCCGGTTCACCTCTTTGCTGAACCGGTCCGTACAGGTTCAGATGTTCTCGTCGCCGTTCACGACGTTTTCGACCGGTTCTCGACTCATTTCTGGTGCCATTCGACTCGTCTTTGGCCGGGCAACCTTCGACTGGCCTCGATCGGGACCGAATCACCGCCGGTGGCCGCCGTTCCTCTCTTCTCCCTCTCGACCTTCTCTCCCTCGATCCGTCGAATTTCGGTGGTTTCGCCGGCCGATACCGGTCTCAAAAGAATCGGCTCCTCCTCCTGAACTCGTCGGTACCCACCGTTCGCGCCCAGCTGCCGTGGATCGTCGGGATCAACCCCGTTTTCCTCGAGGCTTTCTCTTCCTCCATTCGACGATTTCCAGTCTCCTGACGGCGCGTCACCGGTGCCCAAAGCTTCGTCGGCCTCTCCTCTTCCTCCTCGGCCTTTCGTCGGAGGTTGATGATCGCCGGTGGTTGGATCGTGGGTCTCGGGTTCTTGCTGGTGCAGTCGGTTTCAGCTTTCGGGTTCCTTCCCGATTTCCATTTTCAGGTTTTTTTTTTACCATTATTATTATTTTTATTTATTATTATTTATAATTTAGTTTATTATTATTATATTCAATTAAATATTATTATTTGGTATAAATATCTAAAAATATTAATATTTTATTCTAAATTCATTTATTTAATTATATTTAATTAATTTATTATATTTTTAATCCTTTTTCGGGTATAATTTCTTCGTATTTTCGGGATATTGTCTCGAGTGACTTTTCGATATTTCTAAAAATTTCGGATCTTGATCAATTGGACTCGAAATTTAATTATTTCTTCGTTATTGATCAAGATTCTCAAATCCATTATTTTTAATTAAATTTTCTTATCGAATTTATTTCGGCTTTCGATCTTTTGACCGTTTTGCCCTTACACGTGTTCGGGATAAATTTAACCCGACTTCCCTTCACAAATACTCATTCATTTCATGTTTTTAATTAAATTCGGGTCTTACACAAACAATATAATTCAAGCAGTCTTAACAAGACAAAGTCTGTGTTGTTCAAAGATATGTGTTTTAAAAGATTGGCATTCATTCATTAAAAATAATTTGTGTATTACATCATGTTTTCCTCTTATTCAAGGTGAATTGCAAACATGTTTCTTGACCATAGTCATTATTGATAGTAAACCTTGAAGTTGTCAACATTCTAGGTCCTTGGTATGATATTCCCATTCAGGTCTTACAGTTTAAAGGTCTCGGCTCTAGCCATTTATTTGAAAATATATGGTCCTTTCTAGGTGGTAGTTAGTTTACCACCTCTTTTGTCTCTACTAGAAGCTTTAATTTTCCTCAGGACTAAATCTCCTCTTTGATGACCTTGTGCTTAACTCTCTTTTTGTATTACTTAGATATTCTCTATTAATATGCTGCTATTTTGATGAGGTAATTCCTTTTTGCTCTTTAATGAGGTTAAGGTTGGCTCTTAATGCCTTTTCATTTTATTCCTTACTGCTCAATTCAACCTAGAAGCTACACATACCAATCTCCATAGGCACCACAACCTCCATTCCAAATGTCAAGTGAAATGGAGTTTCTCTTATTGAAACCTGGGGTTTATGTCGTGACCCTTTTAACTTACATTTACATCATTATTTATCACAGTTCACGGCACACACAATGATTGGTTGGGCTGTGAGTCAATGTCAGCCACTGGATTCTTCTTTTTTAACATTTACTTCATGCCATAATAAAATAGACTGATAATTTTTTTTTCTTTTTAACTATATATATATATAACTGTATTTACAATAATTTACATTAATATACATCAATATACATCCCCCATGTTTATAAAATGTATTACCGTGGATATACATGTTCAGTTACAAAAGTCTATAGAGTGTATACCTTATACCGACAAGGAGCTGTGCTAACAAATGTAGGAGGATGACAGCAAATACTCTACTGAAATTAATCTGTGGAGAGAGGAGAGAAAGGGGGGTGAGCTAACATGCTCAGTAAGGAAAATGTCACGACCCTCACACTTACCAAAATGCATACAAATTTTTCGCTTTTTAAATAAAATTGTTTATTCGTCCATACTTTACTCCGATCGTGAACAGCTACCCTTACAACAGTTGGGCTGTGTGTCAATGTCTACCTCATCCATCCATAACATTTTAATTTGCAACATAAATTTCAGAAGTAAACACTTTTATAAATACATCAAAGTTACTATTTACACGTGTTTACATTGCTTTACATCTCCAATGTTTACATACAAAATGCTATTGTGCTATGTCTAGTTTAGATACAAAATAATTCAAGTGTCTATACCTTTAGCAATGAGATGTAGCAGATACCAAAAAAGGGAAAGCCTCCAATCACTATCAGCCTATACTCAAATCTCTATAAAGAGGGGAGAATAAGGGGGTAAGCAAACCACACGCTCGGTAAGGCAATCATGCGAACAGGTAGATACTGCACTATCTACGTGATTGTGATGCCATGCTCGAAAGCATTTAGTTCATCATTTTATCTCAAAATATGAGTGTATGATTGTGTTAATGGTATGTAAAGCAATTCATGCTATTAAAATTTAGTGCACCAAAACCCATTCAAAGCATGACATTAACCATCATGCATATTTTATACGTAAGGCATGACATTAATCATCATGCACATTCACAAGTAAAGCATGGCATTAAACATCATGCATCAGTGCACTTCAAAAACCATTAACATACTTTCATCTCAAAACAATACAACTCTAGTCAGGATTTGGTCCCTTCCTCGGACTATCCTGACCCATAAAACATTTCAAATATGGATTTATTCTCAAAGCAATAAACATGTGAGATAGGCAATATAACAAGGAAAATCTCCTCAAGGACTATGGCCACATCCTGTGATACCGGCTACACGGATAAGGTGTGTGGGTTATCACTACTATCTGCTTCCACATGGGAGGTGAGTCAAGTCCAGCCAGTCGATCCATAGCAGAACTCGTCCGAAGACGACATATCACAATCTCAACACGATACATTGTACTCCATGCTACTTGCACGATACAACGTACTCCGTTGACCCAATCAACACATCATATCACGCCACATCTCAAAACGTACGTGTGAGCCTATTTAATCAGTACGACCTCTTGTCTACTCGAAGCTCCTAACACGGCTATTAACATGTCAAAATAATGTACGTGCGAGCCTATTTAATCGGTGTGACACCCAATCTACCCGAAGCTCCGAGCACGATAACAAGTAAGGTAGGCCTCTAATGCGAGCTATGCTCCAGCACCATGCTAAAACCAGTATAAAATCCAAGTGAAAACTAGTGTAAGCTAAGCTCCAACACTCATGTGTATAAAACACGTCAAATCTCGTGCGAGTCGTACTCTAGCACGCTTCCATTCTCACGAAACCCATGTAGGTGACTCAAATCTTTGCAAAGTATGGTTAATAAACCAAAACAACTCATTTCAAATGTCAGCCAACTACCAATCATTTGCTGAAAAGCAATAAAACATGATTTTCAAAGCATTATGCTTTTATTTTCATGCATATTTCTCAAACACCTAATTTTTGTCCTTCAATCACCCAATTTCATTTCCTAGTATCTCATGCATTCTAGCAAATCATTTAAGTTCCCAAATTGCGCACAGATATCTCTAACAGTCCACACAATTCCTTACCTCAATTTACTTGAGTGCGACTCTCTCTCCCTCTTAGCTTCTTGCGCTCTTAGCTCGCCTTGCTCCAGTGTATCCTCTAGAGCTGTGATTCATTCATCAAACACTTGAGTTAACGCTTTTAACTCTTATTCAACTATGCATTTATCCAATGCCTTAAATACACATTTTACCTCTTGTGGTAAATATCACAATCTATTCACTAACAACAACTTAAAATCATACTCATAACACTATTTTCACCTCTAGATATCTTATTCATTAATCTCCATATATTCCACGTTCTCACACTAGACCATTTCTAGGTCATAATCATTCCAATGCATTTTTTATAGTTTCTAACAATACTAAGCACCCCAATCAACCCCAAACATCAATAGCTTAACAATGTACTTAAGTTGGTGCTTTAGAAACTCACCTAGCTTGATTTTCTCTTTGCTCCAAATGAAAATGCACTTTTTGTCCTTCAATCCACAAATGAGGAAAATGCCTCCAAGCTAATTGTTCTTCTCTTCAATGTGAACAACTTTATGTTTGATAGCCTTCCTCAAATCTTCTTGAAAATGGTCGGATTTTGAGAGTAAAATCTAGGTTTTTGAGTTGAAATGGAAAGGAAAAGTTCAGTCTCGGGGAAATGTAGATTTTCAGTGCTCCTTTTATAGAAATAGCTTGATGAGATCGATCTGCACTAGGAGGAGATCAATCTGGTCCCTTTAAATCCTTTTTTTTCACGACATTTTAAGCATGAGATCGATCTGTCGAAGCTTGAGATCGATCTGCTCCAAACAGAAAACTAAGGAGATCGATCTGTTCCACTAAAGATCGATCTGCATTTTACAGAATGTTTAGGAGATCGATCTGACTCCATTGGAGATCGATCTGTTCTATTTCATTGCTCAAATAAAAGCATTCTGGCTCTTCCAGGTCGATCTCAAATCGATCTCTCATCCTTTGAGATCGACCTGGCCTTCATATTTTCTAGATTTTCTGCAATTTTTCTGCAGCAACTCATACTTAAACATCCTTAATTTGTTGCCATGGTCATTTTCTCATCCAATCATCTTTGAGACTTGAAAATGACATCCATTCCTACCTTATACACATTAAAACTTGTGTGTATTCATTGTATAACCAAAGGTATACAATACAAACCAAATGGAAGCATAAAGATTCACACCTCTTATGCAACTTCATCCATTTTTACCACACTACTCATATTCCATTCCACTTACATTCATCACATACCAAAGTCCATTTCTTCATATTCATATATAATTTAACTTGTACGTACAATCACAACTCTTATTACAAGTGTGTACATAATCTTATGGACTTACATCACATATATTTCACTTATGAATTTATAGTATAACTCCATTTACATTTCTACGTACATATATACAATCATACATATACGGGGTCTCACATTCTCCCCCACGTAGAAAATTTGATCTTCCAAATTGGAACTAATCATTCTATGAACAACTCGAGATACTTCTCCCGGATCAAACTCTCCAATTCCCATGTGGCTTCTTCCATAGTGTGATGTTACCAAAGGACCTTCACCAAGGGAATTGTCTTTGCCTCAACACTTTATCTTTTTCTATCTAATATCCGAACTGGCTTTTCAACGTATACCATACCCTCATTGAGCTCCTTATTACATGCGTCGGGTTTGGGTGATACTTCCTTAACATGGATACGTGGAAGATGTTATGAACACTTGCCAACTCTGGTGGCAATGCCAATCTATAAGCCTTGTCTCCCACTTTATCAAGTATCTCAAATGGCCCTATATATCAAGGGCTCAACTTTCCCTTTTTCCCGAATCTCATAATTCCCTTCGATGGAGAAACCTTCAAAAACACTGACTCACCCACATCAAACTCTAGTGGTCTCCGTCTCTTGTCAACATAACTCTTTTACCTACTCTGAGCTGTCCGTAACCTCTCAAAAATCAAATGGACATCCTCGAGGCTTGTCTAACCAAGTCCGGAGCAAAGATCTGTCTGTCACCAACCTCTTCCCATCTAATAGGGGAACGACATCTATGCCTAGACAATGCCTCATATGGTGCCATCTCGATACTCGCATGAAAATTGTTATTGATGTGGTCGTGTCACCAGATCCACGTGTGCAACTATCCGCCTGCCACGTGTCGATACAAGAACAGGCCACGTGGCAGATTGGCGACAGAAGCGCTATGCGACACCGTTCCCAGATGTGCGACAGAGTGTTTGACGCGAGAGGAGTCTATCGCCTCACAGTCTGCCGCGCATCGTTAGCGACAGACCTCCATCGCCCATGCACGGCACAGGACTCTCGCACAAACTGCGGTAGAGGTCCCCGCGCTGCAGGCGGTATAGTCTCCCGCTCAGCATGTGGTATAGTCTCCCGCACTGTATGCGGGATAGTCTCCCGCACAGACGGCGGTAGAGGTCCCCGACAGAGGTCTCTCGCACTGTATGCGGCAGAGTCTCCAGCACGGCTTGGGGCAGAGTCCCCAGAGTCTTCCGCACGGCCTGGGGCAGAGTCCCCAGAGTCTCTCGCACGGCCTGGGGCAGAGTCCCCAGAGTCTCTAGCAAGGCTTGGGGCAGAGTCCCCAGAGTCCCCAGAGTCTCCCGCACGGCCTGGGGCAGAGTCCCCAGAGTCTCTCGCACGGCCTGGGGCAGAGTCCCCAGAGTCTCCCTCACAGAAGCGAAACAGAGTGCTCTACCACTCTGTCGCGGCCCAGACACGCGCCTGGGCCTCAGCCCGAACCGACTCAGAAGCCTATAAATATGAGGTGAGCCCTCTGAAGGACGCCAGATCCAGAGATCGATCCAAAATCCAAGAAAAACAGGGAGAACACTTAAACACTCTGATTTAAGCCATAAACTCTCCTTTTCTCACATACATACACCAACTCCCGATCACTGACTTGATCGTCGGAGTGCGCGTGCAGGGAATCATCCCTGCCCCCTCTGATTCTTGTTGTTTTTGCAGGATATACGAAGAACGCGTGGAAAGCAAAGCACTGTTGCTGTCAGGTAGGCAACATCAATTGGCGCCGTCTGTGGGAAACTTGACAAAAAGTCAGGTTCTCTATTGAAATGGTGAGGACGCGTTCCGCAGCAGAGTTGACAGGAGGGCGAAATTCTGTAAGTCCCCCTGCCAGATCGAAACGAAGGAAGAGACAAAGTGAAAGGGCTCAAGCAGAACCCTTAGTCTCCCTGGAAGAATTCGACGCTCTGAAGCGCAAAAATGAAGAGGCTACGACAGCCCTGAGAGCCATGGTGAGCTTCTTCAGAGAGGCTCTCCCCCAGTTCAGCTTACCCCAAGAAGTACAGCAGTTAGTGGGGGAATGCACCCCTAGACAGACCTACGAGAGAGGTCAGCCCTCCAGCCTGGTAAACGCTGGACAAGAGGCAGGAACGCCATACAACGCTACTGTCGATCCAGCGAGACAGAGTCCACCCGGCGCACCTCGGAGTTCGCCAGGAGCTCAAAGGCGACACAGCTCAACCGCATCTCCCATGCGTCAGACATTTCCTCTGTCCTATGATCGACAGAGTTTATCGATTCTGTGGCAGAGTTCCCCCGTAGCTCAACGTCGACAGAACTCTCCCGCGGACAACGTGCGGCAGAGGTATCCTGCATCGCATACGAGACGGTGCACTCCTACCGCTTATAGGCGACAGAGTTCACCTCTGCCCAATGTGCGGCAGATTTCCCCTCTGGCCGCCAGGCGACATAGTTCTCCCGCACCTCGTAGGCGGCAGAGCTCACCTCTGCCCAATGTGCGGCAGACTTCCCCTCTGGCTGCCAGGCGACAGAGCTCACTCGCAGCCCGTAGGCGGCAGAGTTTCCATACCTGTCGCAGCTCATCCCCTGTGTTGGAACATGACGTGAGGGCGTGTGGAGCTGGGGAGCGAAGGAGACAAGGGGATTTTTACCCGCAAGAAGGTCCCGAGATATCAAATCCCATAGTCAGAGGAGCTGGAAGAGATATTTACCAATCGGACTCTTCTAGACCGGAAGGGACAGGACCTTACTCAGCTCGAGGGTCGGAGGACGTGGAAAAGGTCATCCAAAGGATCCTCGAGAAGAAAAAGTTAGTGTCTCCGGATGACGGACAAAGGAGGAGGATCCCATTCAGTCCGGAGATCATGAACAAACCTTTGCCGAAGAAGTTCAAAATGCCTTCTATGGCTACTTACACCGGCAAAGCGGATCCCTACGACCATATTCAGAGTTATGAATCCCTCATGTTGCTTCATGGATGGGAGGACGAAATCATGTGTAGAGCCTTTTCTCTCACATTGTCCGGGCACGCTCTGAAATGGTTCAACGGGTTGAGTGAAGCTTCAATCTCCTCTTTTGACGAGTTGAGAAATGAGTTCCTCAAAGTGTTCATGATCCATAGCCAAAGGAAGAAAGACGCTACCTACCTACTCACGCTTAAACAAGGAAATCGAGAATCCTTGAAGAGTTATGTAGATCGCTTCCGAGATGCGACCTTGGAGGTGGAAGATCTACCAGTGGGGGTAGCCTTGGCTGCGATGCTGTAAGGGACAAGCTCGGAGAAGCTGCAAGAATCTCTCTCTCTCGATCAACCTATAATGATCTCCGATCTCTTTGCCAGGGCTAATAAATACGTGGCTCAAGAAGAAGTCATGAAAATGATACAGCCCAGGGAGGCTAAAGAGGGAAAGAAGAGAGAGAGAGATGCGCCCGAGAGAAGCTCCCAAAGACCCGTGAGAGTAGACAAAACCCCCAAGCTCAGATACGAAGGCTACACCAGACTGAGCGAGCCTCGTACTGCAATACTGGCAGCAATTGAGGGGGCGGGACTACTGGAATTTCCCAAGAGGAAGATGGGAGATGTTGGCCGAAATTCTGAAGCCTACTGTGAATTCCATTGTGCTCACGGACACCCGACAGAGAGGTGTAAAGACTTGATGGACCAGTTAGAAAGACTGGCCAGAGAGGGCAAGATTAATCGCTTCTTATGGAGAAGCAAGAGACCCCGTTATCCTCCGCGTGACCAAAGAAATGACCGTCCGTGGACCGGGACAAATAACAACAATAGACGGGATAGGCCAAGAAACGAAGCGGTCAGGCCTGCAATTCCCCGTGCCAATCCGCCAAACAACGAGCCTACAGCCCCCGCGATTAATGTCATCGCAGGTGGGGAATCAAGCGCGGGAAGCTCTTCTTCATCCCGCAAGAGCTACGCCAGGCAGGCGTATCAGGTGAACGTTGTTATGGAAGAACAGGCGGATGAAGAGCCCATCATGTTCACTCCGGCTGACAAAGGAGATATCGCCATGCCCCATGATGACCCTATGGTGATATCCACTGTCGTGGCCAAACACCCGGTAAGCAGAGTCCTGGTTGATAACGGGAGCTCAGTGAACCTGATCTATTGGAATTGCTTTGAGAAAATGAGCATTTCCGAAGATAGGTTGAAACCCGTTATGACACCGCTGTACGGATTCACGGGTGAGCGAGTGAAGGTCGCTGGATCCATAGAATTGCCAGTGACCCTCGGTGAGCACCCGAAAGATGTGACCCGACAAGTGTTGTTCATGGTGGTCAGATCCACCTCCGCCGCCTACAACATGATCTTGGGCAGGCCGGTGCTGAACAACATGAGGGCGGTAATATCCTCTTGCTATCTGTTGATGAAATTTCCCACTCCCAACGGAGTCGGGCAAGTACGAGGAAACCAAAAGAGCTCCCGTACTTGTTATCTCGCTTCCACTGTCAACAAGGTAGCACAGAGGAAAGAAACCTTATGCATTGACGATCCGCCTAAGCCCCAACCTGTAGAGGAAACAGAAGCCATTGCGCTAACTGAAGGGGATAGCGGAAAAAGGGCATTCATCGGGACTCAGTTGGGCGAACAACAGAGAAAGGAGGTAGTCGAGTGTCTGAGGAGAAACTCAGATATCTTTGCCTGGAGCCCGGCAGACATGCCCGGGATCAGTCCCGAAGTCATATGCCATGAACTTAACATCATACCCGGACATAGACCCGTCAAACAGAAGAAGAGGAGTTTCACCCCGGAGCGACAAAAAGCAATCACTGAAGAAGTGACTAAACTCCTAGGCGCCGGATTCATCCGAGAAGTCTATTACCCTGAGTGGTTAGCCAATGTAGTGATGGTAAAGAAATCTAGCGGGAAATGGCGAATGTGTGTTGATTTCACAGACCTGAACAAAGCCTGCCCCAAAGATTCATACCCCCTACCTCGGATAGACAGACTCGTAGATGATACATCCGGCTACGAACTCCTCAGTTTCTTGGATGCATTCTCCGGGTATCACCAAATCATGCTTCACCCAGAAGACGAAGAAAAAACTTCCTTTATAACCGATGACGGAACCTATTGCTATCGGGTATGCCGTTCGGTTTAAAGAATGCGGGTGCCACCTACCAACGAATGGTGAGCAAAGTGTTCAAGGATCTTCTGGGAAATACCATGGAAGCCTACGTGGACGACATGATAGTCAAGAGCCGCGTAGGAGAATCTCATGCTGATCAAATGTCCAGGGTATTTGAAGTATTGAGGAAATTTAACATGAAGCTAAACCCCGAAAAGTGCTCTTTCGGGGTAAGGTCAGGAAAATTCCTAGGCTTCATGATCACTAACAGGGGTATCGAGGCAAATCCTGAAAAGATACAGGCTGTCATTGACATGAAACCCCCAACCACCGTAAGAGAGGTCCAAAGATTGACAGGCAGAATAGCGGCTCTGAATCGCTTCTTGTCGAAATCAGCCGAAAAGAGCTTGCCTTTCTTCAAAACTCTACCGGGGGGGGGGGGAGGGGAAGAACTTCGAATGGACGGAAGATTGTCAAAAAGCCTTTGAAGATCTCAAGGAATACTTGAAGCGGTTGCCTCTATTAACAAGGCCCCTGGAAGCAGAACAGCTCTATATGTATTTGGGAGTCGGTGATTTCGCCGTTAGCGCGGTGCTACTAAAGAAAGACGAAATGGTACACTGCCCCATCTACTATGTGAGCAAAGTGTTATTAGATCCAGAGACCCGCTATCCACTGGCCGAAAAGCTAGCATTGGCCCTCTTGATGGCCTCGCGAAAGCTGCGTCCGTATTTCCAAGCACATCCCATTACTGTCTTAACAGACCAACCATTAAGACAGATCCTCCAGAAACCTGAACATTCAGGGAGGTTAGTGAAATGGGCGGTGGAGCTTGGGGGATACGACATCACATTCCAAGCGAGACAGGCTATCAAAGGTCAAGCTCTGGCTGACTTCATCGTGGAATGCACTATCCCGAACGACAGCAGTGAAGGGGAGGCTCACCCATGGTTACTGCATGTCGATGGGTCATCAAGTGCCAACGGAAGTGGAGCGGGTATAGTCCTAGTGTCACCAGAAGGAAAATCCCTGGAATACTCCCTACGATTCGGATTCCCTAGTTCGAACAATATAGCGGAGTATGAAGCTTTGATAGCAGGGATGACACTAGCGAAAAAACTACAGGTTCACCACTTGGTAGCACACAGTGATTCTCAATTGGTGGTGAACCAATTCAGCGGAAAGTACGAAGTACGAGAACCGATGCTGGTTCCTTACTTAAAGAAAGTCCAACTCTTGGCCAAGACTTTCAAAAGCTTTCAGCTGATGCAAATCAACCGGTCCGAAAACACACATGCTGATTCACTGTCTAAGCTAGCCTCCTCCACCGAAACACAAGGAAGGACAGTAAAGGTGGAGAGGCTCGAACGACCAGAGGTCGAAGTGTGTGACATTGAAGTTGGAGACGATTGGAGATCCCCGTTTAAACAGTATCTCACTGAGGGTACACTCCCCCAAGATAAAGACGAGACTCGTCGCTTGAAAATACAAGGGGCGAAGTTCACACTCATCAATGGAGAACTGTACAAAAGGGGATACTCATCGCCACTGCTAAAATGTCTGGGACCGGAACAAGCTAGATATGCCCTAACGGAGGTGCATGAAGGAATTTACGGCGAACACTTAGGTGCAAGAGCCCTCGCTGCTAAAGTACTGCGATCGGGATTTTACTGGCCAACGCTGAAAAAGGATGCAATGGACCAAACCCGCAGGTGTGACAAATGTCAGAGGTTTGCTCCTATCACCACAGCCCCAGTAACTCCCTCTCAAGGCACAGTACAACCAATTCCTTTTGCACAATGGGGGTTGGATATCCTTGGACCTTTCCCATTAGCCACGGGTCAAAGAAAGTTCCTGTTGGTGGCTACCGATTACTTCACAAAGTGGATCGAAGCAGAGCCTTTGGCCACAATCACGGAAAAGAAAGTGGAGGCAATGGTGTGGAAAGACATTATTTGTCGATTTGGAATTCCCCGCATCTTAAATGCCGACCATGGAAAGCAATTTGATTGCAACGCCTTCCGTGACTTTTGTAAGGACCTCAACATTCAGCTACGGATCTCTTCAGTGTCATATCCTCAAGCTAATGGACAAGCCGAGGTCAGTAATCGGATTATCCTCCATGGGCTGAAGACCAGGCTAGACAGAGCAAAAGGAGCCTGGGTGGACAAATTGCCTAGTGTCTTATGGGCATATCGTACCACCAGCCATGTGTCGACTAATGAAACGCCGTTCAGTCTTGTATACGGCGCAGAAGCACTGATCCCCGTGGAACTTGGAGCAATATCACCAAGGGTGGTACCCTTGGTAGAGGAAGAAAACTCTCAAGCTCTAAGGGAAGACTTGGACCTAATCGATGAACACAGAGAAACCGCGGCTATTCGATTGGCATCCTATCAACAAAGGGTAGCCAACTACTACAATAGCCAGGTAAGAGATAGGCCAATGTCTGAGGGAGATCTAGTGCTCAGAAAGTCGCAGATCACGAACGCCCTAAAGGAGGACGGGAAGTTCAGAGCCAACTGGGAAGGTCCCTACAGAATCAGACGCAAGATCGGACCTAACACCTGCGCTCTGGAAACTCTACAAGGGAAGAAGATAGGGAAAACGTGGAACTCAAATCACTTGAAGTTGTATTTGAGATAACCACTACATCTTCCTTCCCAAACACTATTGTTTTACTTGCACTGTCACCAGATGTCACTACCCGCACGATATACAAAGTATCTCTTTGTTGTAAGACAAAATCTCGTGACAGGATTCTGAAACCGTAAGAGCCTGAGACGCTATGCGTCACTGTGGCTAGGTATGCATTCACCCCAACCGTAAGAGCCTGAGACGCTATGCGTCACTGTGGCCAGGCATATATTAATAAAACACATAAGGACATTACCCTTGGTTCGGGCCCTGCGAACGCAGGCTACCAACGGGTCAGACTCACAAAGGACACTACCCTTGGTTCGGGCCCTGCGAACGCAGGCTACCAACGGGCTAGACCCAAAGCCTTAAAGGCCTAGGATGCTTTGTGTCACTATGACCAGGCGTAGTTGGTTCGGGCCCTGCGAACGCAGGCTACCAACGAGCTAAGCCTAAAGCCGTAAGAGCCTGAGACGCTTTGCGTCACTGTGGCCGGGCATAGTTGGTTCGGGCCCTGCGAACGCAGGCTACCAACGGGCTAGCACTAAAGCCGTCAAAGCCTGAGACACTTTGCGTCACTATGGCCGGGCGTAGTTGGTTCGGGCCCTGCGAACGCAGGCTACCAACGGGCTAGCACTAAAGCCGTCAAAGCCTGAGACGCTTTGCGTCACTGTGGCCGGGCGCAGTTTCACTAAGCCGTAAGAGCCTGAGACGCTACGCGTCACTGTGGCCAGGCGTATACTCAAAAGAGCCGTAAGAGCCTGAGACGCAATGCGTAACTAAGGCCAGGCATAAAGCATTCAATTAACCATAAAGGCCTAAGACGCTACGCGTCACCGTGGCCAGGTAATCAAAATACTAAGGCTATAAAAACTAAAGACGCCTTCACGTCACAGTACTCAAGCCTTAAACAACTGCGCGTTTGCACAAAAAATTCTTCCTGAAAGTATACCTTTCTATCAAGAATTGGGGAGCATACACGAATATCAATACAAAGCTATATACAAGCAAGGTATATACGAGCAAAGCAACAGAAACAATCAGACAAAGAATGATAAATGACAATTAGAGAAGTAGTGCAAGACAAAGCATGAACAAAAATCTCAATTTCATTTCATTCAAGTGTCGGTACAAACAGATCTTTAACAGATCTTTACAATTGCATTTCGACAAAAGTACAAAGTTAAAACAACAAAACAAAGTACTTGAAATGAAATACAAAAAACAAAAAGCAAAAATCCCTATCTACTCTCCGGGAGGAAGCTAGGGATCAGCTGCAAAACCTTCACTTCCAAGGGACTGCTCGCCCTCCTCGCCGTCTAAATCAATGAGGGCTTCTATAGGCTCAGGAGCACCGTCCAGATCCGCGGGCTCCCAAGGACCAGCAAGGTTGACGAGATCATCCTGAGCAGTCCTCTTGAACAGCTCGTCCGCAGGCTCAGCCTCGGGCTCGTACTTGGTCCAATCAGGGGCCTCAAAGAGCATCGCATCAGGGGTATATTGGAGCTCAGGAAATTCCTCTCCCTCCCTGTGTGCTTCTAGCCAAGATCGGGCCAGGTAGAACCCGTACTTGACATAAGGGTTGGAGAAGTCTTCCTTCCGCCTCAAGCAGTCTTTGGAGAGACGATACTCCTTTACGGCCTCGGCCCGTATGCTGTCAATTTCGGCCTGGGATAGTACAGGAGCAGTTTGGCCTTCCAACTCACCAACACGCTGCTCGAGCTCTTGATTCCGAGTGAGCGTAGACATATAGTTGGATTGCATACGGTCTAACTCAAAATGAGCCTCCTGCAGGTCCTCTTGGAGTTTACAAGACCGGGCCGTCTCCACTGTGAGATCCCCCTTTGCAAGACCAAGGTCTTGATGAGCCTTAGCAAGCTGCTCCTCCAGGCTTCGAACTAAATCCGGAAGAGGGGACAAGTTGTTGACCGTGTTCTATAGCTCCATGACTTTGTCCCTCAACTCCCGGATCTCTCTGTCGGCTCGCTCCCGGTAAGCCCGATGTTGGGCATTATTTACCGCGGTTCGTTGAGCCAGCTGCGCAAAAATGCAAAAATGTTAGACTCAAAGCATGCTGCAAAAAGCAATCAAAAAGAGAAGAAATCAGAAACTTACCCTCAACGCCTCGATGTCGGCTAAGTCTTCCCCCTCGGGGTAGTTTCTGAATATCCTTACCTCATCTCGAGGAAGGATAGTAGACCAGCTCAACCGAGAGGCCACCCTGGGAGTGTCCAGAACATCATTATCACGAACCTCGGGGTAGACTCGGAATTCGTGGCCCCTCATAATATTCCTCCCATCCACGGAATAGGGCCTCTCGTCGGCAGGACCTATCCTCGGCAATATCGGCCTGCTTCTCATCGAACTCTCGATATACAGGCGCTTTCTATTCTTCCGCTGAGACGGAACGATATTGCATTCCGCGCGCTCCTCAGAGCGTGATCGCCCGGATGACCCGAAAGCCCCCCGTGAAGACGAGGCAACTCTCCCCCTATCCCGAGATAAATCTCTCTGCTCTGAAGGAGGGGGAGGCATCGCCTGCCTAGAAACAGGAGGGGTCCGAGCACGAGATGGATGAGAGGGGATCGATGCCTCACTTGGGACATCGTCAGCCAAACGATGTCTTTTCCTGGCAGGAGCGCTGGAAGGACCAGCCTCAGAAATTTGGCGACCTAATGATTGCCGGAAATGACTCATGTCTGCAAAAAAGAAAAAGAAGATCAATGGTTAATAAATTGATCAAAAATAATAAGTAGAGGGAAAAAATAAAAGTTACTGTCAGGAGAGTCTAAGTGCTCCTGAAGGGACTCGATATTTATCCCCTCGTCGTCTGGAAGCACCATGAAAGTGGAGCCGAACCCTTCCCAACCAGTGAGATCGGCTAAGGGTTCGCTACCAGAGCTGGATTCCAGATTGGTGCCCCCTACATCCTCTTGTGGCCTAGGAGCTTCAGGATTTAACTCGGGAGAAGCCGAAGGCAGAGGATCTGACGACGGAACAGAGGGTCAGGCAACAGGGACCGGACCCACACCCCAGCCTGCTAATATCAAATTTTCATTTGATACAAGGGTGTCCAGGCTAAGGGGATGAGGGACCAGCAATTTGTCGATGTCAGAAAACAACTGCTCCCTAAGTGTGGCAACCCGGGGACCCTTGGGGATTTCGTGCCTATTCTCCCAACGTGTAGGGATATCCAGGCCCTCGGGCACTTCCACAACCAGCCATTCTGTCTCGAAACCGTGAAGCTTGTTAGCAGGTTTCTCGAATAATCGGTTCTCAAAACCGGGCTGGTACACCCGCTGAAGCGAGTAAGGCACTAAGCCGGGACTCCCTCAAAGCCTAAAGAATACTTCAAAAAGAGGAAGAGACAGAGGGACGCCCCTTAAATGGTAGTGCATAGTGAATGCTACCAATTGCATCCATGCATGAGGATGCAGTTGCCCCGGGGATACCCTGTGCGTCCTGAGGAAGGAAGCCCCAAAGTCGGACAACGGGAAGCGGAGTCCTAACTCCAAAGCTGCCCTAAAAACGACAACCCCGTCAGACACACGACGTATGTTGCTCTCCTGAGGGGTTGGGAGTCTATAAATGTATCCCTCGGACAAAGGAAATCGAGATTCTAGGTCTTGAACGTCGGCTTCCCTTAAAGTCGACTTAACGCCTAGATCGATTTGCTTTCCTATGCCATGTCCAGCCATTTTAGAAGCTCGTAAGACCAAAGAAGTGGGATTACGGGCTACGAAAAATTACCTAAGGTAATGGAAACAGAACTCGCGGCAGAGTGTGAAAATCATTGGCAGACTAGCGACACAGTGAGCAGTCTCGCGGCAGAGTTGCGACAGTATGGCGAAGGACTTGCGACAGAGTGCCTGAGAGTCGCGACAGAGTGTCCTTGCGAGAGAATTCAGTAGCGACAAGGACGTCAGGGGCCCAGTATTTATAGAGGATCGCCTGGGTACACACACACGCGGAGGTCCGACCCGGCCCGCGAAACATCGGACCCAGATCCTCTTTCGCGGGAAAAATTCCCGCCAAAAAGTGGGGAGCAATTGATGTGGTCGTGTCACCAGATCCACGTGTGCAACTATCCGCCTGCCACGTGTCGATCCAAGAACAGGCCACGTGGCAGATTGGCGACAGAAGCGCTATGCGACACCGTTCCCAGATGTGCGACAGAGTGTTTGACGCGAGAGGAGTCTATCGCCTCACAGTCTGCCGCGCATCGTTAGCGACAGACCTCCATCGCCCATGCACGGCACAGGACTCTAGCAAAAACTGCGGTAGAGGTCCCCGCGCTGCAGGCGGTATAGTCTCCCGCTCAGCATGTGGTATAGTCTCCCGCACTGTATGCGGGATAGTCTCCCGCACAGACGGCGGTAGAGGTCCCCGACAGAGGTCTCTCGCACTGTATGCGGCAGAGTCTCCAGCACGGCTTGGGGCAGAGTCCCCAGAGTCTCCCGCACGGCCTGGGGCAGAGTCCCCAGAGTCTCTCGCACGGCCTGGGGCAGAGTCCCCAGAGTCTCTAGCAAGGCTTGGGGCAGAGTCCCCAGAGTCCCCAGAGTCTCCCGCACGGCCTGGGGCAGAGTCCCCAGAGTTTCTCGCACGGCCTGGGGCAGAGTCCCCAGAGTCTCCCGCACAGAAGCGCGACAGAGTGCTCTACCACTCTGTCGCGGCCCAGACACGCGCCTGGGCCTCAGCCCGAACCGACTCAGAAGCCTATAAATATGAGGTGAGCCCTCTGAAGGACGCCAGATCCAGAGATCGATCCAAAATCCAAGAAAAACAGGGAGAACACTTAAACACTCTGATTTAAGCCATAAACTCTCCTTTTCTCACATACATACACCAACTCCCGATCACTGACTTGATCGTCGGAGTGCGCGTGCAGGGAATCATCCCTGCCCCCTCTGATTCCTGTTGTTTTTGCAGGATATACGAAGAACGCGTGGAAAGCAAAGCACTGTTGCTGTCAGGTAGGCAACATCAGTTATTATAGGCGAACTCTGTGAGTGAAAAATGATCATCCCAGGAGCCTCCAAAATCCAACACACACGCTCTCAACATATCCTCCAGGGTCTATATAGTCCTCTCTGACTGACCATCTGTCTGAGGATGAAACGCTGTGCTAAAACTCAACTGGGTCCCTATCGCTTCCTAAAAATGTTCCTAGAAATGGGGAGTGAAGCGGGCATCCCTATCAGAAATAACGCTCATTGGAATTTCATGTAGCCTCACTATCTCGCGCACATACAAGTTTGCTAACTAGCTCAGAGTATCGGTAGCTCTCACAGCTAGAAAATTGGTTGATTTCGTTAGCCGATCCACAATCACCCATATGGCATTATGACCTCGGCGGGTTCTCGGTAATCCCATCACCAAATCCATGGTGACGTGCTCCCACTTCCAAGTCGATATCGGTAGAGGCTGCAATAACCCTGCAGGCTTCTGATGCTCTACCTTCACCTGCTGACAAATGAGACACTTAGCAACATATTCAGCAATGTGTTTTTTCATCCCAGACCACTAATAAACCTTTCGAAGGTTTTGATACATCTTAGTACTCCCTAGATGTATCGTATACTTCGATGAGTGAGCCTCTATTAAGATCAACCTTTTGATCTCCGCATAATTAGGAACACATATCCTACCTCTGAACCTCAACAATCCATCTGAACTCAACTCAAAGTCCGTCTCTGTACCCCTTTATATCTGCCCGACAATATCACTGCACTGCTGATCAACTCGCTGAGCCTGTCAGATTCGATCTACCAGATCCGATTCCAACTGCAGGCTAGCTATCATAAATCCTCTATCAGCATCAGGCGGGGTCATATCAAAACTGAGGTTCGTGAACTGTTCTAACAGTTCGTGTTCCCTGATCATCATAAATGATACCATCCCGAGATGTTTTCTACTCAATGCATCAGTAACTACATATGCTTTACCCGGGTGGTACAGGATCTCACAATCATAATCCTTTAACAGCTCGAGCCATCTCCTCTGTCTCATATTCAACTCTTTCTGCGAGAACAGGTACTTAAGACTCTTGTGATCTGTGTAAACCTAAAATCTCTCACCATAAAGGTAGTGGCCCCATATCTTCAGCGCAAACACCACCACTGCCAACTTCAAGTCATGCGTTGGGTAGTTCCTCTCATGATGCTTCAGTTATCTAGATCCATAGGCTACTACCTTCCCATCTTGCATCAATACACAACCCAGTCCTTGGTGTGAAGCATCCGTATACACCGAGAAACCTCCTGAACTGGTAGGAATAGTGAGAATAGGAGCTGCGGTTAATCTCATTTTCAACTCCTCAAAACTTTCCTCACACTTATCGTCCCACACAAACTCCACATTCTTTCTTGTGAGACGTGTTAAAAGAGCAGCTAACCTTGAGAATCCCTCCACAAGCCGTCGATAATACCCAACTAAACCCAGGAAACTTCTGATCTCTGTCATTGTCTGGGGTCTATGCCACTAAACTATGGCCTCAATCTTAGATGGATCCACTAATACTCAATCTTTTGATACTATATGACCCAGAAAAGAGATCTGTTCCAACCGAAAGTCGCACTTACTGAGTTTAACATACAACTTCTTTTCCCTGAGGGTCTGTAGCACTATCCTTATATGCCTTTCATGCTCCTCTCTAGATCTTGAATACACCAGTATATCATCAATAAACACGATTACGAATCGATCCAAGTACTGGTGAAATACCTCATTCATCAATGACATAAAAGCTGCGGGAGCATTCGTCAACCCGAATGGCATAACCATAAACTCATAATGTCCATACCGGGTACGAAAAGCTATCTTAGGTACATCTCTACTCTGTATCTTCAATGATGATACCCAGATCTTAGATCTATCTTGGAAAAGACTTGTGCTCCCTTAAGCTGATCCAACAAGTCATCGATGCGTGGAAGGGGATACTTATTCTTGATGGTGGCCTTATTCAACAATCGATAGTCTATACACAGTCGGAGGCTTCCATCCTTCTTCCTTACAAACAGAACCAGTGCTCCCCAAGGTGAGACGCTTGACCTGATGAACCCCTTCTCCAGCAACTCCTATAATTGTATCCTTAATTCTTCTAACTTCACTTGAGCCATTCTGTACGATGGCTAGGATATCGGCTCTGTACCAAGTGCCAAATCTATACCAAATTTTATCTCTCTATCTGGAGGTAACCCTGATAATTCATCCGGGAAGACATCTGGAAATTCCCTAACCACTGGAATGTCTCCAAACTCCGGACGTGCCTTATTCGTATAAACCACATAAGCAATGTATCCTTCACAATACTCTTTCATCCATTAGAACACAAATCATCATATTCACACACAAGATTGATAAACAGATTTATCTTTCATACGTCATGTATCAAGATTATACCCATCACACTTATAATAATCATGTTCTTTAATTTCATTTCAAAAAATTTACTACAAGATTGTCTATCTTTGGAACCATCAAAGTTTTTGCATGACAATCCATAATAACATGATTTGCAGCCAGCCAATCCATACCTAGGATTACATCAAAATCACCCATTTTTAATAAAATTAATTCGGGTGCCATTTCTTTTCCTCCTATCTTCAATTTACAACTCCTATATACATGCTCAGTCAATTGACTATCATTTATAGGGGTAGATATAAAAAACATCTTATCAAGTAGTGTGGGTTGTACATGCTTCAACAATTTACATGCAAAGGATGGCAAAGTAAAGGAATGCATGGCACCAGGATCAAACAGTACAAATGCTTCTAAATCAAAGATTTGGATGGTACCTTTGACCACATCTGAAGACTGATCTGTAGTGTCCTGGTCCAGTGCGTGCACTCGTCCTCTACTCATACCCACTACCTGCTTCCCTTTTCCTCAACTGTAGCCCTCCTCCTCGAAGCAGCTATCCCAACTGGAGCTCTCTCTGGCTCCTTGCCCTTCTGTGGGGCTCTCTCTGTCATCTCTGGGCAATCTCGGATTATGTGCCCTGGCTTTCCACATCTGAAGCATACTACCTGAGGTCCATAACATGGTCGAGTTTTATGGTTCCTACCTGTGGTCCTCCAATTATAATTCCCTTTGCTGGAGTTATGGTTGGATACATGCGAGTATTAATTGTCCTCTCCTGGATCTCCTCGATCCTCGACCTCTTTCTAGAAAATCTCTTGCTTCCCTTATAGCTGAAGCCTCTATCCATAACTGATTTCTTCTTATCTTTGTCCCTCATCTTACCAACCTTTCCAAACTCTGAAGCGATTCTGTCAACATCTTGCTCACACAATTGCGCCATACACACTGCCTCCTCATAGGTCGGTATGTCTAGAGGAACCAGTCTAGACCTGATGGTCAGTCTCAATCCATCCACAAACTTCTGGATTTTCTTAACCTCATTACTCATTGTATTGGGATCATACATGTCCAGGGAGATAAAGGTTGTCTCATACTCATCCACTGTCTTACTCCCTTGGGTCAGCCCCAAAAATGCCATTTTCATCTTCCACTGCGCGGTATCCAGTACATACTGTCTCAGGAATGCCTTCAAAAATACATCCCAATTGATCTCTATATGCCGGGCTCTCAGAATAGGCTTGGTGGACTTCCAACAATATTCTGCTGATCCCTTCAGCATAAATGCGGCAAACGCTACCATCTCAATAGTAGTGCATTCAAAGAATCCATACAGCTTCTCGATCTCATTTATGCTGGGTCCTTTACTCCACTAAAAGACGACAGTCCAAACTTCTGGAACTGTCGCAGTTTATCCAATTCACAACTGTAACCCCAGCCTCTACTGCCTGGTGTAGTAACAGGTGTAGGCATATCCTGTACAGGTGGGGGTGTAGGTGTCTCTGTCATCTGAGGTCTTTGGGTTGGTCGTGCCCGTGCCTCAGGAGCTGCCGCTTGCTCGGCATCACCCTGTGTAGCGGGACTCTGTCTACTGCCAACTCCAGGTAAAGATTGGGTGACTAACTCTAATATCAGCTGTTGCTTCGCTCAATCCTTACGAACCGAGCCTCAGTACTCTCCGGCCTCTCCTCTGGACCTTGTGGAGCGTGCTCAACCTCAGCATCCACCTCAACCTTATCCTGAGTCTCGTGTGTTTTCGGCTCAACACTACCCCCAGGACTACCTCTACGGCTTCTAGTTCATCTTCTCGCCCCTCTACCACGACTGGTATTATGCATAATGTTTCACTTCCCTGCATACATCTCAATTTCTTAGTTAACCCATCGACACACATAATTGTATCTAAACAAGCACAGTAATATGAGGATGTAATTTTCCAACTTATTAAGTATTTTAGACATCGATACACATCAGACCAACTCGGCTCTGATACCAATTTCTGTCACGACCCTCACACTTACCAAATTACGTACAAATTTTTCGCTTTTTAAATATAATTGTTTATTCGTCCATACCTTACTCCGATCGTGAACAGCTACCCTCACAACAGTTGGGTTGTGTGTCGATGTCTACCTCATCCATCCATAACATTTTAATTTGCAACCTAAATTTTAGAAGTAAACACTTTTATAAATACATCAGAGTTACTGTTTACACGTGTTTACATTGCTTTACATCTCCAATGTTTACATACAAAATGCTACTGTGCTATGTCTCATTTAGATACAAAATAATTCAACTGTCTATACCTTTAGCGATGGGATGCAGCGGATACCAAAAAAGGGAAAGCCTCCAGTCGTTATCAACCTATACTCAAATCTCTGTAAAGAGGGAAAAATAAGGGGGTGAGCAAACCACACGCTCAGTAAGGCAATCATGCAAATAGGTAGATACTGCACTATCTACGTGATCGTGATGCCATGCTCGAAAGCATTTAGTTCATCATTTTATCTCAAAACATGAGTGTATGATTGTGTTAATGGTATGTAAAGCAATTCATGCTATTAAAATTTAGTGCACCAAAACCCATTCAAAGCATGACATTAACCATCATGCATATTTTATAAGTAAGGCATGGCATTAATCATCATGCACATTTCACAAGTAAAGCATGGCATTAAACATCATGCATCAGTGCACTTCAAAAACCATTAACATACTTTCATCTCAAAACAATACAACTCTAGTCAGGATTTGGTCCCTCCCTCAGACTATCTTGACCCACAAAACATTTCAAACATGGATTTATTCTCAAAGTAATAAACATGTGAGATAGGCAATACAACAAGGGAAATCTCCTCAAGGACTATGGCCATATCCTGTGATACCGACTACATGGATCAGGTGTGCGGGTTATCACCACTATCTGCTTCCACATGGGAGGTGGGTTACGTCCAGCCCGTCGGTCCATAGCAGATCTCGTCCGAAGATGGTATATCATAATCTCAACACGGTACATTGTACTCCATGCTACTTGCACGGTACAACGTACTCCGTGGATCCAATCAACACATCATATCATGCCACATCTCAAAACGCATGTGTGAGCCTATTTAATCGGTACATACGACCTCTTGTCTACCTGAAGCTCCTAACTCAACTATCAACATGTCAAAACAATGCATGTGTGAGCCTATTTAATTAGTGTGACACCCAGTCTACCCGAAGCTCCAAGTACAACAACAAGTAAGGTGGGCCTCTAATGCGAGCTATGCTCCAGCACCATGCCAAAACTAGTATAAAATCCATGTGAAAACTAGTACGAGCTAAGCTCCAGTACTCATGTGTATAAAACATGTTAAATCTTGTGCGAGTCGTACTCTAGCACACTTTCATTCTCACGAAAACCATGTAGGTGGCTCAAATCTTTGCAAAGTATGGTTAACAAACAAAAACAACTCATTTCTTTTGTAAATTATTTCAAATGTCAGCCAACTTATCAATCATCTCTAAAAAGCAATAAAACATGGTTTTCAAAGCATTATGCTTTTATTTTCATGCACATTTCTCAAACACCCAACTTTTGCCCTTCAATCACCCAATTTCATTTTCTAATATCTCATGTATTCTAGCAAATCATTTAAGTGCCCAAATTGCGCACAGATATCTCTAAGAGTCCACACAATTCTCTTACCTCAATTTACTTGAGTGCGACTCTCTCTTTCTCTTAGCTTCTTGCGCTCTTGGCTCGCCTTACTCCGGTGTATCATCTAGAGCTGCGATTCATTCATCAAACACTTGAGTTAATGCTTTTAACTCTTATTCAACTATGAATTTATCCAATGCCTTAAATATTCATTTGACCTTTTGTGGTAAATATCACAATCTATTCACTAACAACAACTTAAAATCATACTCATATCATTATTTTAACCTCTAGATATCCCATTTCTCATTAATCTCCATACATTCCACTTTCTCACACTAGATCATTTATAGGTCATAATCATTCCAATGCATTTTTGATAGTTTCTAACAATACTAAGCACCCCAATCAACCCCATACATCAATAGCTTAACAATGTACTTAAGTTGGTGCTTTAGAAACTCACCTAGCTTGATTTCCTCTTTGCTTCAAATGGAAATGCACCTTTTGTCCTTTAATCCACAAATGAGGAAAATGTTTCCAAGCTAAGTTGTTCTTCTCTTCGATGTGAACAACTTTATGTTTGATAGCCTTCCTCAAATCTTCTTGAAAATGGTCGAATTTAGAGAGTAAAATCTAGGTTTTTGAGTTGAAATGGAAAGGGAGAGTTCAGTCTCGGGGAAATGCAGATTTTCAGTGCTCTTTTTATAGAAATAGCTTGATGAGATTGATCTACACTAGGAGGAGATCGATCTGGTCCCTTTAAATCCCTCTTTTCATGACATTTTAAGCATGAGATCGATCTGTCGAAGTTTGAGATCGATCTGCTCCAAACAGAGAGCTAAGGAGATCGATCTGTTCCATCAAAGATCAATCTGCATTTTACAGAATATTTAGGGGATCGATCTAGCTCCATTGGAGATCGATCTACTCTATTTCATTGCTCAAATAAGAGCATTCTGACTCTTCCAGATCGATCTCTCATCCTTTGAGATCGATCTGGCCTTCATATTTCCCAGATTTTCTGCAGTTTTTCTGCAGCAACTCATACTCAAACATCCTTAATTTGCTGCAATGATCATTTTCTCATCCAATCATCTTTGACACTTGAAAATGGCATCCATTCCTACCTTATGCACATTAAAACTTGAGTGTATTCATTGTATAACCAAAGGTATACAATACAAACCAAATGGAAGCTTAAAGATTCACACCTCTTATGCAACTTCATCCATTTTTACCACACTACTCATATTCCATTCTACTTACATTCATCACATACCAAAGTCCATTTCTTCATATTCATATATAATGTAACTTACACGTACAATCACAACTCTTATTACAAGTGTATACATAATCTTATGGACTTACATCATACATATTTCACTTATGAATTCATAGTATAACTCCATTTACATTTCTACGTACATATCTACAATCATACATATACGGGGTTTCATAGAAAATATACAAGCAGGTAGACAACCATACTATCTACATGCTTAAAATATCACCCTTATGCATGAAACATATGCATATTTCAAAACATAATAACCTTTACTCAAAACTGATACGGATAACGATCTTTTCACTACAGACATATATATACATATATATGGAAAACTCATGCGGTGTAAAAACCATTTCAGAATTTCACATTTTCAAATCAAACTTTACACATTTCATAGCTGTTCAGAAATAGAATTTCAATAACCGATTCCGATCAGCACATTCACACGGTTATAGTAAAGCAGATAACGAATCTTCGCTACACCTCCGAATATATCAAACTCATTCGGAGTGAACACTTTTATAGTTCAAATTAGAATGCACATTTCACAAAACGTTCAATAAACAGAAATCCATATCGGATTCAATAACAGATGAGACTAGGCAGGGATATACATTTCATAACATTTGATGACATATGACCATAGTCAGTGACCCTTAAGAATCACTAGCTAGGTGTGCAAAAGTGGTCTGGAAGCCTTTCGGCTCATGCAAAACTGAAGTTCGAAGACTAGTGATATGGTACAGCGTACTCCACATTGTCAACACGGTACAACATACTCCATAACCACAACATCATACACTGAAGGCTGTGGGGTGCCCTAATTAGGGACTTATCACCCTAACCTGAAATCATCATACACTGAAGGCTGCAGGGTGCCCTAATGAGGGACTTATCACCCTAACATAAAATCATCAACCATTGCATGTCTTAAAATCCAGTGCGAGCAGGTCAGTGCAAGATCACACAACCATACACGACGACTCCAACACTGTTTTCATTCTCAATATCACTTAAAACTCTGTGCGAGCAGAGCTCTAGCACCACTTCATGCATAATCATGAAAAATCTCGCATGAGCAAAACTCCAACACGATGCCATGTATAAGTCATATAAAATATAGTGCGAGCAAAGCTCTAGCACCATGTCATGCATATATCATAGAAATTTAGTGCGAGCGAAGCTCCAACACTAATGCATGGACAAATCATATCAACTCTCGTGCAAGCTAAGCTCCAGCACGATTTGTTTCCACATAAATCTGATAGGTGGCTCAATTCCGTGGAAAACAGCTCAGAAATCAGAGTTTTACACATAAAACAATGCTACATAGAGCGATGGGAGGTGACTTCCCGTAAGGTCACCTATCGTAAGATTACTCCCATTTCAGCACACTGAACTTCATAAAACGTGATTTTCTATGCAGACTATAAAAACATTAGCCAACCTATCCATATATCACTAGAAACAGACTTTCATGCTTAAAACACTATAAACATAAAATTTATAAAATCATGCTTTACCAACTCTTTTTGGTGCAACTTTCCCTATAGTAGGGTAATATAGTCTTTTGCATATACTAGGCAATTTCCTAGATTTTACGGTAACTACATCTTCGATAGTATCTAATCACATATTGGGATTTATAAATCCCTTACCTGGGTGCGGGTCGATCGAGTCGCGATCCCAGCACTTTCAGTAAATCAGTTCAATGAGCCCCAATTTGTTTCCTCTAGAGCTGCATAAGATCATAAATCATTGATCATTATCTCCCACACACACGTATACAGTCTTTCTAAACTTTAATTTCGATTCTGGGCCCAATTACTCTTTATTGGGCCTTATTGCTCTTTATTAAGCTTAATTCTATTCTAAGCCCATTTTCACCTTCCTATTCATTCAGCCCATTTAGCTCATTAGGCTCATTTACATTTATAGGGCCATCTTAAGCCTTTTCTAGTCTCTTCAAGTTGTTTCCACAATTATTTTCGATATTCGATTTTCAATTCCGAATATAAAACAATTTATAAGAATTTAATTCGTAACTATTCAATTAATCTCTAACTCGTATAACTATACAAGTTATAGTAAGGGAGATTCACTTACCCAAAAATTTCATGATGTCATACAAATCGAGGCTAAATCAAACTCTTATTCATCGCCTATTGTCGTGCTACACATTTATATATTTAAATCGGTCAATTTTGGTCAAATATAAATTTAAATAAATTTTTAAAAATTGAAACGGTCAATTCCAACCGCTTACCGGTTTACCGTTGGACCGAGCCATCACTGAAATTTTTCTCCCTTTTTTTTTCTTTTTTTTTCTCTCTCCTGGCTGAACCAGTTCAACCTCTTTTCACACTAAACTGGTCTGAATCGATTCAGGGCTTTTTCGCCATTGCCGACGTTTCTGACTGATTCTTCGATAGCCGCTACCCCCAATCGGCTCGCCTTGGCCTAGGGAGTCTTCAGTTGGCTTGGCTGAGGCTAGATCGACGCCGATGCTGCTCGATTTCCCCTTTTTCCTTTTTTGTCTCTCCCTCGCTGATCTCTCCATCGTCGGCGATCCCTGAAGGGTGGAGGCACTCTGTGGTTCCTTGGGTGCCGGTTATCCCTCGTCGGCTGTCTTCGTCGCGATCTCCCTCCGTTATTGCTGCCGATGAAAGGGAAAGGGGAGGATCAGGTTTTTCGATCCTCTCCCCTGTTTTTCGCGCTTTTTTTTTTCGTTTTCTATTTTTTTCATTTCTTTTTTTATATATTATATTATATTTTAATGTAATATAATATATATACAAAATATCTAAATCTTAGACTATAATATTATTATAATAATATAAAAATAAAATATTCGTTATTTATTTTACATTATTATTAGAATAATATTATTACAATGTATTATTTATACATTGATATCCACCCAAACCCATATATTTTTAGACACCTATTTTTTCTACATACACTTTATATGTATATATAGACGTTATTATTTATTTTTATTTTCTTGGAAATATTCTTTTCATATTCCTGAAATAAATTCCCAATGTAGAAAATTTTCGGGTCTTCACAATAAATGTTTATCTTGATCAATTGAAGTTGGAATTCAATTTTTTCTTCTTTATTGATCAAGATTTCATGAATTTATGTTTACAATGACAGCTTCTTGAGGAAATGACATCAAATTTCGAGTCTTACATTCCTCCCCTCTTTAAGAAATTTGATCCTCTAAATTGAACTAAATTAGTTCTCGAATAGGAGTGGATACTTCTCACGCATCAGGCTCTCTAATTCCCACGTGTATTCCTCAGAAGTGTGGTACTACCAAAGAATCTTGACCAGAGGAATCGTTTTGGAACGAAACACTTTCTCCTTTTTGTCTAAAATTCGAATTAGCTTCTCTATAGAAGACATGTCCTCTTTCAACTTCAGAGGCTCACACTCAATCACCTGTATTGGATCCGGATGGTATTTTCGAAGCATAGAGATGTGGAAGACATTATGAATGCCTACTAGCTCGGGGTAAAGCTAGCCTATAGGCCTTATCTCCCACTCGATCTAATATCTCAAATGGTCCAATGTAACAAGGACTCAATTTACTTTTCTTTTCGAACCTCATTATACCCTTGGAGGGAGAAACTTTCAATAACACTGACTCACTAACCATAAATTCGAATGGTCATTGTCTCGTATCAGCGTAACTTTTCTATCTGCTCTGAACTGTCCTCAATCTATCATATATCAATTGGACATCCTAAGAGGCTTGTTTCACTACTTCAGAAGTAATTAGCTTATAGTCACCCACTTCTTCCCGATCAATCGAAGAACGACATCTACGACTAAACAGTGCCTCATACAGTGTCATTCAAATACTCGAGTGGTAGCTATTATTGTAGGCGAATTCGACTAATGGCAAATGATCATCCCAGGAGCCTTTAAAGTCCATTACAGAAGCTCTCAACATATCCTCCAGAGTCTAGATGGTTCTCTCTGACTAACTATCTGTTTGAGGATTAAAAACTATTCAAACTCAATCGAGTCCCCACAACTTTATGAAATGTTCCCAAAAGTGGGAAGTGAAGTAGGAATCCCTATCAGAGACAATGCTCACTGGAACACCATGTAGCCTCACAATCTCTCGTACATACAGATTTGTCAAAGCACTTAGACTATTCGTGGATTTCATGGCTAGAAAGTGGGCTGACTTTATCAATCGATCCACAATCACCCAAATGGGATCATGGTTCCTCCTGGTCCTTGGTAAACCCATGATGAAATCCATGGTGATATGCTCCCATTTCCACGTTGGTATAGGTAGAGGTTACAATAATTCTGCAGGTTCCTGAAGCTCTACCTTAACCTATTGACGCGCCAGACACTTAGCCACATACGTTGCTATGTCTTTCTTCATCCCTGACCACCAATATACTTTTTGGAGATTCTAGTACATCTTATTACTCCCCGGATGCAATGTAAACTGTGATGAATGAGCTTTTGACAAAATCAATTTTCTCAAATCTAGATCATCAAGAACACACTCTAGTTCTGAACCTCAGTAATCCATCAATGCTCAACTCAAAATCAGCACTAGTACCCATCTGTACCTGATTGGCCATATCAATACAGAAGCGATCAATACATTGATTTTGTCTGATCCGATCAATCAAATCTAGTTCTAACCTCAAACTAGCTATCACAAAGTGACGTTAGTATCAGAAGGGATCACATCTAAACTGAGGTGGGTGAATTGCTCTAGCAGCTTATGTTCCCTGATCATCATATACGATACCATTCTCAGGCTCTTTCTGCTCAATGCATCAGCAACCACATTTTCTTTACCCAGGTGGTACAGTATCTCACAATCATAGTCCTTTAGAAGCTCTAACCATCTCCGTTACCTCATATTTAACTCTTTCCGTGAAAACAGATACTTGAGACTTTTGTGATCGGTAAATACCTAAAATTTCTCACCGTACAAATAGTGGCGCCATATTTTCAATACAAACACAATGGCAACCAACTCCAAATCATGGGTCAGGCAGTTCTTCTCATGGTCCTTAAACTGTCTGGATCCATAAGCAACTACCTTTCCATGTTGCATCAATACAAAGCTCAATCCCTGTTTCAAGGCATCAGTGTACACTGAGAAACCTCCTGAGTTGTTCGGTATGGTGAGAATCGGTGCAGTGATCAATCGATGTTTCAATTCACACCGAACCACAATTTCTATCTTGGACGGATCCACAGACACCCCGTCCTTCGATACCACATGACCCAGAAATGATATCTGTTCTAACTGGAAGTCACACTTACTTAGTTTGACATACATTTTTTTCTCGAAAGGTCTACAGAACAATTCTTAACTGCTGCTCATGTTTCTCCATAGACTTCACACATACCAATATATCATCAATACAGGGAAAGGTACCTGTTCTTAATGGTAGCCTTATTCAACAACCGATAGTCAATACATATTCGGAGACTTTTATTCTTTTTTCTTAACAAACAAAACCAAAGCTCCCCAAGATGAGAAGCTCAGTCTGATGAACCCCTTATCCAAAAGTTCTCGTAATTGTTTCTTTAGCTTCTCCAACTCAATTGGAGCCATTTGGTATTGTGGTTTGGATATCGGCTCAATACCATGCATCAAATCAATACAAAATTTCATTTCTCTTTCTGGTGGCAATCTTGGTAAGTCATCCGGAAAGACATTAAGAAATTCCCTAACCACAGAGATATTAGTCAATTCTGAGCATGCCTTTCACCATGTCAACCACGTACGTACTAAACCTTTACTCACATCAGATGAAGCATCCACAACGTCCTGGTCCAAGGCATACACATGACCTTGGCCTACAACTTGCTTCCTCATATACTGCAATATCTAACAGGGCCAGTCAAGCTCAAATCAATAGCCTAAGGCCTTTTTTAAATTTACAGACTTTTCTCGATTCACTGGCAATATCTGGATCATATCTACCCAGAGATGCAAATCGAGATTCATACTCGTCAACCAACTTACCTCCATGGGTCAGACTCAGAAACTCAGTCTGTAGCTTTCGCTAAGCAGTGTTCGAAATATATTACCCCCATAAGGCATCCAAAAAGATCTCTCATGATAATTCCTGATGTCAAACTCTCAAAATAGGCATGGCGAACTTCCACTATTATTCTGCTTCACCCTCTTACACAAAGGGTATAAAGGTCACTTTCTCTGCGGAAGAACACTGAAAAGAAAAAACTATATAACTTCTTCATTTTGTCAATCCAGTCCTCTGCCACTACCGGATTCTTAACCCCATTAATTGATGGTGGCTGAAGCTTCTGAAACTGCCTCAGTCGGTATAACTCACAATTGTACCCCAGATCATCATTACCCTGACGTAGGGCCACTGTAGGAGGTACAGTCTAAACAAGAGAGTTTGTGGGGGTTTCAACAGTCTATGGTACTGGTGTAGGCTATGCAGGCGCAAAGGTCTCAGGTGCAACTGCTGATATAATCAGTGCAGCCTGTCCTGCTAGACTCTGGACACCGTCAAATCTAGTCATGATCTGCCCCAACAATGTCATCACAATGTCCAGGCTCCGTTCTAATTTCATGGCGTGGGCATTAGGACTCTTTGATGGGTTCTGAGAAACATTATCAAACAAAGGTCCACTACGTCTCTCGAGCCTATCTTTGTGGCCTCGAGACCGTGAACCCTCTCCTCTACCACGATGTTTGATTAAATCCTACTTACACAATCAATTTTCAGTACAATCACAGCCCAGTATACACAATTGTATCTAAACAATGCACAGTAACATGAGGATGTACACTTTCCTAATTACTAACACCGACTAACATCATACCAACCTTGCTATGATACCACATTCTCTTATGACCCTTTTAACTTACATTTACATCATTATTTATCATAGTTCACGACACACACAATGATTGGTTAGGCTGTGAGTCAATGTCAGCTACTCGATTCTTCCTTTTTAACATTTACTTCATGCCATAATAAAATAGGCTGATAAATTTTTTCTTTTTAACTATATATATATAAAACTGTAGTTACAATACTTTACATCAATATACATCAATATACATCCCACCATGTTTATAAAATGTATTACTGTGCATATACATGTTCAAATACAAAATTCTTTAGAGTGTATACCTTATACCAACTAGGAGCTGTGCCAACAATTGCAGGAGGATGGCAGTGAATACTCTACTGAAATTAATATGGAGAGAGGATAGAAAAAGGGGTAAGCTAACATGCTCAGTAAGGAAAATATGCAAGCAAGTAGACAATCATACTATCTACATGCTTAAAATATCACCTTTATGCATGAAACATATGCATCTTTCAAAACACAATAACCTTTACTCAAAACTGATACGGATAGCGATCTTTTTGCTACAGACATATATATACATATATATGGAAAACTCATGTGGTGTAAAAACCGTTTCAGAATGTCACATTTTCAAATCAGACTTTACACATTTCATAGCTGTTCGGAAATAGAATTTCAATAACCGATTCTGATCAGCACATTCACACGGTTATAGTAAAGTAGATAGTGAATCTTCGCTACACCTCCGAATATATCAAACTCATTCGGAGTGAACACTTTCATAGTTCAAATCAGAATTCACATTTCACAAAATGTTCAATAAACAGAAATCCATATCGAATTCAATAACAAATCAGACTAGGCAAGGATATAAATTTCATAACATCTGATGACATATGGCCATAGTCAGTGACCCCCAAGCAATCACTAGCTAGGTGTGCAAGGGTGGTCCGAAAGCCTTTCGGCTCATACAAAACTGAAGTCTGAAGACTAGTGGTACGGTACAGCGTACTCCGCGTTGTCAACAAGGTACAATGTACTCCGTAACCACAACATCATACACTGAAGGCTATAGGGTGCCCTAATTAGGGACTTATCACCCTAACCTGAAATCATCATACACTGAAGGCTGCAGGGTGCCCTAATGAGGGACTTATCACCCAAACCTGAAATCATCAACCATTGCCTGTCTTAAAATCTAGAGCGAGCATGTCAGTGCAAGATCACACAACCATACATGACGACTCCAACACTGTTTTCATTCTCAATATCATTTGAAACTCTGTGCGAGCAGAGCTCCAGCACCAATTCATGCATAATCATGAAAAATCTCGCGTGAGCAAAGCTCCAGCACGATGTCATGTATAAGTCATATAAAATATAGTACGGGCAAAGCTCTAGCACCATGTCATGCATATATCATAGAAATCTAGTACGAGCAAAGCTCCAGCACTAATGCATGGACAAATCATATCGATTCTCGTGCAAGCTAAGCTCTAGCACGATTTGTTTTCACATAAATCTGATAGGTGGCTTAATTCCGTGAAAAACAGCTCTGAAATCAGAGTTTTACACATAAAACGATGCTACATGGAGTGATGGGAGGTGACTTCCCGTAAGGTCACCCATTATAAGATTACTCCCATCTCAGCATGCTTAACTTCATAAAACATGCTTTTCTATGCAGACTATAAAAATATTAACCAACCTATCCATATATCATTGAAAATAGACTTTCATGCTTAAAACACTGAAAACATGAAATTTATAAAATCATGTTTTACCGACTCTTTTCGGTATAACTTTCCCTATAGTAGGGTAATATAGTCTTTTGCAGATACTAGGCAATTTCCTAGATTTTACGGTAACTACATCTTTGATAGTATCTAATCACATATTGGGATTTATAAAATTACGTACGGTTATCTCTAATAGCTAACATAAATCTCTTACCTGGGTGCGGGTCGATCGAGTTGCGATCCCAGCACTTTTAGTAAATCAGTTCAATGAGCCCTAATTTGTTTCCTCTGGATCTGCATAAGATCATAAATCATTAATCATTATCTCCCATACACACGTATATGGTCTTTCTAGACTTGAATTTCGATTCTAAGCCCAATTACTCTTTATTGGGCCTTATTGCTCTTTATTGGGTTTAATTCTATTATAAGCTCATTTTCACCTTCTTATTCATTCAGCCCATTTAGCTCATTAGGCTCATTTACATTTATAGGGCCATCTTAAGCCTTCTCTAGTCTCTTCGGGTAATTTCCACAATTATTTTTTATATTCGATTTTCATTTCCGAATATAAAATAATTTATACAAAATTAATTCGTAACTATTCAATTAATCTCTAACTCGTATAACTATACATGTTATAGTAAGAGAGATTCACTTACCCGAAAATTATGTGATGGCACACAAATTCGGGCTGAATCGAACACTTGTTCGTCGCCTATTGTCACGCTACACATTTATATATTTAAACCAGTCAATTTCAGTCAAATATAAATTTAAATAAATTTTCAAAAATTGAAACGGTTAATTCCAACCGCTTACCGGTCTACCATTGGACCGAGTCATCTCTGAAATTTTTCTCCTTTTTTTCTTTTTTTCTCTCTCCTGGCTAAACCAGTTTGGACCGGTTCAGCCCCTTTTCACACTGAACTGGTCTGAACCGATTCAAGGCTTTTTCGCCATTGTAGGTGTTTCTGGCCGATTCTCCAGCAGCCGCTGCCACCAATCGGCTCGCCTTGGCTCGGGGAGTCTTCGGTTGGCCTGGCTGAGGCCAGATCTGTGAGACCCCGTATATGTACAAGGGTATATATGTACATAGAAGTGTAAATAGAGTTGTACTATGAATTCATAAGTGAAGTATATGTGATGTAAGTCCATAAGTAATGTACACACTTGTAATGAGAGTGGTAATCGTACATACAAGTTTCATTATATATGAATGTGTAGAAATGGACTTAAACATGTGGAGAATGTGTGTAGAGTGGATTATGAATAGTTTGATAAAATGGAAGTAGAATTGCATAAGATGTGCACTTCCACTTTTGTTTATATTAAATACCATTGGTCACACAAAGATCCTACACAAGTTTTAATGTGTATGAAGTGAGGATGGATGCCATTTTCAAGTCTCAAAGATGAATGAATGAGGAAATGATCATGGTAGCAAATTAAGGATGTTTGGTAAGTGTTGTTGCAGAGGAACTGCAGAAAATCTGGAAATTTTGAAGGGCAGATCGATCTCATGGGATGAGAGATCGATCTGGAAGAGCCAGAATGCTCTTATTTGAGCAAAAGAATAGAACAGATCGATCTCCAATGGACCAGATCGATCTCCTTAGCTCTCTGTTTGGGAGCAGATCGATCTCATGCCTCGACAGATCGATCTCATGCCTCCACAGATCGATCTCATGCTTCGACAGATCGATCTCAGGCTTAAAAATACCGTGAAAAGAGGGATTTTAAGGGACCAGATCGATCTCCTCTTGGACCAGATCGATCTCCTCAAGCTATTTCTATATAAGGAGTGCTGGAAATCAAAAAATTTCGGGAAAAACACAAACCTTTCACTTTCAACCCAAAAAAAAAAAAAAACCTAACATTCTCTCTCAAAAATCAGCCATTTTCAGTGAGGTTTGAAGAGAGACCATTAGAGACAAAGTTGTTCCTATCAAAGAGAAGAACAACATAGTTTGAAAGCAATTTCCCATTGTTGATATTGAAGGATTTAAGGGCATTACCATTGGAGCAAGAAGAGAAATCAAATTTGGTAAGATTCTAACACTCCAACTATGGTACATTGTTTATTTAATTGATTTTGGAGATGTTTGGCATGAGTATGGATGGTTAGAAACTATCTAAATACATTGGAATGATTTTGACCTAGAAATGGTCTAGAGTGAGAAAGTGGAATGTATGGAGATTAATGATGAATGAGATATGTAAAAGTTATTTATAGTGTTGTGGTATGATTTTAAGATGTGGTTAGTGGATAAATTGGGAGATTTACCTAAAAGAGGTAAAATGAGGGTTAAGGCATTTGTAAAATGCATAAGTAAATAATGTTGACTAGTGAGGTCAATTATGGGTTAAATACGTTAACTCAATCGATTTAATGAATGAATCGCAGCTTCCGAGGATACGCCGAGGCGAGTTGACCCAAGAGCGTGAGGAGCTAAGAGAAAAGGAGTCACACCAAGTAAATCGAGGTAAGGGAATTGTGTGGACTCTTAGAGATATTGTGCACAATTTGGGCGCATAAATGTTTTGCTAGAATGCATGAGATTAGGAAATGTTGTTGTTGGGTGATTGAAGGGTAAAAGTTGGGAGTTTGAGAAATGTGCATGAAAACAAAAGCATATTGCTTTGAAAATCATGTTTTATTGCTTTTTAGCAAATGATTGGTAGGTTGGCTAACATTGAAATGATTTGCAAAAGAAATGAGTATGTTTTGGTTTTGATAACCACATTTTGCAAGTTTTGAGCCACCTACATGATTTCGTGAGTATGGAAGAGTGCAAGAGGCACTAGTTTTCACATGGATTTCATATTGTTTTGGCATTGTGCTTTGAGTTTGTCTCGCACTGGATGCCCATCTTGCATGTTGCCGTGTTTGGAGCTTCGAGTAGACTTGGTGTCACATCGATTAAATAGGCTCACACGTGCATTGTTTTGAGACATGGCATGTTAAAACAACCTGATGAGCCCGAACGAGGGATAAGGGTTGGAGATCCTCCTGATGAGCCCGAACGAGGGATAAGGGTTGGAGGAACAGCTGATGAGCCCGAACGAGGGATAAGGCTGGGGGTCCACGGAGTACGTTGTATCGTGCATGTAGCATGGAGTACATTGTACCGTGTTGTGATGTGATGTGCCGTCTTCGGACGAGATCTGCTATAGACCGGCGGGTAGGATTTGACCCACCTCCCGTGTGGAAGCAGATGGTGGTGATATCCCGCACACCTGATCCGTGTAGCCGGTATCACAGGTTATGTACATAGACCTTGAGGTTATTACCTATTGTTGAAACTGCCTATCTCACATGTATAATGCTATTTGAGAATAAATCCATGTTTGAAGTGTTTGTGGTCAGGAAAGCCCGAGGGATGGGCTGGGACCTGACGTTGAATTGATTTGTTAATGGTTTTTAAAGTGCACGAATGCATGATGTTTAATGCCATGCCTTATTGTGAAAATGCATGATGTTTAATGCCATGCCTTATTGTGAAAATGCATGATGTTTAATGCCATGCTTTTATTGTGAATTATGCATGATGATTTATACCATGCTTTGAGTTGAAATGTGCACTGAATTTTAATAGCATGAATGCTTTACATACCATTAACACAATCATACACTCATGTTTTGAGATAAACAATGAATAAAATGCTTTTGAGCATGGCATCACGATCACGTAGATAGTACAGTATCTACCTGTTCGCATGATTGCCTTACTGAGCGTGTGGTTTGCTCACCCCCCTTATTTTCCCCTCTCTACAGAGATTTGAGTATAGATTGAGCGTGACTGGAGGCGCCCCTTTTTGGTAATCCGCTGCATCCCATCGCTAAAGGTATACACACTTGGATTATTTTGTATCTAAACTAGACATAGCACAGTAGCATTTTGTATGTAACTACTGGGGATGTAAAACAATGTAAACACATGTAACAACTCTGATATATATACATTTATACAAGTGTTTACTCATAAATAATGTTTCAAATTGAATTGGTATGGTGGAGTGAGTTAGACGTCGACACACAGCCCAACTGTTAAGCGTGTGGTTGTTCACGATCGAGGAAGGATGATTAAGGATTGATGCATGAAAATGCGAAAAATTTGTACGTATTTTGGTAAGTTGAGGGTCGTGACAAGATCGACGCCAGTGCCGCCCGATTTCCCCTTTTTCCTTTTCGACCTCTCTCTCGCCGATCTCTCCATCGCCGACGATCCCAGGCGCGTGGAGTCGCTTGGTGGTTCCTTGGGTACCAGTTGTCCCTCGCCGGTCGTCTTTGTTGCGATCTCCCTTCGTTATAGTCGCCAGTGAAAGGGAGAGGGGAGGATCAGGTTTTTCGATCCTCTCCCCTATTTTTCGAGCTTGTCTTTTCGGTTTCTATTTTTTTCATTTCTTTTTTTATATATTATATTATATTTTAATTTAATATAATATATACAAAATATCTAAATCTTACACTAGAATATTATTATAATAATATAAAAATAAAATATCCCTTATTTATTTTACATTATTATTATTATAATAATATTATTACAATGTATTATTTATACATTGATATCCACCCAAACCCATATATTTTTAGACACCTAATTTTTTTCTATATATACTTTATATGTATATATAGATGTTATTATTTATTTTTAATTTCTTGAAAATGTTCTTTTCGCATTCCCAAAATAAATTCCCAATGTAGAAAATTTTTGGGTCTTCACAATAAATTCCTATCTTGATCAATTGAACTTGGAATTCAATTTTTTCTTTTTTATTGATCAAGATTTCATGAATTTATGCTTACAATGACAACGTCTTGAGAAAATGACACTGAATTTCAGGTCTTACAATTTATGCTTAAAAGCTCTATGCAGCTCTTTTGCCCACGTTTCTTTGGCGTTATTCAACCTTTTTTTAATGCATCTTGAATGGTTCTATTAACTGCCTTAGCTTCACCATTTGCTTGAGGATGTGCCACCAAGGAGAAGTGTAAGTCAATATTGAGTTTCTCACATCATTCTTTGAAATTCAGATTATCAAATTACCTTTCATTTTCTATCACAATCACCTTGGGTAAGTCGGACATGCATACAATGTTTCTCTAGAAAAAACTCTTTACTTGCTTCTCTATTGTCATGAACCTTTGACACTTATCATAGTTTTTCACCAAGTTCATAGCATATTTGTAAATCATGAAACAATATTATCCTCAACTTAAGACTTTGTACAAGAAAGCTTTATGATTGATGTGATTTTCACAAATTCCTTTATTTATCTCGCTCAACACATAGTCAACCTCTAAAGGATTTCTTAGGTATGGTATGCTAAAAGACCTTCTATACAATTGAACTTTCATGATTGTATAATTGGGTGATTTTTACTTTTATGGTCAGACTTTCTTTCCTTATCAATTCGATTGACCTTTTCGTCAAATATGCTTATTCCTCCACTTCTTCTACAAAAACACCCAAGGCATTGTTCGATGTGGTTCTTATAGTGAGCATCGATAAAAAGTCAGTTATGGCAGTTTCTAACCTAAAATATTCTTTTTACTTATGAGTTCTTGAAGCCTTACAAGAAGAGCTTAACCTTCTCCAAGTATTTTATCATGGTCTTACCTTTTGTATAAACATATTAGTATGAAAACGTTCTAACTAATCAAAAGGATTAGAAATACCATTATAGGCTTCAATGATGGGTATTCAAAGTCCAATTAGGTGATCAGTGTGTTGATCTCTTTCGTGAATGGTAAGGTTTCTAGAAACCTGACTTTCTTCATATGCGTCGATGCTTTATTCTTCATTTGCTTTTCCGTAATATCCACCCACTTCACAACCTCTTTATTATTGGCTTAGTCATCCATAGAAAAAGTGGAGGTTGGGTTCCTTTGTTCTCCTTTTGAAGTTGATGGCTTGTGAGTTTTTGGGGTGGTTTCTTCAACGATTTCCAGCATGACGAAAGATCTAGGCGTTGCTTCCACCAGGTGATAAGGATTTTGGGGATTTTTTTTGGCATATTTGAGTTTTTTAAGGTTATTTTTGTTTTTAGGTAAAGGCAATAATGTTTTGAACCAACTAAGTAAGGTTTTAGAGTTGTTGAGTGAGCAGGTCACACTGTCTTGTAGTAGGAAAAGGTCATAGGTCACAGTTATCATTTTAGTGTTTGTAGCATTAGTGGTTGTGGCATGCTCCTTTCCTTTCATTACTTTCTTCATGGGTGCCTAGCTCACCAAAATCTTTGTATTGAGATTGGTTTCGAGGCAAACCTATAAGAGAGAAAGAACACGAAAAAAGAGGCAGGAGGTAGCTTCGGGGTTTACTCTCTGATGCTTAAGTCAAGTGATAGAAAAGGATAAGGGAAGCAATAGAGCCAAGCTAAGTGGATGAGAGAACACCTGCTGAAATGGAGACTTGAGGTTACCTGGTAAAGGAGATTACCTTATATTTAGAAGGTTACCTAACATGGTTGGTGTGGATAATGTGGTCTAATAAGCCACCCGACGTGGTTGAACATGATTGGCTGACTTTACATAAGGTCACCATAAATAAATCGACATGCCGGCCTGAAATGGCAAGACCTGAGTAGCTAGCCTGAGGCACCTTGTCTCTTTTGGTGGACGAGCAATGTGTGTCTTTGGGTAATGTCCTTGATAAGACATGTCAATGTAGACACACTAAAACAAGTACAAGGCGAGACAGAGGTGGTGTTGCCATATTAGTTTGTCGTTTTATTTGAGTAAAAGACTAAAATGCCATTGGACCACAAATACCCATATCAAATCTCAATCCCATGAGGACAAATTTGGTCATTGAATTGTCGTTAAGGTGCAACAATTGAATCTTATTAGTGATAGCACCTTGGTGTTGGGTTGACCAAATTCCATCGCCTAACGACTAGGAGATAAGGAGATAAAGAGGGAAGAGAAAAAAGGAAAAAAAGAAACTAAAGGGGAAATGACAAATTATTATTTTTTACTAATTAATTATAATTAGTTTTTTTTCCATAAAAATGGTAAAATAGTGTTTTATGCTTATTTTAAATATTCTTTAAACTAATCAAATATAATAATATTATTTTTATTATATTCCATTTTAATAAATCAAATTTACAATACTTATTTTATTTTATTTTTCCTTTATTCTATTATCGTGAAACAACGATTTTTAAGGATAATTTTCAGCGAAAGTATATTGATCAAAACCAGATTTTGTTGGTGATAACTAACCATAATTTTAGAAACATACTTCAGTAGAATTGGGGAACTCTTATGAACTTCTTTATGCGTATTATTAGGGATACCACCAAGAGATCTTCTACAATATCCTCTAAGAGTTATTAAGTGTGTGAGAACTTTTAAATTTTGTAACCAAAAAGCATGGACTCTCCTTGTATTTTTTTCAAAACTTTCTTTTCTATTATATCTAAAACATTAAGAGAAGAGATTATGTTCTAGAGTTGGTTCGGAAGGTAAATTACACTTGATATATGTCTTAATAGCCATTTTAAAATAGGATTGTCTTCCTTATTTATTTGATTATATTTATTATGATTTATTTATATAAGGGGTAATAGCTAGGGGTGAGCAAACGATCAATTTTATTTTACGAAAAAAACTGAAATAATCATGCATAGAAAAACTGAACTATTCGAGAGACACAAAGAAAATCAACCATAACAACCAACCAAATTTGATTGGTTAGGTTATTTTTCATAGGTAAATCTGTTTAGTCGTGTCAGTTAATATGAATTTTACTCCATAAAGAGTAAAAAATTAAACTAACTACACAGATGTCAGAGTTATACTAAAAGAAAAATCTACACATACATATACATATACATATACATATACATATACATATACATATACATATACATATACATATACATATACATATACATATACATTATCAAAGCATTTATCCAATTACTTGGGTAGGATACATGAACCAATATATGAACTCACACTAAGTCTTTAGCATGAATTCTCTTCCTCCTCTTATTCTTATCTAGGGCAATTTGTTGTTTCAACTCTCATTCTACGATATCTTTTTGGATGACTTTCTTCCCAGAATTTTTCTCTCTTCCTTAACCTTGACTTTTTTTCATCACTCATAGCCTCTATAGGTTTACATTGTATATGTCTAAACTAACGTAAATGACTTTTCCTCATCTTGTCTTCGATAGGTTCCATTCCAACCTTCTTATGAATGTTTTATGTCTTATTTGATCATTTCTAGTATATCCATACATTCATCACAACATTTACTTTTTTGATACACTAATCTTTTGTGTATGTAGTCTTTTAGTCACCCAACATTCACTACCATAGAGAAATGTTGGTCTAACAACTGTCATGCAAAATTTATCTTTCAACCATATAGGAATTCCTATGTCGCACAACACACTTATAGTGCTTCTCCACTTGCTCTAGCCAACCTTGATCCTATGGATCACATCGTCATCAATCTCTCCATCCATCTGAACAGTCAACCCTAATATTTGAAAAGATACTGCTTAAGGATCGTCATCTCATCTTGTAAAACTTGGCTTTCAACCATATAGGAATTCCTATATCGCACAACACACCTATAGTGTTTTTCCACTTGCTCCAGCCAACTTTGATCTTATGAATCACATCGCCATCAATCTCTATATCCATCTAAACGATCAACCCTAAATATTTGAAAAGATACTGCTTAAGGATCATCATCCCATCTAGCATCATTAGGTTTTTATCTTCCTTTTTGTTTGAATTGAATTTACATTCCATGTACTTAGTTTTCATTCTGTTCTTTATTCTACCATCTATCTCCAAAGTTTTAACTTCACATTGACCTCTAATCTAGTTTTAACACACAAAACAATATCATATATAAACATCATATGGCTATGCACATTATCTTGGTTGAATTTTGTCATCTCATCCACTACCATAGCAAACAAGAATGGAATTAATGCCGACCCTTGATGTAGTCTTACTATGATAGGAAATTCACTTGTTTGCCTTTCACATATCCTCACAGGTGTTCTTGTATCTCCACACATGTCTTTAAATATTTCAATATATTTCACGGGGACTTTTTTCTTCATTAAGGATAATCATAAGACCTCTTTATGCATTTTATTATATACTTTCTCCAATTCTATAAAGACTATATGAAGAACTTTGCTCTATACTCGAGAATGCTTCACAAGTTGTCTAAGCAATTATTTTGCCTCCATAGTTGATCAACCAAGTATAAAACCAAATAGATTCTCTGATATCTCTCTATACTCGAGAACGCTTCACAAGTTGTCTAAGCAATTGTTTTGCCTCCATAGTTGATCAACCAGGTATAAAACCAAATAGATTCTTCGATATCTTTACATTCTTCCTTAATCTCTATTCTATTACTCTTTCTCATCATTTCATTGTGAGATTCATTAGTTTTATGCCATAGTAATTAGAGTACCTCTTAATATCTCCCTTGTTTTTATAGAAAGGTACCAAAGCATTCTTCCTCTAATCTTTAAGCATATTGTTAATGCACTAAATCTTATTAAAAGGACTTTCCAACCACCTAACTTCTACCTCTCAAAGGCATTTCCAAACTTCAATAGGAATGTCATCAAGCCCAATAGATTTCTCTGTCTTTATCCTCTTTAGTGCTGTAAACACCACAAAATTTTTTATACTTAATTAGACAATAAAATTAAATGAAAATATGTTATAAAAATATATATATTTGTTAAATTAAAAATGTATTTAAAAAGAATAAAAATAAATACAATAAATATATATTTTTTGTTATTTTGAAAATGTAATTTAAAAAAATATATATAATATATATACAATAAAAAATATAAGTAATAAAATAAAAAGAAAAAGAAAATAAAAAAAGAAAAAAAGAAATTGAAAAAAAATGATTTCTTTCGTGCGAAAGTCACGTGACAGAGAAAGGGAAGGGGGATCGGGTTTTCCCGATCCTCCCAAAATCCTTCTCTCCCTCGACGAGGAGACCCCAGTGAGAGGTCGAAAGGAGCGTGACCACCGCTAAAGCCGACACAGTCACAAATCCGATGAGGGAACGATGGCCGGTGAACGAAACAGAAAAGAAAAGAGAGAGACGAAACCGAGAGAGAAAGGAGGAGAAAAGATAGGAGAGGAGAGGAAACAGTGGTTGGAGGGGGGAAGTCCGTGTTGTCGTCGGCTAGAGGGAGTTGAACGGTCGTCGATGGCGCCAGAGAAGAAGCAGATCGGCAGATGAAAGGAGAAGCAACGACGTCGAATGGGAAAGTGGCCGAACAGGCCATTGTCTGTCGAGCCTAGGCGTAACCACCACCAAATCCATGTGTCGCACGGTTAGACAGAGAGGTTTGGAGTGAAAGCCGACGAGTAACCGGCCAGAAAAGTCACTGACCGGCGAGATGGCCCCTGAACTGGTTCAGTGGAAGGGTGGTCTGAACCAGTCCAAACTGGTTTAGCCAGAAAAGAGGGAAAAAAAAAGAAGAAGAAAAAAATTTCGATGACGCATCGGGTCTAAGGATAAACCAGTAAGCGACTAGAATTGATCTTTTAATTTTTGAAAAATTTATTTGAATGTATATCTGACTGAAAATTTACCCGATTAATTATGCAAATGCATAGCACGATAATTGGCAACAAACGGGCATTCAAATCAGCCTCGATTTACGTGTATCATGGAATCTTGGGTAAGCGAATCTCACTTGCTACCACTTGTATAATTATACGAATTATAAATTAATCGCATAATTTTTGGATTAATTTTGATATAAATTGCGTTATAATTGGAATTAAAAAATTGATCATCGCAAACGATATTATGAACTATCTAAAGAAATTAGAAAAGGTATAAAATGACGTGATGGTGATAGTAGGACATGTAATCAGCTAAACATCTATAATGGGACTAGGTTGTGTAACAATCGGCCTAAACTCGTTAATGACCTAATGGACGGCCCATAAATTGTGTGAGGTCCCAGCCCAGCCCAGCCTACACAGGCGCAATCCCTCATGGGCCCCTGGTCCGACTGCTGTGACATCGACGCCCCTCACTCAACCGAATTGTCGTCTTTGGCAGCCCACAGGCCCCTCAAGGTTTTCTTTCGCGTCCCCAAGGGTTTGAATTCAGGACATCATGCCTGATTCGACACCCCTAGTACCATTGAGCTCTCTGTCACGACCCAAATTACCTAAAAATTAGAGTAAATTTTTTGCTTTTTCATTTCCTTACCTGTCGTGAACAGTTACATTACTAAACAGTTGGGCTATGATTCGGTGTTAGTCACCTCTCACCTATTTACCATTCCATTTTCATATTTCATTTACATATCAATTTATTTTAAATAAATACATCCCCAATATTACATCCATGTACAGTACTGTGCCTCTATATGTTCAGATACAAAAATTATACAAATATGTATACCTGGTCTTGATAAGAAGCAGCGGATATGACTATTGTCGTTCTCTTCTACTGAATGTACCCTGTGGGGTGGAAAATGAAAGGGTGAGCATAAACAGCTCAGTAAGGCAATAATGTAAGCAGGTAGATAACTATACTATCTACGTGCTGATAATGTCATGATATAAAATCGTTTACATTTGGAGCATGAGGTATGACTAAAACGATGCCACATGTATGTAGATATCATATAAGAGAAATCATGAAATCCATATATAAAACAAACATGGAAAAATCCTCATGTATGACATCTCATGCTCGTCACATTAAAACTTATTTTGTTTTATCATAAACTCATCACTTTAAAACTTATTTGTTTAATCATAAACTCATCATGTGAAAACCCATTTGTTTCATCATAAAACAGCTTCATCAAGGTCAAACCCATCTCTCGGGAATACCTTGATTCATTAAATCACATCTCTTTTAAAAACATAAATCGGGACATTACCCCTCCTTCGGGTTCGTCCTGGTCTATTCAGATCGTATGATATCATGTGAGGCATGTAGGTTACTGTATGAAAAATTGAGGACTATGGCCATACTTTGTCCTTGTGATCCCAGGCTACACGGATCCCGGTGTGCGGGGTATCACAACTGCAACGGGAGGTGGGGTCAGTCCTACCCGCCAGAATATCAAGTAACATCATCGAGTCATCATGACTGCACGATACAGCGTACTCCGTGTGACATACACGGTACATCGTACTCCGTTGACCCATATCATAGTCTTGGGGTGCCTACCGTAGGTCTTATCCACCCCAATACTATATCGATAACCAACCCATGTCTCAAAGTATACGTGCGAGCATCTCAACTCTCTGCGACACACAGTCTACAGGAGGCTTCCGCACGACTATATGCATGTCAACTCATGTTTAGTGCGAGCAAGGCTCCAGCACCACCCTATGCATATCATGATATCTAAAATCTCGTGCGAGCGAAGCTCCAGCACGGTTTTGTGCACACACAAATTTCTCGTACGAGTAATGCTCCAGTACGGCTTTTATGAGTAACAAATCAGTAAAATTTGAGTGCGAGAAAGAATCTAGCACTCTTTGTACTCATGTAAATATGATAGGTGGCTCAATCTTTATAAAACATCTTTTAAAATAGTAACCGGTCCAAACCGATACTCTTTCGTATAATTCACGAAATCAACAGCCAACCTATGTGCATATTTACTTAAATCAAAGCAATACATTCATATAAAACATTTAAAACATGAAAATCATGCAATTTATCTGCCTTACTACCCTTTTTGTAAATTTTACTCTTAGGGGCAAAATCATCTTTTTTTTTTATTCACCTAAGCCTCGATTTTCGTAAAAAATATTATTTCTTTTCTAGATACTTTAAGAAATTCTAAACCCTGTAAATCCCCTCAATAAATACGTATAGAAATCTCTATACACCTACAAAATTCCCTTACCACGATTTACGCGTAACCTTATCTCGTCTCGATAATACTCGATCTCTCGATCCAACTGCGCGTTAACCAAGTCTATAGAACTGCATATAACCATATAATTGGGGTCAATTCAATTATCTTTATCAGTATATCGCATTTACTGATCGAATCTAACGTACGGAGCCAGTTTTACTTTATTGGGCCCGATTGCACCTTAATGGGCCTCGAGCCCGTTTTCAGCCCGTTTATACTATTTAAATCCCTTCTTCGGGTTTACTGGGCTCATTAAGCTTACCAATAATCATCGGGCTTCATTCCAAACTCATTGGATAGCCCGTATTATTTACGATAATTACTGTAAAATTCCAAATAATATTCCTTTTTATACAGAATTAATCCATAAATTCCGTAAAATAATCGAAACTCTGTATTAAAAGACTTATATTATCGTAATTAAAATATACTTATCCAATATGATGCGGGGTACGAAAATCGGAGCTCAATCGGCTCTTGTTCGGGCTTTGTCGTAAAACTGTACAATTATATATTTAATCTTGGGTTACTTTTCGATTAAATATAATTTAAATAAATTTCTTGAAATTCAAATTGGTCACTTTTGACCTCGTATCGACTTACCCGAAGTCTGGTGTATCCCCAAAAATTCTTTCCCTTTTTCTTTTTTCTCTTTTTCTCCTTTTTCCCCTTCTTTCTTGGCTGAACCGGTTCAGTCCGGTTCAACCCGATTCAGACCGGTCCGGTTCAGTCCGGTTCACTCTGGTTCGGTCAGTTCAGTGCCTTGCCGGCCGATTCTCCATCGGCTTCCGCCGCCAGTGGCTCCGCTGGGCCGTCCGCAGCACGAATCTGCCCTCGGTTTCGTCCAAGGCCGTCGAAAAGTCGTCGGTCCGGCCTGTTCTCTCCACCGTCGGTACCCATTTCCTCTCTTCGCCGTTTTCGGTGCCATCCGTTGATTTCGCCAGTCGTTTTCGGTGCCATTCAGCTCGGCATTAAGTGGGGTTCCTTCGGTGGCCGGTGGTCGGAGTCAAATCGACGCCGGTGGCCGCTGATTTGGCTTCTCCTCTCCGCGGCTTCTCTCCCTCGATCCGCCAGATTTCGACATCTGTGGGCTGCACCGCCGGTACCAGGGAGGTTGCCGGCCTCTTCTCTTCCTTTTTCGGCCCTTCACCTGGCCGTTGGTCACCGGACGGCTCGCCGGTGGTCTCCTCAATTTTGTTCTTTCGTTTCTCTCCTCTTTCTCTCTCCCCGATTTCCAATTCTTCTTTTTTTTTTACTTAATTATTTTATTTTTATTTATTATTATTTATAGATTAGTTTATTATTATTATATTCATTATTTTAGTCAAAAATATTCTAAAATATCTACAAAATTAATTTTTTATTCCAAATAGATTTATTTAATTTAATTTAATTTATTTAATATATTTTTAACCCTTTTTCGGGTATAATTTCTTCGTATTTTCGGGATATTGTCCCTAGTGACTTTTCAGTATTTCTAAAAATTTCGGATCTTGATCAATTGGACTCGAAATTTAATTATTTCTTCGTTATTGATCAAGATTCTCAAATCCATTATTTTTAATAAAATTTTCTTATCGGGTTTATACCGAATTTTGATCTTTTGATCGTTTTACCCTTGCACGTGTTCGGGATTAATTTAACCCGACTTCCCTTCACAAATACTAATTCATTTCGTGTTTTAAATCGTCATTTCTTGTCCGAATCCCGTTTCATTTAATTTGGGACCATTTTCAATTCTTTATAAGAAATTACGATATAATTTTCGGGTCTTACAAATTGAGCCTAAATAGTTAAATGGATTTTAAGGATTGAATAAGGGAGTTGAAACGGGCTTAGGATAGAGGTAGGCACTGTCACGACCCTCAACTTACCAAAATACGTATAAATTTTTCGCATTTTCATGCATCAATCTTCAATCATCCTTCCTCGATCGTGAACAACCACACTCATAACAGTTGGGCTGTGTGTCGAGTCTAACTCACTCCACCATACAAATTCAATTTGAAACATTATTTATGAGTAAACACTTGTATAAATGTATATATATCAGAGTTGTTACATGTGTTTACATTGTTTTACATCCCCAATAGTTACATACAAAATGCTACTGTGCTATGTCTAGTTTAGATACAAAATAATCCAAGTGTGTATACCTTTACCGATGGGATGCAGCGGATTACCAAAAGGGAAACGCCTCCAGTCACGCTCACTCTATACTCAAATCTCTGTAGAGAGGGGGAAAATAAGGAGGGTGAGCAAACCACACGCTCAGTAAGGCAATCATGCGAACAGGTAGATACTGCACTATCTACGTGATCGTGATGCCATGCTCAAAAGCATTTTATTCATTATTTATCTCAAACATGAGTGTATGATTGTGTTAATGGTATGTAAAGCATTCATGCTATTAAAATCAAGTGCACATTTCAACTCAAAGCATGGTATAAATCATCATGCATAATTCACAATAAAAGCATGGCATTACCCATCATGCATTCGTGCCCTTTAAAAAAACCATTAACAAATCAATTCATCACTGGTCAGGTCTCGGCCCATCCCTCGGACTTTCCTAACCCACAAATCATTTCAAACATGGATTTATTCTCAAATAGCAGTAGACATGTGAGATAGGCAGTTCAACAATAGGTAATAACCTCAAGGCCTATGTACATAACCTGTGATACCGGCTACACGAATCAGGTGTGCGGGATATCACCACTATCTACTTCCACACGGGAGGTGGGTCAAATCCTACCCGCCGGTCCATAGCAGATCTCGTCCGAAGATGACACATCACAACTCAACACGGTACAATGTACCCCATGCTACATGCACGGTACAACGTACTCCGTGGACCCAATCAACACATCATATCACGCCACATCTCAAACGCACGTGTGAGCCTATTTAATCGGTACGACCTCTTGTCTACCCGAAGCTCCTAACACGGCTAATTAATCATGTCAAAACAATGTACGCGTGAGCCTATTTAATCGATGTGACACCCAGTCTACTCGAAGCTCCAAACACGGCAACATGCAAGGTGGGCATTCAGTGCGAGACAAACTCAAAGCACAATGCCAAAACAATTATGAAATCCATGTGAAAACTAGTGCCTCTTGCACTCATGTGTATAAAACACGTCAAATCTCATGCTAGTCATACTCTAGCACGCTTTCATACTCACGAAATCATGTAGGTGGCTCAAAACTTTGCAAAGTATGGTTAACAAAACCAAAACACACTCATTTCTTTTGCAAATCGTTTCAATGTTAGCCAACCTACCAATCATTTGCTAAAAAGCAATAAAACATGATTTTCAAAGCAATATGCTTTTGTTTTCATGCACATTTCTCAAACTCCCAACTTTTACCCTTCAATCACCCAACATCATTTCCTAATCTCATGCATTCTAGCAAAACATTTAAGCGCCCAAATTGCGCACAGATATCTCTAAGAGTCCACACAATTCCCTTACCTCGATTCACTTGGTGTGACTCCTTTCCTTTTAGCTTCTCACGCTCTTGGCTCAACTCGCCTCGGCGTATCCTCGAAAGCTGCGATTTATTCATTAAATCAATTGAGTTAATGTATTTAACCCATAATTGACCTCACTAGTCAATATTATTCACTTATGCATTTTACCAATGCCTTATTCCACATTTTACCTCTTTTAGGTAAATCTCACAATTTATCCACTAACCACATCTTAAAATCATACCACAACACTATTAATAACTTCTACATATCTCATTCATCATTAATCTCCATACATTCCAATGTATTTAGATAGTTTCTAACCATCCATACTCATGCCAAACAATTCCAAAATCAATTATATAAACAATGTACCATAGTTGGAGTGTTAGAATCTTACCCAATTTGATTTCTCTTCTTGCTCCAAATGGCAATGCCCTTAACTCCTTCAATACCAACAATGGGAAAATGTTTTCCAACTATGTTGTTCTTCTCTTTGATAGGAACAACTTTGCCTCTAATGGTCTCTCTTCAAACCTCACTAAAAATGGCTGATTTTAGAGAGAGAAAGTTAAGTTTTTGGGTTGAAAGTGGAAGGTTAGTGTTTTTCCCAAAATTTTCTGATTTTCAGCACTCCTTATATAGAAATAGCTTGAGGAGATCGATCTGGTCTAAGAGGAGATCGATCTGGTCCCCTTAAATCCCTATTTTTCACGGCATTTTAAGCATGAGATCGATCTGGGTGCTTGGGGATCGATCTTTTCACTACAGAATGCTTAGGAGATCGATCTGGCTCCATTGGAGATCGATCTGCTCTATTCCTTTGCCCAAATAAGAGCATTCTGGCTCTTCCAGATCGATCTCTCATCCCATGAGATCAATCTGCCCTTCACAATATCCAGATTTTCTGCAGTTCTTCTGCAGCAACACTTACCAAACATCCTTAATTTGCTACCATGATCCTTTTCTCATCCATTCATCATTGAGACTTGAAAATGGCATCCATCCTCACTTCTTACACATTAAAACTTGTGTAGAATCTTTGTATGACCAATGGTACTTAATATAAACAAAAATGGAAGTGCACATCTTATGCAATTCTACTTCCATTTTACCAAACGACTCATAATCCATTCTACACACATTCTCCACATGTTTAAGTCCATTTCTTCACATTCATACTTAATATAACTTGTATGTACAATTACCACTCTCATTACAAGTGTGTACATTACTTATGGACTTACATCACATATACTTCACTCATGAATTCATAGTACAACTCTATTTACATTTCTATGTACATATATACCATTATACATATACGGGGTCTCACATTCTCCCCAACTTAGAAAATTTGGTCCTCTAAATTAGAACCAATTATTCTGTAAACAACTAGGGATACTTCTCCCGCATCAAACTCTCCAATTCCCATGTGGCTTCTTCCACAGTGTGATGTTGCCAAAGTATTTTCACCAAGGGAATTGTCTTTATCCTCAACACTTTCTCTTTTCTGTCCAATACCCGAACTGGCTTCTCAACATATGTCATACCCTCGTTGAGCTCCAATGGCTCATACCTTATTACATGTGCCGGGTCCGGGTGATACTTCCTCAACATGGATACGTGGAAGACATTATGCACACTTGCCAACTCTGGTGGCAATGCCAATCTATAAGCCTTATCTCCCACCTTATCAAGTATCTCAAATGACCCTATATATCGAGGGCTCAACTTTCCTTTCTTCCCAAATCTCATAATTCCCTTCGAAGGGGAAACTTTCAAAAAACACTGACTCACCCACATCAAACTCTAGTGGTCTCCGTCTCTTGTCAGCATAACTCTTTTGCCTGCTCTGAGCTGTCCGTAACCTCTCACATATCAATTAGACGTCCTCAGAAGCTTGTCTAACCAAGTCGGGAGCAAAAATCTGTCTGTCACCAACCTCTTCCCATCCAATAGGGGAACAACATCTACGCCCATACAATGCCTCATATGGTGCCATCCCGATACTCGCATGAAAACTGTTATTATACGCGAACTCTGCGAGTGGCAAATGGTCATCCCAGGAGCCTCCAAAATCCAATGCACACGCTCTCAACATATCCTCCAGGGTCTGTATAATCCTTTCTGACTGACTATCTGTCTGAGGGTGAAACGCTGTGCTAAAATTCAACTGGGTCCCCATCGCTTCCTAAAAACGTTCCCAGAAGTGGGAAGTGAAGCGGGCATCCCTATCAGAAACAACCCTCATTGGAATTCCATGTAGCCTCACTATCTCGCGCACATATAGGTTCGCTAACTGGCTCAGAGTATCGGTAGCTCTCATAGCTAGAAAATGGGCTGATTTTGTCAACCGATCCACAATCACCCATATGGCATCATGACCTCTCCGGGCCCTCGGCAATCCCATCACAAAATCCATGGTGACATGCTCCCACTTCCATGTTGGTATCGGTAGAGGCTGCAATAACCTGCAGGCTTCTGATGCTCTACCTTCACCTGCTGACAAACGAGACACTTAGCAACATATTCAGCAATGTGCTTTTTCATTCTAGACCACCAATAAACTTTTCGAAGGTTTTGATACATCTTGGTACCCCCTGGATGTATCGTATACTTCGACGAGTGAGCCTCTGTCAGGATCAACCTTCTGATCTCTGCGTCATCAGGAACACATATCCTACCTCTGAACCTCAACAATCCATCCGAACTCAACCCAAAGTCTGTCTCTATACCCCTCTGTATCTGCCCAACAATATCACTACACTGCTGATCAACTCGCTGAGCCTGTCGAATTCGATCTACCAGATCTGGTTCTAACTGTAGGCTAGCTATCATAAATCCACTATCAGCGTCAGGCGGGGTCATATCCAAACTGAGGTTCGTGAACTGTTCCAACAGCTCGTGTTCCCTGATCATCATAAGTGATACCATCCCGAGATGCTTCCTACTCAATGCATCAGCAACCACATTTGCTTTACCCGGGTGGTATAGGATTTCACAATCATAATCCTTTAACAGCTCGAGCCATCTCCTCTGTCTCATGTTCAACTCTTTCTATGAGAATAGGTACTTAAGGCTCTTATAATCTGTATAAACTTGAAATCTCTCACCATAGAGGTAGTGGCGCCATATCTTCAGCGCAAACACCACCGCTGCCAACTCCAAGTCATGGGTCGGGTAGTTCCTCTCATGATCCTTTAACTGTCTTGATCCATAGGCTACTACCTTCCCATCCTGCATCAATACGCAGCCCAGTCCTAGGTGTGAAGCATCCGTATACACCGAGAAACCTCCTGAGCTGGTAGGAATGGTGAGGATTGGAGCTGTGGTTAATCTCCTTTTCAGCTCCTCAAAACTTTCTTTACACTTATCGTCCCACACAAACTCCACATTCTTTCTTGTGAGGCGTGTCAAAGGAGCAGCTAACCTCGAAAATCCCTCTACAAATCTTCGATAATATCTAGCTAAACCCAGAAAACTCCTGATCTCTGTCACTGTCTGGGGTCTCTGCCATTGAACTACGGCCTCAATCTTAGATGGATCCACTGATACTCCATCCTTTGATACTATATGACCCAGAAAAGAGATCTGTTCCAATCAAAAGTCACACTTACTGAGTTTAGCGTACAACTTCTTCTCTCGAAGGGTCTGTAGCACTATCCTTAGATGCCTCTCATGCTCCTCTCTAGACCTTGAATACACCAGTATATCATCAATAAACACGATCACAAACCGATCCAAATACTGGTGAAATACCTCATTCATCAACGACATAAAAGCTGCGGGAGCATTTGTCAACCCGAATGGCATAACCATAAACTCATAATGTCCATTCCGGGTGCGAAAAGCTGTCTTGGGTACATCTCCACCTCGTATCTTCAACTGATGGTACCCTGATCTCAGATCTATCTTGGAAAAGACCTGCGCTCCCTTAAGCTGATCCAAAAAATCATCGATGCGTGGGAGGGGATACTTATTCTTGATGGTAGCCTTATTCAACAACCGATAGTCTATACACAGTCAGAGGCTTCCATCCTTCTTCCTTACAAATAGAACCGATGCTCCCCAAGGTGAGACGCTCGGCCTGATGAACCCCTTCTCCAGCAACTCCTGTAACTGTTTCCTTAACTCCTCTAACTCAACTTGAGCCATTCTGTATGGTGGCTTGGACATCGACTCTGTACCAGGTGCCAAGTCTATACCAAACTCCATCTCCCTATCTGGAGGTAACCCTGGTAACTCATCCGGAAAGACATCTGGAAATTTCCTAACCACTGGTATGTCTTCCAATTTCGGACGTGCCTTATCCGTCTCAATCACAAAAGCGATGAATCCTTCACATTATTCTTTCCACCATTAGTAACACAAATCATCACATCACATACATAAATGAAATCAAATTTATCTTTCATACACCATGTATCAAGATTGTACTCATCACACTTATAATAATCATGTTCTTTAATTTCATTTCACAAAATTAACTACAAGATTGTCTATCTTTGGAAACATCAAAGTTTTTGCATGACAATCCATAATAACATGATTGGCAGCCAACCAATCCATTCCTAGGATCACATCAAAATCACTCATATTTAATAAAATTAAATCGGCTGCCGTTTCTTTACCTCCTATCCTCATCTTACAATCTCTATATATATGCTCAGTCAACTGACTATCATTCATAGGGGTAGATATCAACAACATCTTATCAAGCAGCGTGGGTTTTACATGCTTCAACAATTTACATGCAAAGGATGGCGAAATAAAGGAATGCGTGGCACCAGGATCAAACAGTACATAAGCTTCTAAATCAAAGATTTGGATGGTACCTTTTATCACATCCGATGACTGATCTGCAGTATCCTGATCCAGTGCGTGCACTCATCCTCTGCTTACACCCACCGCTTGCTTCCCCTTTTCCTCGGCTGTAGCCCTCCTCCTCGGAGCAGCTGTACCAACTGGAGCTCTCTCTAGCTCCTTGCCCTTCTGTGGGGCTCTCTCTATCATCTCTGGGTAATCTCTGATTATGTGCCCTAGCTTCCCACATCTGAAGCATACTACAGGAGATCCATAGCATGGTCGAGTACCATGGTACCTACCACACTGTTCCGTAGTAGGCCGTGGTCCTTCAATCACGATTCCCTTAGCTGGAGCAATGGCCGGATACATGAAAGTATCAACTGTCCTCTCCCGGATCTCATCAATTCTTGGCCTCTTTCCAGAGAATCTCTTGCTTCCTTTATAACCGAAGCCTCTATCCATCACTGGTCTTTTCTTATCTCTATCCCTCATCTTACCAACCTTTCCAAACTCTGAGGCAATCCTATCAACATCTTGCTCACATAGTTACGCCCTGCGCACTGCCTCCTCATAGGTCGGTATATCTAGGGGAACCAGTCTAGACATGATGGTCGGTCTCAATCCATCCATAAACTTCTGGATTTTTCGACCTCATTACTCATCGTGTTGGGATCATATCTGCCCAGGGATATAAAAGCAGTCTCATACTCATCCACAGTCCTGCTCCCTTGGGTCAGTCCCAAAAATGCCATCTTTAGCTTTCGCTGTGCGGTATCCGAGACATACTGTCTCCGGAAGGCCTCTAGAAACACATCCCAGTTGATCTCAGTATGTCGAGCTCTCAAAATAGGCCTGGTGGACTTCCACCAATGTTCTGCTGACCCCTTCAGCATAAAAGAGACAAATGCTACCATCTCGGTAGTAGTGCACTCAAAGAACCCATATAATTTCTCGATCTCATTGATCCAATCCTCAGCCGCTACCGGGTCCTTTACTCCACTGAAAGACGGTGATCCAAACTTCTGGAACTGCCGCAGTCTATCCAAATCACATCCATATCCCCAACCTCTACTGCCTGGCATAGCAACCGGCGTAGGCACATCCTGTGTGGGTGGGGTATCTGTCATCTGTGGCCTCTGGGCTTCCCTTGCCCGTGCCTCGGGAGCTGCTGCCTGCTCGGCATCACCCTATGTAGCGGGACTCTGTCTACCGCCAACTCCAGATAAAGATTGGGTGACCAACTCCACAATCATCTCAATGCTCCGCTCAATCCTCGCGAAGCGAGCCTGAGTACTCTCGGGTCTCTCCTCTGGACCCTGTGGAGCGTGCTCAACATCAGCCTCTACCTCAACATCATCCTGAGCCTCGTGTGTTTCTGGCTCAACACGACCCCCAGGCCTACCTCTACGGCCTCGAGCCTGTGCTCTCATCCCTCTACCGCGACTGGTATTAGGCATACTTACTCAATTCCCTACATTCACAACAAATTACTTAGTCAACCCATCGACACACACACAATTGTATCTAAACAAGCACAGTAACTTGGGGATGAAAATTTTCAACTTATTAAGTATTTTAGACACGACACACGTCAAACCAACTCGAGCTCTGATACCAACTTCTGTCACGACCCTCAACTTACCAAAATACGTACAAATTTTTTGCATTTTCATGCATCAATCTTCAATCATCCTTCCTCGATCGTGAACAACCACACTCATAATAGTTGGGCTGTGTGTCGACGTCTAACTCACTCCACCATACCAATTCAATTTGAAACATTATTTATGAGTAAACACTTGTATAAATGTATATATATCAGAGTTGTTACATGTGTTTACATTGTTTTACATCCCCAGTAGTTACATACAAAATGCTACTGTGCTATGTCTAGTTTAGATACAAAATAATCCAAGTGTGTATACCTTTAGCGATGGGATGCAGCGGATTACCAAAAGGGAAACGCCTCCAGTCACACTCACTCTATACTCAAATCTCTGTAGAGAGGGGGAAAATAAGGGGGGTGAGCAAACCACACGCTCAGTAAGGCAATCATGCGAACAGGTAGATACTGCACTATCTACGTGATCGTGATGCCATGCTTAAGAGCATTTTATTCATTATTTATCTCAAACATGAGTGTATGATTGTGTTAATGGTATGTAAAGCATTCATGCTATTAAAATCAAGTGCACATTTCAACTCAAAGCATGGTATAAATCATCATGCATAATTCACAATAAAAGCATGGCATTACCCATCATGCATTCGTGCCCTTTAAAAAAACCATTAACAAATCAATTCATCACTGGTCAGGTCTCGGCCCATCCCTCGGACTTTCCTGACCCACAAATCATTTCAAACATGGATTTATTCTCAAATAGTAGTAGACATGTGAGATAGGCAATTCAAAAATAGGTAATAACCTCAAGGCCTATGTACATAACCTGTGATACAGGCTACACAGATCAGGTGTGCGGGATATCACCACTATCTGCTTCCACACGGGAGGTGGGTCAAATCCTACCCGCCGGTCCATAGCAGATCTTGTCCGAAGACGACACATCACAACTCAACACGGTACAATGTACCCCATGCTACATGCACTGTACAACGTACTCCGTGGACCCAATCAACACATCATATCACGCCATATCTCAAACGCGTGTGTGAGCCTATTTAATCGGTATGACCTCTTGTCTACCCGAAGCTCCTAACACGGCTAATTAATCATGTCAAAACAATGCACGTGTGAGCCTATTTAATCGATGTGACACCCAGTCTACTCGAAGCTCCAAACACGGCAACATGCAAGGTGGGCATCCAATGCGAGACAAACTCGAAGCACAATGCCAAAACAATTATGAAATCCATGTGAAAACTAGTGCCTCTTGCACTCATGTGTATAAAACACGTCAAATCTCATGCTAGTCATACTCTAGCACGCTTTCATACTCACGAAATCATGTAGGTGGCTCAAAACTTTACAAAGTATGGTTAACAAAACCAAAACACACTCATTTCTTTTGCAAATCATTTCAATGTTAGCCAACCTACCAATCATTTGCTAAAAAGCAATAAAACATGATTTTCAAAGCAATATGCTTTTGTTTTCATGCACATTTCTCAAACTCCCAACTTTTACCCTTCAATCACCCAACATCATTTCCTAATCTCATGCATTCTAGCAAAACATTTAAGCGCCCAAATTGCGCACAGATATCTCTAAGAGTCCACACAATTCCCTTACCTCGATTCACTTGGTGTGACTCCTTTCCTTTTAGCTTCTCACGCTCTTGGCTCAACTCGCCTCGGCGTATCCTCGGAAGCTGCGATTTATTCATTAAATCAATTGAGTTAATGTATTTAACCCATAATTGACCTCACTAGTCAATATTATTCACTTATGCATTTTACCAATGCCTTATTCCACATTTTACCTCTTTTAGGTAAATCTCACAATTTATCCACTAACCAGATCTTAAAATCATACCACAACACTATTAATAACTTCTACATATCTCATTCATCATTAATCTCCATACATTCCACTTTCTCACTCTAGACCATTTCTAGGTCATAATCATTCCAATGTATTTAGATAGTTTCTAACCATCCATACTCATGCCAAACAACTCCAAAATCAATTATATAAACAATGTACCATAGTTGGAGTGTTAGAATCTTACCCAATTTGATTTCTCTTCTTGCTCCAAATGGCAATGCCCTTAACTCCTTCAATACCAACAATGGGAAAATGCTTTCCAACTATGTTGTTCTTCTCTTTGATAGGAACAACTTTGCCTCTAATGGTCTCTCTTCAAACCTCACTGAAAATGGCTAATTTTAGAGAGAGAAAGTTAGGTTTTTGGGTTGAAAGTGGAAGGTTAGTGTTTTTCCCGAACTTTTCTGATTTTCAGCACTCCTTATATAGAAATAGCTTGAGGAGATCGATCTGGTCCAAGAGGAGATCAATCTGGTCCCCTTAAATCCCTCTTTTTCACGGCATTTTAAGCATGAGATCGATCTGTCGAAGCATGAGATCGATCTGCTCCCAAACAGAGAGCTAAGGAGATCGATCTGGGTGCTTGGGGATCGATCTTTTCACTACAGAATACTTAGGAGATCGATCTGGCTCCATTGGAGATCGATCTGCTCTATTCTTTTGCCCAAATAAGAGCATTCTGGCTCTTCCAGATCGATCTCTCATCCCATGAGATCGATCTGCCCTTTACAATATCCAAATTTTCTGCAGTTCTTCTGCAGCAACACTTACCAAACATCCTTAATTTGCTACCATGATTCTTTTCTCATCCATTCATCTTTGAGACTGGAAAATGGCATCCATCCTCACTTCTTACACATTAAAACTTGTGTAGAATCTTTGTATGACCAATGGTACTTAATATAAACAAAAATGGAAGTGCACATCTTATGCAATTCTACTTCCATTTTACCAAACTACTCATAATCCATTCTACACACATTCTCCACATGTTTAAGTCCATTTCTTCACATTCATACTTAATGTAACTTGTATGTACAATTACCACTCTCATTACAAGTGTGTACATTACTTATGGACTTACATCACATATACTTCACTCATGAATTCATAGTACAACTCTATTTACATTTCTATGTACATATATACCATTATACATATACGGGGTCTCACAGGCACATTAAGGGACTATAAGGCCCAATAAAAATAATTGAGTCTAAAATTTTATCTGAAGTGAAATTACACTGCGTACGTGTTTATAAGAAATAATAATAAGTGATTTGTGACTAATTATAGCTCCAGAGGACTGAATTGGACTTAGAGGAATGACTGATCAGAGGTACTAGGCTAATAGCGTTATCGACATATACCTAGGTAAGGGGGTGTAATTTGATTTAGTTCTAATAATGAACACTCATTGCATTGATAAAAAGATTTTTATGAAGCAATGTTATGTTTTGAAATTATTTATGATTATTTTCATACTTATGGAACGATTTATGAAACATGGTTTCGTTTTATGAAATGTTCACTAAGTGCATCTATGTTTATGAAATGAATTTCCTGAAGTATGAAAATGCATGGAAGTTTTATGATGGTTTGAAAACCTATATTTATGCTTATGAAAGGAACTTTTGACATTTTTAAAAGTATTTAAGAAAAGGGAAGAGAATTTTCAAGACTATTAGCTTCATGCATGGCTACTTCTTGTGGTGTTTCGACTCCACCACTTGAATGTCAGTACGTAGGGCCCCTGTAGCACTTGACTCTACCTGTGTGGTAGCTGTCTTGCTACTTGTGGTTAATGATAATGATGTTTTGGTAGTATCTCGTGCCCGCTAGTATGCATGAATGTTTCCCGCACGGAGAGTGCCTTTGGTGTCCATGCCCTAGCTCGGTGCTAGAGAAAGTAAGAAAGATAGATACTACCCATGTTTTTATGAAAGTGTTGTACGACCCTGATCCAGTCTACAGCCCCCCACCATGGCCATAGGTATGATGACTCTCTACGAAGAATGACACGTATCGCATAACTTAGTTATAGCCTAGTCTCCATGATGATGATGATGATGAATGACTATGTTTATATGAGATTATGATGAAATGTTTACGAATAATCATGATTTATGACGAAATGTTTAAGAATTATTTATGTTTTATGAAACGTTTATGAATGACGATGATTTTACGAAATTATCCATGAACGATAAAGATTTTATGAAACAGTTTAAGCATGCTATTTGATTTAAAGAACTCATGCTTCATATTTTCCTATTATGACTATGCACGTAATGAAAATTTTACATATCTTCTAAATATTAGTTTCTAAAAGAAACTTATGATCAGTTTTTCTGAAGCAAAGTTTGTTTCATGAATGATTATTGGATGCTTTTACATATCAGAACTACTTTAAATGTATTTTCTTACTGGGCTTTTTCCCGAAAGCTCACCACTCCACCTTTCAAATTGTTTACAGTGAACTACAGTTGATAATTGCTGCGTAGACGACGTAGATGGGTAGATACGAGCTTCCCTAGACTACCTTTTATACATGTGTGAGGTATACATTTTTATCTCTTTACCAGACCATTTGTATGCACAGACATCTATTGAAAGTAATGTGTCAGGATGTAATCTGTATAAGGATAAATGAAATGAAATACTTTTAAGGATTGATTTTTGGGTGTAACTAGACGTGTTTGGAATATGTAGAATGATTTGATGATATGACTTGGAAAGCATGTCTGATAGTTATGGATATCTAAGATTGTTAAAAACATATGGTTTGCAGGTTGGTATGCTTATATATTAGTTGTTTTGCTGCCGAAATTTCTATCAGTCATATAAATCCAAATGTTAAACTTAAATATAATTACGAATAAAAAGTAAGAAAATGATTTGATATTGAACATGAATACAACCTAAATGAATAAAGGGATAAGTGAAAAATTGAAGTTTCAAAAAAAAAAAATTTCCCAAATTTTTATTGGTCACGGGTCGTTACAAGTGCCGTTTTTACCTATATCTCTTGATTTTGCGCATAAAGCATCAATTTAGATCTTCCGGAGGCAACAAAATATTATCTAAAATTTAGCTTTGTCTATCGTTAAATAGTTTGTTGAGATAATCATGCCACCTTATTATTTTTACTTAAAGTTTTTTGGTACTCATCCTTAATATATTTTAGGACTCTTAGATCGCAACTCCTTCTCTTACTCGTGCTAATCTATATATCTCTTTCTCTTCATCCTTTGTGTCCAACTTTCTATAAATCACTTTCACGACCTTCGCTTTAGCTTTTGCCACCACCTACTTTGCCTCTTTCCTAGATAACTTATATTTGTGAAGCTCTTTCGATGTTGTTATTCTTTAAAGTCTAGTAAAAATCTTGCTTAGTCTTTATACCTTCCTTAACTAATTCATTTCATAATGTTGCATCATTTCTAATCCGTATTTTTTCGTTTGATACTTCTAGTATCTCATTACTCTCCTGCCAAATGCATTTTACCACTTTTTCCATAGTATATTTGGGTTTTTCTTGTTGTCCAGTCTTTTTTTTTTATTCAATTATTTCTACAAACTACATGGTAATCTTCTTTTAGTTTCCACCATCGAATCATTGTAGTACCTTTCTATTGGTTTTTTCAATGTTGTTTATGAATACTTATATATAAAACTAGTAGTCTATGTTGTGTGGTAACACTTTTACTTGGTGTAACCTTGCAGTTTAGACATTTACGTCTATCCCTCTGTACTAGCACCTACTTGGTCAAGGTCACCACCAATAAAAATGTTCTCTTATAGGCACTTCTTGAACTACTTTATCTAAATCCTTCCAAACCTATCATTTATTAACCTCATCAAGTCTCAATATGGTGCATACACACTAATAACATTTAAAACCTCCCTTCCTATAATCCTATCCCTTTGTCTCCTAACCTGTACACAATCCTCTTGATACTCTTTGTCTATGATGATACCTTCACCATTTTGGTCTCTATCATTCCTTACGTACCAAAGTTTATACCATTAAGGTCCCTAGCCTTTAGGGGTGAAAAACGGGCCCAAGCCCGTGGGTTGACCCGTACAAACCGCGGGCTTTTAACGATTCGGTTCATGAATATATGACTCGTTTAAAAATGGGTTTATACAGGCCAAAATCGACGGGTAAGTAATTTATACGGGCCAACTCGTACGGGTACGAGCTGACCCGCTGGTTGCTGAGAACCATTAACCTAATCTTTTTCTTTTATCTCGGATGAAAGTGAAAGTGTGAAACTGAATTTTTGTCTAATTGCCCTGCCTCTGCCGACTGCCGTGGACTGTGGTTATCTCATTGTCTCTATGCGATTGCGAAATCTTTTTCTCTTCTATCAATCTTGAATCTTTTTTAGGTAAGCCTAATGCCTAGATCTTCTTCTTTCTTATTGTTTTTGATTTTTTCGAGATATGCAATTCTTGTAATTATATTTATTTATTTTTTCATTTCCTCTGTGAATGTGATGGTTAAATCTCCAATTCTCCACTCACTTTCTGAGTCTGACTTTATGTTCTTGACTTCTTGGTTTATTTCCACTCTTTTCCTCTATCTGGGTCTGCCTGATTTCCTCGAACCCCCAGGTATGACACGATCGACACCGATGCTTCCATCTCTGCCTCCTCTTTTTTAATTCCCCGTCGCATCCTAGTCTCAGCTCTCCTCATCCGGGAACTCCTCCTACCTCGTCGACCCGCCAGACAATTATTAGCATCGGGAAACCCCGCCAAGGTAAGTCTACACTTCTCATTTCATTTGTTTACTTGTATCTGATTTTTTGAGGATCCATTTTCAATCTTGTTACTTTACTACTTATAATGCTCATCTTCCTAAGTTTTCTTCCCTGACAAATTGAACACGTGTGAAAATCTAAATTCTGACTTTGGAGATCATTGTCATCATAATCCATGAGTGTATCTTTAAGACAGAAAGAGTTTAGAAGAAGAAAATGGATCTATTGAATTGCAGTTTAATACACAGATAAAAAGATGAGGCTTGTGAGTTTTAAGTGTATCCTGGTAGAGTATGAATTGCCTAGGAAATGAGTAATTTCTTAAGTTAAATAATTCCTGTTCTAAAATTGGTGCATCAATTCTTCTTGGGATTCTTATAAGAAAAATAAAATAAAAAACTAAAATGATGCCAAGTAATTCTGAAGCCTTACCCAAGGAAAATAAGACCTTAACCTATGAAATTAGACAAATGTTTCCTTGATTTTATGTTTCCCGTGTCTTGAATATCAAAACCCTTATAATTATAGACACCAGCAATGACAATGTCCAAACCTTGTTTCATGGATGATTAAAATGAACTGTTTAAATGAATAAAACATACCATTTTGCAAGTGGAGGAATCATTACTCTAAATTGACTTAGCAGCCTTAAAACAACCGATTTGCCATTGGCAGTTCTCATACATTGATAAGTAATGAAAACAAATTTTGCTGTTCTAGTTTTTATCTCATTCCCTGGGATAATGGAAGGTTTCATGCTTGATTCACACCTGAATTTAACATGTAAAAACCCTTTCATTAATGTCAGAATAACCCTTCCTTCTCATTTTTCCAGTCCTCGTTCATATATTCTACTTATTCCACATGTAATGTAGGAAGGCAATTGCTATCACCAAAAACTGTTGATCACTTAAAAATGGAATGGACATTTTTTCAGAAAACTAAAAGTTTCAACTTTTAATTCACAGCTTAGCAATGAATCATTCTGCAAATCAGAATTACAACTAAGAGCATGTAAGGTATGATTTGTTTACATTACAAAGTGATCAAGGTAACTTAATAATCATGGATAGTTCTGCAAATAGCCTTTGCAATTTAAACATATCGTATAAAACTAAATTTAGTAATGATGAAAGCATAACATTTAGTTTCCTTGGAAAACATAAAGAAAGCACATTCAATTCAAATACAACTTAAGTCACCATGTTTTTCATGAATTTTAGACAAGAAGAGCAAGCAAAAAAAAAAAAAAGAATTATCTCCATCACATACAAGATACTACCCAAAATGGAGAATCAAATTTAAAAATTTTTAAGAGAAAAGATTTTAAGAAACTAAACATGATACAAGCCTCTTCAATTTTAAAACCTATTGAGAACATTATGCAAAACAAATGAAGCAAACACATTCAGCTACAAGATATTATCCAATATACCTGCCTATTGGTAGGGCTAAGTCATGCATGGCTGATTTCATCATCTACTTTTGGTTGCTACTTCCCTTCTTTTTCAATAGGCTCCCAAAATTTTGAAGTAAAGGCTTCTTCTTTTTGAGTTGCTGCTACTTTGATGGTGAGTTTCCCCCATCATCGACATTTTCTGTTGAACCATTTATCTGGTCAAAGCCCTCACTACCATCCACCTTCAACTCCACTTCATCATCAAAGGATTCTTGCTCAGGTTCTCTTCCTGGTGAAAGTTCCTTCTTTTCAATTTTGCAGCTCTCCCACATCTTAAATTCAACTTCAACTGAATCATCCTCTTTTCCTTTCACCTCACCTTCCTTCACTTTTCCACTCAATTAATGGATGTATTTTTATTAGTTACAATTAATAGTTTCTTACTGTATCTTATGATTGATACATGATTCTAAAAAAAGAGATTTCGATTTGTGATATTTATTTTGTTTTACTAACTATGATAGAAGTCACTTAACACTTTTAACTTCGAGATATAAGGGCAGTTTGTGATTTTCTTAAGTAGTTCCTTTTTGTGATACTTTCCATGATGTGCATTCATTTTATCACACAATTTTAAAGCAGAGCTTTACATTGACTGAGATAAATGTGATTTTGACAACAATGTATCCTACGATTGTAACTAGTATGACCGTATAAATTTATTCCTCTGATGTTGACTTACATGCCATATTTATGTTTTATTTTCATGATTGATTTATCATTCAACGGTTGTGTGTTACTGAAATGTTAATTGAGATTTTTATTTAGTGTGTTATTGACAGTGTTGATAATGGCATCTCATTCTCAAAATCAGACTCTACATAGTGATAACATTAACGTTGCTAGTGATAATGATAATGAGGATGGTGTTAATGAAGTTGAACATGAAGAATGTGAGGTTGGAACTGAAACTGAAATAACTGAAAATCAATCAAAAAGAGTTAGAAAGAATACTTCAGAAGTGTGAAATTTTTTTGAAAAACCAGTTATCAATGTTGATGATAGTAAACCACGTACTAAATGTAAAGGGTGTAGGATAGTATATAAGGCGGGTCTTGGTCAATATGGAACTTCATCTCTAAGGCGTCATGTGCTTTCATGTAAAAAGATAGCAGTCTTAAGGGAAAAAGATATGTCTCAAATGATAATTAACTATCAAGGAAAGGTGAGAAGTAGAAAAATTGATCAAAAAGTTTTTCGAGAATTAGTAGCTAAGGCAATAGTAAGGCATGACCTCCCTTTTTCATTTATTGAATATGATGGAGTTAGGGTGTGAGATCTGAGAATTTCAGACATATTTTAATTATGTAATATGAACTTGAAGTGTAATTTATCGAGTTAAATGAATTGGGGAATGATAATTGGAGATTTATATGTTAAATGTTTAAAATAAGTGTGAAACTATGAGGACAGATCGATCTGGGGGAAGGAGAGATCGATCTGGCGAGTTAAAAATGACAAGGAGGGAGGAATTTAAGGAGCAGATCGATCTCCAATGGAAGAGGATCGATCTCCTTATGATTCTGTTTGAGAGAAGATCGATCTCATGAGGAAGAGATAGATCTCCAAATGGTTCTGTTTGGGAGAAGATCGATCTCCTCAAGGAGCAGATCGATCTCATAAAGCCATAAAGAGATCGATCTCACCCCTCGACAGATCGATCTCCTAGGCATAAATTGCCCCAAATCGTCCCAAAAATTCAAACGCAGATCGATCTCCTCAAGAGCCAGATCGATCTCCTACCTCCAGTCTATATAAGGAACCCTTGTTTTTCTCCTGCAATTTCACTTTCTCTCTCTTCCAACCCCCATTTTTATCGAAACCTAACTTTCTCACTCATCCAAAGCACCCATTTTCGGCCAAATCAGAAGTTGTGGCAGGAAGGAAAGTTGTTCCTCATCAAAGGGAGAACAACATACTTGGAAATCAAAAGACGGATCGAATCGAGGCAAGAGATAAGCTCTCCACAAGTTTTGGGTAATTTCTAAACTTCGATCCTTCTATTTGAGGTGATTTTGGTGATGTTAGTTGTTAGCATTGTGTTGAGATAGTTGAAAAATGATTAGGGATTGATGAAATTGCAATGTGGTTGGAGTGGTAATGATATTTGGAAATTTTGGCAATTTTGAGAATTTGTGCTATAAATGAAAATTCAGACAATGTGGTGAATTAGCATAGATAATTGGCATGAGGAATGTAGAACGTTGAGACGTTGTGAATCAGAGTGTGGTTTGGGGTAGAGTTACGAGAATCAAGAGATTTGAGGTGTTATGAGCAATTATGCTCGATTTTTGAGAATTGAGGTTTATGAGATAATTGAGTATTGATGTTTTAACATCGTTTGGACAGCTCGAGAGTTCCAGAGTGGAATACGAGGCTAGTCCGTGATACGGGGGAAACGATTGCACTATACGAGGTGCAAAGAGGTAGGGGAAATCTAAACCATTTGTGTATGTGATTTGTAAACTATTATAGCATGATTTGTGGTTATAAAACAAGCATGTTGAGTGTTGTGTTGAGTTATAATTGCACACGATTTTTATAGCCGGTTGGAGCCCATTGTTTTATGCGTTTATAAGCTGAGTGTGAAATTGCTTTATAAACCATCGAATTTGTGTGAGTAATGAATTGGGCTCTACGTTAAGGCAATATCGAGAATTGAGAAATGTGTGCGTGCTTTGCCGGTTAGAACTCGGTTTTATTATATTTTGTGTTGAGTACAAAACGATTTTCAAATGAGTTTTATGAGAGAAAAACCATTATGAGTTCTACGTGAAGGCAAACCAGTCTTATGTGATAAGACTTAGGTGTGTAATTTTGAGTACACACCGGGCATTGCTCTGGTAGCATGTAAGACCGATTTCTTCTCCATTTTGGTAACGTGAGAATAACCCATTCTGTGGCTATGCCACGTATACTTAGTGGCCGTTGCCATGTGTGAAACCCTATTGGTGGCCGTTGCCACGTGTGAAACCCTATTTGGTGGCCGTTGCCGCGTGAGAAACCCCATTGGCGGCCGTTGCCACGTGAGAAACCTCATTGGTGGCCGTTGCCACGTTATACCCTATTGGTGGTCGTTGCCACGTGAGAAACCCTATTTGGTGGCCGTTGCCACGTGAGAACCCCTAATTAGTGGCCGTTGCCACGTGAAACCCTATCCAGTGGCTATGCCACGTGTGAAATTAAATCAGTGGCTATGCCACGTGTGAAATTAAATCAGTGGCCATGCCACGTGTGAAATTAAATCAGAGGCCATGCCACGTGTGTTTAGTGGCTATGCCACGTGAGAATTTAAATCAGTGGCCATGCCACGTGTGTTTAGTGGCTGTGCCACGTGTATTACTATTTCAGTGATTTTATCACGTTCATTGAGAAAGGGTTTATCGCGTTATTTTCACATGCTTTGTTATTGCTCTAGACTGAGCCTTTTTACTTCATGTTTTCACATGATTTGAGACATGAGAATGTCGTTTTGAGTACTTCCATGCTATAGTTTTCAAATGAGTTTTACATACAAATAAATATTTTGTGATGTGCATTTTGGTTTATGAAATGAGTACCTTACCCCCCTTACTGAGCGATTTAGAAGCTCACCCTGTTTTCTTTCCCCCCAGAGTTCTTCAAGTGAAAAAGGATTTCCCTGCGACGTACGGAGTAGTGGCTAGTGGAGGACTCGAGCTCCAGGCCATATATATTGTATTTGAGGTATATTTTATCTTTTCATGTACCCAGACAATTATTGTAATTGCAGACACTTGATGTATAACATTATATGGGATGTATTAGGATTAATTAACTTGGAATTGAGTATTTGTATACGGTACAATATACGCTATATTATGATGAGATCCTGAGGCATAATAATTATGATGATGTATGACACTGCACAGGAATGCACCCTTAATTGTGAATTAATGAGTAAAAAGTTTTAAATTTGCCCTATTTTTCGCATTTTCGGGGCGTGACATAGGGATGTGTTGAAGTATTTGAATCCTGAGGTGAAATTTATTTCTAGGATCACTGCTGCCTCAGATGTTTGGAACCTTTACAAGGAAAATAAAAATAAATTGAAAGAATGCTTGGCTCTAATTCAAGGTAGAATATGTTTCATTTGTGATTTATGGACAGCTTGCACTAATGAGGGGTACCTTTGCTTAACTGCTCATTATGTTGATTTAGATTGGAAGCTAAGTAGTAAGATTCTTGCTTTTTGTGATATGCAACCTCCACATTCGGGATATGAATTATCTAAAAAAGTAATGGAAATTTTAAATGATTAGAGGATAGATAAGAAAATTTTTTCCATTACTTTGGATAATGCCTCTGCTAATGATAACATGCAATTCAATTTAAAGGATGTACTTTGTTTGCAAAAGAGCTTATTATGTGATGGTGAATTTTTTCATGTTCGATGTTAGACCCACATTTTAAATCTTATTGTTCAAGAAGGTTTGAAAGTAGCTTTTATTGCCAATGAAAAAATTAGAGAAAGTATTAAGTATGTGAAGGGGTCAGAGGCTAGAATGAAGAGTTTTGAAGAATGTGTAAAAAAGGTTTCAACTTTTTCAAATTTATATTTCATTTTGGATGTCCCAACTAGATGGAACTCTACTTACTTGATGCTTGAGAGTGCTTTGAAATTTAAGCATGCATTTTCTATGCTTGCATTAAATCATAGAAATTATAAGCATTGTCCATCAAGTGAAGAGTGGAAGAGGGGAGAGAAAATTTGTGAATTTTTTAAGCCATTCTATGAAATCACGAATATGATTTCAGAAACTAGTTATCCAACCGCCAACTTGTATTTTCCTCAAGTTTGGAAAATTGAGATGCTTTTAATGGAGTACTTGGGTGGAGATGATGAGATGTTACAAGGCATGGCTTTTAATATGAAGAAAAAATTTGACAAGTATTGGAGTGAGTATAATGTTCTACTTGCAATGGCAGTGGTTCTTGACCCTCGTGTGAAGTTTACAATGTTGAAATGATGCTTTTTGAAAATTGATCCTCAAGGTTTTCAAGAGAGGTTAGATGTGGTGAAAAGGAAGTTATTTATGCTTTATGAAGAATATGCAAAGAATGCTTCTAGCTCATCACATGGTCAAGGACAAGGTCAACAAAGCCAAACTTCACTTGCCTCTTCTATTGTAATGGATTCTATCTCCAATACAGATGTAAGTATAAATAATAAACACATATATCTTAAATATTATATTCATCTTATTGTTAACTTCAATTTATCAATACTAACTTTTTATTTTTTTTATTTTTTGTTAATTGAATTTGCATAAAATGTATCAATATAAGTATGGATGGATTTGGCAAATGATGAAGATGATGATGTCCCAAGTTCCAAGTCCCAATTGGAAGTATTTTTAGAGATGCCAAAACTTGATTTTTCCACTAATAAAGACTTGGATGTCTTGAATTGGTGGAAGGATCACAGTTTAAGATTTCCCATTTTGGCTAACATGGCTTGTGATTTGATAAGTATACTGATAACTACTGTGGCCTCCGAATCAGCCTTTAGCATTGGGGGACGTGTGCTAAACAAGTATAGGAGTCGTCTTTTTCCTAAAAAGGTTCAAGCTCCCATTTGCACACGTAGTTGGCTACATGGTTTCATATCGAGTGGTAATTTATTTTTATTGAATAAATATTTTTTTACAAAATAATGTTATTGTAGAAATTTAATAATTGAAAATTTTCTTTTATAGTTTGGGAAGATGATGAGGAAAACAAAGATGAATTGGTGGAAGAATCAAATGATTCAAATAATTTGATTAATGAGATTAACTGACAAGTTTAATGTTATTTGCTGTGGAGTTTAATGGATGCTTGTATATTTTATGACTTAAAACTTATTTACTACTCTTAATCATCTTGACTGACTTTGAATGATATGCCAGCCCTGCAATTCTAAATTTACTCTTTTCTCCTTTATCAATCACAGAATCATCTTGACTGACTTGTTCTTTCTAATTTTCTGCATTAATCAACTCTTTGATCAAGATTTTAGAGCCTGTTCTTATTGGATTTACATATGGGAGTTTAAAGAAGAGATCAACAAATCAATGGTGCATGTATGATGTATCAGTTTGAGACATTGATTCTTAAACTTGATTCCAAGATTTATAAGCTGAAGATAGCACAATTGGAAGCTATTTGACTTTTAGTCTTTTTTTGGGTTTTTATTCAATTTGAAGTATTCAATATTGCAAATGTAATTTCTCTTATTCAAACTATTCAACATAGGGAGCCTGCTAACTGAGATGAGGGCTTCTCACTTTCAAAAGGTTTATCTTTGTCTTCATGAATCGCTGTTATATTCTCTAAGAATGTCCCACATTTTGATAATGATATGCTTTAATTTCTTTTCTTAGGGCTCAAATTTCTACTTCATTGCGTTAGCTAAGTTGAGAAAGTTAACTTCCAAGAACATTTTTGTATCTTGAATGGTGAATAAAAGTATATGGTAGCAAGCTACCAACACCATCTGCAGGTTCATTTGGTTTCATTCTCAAGTGATTCATCGATAGTTGGATTGACCTATTTAATGTTGTCATAAATTCTCTGACAGAAGAGAATTGATATGTTGAATTACATCTTTCATGGAGGTTTTTAAGTTATGTTTGAAATCCACTGATGCAACTTTGGCCACTGATCCACTCTGAAACAAGGATGTTGGTTGCATCAATGAACAGGCTCATAAAACATATGAAAAATGGGACCTATACAGGACCACAATGGGAACCTAACTGTAGTATTTTCTCGCCAGCTTCATTTCTTGTATTCTTTGTACAGAAATGATATCTTTAAAAGTATTTGATTTCTTTCCCTAGTTAAGATTATACTTTTCTAGTTGTTTTTTCTTTACCACTCGTCTAAACTCTCTACCACTTCTTTGCATGATATTCATGCAATCTGATATTTGCTTTTAACCCGTAAAATATGCTTTATATATCATATCTTGTATCCTATATTTTCGTAGAGGAGGAATAACAAGTCTGCAATGTTTGAATGGTTACATTTGTTAATTATGTCTTAATTAAGGTTGGCAAGGTTCATCATACATTTAGACTTTGAGTGAAATTGGATGAAATATTGATGATATTTGCAGGCTTCGGAATATAATTGCTTGTCCAGTAACAGTCGGTTTGACAGTCAGTCAATTTTTTGTGTCCCTATCATCTTGCTGTTTATACTTGTATTCTTCTTTGAAATAATCATGGCAGACGGAATAAAGAATTTGATTGTGTGGAATTCAAACTGCATGAGATGTCCATTTTAAGTTTTACATTTATTTTCACATTCTTGTTATCAGTGTTGTGCATTGTTGTATGCATACTGCTCATTATAGGTTGCTGTGGCATATTGTCATTGTTCAAAAGACATAAGATGTCTTCTTTGTGATTAGAAATAATTTGCATTTCTTTCAAGTCTGCTTATCTGTTCCATTGTTTTTACTGTTCAATAAAAAGATTCTAAGTTGAGGACCTGGACTTCATTAGATCTTGGGGAGCACATGCCCTACTGTTTCTCTTCTTTCATGCTGTTCTTTTCTTTTTCAATTCTAGTATTAAATGATTATAATCATAATGGCAGCTCTTCCACCCATGTATTTGCTTCTGTGGTTTAAATGGAGAAAGACAAAAAAAAAAAGCTAACGAGGAAGAATGTGAGGTTGGATGGCACAAGATCTTTCATGGAAGGTTAGTACCACACTGAACATGTAGGAAGCTTTTCATGCTTGTTGTCTCCTTGGTGCTTTAATGAATTCCAATTAAACGGTTTTCAAGTTCATTGAATTTAAATGGAAATCTGTTGATTTATCCAGGGACCAGCAAAGCTGTGGGAGAAGTTGTTGTTGAGCCTAGAGGTTGCTGGCAGTGAACCAGGTATTGAAGGAGAGGAGATTGCTCCTCTTGCCAAGGAAAACGTTGCCACTCCATGAGCATGGAGTCTAATAATTTTGCATGCTCCATTATTGACTTCAGTACACTAATGCAGTAACACTAAGTATCTTATTTCTTTAATACAACCAAGCATCTATGTTAATAATGGACAGCCATTTGCTTGACCAGTGGAAAACAAACTCCTCTGCTGGGTAGTCAATGCTATTTCCATAGCAGTTCTCTATGATTTCTTTAGCAGTTACTTAGATTTGTATCAGCTGAGCTGATTCACATTGTTGTATTCATACTGCTCATTATAGGTTGTTGTGGCATACTGGCATTGTTCAGAAGACATACTTGCTCATTATAGGTTGTTGTGGCATACTTGCTGTGTCACGACCCATTTTTCCTAAAAATCAGAGTAAATTTTTCGCTTTTTCATTTCCTTAGCCGTCGTGAACAGTTACACTACTAAACAGTTGGGCTATGATTCGGTGTTAGTCACCTCTCACCTATTTACCATACCATTTTCATATTTCATTTACATATCAATTTATTTAAACTAAATATATCCTCAATATTACATCCATATATAGTACTGTGCCTCTATATGTCACGACCCAAATTACCTAAAAATCAGAGTAAATTTTTTGCTTTTTCATTTATTATTTAATTATTATCTTTCTCTCATCATGACCATCTTACCAAACAGTTGGGCTATGATTCGGTGTTAGTCACCTCTTACCTATTACCATTCCATTTCTACAATCATATTCACATATCAGAGTTTACTATTCTTTGACTTTAAATAAATACATACCCAATGGTATTTATAACACTACATCCCCAACATCATATCCGTTTACAGTACTGTGCATTACATATTTAGATACAAAACTATACAAATGTGTATACCTGTCTCTCGATAGGAAGCAGCGGATATCAAGCATGCAAGTACTCAGCCGCTTACTAATTTCTATGAGTGCTCTGAAAAGATGGGAAAATAAGGGGGGTGAGCAAACCACACGCTCAGTAAGGCAATTATGCAAGTAAGTAGATAGCTCTACTATCTACATGCTCATAATGCCATGCCCTTAAATCCATTTCTTTTCATTTAAAATTTCACGCACAAAGTCATGCATATTCAATGCCATAGTTTATCCAAAACTATTTGTGCATATATAAATCATGTAATTCATGCATTCAAAGCATTTTATGTGACATCATTAAATCATAATAAGCATGAAGTAAAACAAGATCATGCATTCGTTCATGTCATGTAAGACAAATCATGAATTTGAAATAAAGCATGGAAAACATCATCATGCTACTGTATTCAAATCATTTCTTTAAAACTGTAGTATAAACTAACCCTTCCGGGTCAATCATCTCATAAAATAATTCAGTTAAAGTTCATTATAAAACTTCGATTATAAAACCACCCTTCTTTCAGGGTCACAAATCATAAAATCATAAAATCATCAAATCGGGGGCCTGACCCCTCCTTCGGGTCTACCCTGGTCTATCAGACCACAATTTATATCATGTGAGACAATCAGGTAATTATCAGTAACATCGAGGACTATGGCCATATCCTAGTGATCCCTGGCAACACGGTACCTAGTGTGCGGGGTATCACACCTGAAACGGGAGGTGGGTCGTCCTACCCGCCAGAATAGCATAACACCAGGATTGCAAAGGCAAGGCTTGCTGCCTCGTGGCTAATGCCACTCCACTCCAACAATCCCCACAGTACAGCGTACTCCGCGTGATATACACGGTACAACGTACTCTGTGAACCCAAGCTCAATCAGGGGTGCCTGTAATAGGTCTTATCCACCCATATCATCTCTGTCTCAATATGCACATGTGAGCATATCATCTCACTGTGACACGCAGTCTACAGGAGGCTCCAACACGGCTATATGCATGTAATATAAATCCATGTGCGAGCGACGCTCTAGCACGGCTCCATGCATATTCATGATATCAGAAAACCTCATGCGAGCGAAGCTCTAGCACGGTTTCATAAAAATCAGTAAAATCTGTGTATGAGCAGCGCTCCAGTACGACTTAAACTGATTATAAATTTCAAGTAAAATCTACGTACGAGAAATGCTCAAGTACGGATATGTATAAAAACTCAGTGAAAACCTCGTACGAGAAAAACTCCAGTACGACATTAAAATGAATTATAAAACCATATAAAACTTTGTGCAAGCAATGCTCCAGCACAAATGAATGCTCAAGTAAATCGAATCTCGTGCGAGTTACACTCCTGCACTGCTTTATGCATAATTAAATCAAATCTCGTGCGAGTTACACTCAAGCACGGCTTCATGCATAATTAAATCAAAACAGGAAGCGAGCTAAGCTCCAGCATCTCTCATGCATGTCAAATCATTAAAACTAGTGCGAGCAATCGCTCTAGCACCTCTTTATGCATACTACGTCAAAACAAATTAAAACATGTCAAAACAGAGTGCGAGCTAGGCTCCAGCACTTCTCATGCGTTTCATAGGAATAAAAATCAGTGCGAGTAACCGCTCTAGCACATGTCATGCATATGATGTCACAAGTCGGTGCGAGCAATCGCTTAAGCACATTTATGCACATTCACAAACGCAGATATAGTGCGAACTACGTGTCGGCACTATCTGTTTCTATATAAACTTGATAGTTGGCCCTTTTTTCCAAATAATTTCATTTAAATACCAATAACACTTACGTAGTGTTATTTTAGGAAACTTATACAATTATTGGCCAATCTATCATTTTCCTTTTGTTTAAAAATCAATAAAGTTTCTTAATTCAGAAATTACTTAAATCATGCATTTCGTGCATGTCATGCTTTCACCCTCCTTAGGTGAACTTCCCTCAATAGGGGTAAAATAGTCTTTTCACCTAATTCGATCCTTAAAATCATTTAAACCACTTTTAGGATCATTATACAATATCAATGTATACATACATATTCAGTGTACAGAAAAGCTATCAAAATACGCGTAGCTACCTCTAGCTACTCACATAATTCCCTTACCTCATTTTCTGTATAGTCTGACCTTTCCACTGATGACTCGTCACGCAGTCCGATTTGCTTCCAATCACATCTTCGGAACTGCGGATACATATTCATCAGGTCAATTACAATACAATTAATTGTATTTCATAATTTTCTGGGCTTAATTTAAATCATTGGGCCCGTTTACCCATATTGGGCCGATTGCACCTTAATGGGCCTTAATTGGCCTTAAGCCCGTTTGCCACACTTTATCGAGGCCTATTGGGCTCATTGGCCCCATCAGTATTTATTTAGCCTCGTTCTATACTCTCAGACAGCTTATGAATTATTTACGACAATTTATCCCAATTTCCCAAAATTTAATTCATTTATGCGAAAATTAAATCCGAAATTTATCAACACGCATAACGATGTAAATTGTCGTAAATAAGGGTTACTTACCCGTGGTTCCATGATAGTACTCAAATCGAGGCTGTCTCGAGCTCTCGGTTGATACCAATCGTCGAGCTACACAATTAAATATATTTTTGGGTAAACTTTCAGTCGATTATTTATCAAATTAAATATTTCAAAAATTAAATCAGTCAATTCGACTGCTTACCGACTTACCCAAAGCTCGATTGCATCACTGAAATTTTTTTCAATTTTTTCTCTTTTTCTTTTTCCCTTTTTCTTCCGTTTTTCCCTCTCTTTTTGGTGAACCGGTCCAGTCCGGTTCAACCCGGTTTAGACCGTCGATTCAGCTCGGTTCGGTTCGGTCGGTTTAAGCAACATTTGGTATTGCCGGTGCCGTCCGGCTCGTTCTCCGATCGATTTCGGCACCAATCGACGCGCTACGACCTGGGCTTCCAAAATCGGCCCTCAGGTGGTGCCAAAACGGCGCCGATGGCCGCCAATCGGGCTTCTCTTCCGCGGGACTTCCTCTTCCGATCTGTCGATTTCCGGCCACCTCGCCGCACGTAGCGACTGTCGGTGGGTTGCGCGGGTGTCGGGCCTGCTTCGTCGGCCCTCGCATGGGTCCCTAGTCGCCGGTGATGAACCTCTTCCTCGGTCTCGCTTGTTTCGCTTCTGCCATTTCCGTTTCTGTTTCGCGATTTCGCGATTCAGATTTTTTTTTTTCATTTACTTATTTTTTATTTATTATTTTTATTATTATTTTATTTTTAATAATATTTTAATCAATTAAAATATTATTAAAATCCAAAAATATCTTAAAAAATATTATTTTATTCATTTAACCAATAAATGAATTTATCGGTATTATTTCGACTTTTCGGTATATTTTTCGATTATTTTCGAGATTATTTTTTTCGATACGAAAATTTCGGTTTATTCCAATAAATTCATATCTTGATCAATTTAATCCGAAATTTAATTATTTCTTTGTCATTGATCAAGATTTCTCATTCTCATATTTTTAATTAAATTTTCTTATCCCGATTAATATCGAATTTTGGTCTTTTGACCATTTTGCCCTTACGATAAAATCGGGTCTTACAATCTCCCCCACTTAAGAAATTTGGTCCTCCAAATTAGAACCAAGTCAAATGAGTCCATACACAACTCCGGTACATCTATCGTATCATATACTGTCATCCTCAAGTGACTTTCTCTGGAGTGTAATATTTCCATCATACTTAACTAGGGAGATCATCTTAAACCTTAACACTTTCTCCTTCCATCTAATACCCGAATCGATTTTCTAATCATACGTTATACTTTCATTGAGCTAAGCCGTTGAAGCTCATATCCGATCACACATGTCGGGTTCGGATAATATTTTCGAAACATCATAAGATAGGACACATTGTGGATGCCTGTCTATTCAAGTGGTAACGCCAACCTACAGGTCTTATCTCCCACTTGTCCAATATCTCTATCCGAATCTCATTACATCCTTAAGACAAGTAACTGTCAACAATAATGATTCACCCTCGGTGAATTTTCAATGATTTTTGTCTCTTGTCAGCATAACTTTTCTATCTACTCTAGAGTGTTCTTAATCTCTCACAATTCAACTGAACATCCTCAGAGGTTTGTCTTACCAATTCGGGAACAATTTTCTATCTGTCACCCACTTCTTCTTATCCAAGTTAGGGAACAACTCCCTATGGCCATACAATGCCTCATAGAAAATGTTATCCCGATACTCAAGTGACAACTGTCAGCACTGGCGAATTTGATTAGTAGCAACTGATCATCCCAGGAGCTCATAAAATCAATTGTACATGCTCTCATCACATCCTCCAAAACCTGTACAGTCCTCTCTGACTGACCATCTGCCTGAGGACAGAAGCTGTGCTAACACACAATTAGGTTCCCATAGCTTCCAACAATATCCCCAGAAGTGGGAAGTGAAGCGGGAATCCCTATCTGATACCATGCTCACTGGAACGCTACATACTGTATCACAATTTTTCATTCACATAAATCCGCCTACGCACTCAGAGTATCTAGGGATTTCCATAGTCAGAAGGTGGGTAGACTTAATCACTCTATCGACTATCACCAGATAGCCTCGTGATTCATCTGGGTACTCTGTAACCCATCATGATATCCATGGTATCTTGTTCCTATTTTCATGTCATTGTAGGTAGAGGCTGCAATAACCCTGCAACTTCTTTTACTCTACCTTCATCTGCTGACATACGAGACACTTTTTCACAATCTCTACAATGTCTCTTTTCACATTTGACCACCAATACCCTTTTCAAGGATTTCGATATATTTATTATTTCTCGGATGCACTGTATATCCCAAAGAGTGAGCTTCTGAAAATAATACTATCTCATCACTGTGGTCTTGGGGAGCACTCATACTGTCTCTGAACCTCTGTAAGTTATCATCACTCACTGTGAACTTTATCACTATACCCTTTTGAATCTGACCCACACTATCGACACTATGTCGATTATCACGCTAAGCCTGGCAAACCCGGTCACATAAAGCCGATTCTAACCTCAGGCTAGCTGTCACAAAATCACCGTCATCATCAGAAGGGATCACATCACAACTAAAGTTCACACTACTCTAGCAGCTCACGCTCCCTGACTATCATATGTGATACCATCCTGAGGCTCTTTCTGTTCAAGGCATTAGCCATCACATTAGACTTTCCTGGGTGGTACAATGTTCATAATCATAATCCTTAGAAGCTCTAACACTCTTGGTTATCTCATATCCGACTCTTTCTGTGAAAACAGATACTCGGGGCTTTTACGATCAGTGCATACCCGAAATTTCTTACCATATAAGTGGTGGCGCCATACCTTAAGTGTAAACGTTACGGCTGCCAACTGTAAATCATGGGTCGGATAGTTTCTCTTATGGTCCTTGAACTAACTGGATCTATAAACGACTATCTTTCTATTTTACATCAATACACAGCTCACTCATAATTTTCAGGTATCCATATATTGAAACCTCTTGAACTATTGGTTACGGTGAGAATACTTACGGTGGTCAGTTCATCACTTTAATATACCAAAACTCATCGAAGCCATTTACATACTTATCATACCACTCGTATGAAATCTTTTCTCGAATGAGATGTGTCAACTAAGCGGCCAATTTTGAGAAACTCTTAACACCTTGTCTATAAGACAGTTTCCTATTGCTACTCATGCTCTTACCTAGACTTCGAATACATCAAAATATCATCACTAAAGATGACAACCAATCGGTCTAGGTAAGGTTTAAATACCTTTTCATAGTTGAGTTCCACTCAATATTTCAATCACTCATATTCTTGACCTACGTACGCATAAACGTAAAACGTCATTTCGAAATAGCTTCTGTTCAAGCTACTAACCCACGTCATTTCATTTTTTTTATATTAACAGCTTTTATAAAGTTTAAATTTTTAAACCTTCATGATTAATCAAATTCTATATTTCTTTATCGTACTAGTAAAGGTACCCAAATTTTAAATGCATATATTACGACTATCAATTTCAATTTATAGGTTATGTGTGCGCTTCTAGACGCTGTCAAATCTTCAGGCAGGGAGTATTTTGAAATACCTTTATTATCCATCAGACTTGACCATAATTACTTTGCATATCAAGGACATCCTTACCTTGCATACGTCTCTTATTCCAATATATCTCCTTTAATATATCACTTATAACAAACTCTTTCATTATTTGTCAAACTTACAATCCCTATACCCTTATTCAGTTAGTGAAAATCAGTTAACCATCATCCTCATGCCTAAGGGTATAGGCTTCACATTTTTCACTAACTTATAAGCAACTAAAGGCGGTATGAATAAATGCGTGGCACCAGGATCAATTAAATAATTAATTCATTATTCACAACAGTGTGGTATCTTCCACCACATCATATTAAACATCAGTAGTGTCCTGGTCCAAGGCATACACTTGCCCTTGTCCAATATCTTATTTCTGTGGTAACTACCACACATTCTTACAATGCTCACACTATTACATTGTTCCGTAGCAGGTCGGGGTCCTCAAATCACAATACCCCTCGTAAGTATTGAAATTAGATATACTGGGGTTTATCAATCAACTTACCCTGTGACTCATCAGCTCTAATTTTTTACCAAACTACATTTTCCCATTCTGACACCTCTGTCATTCTTTATTCTCATTTTGTCTCAATTTTGCCCTCACTACCTTTCCCAATCTCAGAGGCATGCAACTCATGATCTTATTCACACAACTGTAATCTGTGCACTGCCTCGGCATAAGTAGTGATATCTAACGGGCTAATCAGACTCTAATTGACAATCTGAATCCTTCCATGAACTTTCAAAAATCTCGACTCTCACTGTTCATCGTGTCCGAGTCATATCTGCCCAAGAATATAAACTGAGCTTCATACTCGCAATAAACATGTTCCTCTGGGTCAGAGTAAAGAATTTCATCTTTAATTTTCTTAAAACAATATCCGGGATATTCTGTCACCGGAATACATCTAGAATTATTTTTCATGTCCATTCTGGACGTCTAACTCTTAAGATGGGTCGAGCGAACTTCAATTAATGCTCCAACTCGCCCTTAAATCACAACATACTTTGAGCAATTAGCTCGTAAAATATTCTCCACACTCCGCTCCAACCTTGCGAAGCGTGTCTCAATACTGTCCGATCTCTCAGCCAGACTCTGTCCGATCTCTCTGTCGGACTCTGTGGGGCATGCTCAACATCAGCCTCTACGTCAATCTCATCTCGAGTCTCATGGCAACTCAGTACAACTCTCAGGCCTACCTCAATGGCCTCGAGTTCGTGTACTCGCACTTTTACCATAGCTGCTAACAGTTCATGAGTCTATACTTGCATTTAAAACCAAATTCTTAGCTGCACTTCCATCTCGATATACATAATTGTATCTAAATAATGCACAGTACATAGGGATGTAATTCCTTAACCACTAACACCGACTCATATCAGGCCAACATAAGCTCTGATACCATTAAACCTGTCACGACCCAAATTACCTAAAAATCAGAGTAAATTTTTTGCTTTTTCATTTATTATTTAATTCTTATCTTTCTCTCATCATGACCATCTTACCAAACAGTTGGGCTATGATTCGGTGTTAGTCACCTCTTACCTATTACCATTCCATTTTCATAATCATATTCACATATCAGAGTTTACTATTCTTTGACTTTAAATAAATACATACCCAATGGTATTTATAATACTACATCCCCAACATCATATCCGTTTACAGTACTGTGCATTACATATTTAGATACAAAACTATACAAATGTGTATAACCTGTCTCTCGATAGGAAGCAGTGGATATCAAGCATGCAAGTACTCAGTCGCTTATTAATTTCTGTGAGTGCTCTGAAAAGATGGGAAAATAAGGGGGGTGAGCAAACCACACGCTCAGTAAGGCAATTATGTAAGTAAGTAGATAGCTCCACTATCTACATGCTCATAATGCCATGCCCTTAAATCTATTTCTTTTCATTTAAAATTTCACGCACAAAGTCATGCATATTCAATGCTATAGTTTATCCAAAACTATTTGTGCATATATAAATCATGGAATTCATGCATTCAAAGCATTTTATGTGACATCATTAAATCATAATAAGCATGAAGTAAAACAAGATCATGCATTCGTTCATGTCATGTAAGACACATCATGAATTTGAAATAAAAGCATGGAAACATCATCATGCTACTATATTCAAATCATTTCTTTAAAACTGTAGTATAAACTAACCCTTCCGGGTTAATCATCTCATAAAACAATTCAGTTAAAGTTCATTATAAAACTTCGGTTATAAAACCACCCTTCTTTCAGGGTCACAAATCATAAAATCATGAAATCATAAAATCGTCAAATCGTCAAATCGGGGGCCTGACCCCTCCTTCGGGTCTACCCTAGTCTATCAGACCACAAGTTATATCATGTAAGACAATCAGGTAATTATCAGTAACATCGAGGACTATGGCCATATCCTCGTGATCCTTGGCAACACGGTACCTAGTGTGTAGGGTATCACACCTGAAACGGGAGGTGGGTCGTCCTACCCGCCAGAACAGCATAACACCAGGATTGCGAGGGCAAGGCTTGCTGCCTCGTGGCTAATGCCACTCCACTCCAACAATCCCCGCGGTACAGCGTACTCCGCGTGATATACACGATACAATGTACTCCGTGAACCCAAGCTCAATCAGGGGTGCCTGTAATAGGTCTTATCCACCCATATCATCTCTGTCTCGATATGCACGTGTGAGCATATCATCTCACTGTGACACACAGTCTACAGGAGGCTCCAACACTGCTATATGCATGTAATATAAATCCCTGTGCAAGCGAAGCTCTAGCACGGCTCCATGCATATTCATGATATCAGAAAACCTCGTGCGAGCGAAGCTCTAGCACGATTTCATAAAAATCAGTAAAATCTGCGTACGAGCAGCGCTCCAGTACGACTTAAACTGATTATAAATTTCAAGTAAAATCCCGTACGAGAAATGCTCAAGTACGGATATGTATAAAAACTCAGTGAAAACCTCGTATGAGAAAAACTCCAGTACCACATTAAAATGAATTATAAAACCATATAAAACTTTGTGCAAGCAATGCTCCAGCACAAATGAATGCTCAAATAAATCAAATCTCGTGCGAGTTACACTCCTGCATGGCTTTATGCATAATTAAATCAAATCTCGTGCGAGTTACACTCCAGCACGGCTTCATGCATAATTAAATCAAAACAGGAAGCGAGCTAAGCTCCAGCATCTCTCATGCATGTCAAATCATTAAAACTAGTGCGAGCAATCGCTCCAGCACCTCTTTATGCATACTACGTCAAAACAAATCAAAACATGTCAAAACAGAGTGCGAGCTAGGCTCCAGCACTTCTCATGCATTTCATAGGAATAAAAATCAGTGCGAGTAACCGCTCTAGCACATGTCATGCATATGATGTCACAAGTCGGTGCGAGCAACCACTCAAGCACATTTATGCACATTCACAAACGCAGATATAGTGCGAACTACGTGTCGGCACTATCTGTTTCCATATAAACTTGATAGTTGGCCCTTTTTCCAAATAATTTCATTTAAATACCAATAACACTTACGTAGTGTTATTTTAGGAAACTTATACAATTATTGGCCAATATATCGTTTTCCTTTTGTTTAAAAATCAATAAAGTTTCTTAATTCATAAATTACTTAAATCATGCATTTTGTGCATGTCATGCTTTCACCCTCCTTAGGTGAACTTCCCTCAATAGGGGTAAAATAGTGTTCTCACCTAATTCGATCCTTAAAATCATTTAAACCACTTTTAGGATCATTATATAATATCAATGTATACATACATATTCAGTGTACAGAAAAGCTATCAAAATACGCGTAGCTACCTCTATCTACTCACATAATTCCCTTACCTCATTTTCTGTACAGTCTGACCTTTCTACTGATGACTCGTCGCGCAGTCCGATTTGCTTCCAATCACATCTCCGAAACTGCGGATACATATTCATTAGGTCAATTACAATACAATTAATTGTATTTCATAATTTTCTGGGCTTAATTTAAATCATTAGGCCCGTTTACCCATATTGGGCCCGATTGCACCCTAATGGGCCTTAATCGGCCTTAAGCCCGTTTACCACACTTTATCGAGGCCTATTGGGCTCATTGGGCCCATCAATATTTATTTAGCCTCGTTCTAAACTCTCAGACAGCTTATGAATTATTTACGACAATTTATCCCAATTTTCCAAAATTTAATTCATTTATGCGAAAATTAAATCCGAAATTTATCAACACGCATAACGATGTAATAAATAAGGGTTACTTACTCGTGGTTCCATGATAGTACTCAAATCGAGGCTGTCTCGAGCTCTTGGTTGATGCCAATCGTCGAGCTACACAATTAAATATATTTTGGGTAAACTTTCAGTCGATTATTTATCAAATTAAATATTTCAAAAATCAAATCGATCAATTCGATCGCTTACCGACTTACCCAAAGCTCGATTGCATCACTGAAAATTTTTCCAATTTTTTCTCTTTTTCTTTTTCCCTTTTTCTTCCGTTTTTCCCTTTCTTTTTGGCTGAACCGGTCCAGTCCGGTTCAACCCGGTTCAGACCGCCGGTTCAGCTCGGTTTGGTTCGACCGGTTCAAGCAACATTTGGTCTTGTCGGTGCCGTTCGGTCGGTTCTCTGACCGATTTCGGCACCAATCGGCACGCCACGACCTAGGCTTCCAAAATCGACCCTCAGGTGGTGCCAAAACGGCGCCGATGGCCGCCAATCGGGCTTCTCTTCTGCGGGACTTCCTCTTTCGATCTGTCGATTTTCGACCACCTCACCGCGCGTCGCGGCTGCCGGTGGGTTGCGGGGTGTCGAGCCTGCTTCGCCGGCCCTCGCCTGGGTCCCTAGTCACCAGTGGCTCGCCGGTGACGAACCTCTTCCTCTATCTTACTTGTTTCGCTTCTGCCATTTCCGTTTCTGTTTCGCGATTTCACGATTCAGTTTTTTTTTCATTTACTTATTTTTTTATTTATTATTATTTTTATTATTATTTTATTTTTAATAATATTTTAATCAATTAAAATATTATTAAAATCCAAAAATATCTTTAAAAAATTATTTTATTCATTTAACCAATAAATGAATTTATCAGTAATCTTTCGACTTTTCGGTATATTTTTTGATTATTTTTGAGATTATTATTTTCGATACGAAAATTTCGGTTTATTCCAATAAATTCATATCTTGATCAATTTAATCTGAAATTTAATTATTTCTTTGTCATTGATCAAGATTTCTCATTCTCATATTTTTAATTAAATTTTCTTGTCCCGATTAATATCGAATTTTGGTCTTTTGACTATTTTGCCCTTACGATAAAATCGGGTCTTACACTATATGTTCAGATACAAAAATTATACGAATGTGTATACCTGGTCTTGATAAGAAACAGCGGATAACCAAAATGCAAGACTACTGTCGCTCTCTTCTACTAAATGTACCATGTGGGGTGGAAAATGAAAGGGTGAGCGAAACTTGATCAGTAAGGCAATAATGTAAGCAAGTAGATAACTATACTATCTACGTGCTGATAATGTCATGATATAAAATCGTTTACATTTGGAGCATAAGGTATGACTAAAACGATGCCACATGTATGTATATATCATATAAGAGAAATCATGAAATCAACATATAAATCAAACATGGAAAAATCATCATGTATGACATCTCATGCTCGTCACATTAAAACTTATTTGTTTCATCATAAACTCAACACTTAAAAACTTATTTGTTTTATCACAAAACAATCACATCAAGGCTAAACCCATCCTCTTGGGAATACCTTGATTCATTAAATCACATCTCTTTTAAAAACGTAAATCGGGACATTACCCCTCCTTCGGGTTTGTCCTGGTCTATTCAGACCGTATGATATCATGTGAGGCATGTAGGTTACTGAATGAAAATCGAGGACTATGGCCATAATTTGTCCCTGTGATCCCAGGCTACATGGATCCCTGTGTGCGGGGCATCACAACTACAACAGGAGGTGGGGTCAAATCCTACCCGCCAGAATATCAAGTAACATCATCGAGTCATCATGACTGCACGGTACAGCGTACTCCATGTGACATACACGGTACATCGTACTCCGTGGACCCATATCATATTCTGGGGGTGCCTGCCGTAGGTCTTACCCACCCCAATACTATGTCGAATACCAACCCGTCTCAAAGTACACGTGCGAGCATCTCAACTCTCTACGACACACAGTCTACAAGAGGCTTCCGCACGACTATATGCATGTTAACTCACGTCTAGTGTGAGCGAAGCTCCAGCACCACGCTATGCAAATCATGATATCTAAAATCTCGTGCGAGCGAAGCTCCAACATGGTTTTGTGCACACACAAATTTCTCGTACGAGCAATGCTCCAGTACGGCTTTTCATGAGTAATAAATCAGTAAACTTGAGTGCGAGTAAGACTCTAGCACTCTTTTTTTACTCGTGTAAATATGATAGGTGGCTCAATCTTTATAAAACATCTTTTAAAATCGTAACCGATACAAACCGGTACCCTTTCGTACAATTCAAGAAATCAAAGGTCAACCTATGTGCATATTTGATTAAATCATAGCAATACATTCATATAAAACATTAAAATATAATAATCATGCAATTTATTTGCCTTACTACCTTTTTTGTAAATTTTACTCCCAGGGGTAAAATCGTCTTTTTCTTTATTCACCTATGCCTCAATTTTCGTAAAAATTATTATTTCGTTTCTAGATACTTAAAGAAATTCTAGGCCCTGTAAATCTCCTCAAAATACGTATAGAAATCTCTATGCACCTACAAAATTTTCTTACCTTGAGTTACGCGCAAACTTATCTTGTCTCGATAATATCCGATCTCTCAATCCAACTGCGCGTCAATCAAGTCTACGAAACTGCATAAAACCACATATTTTGGGTTAATTCACTTATTTTTATCAATATATCACATTTACTGATCGAATCTAACGTACTGGGCCCGTTTTACTTTATTCGGCCCGATTGCATCTTAATGGGCCTCGAGCCCGCTTTCAGCCCCTTTATACTTATTAAATCTCTTCTTCCAGTTTACTGGGCTCATTCTGCTTACCAATAATCATCGGGCTTCATTTCAAACTCCCTGGATAGCCCGTACATTATTTACGGTAATTACGTTGCAATTTCGATTAATATTTCTCTTTATACAGAATTAATCCGTAAATTTCGTAAAATAATCGAAACGCTATATTAAGGGTTTCATATTATCGGAATTAAAATGCACTTACCCAATATTATATGGGATACAAAAATCGAAGCTCAGTCGACTCTCATTCGGGGCTCTGTCGTAAAACTGCACAATTATATATTTAATTTCAGGTTAATTTCTGATTAAATATAATTTAAATAAATTTCTCGGAAACCAAATCAATCACTTTTGACCTCGTATTGACTTACCCGAAGTCCGATGTATCCCCAAAAATTCTTCCCCTTTTTTTTCTCTTTTTTCTCCTTTTTCCTCTCTTTCTTGGCTGAACTGGTTCAGTCCAGTTCAACCCGATTCAGACCGATCCGGTTCACTCCGGTTCGGCCGGTTCAGGACCTCGCCGGTCGGTTCTTCATCGGCTTCCGCCACCAGTGGCTTCGCTGGGCCGTCCGATGCACGGATTTGGGGTTGGTTTCGTTCAAGGCCACCGAAAAGTGGCCGGTCCGGTGTGTTCTCCCTTCGCCATCGGTACCCATTTCTTTTCCTGCCGTTTCCGGTGTCGTCCGTCGGTTTCGGCGGTTGTGGCCACCACCGATCGTGTCGCCTGAGCCTAGAGAACCCTCGACTAGGGTCGATTGGGGCTGAATTGGCTTCAACGCCGGCGAAAGTCCCTTTCTTCCTCGCGGCTTCTAGTCGCCGATTTTGGGTTTCCCGGTGGCTGGGGGAGCGCGCCGTGACTGCCGGTGGTCACGTGGGTGACGGGCTTCCTTGACCGACCCTCATCGACCCCTCAGTCCCGCCGATGGTGCGCCGGTGAGCCCCCTCTTTCAGCTTCGTTTTTCAACTTCAAAAAATCGCGTTTCATGATTTTCGATTTCTCTTTCTTTTTTTTCTTTTTATTTTTACTTAATTAATTTAATTTAATTTATTATTTAATTTTATTAATATTTTAATCAATAAAATATATAAAAAAATCTAAAATATTTACAAAAATTAATTTTTTATTCTAAATAAATTTATTTAATTTTATTTAATTTATTTATTATATTTTTAATCCTTTTTTTAGTATAATTTCTCCGTATTTTCGAGATATTGTCCTAAGTGACTTTTCGATATTTTTAAAAATTTCGGATCTTGATCAATTGGACTCGAAATTTAATTATTTCTTCGTTATTGATCAAGATTCTCAAATCCATTATTTTTAATTAAATTTTCTTGTCGAATTTATTTCGACTTTCTCTTTTGACCGTTTTGCCCTTCACGTGTTTGAAAATTTCATTTCAGTCCTTTTTGCATTTTTAATTTCGTGTTTTAACTGAATTCGGGTCTTACATAATCTCCCTCACTTAAGAAATTTGGTCCTCCAAATTAGAACCAAGTTAAATGTATCCATAAACAACTCCGGGTACATCTATCATATCATACTTTTTTAATTCTCATGTGACTTTTTCGGAGTGTACTACTACCAAAGAACTTTAATTAGGGAGATCATCTTAAACCTCAACACTTTCTTCTTCCTATTTTAATACCCGAATCAAGTTTTTAACATATGTTATACTTTTTTTTGAGCTAAGCTGTTGGAGCTCATATCTGGTCACATACGCTGGGTCCGGATAATATTTTCGAACATCATAAGATAGGACACATCGTGGATGCCTGCTAAATTAGGTGGTAACGCCAACTTACAGGTCTTATCTCCCACTTTGTCCAATCACTCAAAAGATTTAATCTAATGAAACTCAATTTGCCTTCTTTTCGAAGCTCGTTATGTCCTTATGTTATGTCCTAAGGGCATGTAAGTTCCAACTATACTAATTCACCCTCAGTGAATTCCAATGGTTTCTGTCTCTTGTCAACATAGCTTTTCTATTTGGTCTGAGGTGTTCTTAATCCTTCACAATTAACTGAACATCCTCAGAGGTTTGTCTTACTAATTTGGGAACAATTTTCTATCTGTCATCCACTGTAAACCCATAAATTTCCTACGTTAATTTAATTATATAAAAATGGAAATAATATATACTAACAGAAGCGTAAATATTCGTTGTAGGACTCGAGGACTATAGGGACCGAGAAGCCCGTGAATGATCGGGAACTCGAAGATACAAGGAGTGATAAGACAAATGTGAGTATAGAGGGATTAGAGAATTGTAATTTGTTAAATGAAAAATTGTTGATGTAAAACACTTGTATCGAGAATTTATGAAGAATGATGGAGTCCCGATACTATTTCATTTTCGGAATAAAGAAAATTTCATGGAAGGCATGATATTATGTTTTGGATAAATTATATAAGAAAATGTATATATGTAGATATATACATAGGTGAATATGTATATATATATATATATATGTACATATATACTAGACATTTAAAGAAAAGAATAATAATATATATAGCATATATACATTATTTAGTGTATAGTATTTAATATATAGTATTAACAAATAAATAAATAAAGTATGAGACAAATAAAATAAAAATAATAATAAAAATGATGAAATGAAATGGAAAATAATAACACAAAACAAGAAAACAACAAATATATTAACACTAAACAAAGACAAAACAAATAATATCTATCTATATATTAATATAATATATATACATATATATATATATATATATATTGATATAATAAATATATTAATATAATAAAAAAAGGAAAAAGGGGCATTGTACGGGATTGGCTTTCTTTGAAAGCCAATCCCGATTGTTTCAATTGGAAACAAAAGAAAACAGAGGCATCAGCTGCGCGGGAGAAAAAGCAAAAGAAAAGAAGAAGAAGAAGAAGAAGAAGAAGAAGAAGAAGAAGAAGAAGAAGAAGAAGAAGAAGAAGAAGAAGAAGAAGAAGAAGAAGAAGAAGAAGAAGAAGAAGAAGAAGAAGAAGAAGAAGAAGAAGAAAAAGAAAAAGAAGAAGAAGAAGAAGAAGAGGGGCTCGGTTGGCTGGAGAAGAAGAGAAAGAAGAAGGAAAGGAAAGAAGAGAAAAGAAGAGAAAGAAGAAGGAAAGGAAAGAAAGAAATGAGGGAAGCTGCTGGCCAAAAGGAAAAGGAAAAGAAGGGGAGAAGAAAAAGGGAAGCTAGTTTTACCGAGGAAGAAGAGAATGAAGGAAGAGAAGAGGAGGAAGGAAGGAGAGGTGCTCGGTTGAGGAAGAATGAGAAACCGAGAAGCAGAATCGGGATTGGAAAAGGGCAGGACGTGAGGGAGAAAAGGGTGATAGTTGAGAAAGGTGCGAGGTCGGCATTTCCTGGAAAAGAAAACTGAAGCAGAACGTGAGGGAATCAGGGGAGGTATCGGCAAGGCAGTAACAAAAAAGATCGAGAGAGAGAGGCTAGAAGGCAGGAGAACCGAGAAAGAGGGAGAAAGGGGCTGAAACTGAGACTGGAAAAGCAGAAAGGGGAGCTAGGCAGAAGACAGCAGTTGAAAACCGAGAAGCAACAGGAACATGAAGGCAAAAATCGAGGACTGAAGCTAGGAACAGGGGGTCGAACAGGGGAAGAAAACCAGCAGGGGACCGAGAGGAAGAGGTGTGATGGCGATGGTGATGATGGCCGAGACCCAAGGCTGCTGATGGGGGGTGCCGGAAGGATGGAGAAAATGAGCAAACACTAAGACTTTGAAAAAAAAGGGGGGGAAGAGAAAGGAGATAAACAGTGAAGTCGTGGGGAAGAAGTGAAAGAAGAAAAGGAGTAGGCGGGAAAGAGAGAAAGCAAATTCAAAAAAAGGAAAGGGAAAAAAAAAAGAAAAAGGTAAATGGTATATTTATGTATATATGTATTTTTTTTCAATATACATGTATATATATGTGGTAGTATGCATAAACATGATAGTGTAGATTGGAAGAGACAAAAAAAGGAGAAAAGGTAAATTTAATGTACATATATATACATGTATGAATATATATGTATACATGCTTGAGATATAGGTTAGGTATGTATTAAGGTGGGTGAAATGAAAATAAAGAGAAAATAGGTAAGAATCTATATGTATATATGTATATTTAATTTTACATGTATATATATGGGATGGGGTATAAGTATGATAAGGTAAGTCAAATTAGATGTGAAATAAAAATAAGAATGGGAGAGATGTGAAAGAGACAAATATATATATATATATATATATATATATATATATGTGATGATGAATAATGGGAACAAGTAATAATATATATATATATATATATGTATTTATGTGAATATATAAATATTTTAGTATATACATATGGGTGTATATAAGATGAACGTATGCTAGTATTTATACACAAGAAAAATATGTATACATATGTGATAAGGAAAAATGGAAAACAATGATAATATATATATATATATATATATATTTATTTAGGTGCATATACATGTGGGGGTATGTAAGATGAATGTGTGCAAGTATATGTATATACAAAGAATGTATATATAAGAGATATGAGAACATGAAAACAATAAAAGTATATATATATATATATATATATATATATATATATATATACATATAGGAGTGTATATATATATATAATTATGCATATATACATGTGGATGTATATAATAAGGGTATGTGTTAATACTTGTAGGTACAAATATAAAAATAGTGAAGAAATATATAAACGTGCGTGTTGGCCTAAGGATATACAATAATACGTACACACGCAATAGTAATGATAGGTTACGATTTTTAACGCAATTCGCATGGATAGAGTGCTAAGTATACAATTGCGGTGTAGGTGATTGTAGAAGGGATTAAAGGAGGTACTAGGTGGCGTCACCGTTCGAATTCAAGATACCCGATAAATCGAGGTAAGGGGTATTATTTAACTCAGTTCTGATAATGCATTTTTGTTTCACCGGTAAATGATTTTATGAAAGAGCATGTGATTTAAAATTATTTATCAATACTTTCATACTTGCGAAGCATGTTTTAATTAATCGAAATATTTTTCGAGTACTTTCCATGTTGTGAAATAAATTTCCTAAGGTATGAAGCGTATGGATGTTTTACATTTATTTATGTTTTTATATCCATATCGTTAAAGAAACTTTTGACAATTTCAAAAGTACGTAAGAAAAGAAATTTGTTTTCGAAAGGGGATTGTGGGGGCCACCTCTTGAGTCCTGCGGGAACAAAGTGCTACACAGTCTTTCGGTTTTATGAAAAAGTTTTTAGATTACAAGGAATTTGATTTTATTACTCGATATGAGTTTATGGGTTATAAAACCCAAGAAAGATTTTGAAAACTCTGTTTTGAGACTATAGGCTTCATGCATGGTTACTTCTTGTGATGTTCCGGCTGCACCACTTGGGGTGCCGGTACGTTAGCCCTTTTAGCACTTGACTCAACCTGTGTGGAAGATGTCGTGCTACTTGTGCTTTATGATGATGATGTTTTGGTAGTATCTCGTGCCCGCGCAGCACGCAATTATGTTGCCCACACGGAGAGTGTCATTGGTGCCCGTGTCCTAGCTATGTGCTAGTGAAAGTATGTAAGATGGATACTACCCATGTTTTACGAAAGAGCTGTACAACCCTGATCCAGTCTACGGCCACTTACCATGGCCATAGGTAACATGTTTAGCTCTCTACGGAGAATGACACGTATCGCATGACTTAGTTATAGCCTGGTCTCCATGAATTAGTTAAGAATGATAAATGTGGCAACAAATATGTGCCTTATGAATTTCAATGATTGGTTATGAACCAACACGTTTATGTAATGTTTACAAAGTAATTATGAAATGTTTCATGAAAGCTTCACAAAATGTTTATGACATGTTTACGAAAGTAAAACGAGATGATTATGCAATGTATGCGAAAAGCTTATGAAAGAATTTATAGCATGGTTGAGCATGATTCTTGCTTTGAACTTGCATGCTTTATGACTTTTACGATGAATTGCATGAAGTGATGATTTAAGTTTTTCCTTTTATTTAAAGTATGATCTTACAAATAATTTTTACATGCTTTTCATATATATATATATATATGTGTGTATATATATATATATATATCAGGATTAATTTAAAGGTACTATCTTACTGGGCTTTTTCCCGAAAACTCACCCCTCTACCTTCAGATCATTTGCAGTGTAGTATAGACGCTCCCTGCCGCGTATACGACGTAGGCTCGTGGGAAGAGCTACCATAGGCTACTTTTTGTACACGTAGAAAGATATACATTTACATTCCTGTACCAGACATATTTGTACGCACAGACACATATAATAGAAATAATTTGTCGGGATGTAATTTGTAAGGAAATGATGTAAAGAATATAATACTTGGGATTAGGTTGTAAGATGATTGTATAAATTGATATCGATATATTGAGTTGTAAAAGTGGATTGAGAAAGTATGCTTGGTAGTCTTAGATATCTAGGATTGTTGAAAAGCATGCTTGGTAGTTGTGGATATCTAGGATTGTTGGAAACAACTAAATTGCAGGTGGATAGGCTCATATATAAGCCGTTGTGCTGCAGAAATTTTTATCAGCCACATAAGTTAAAATATAGAAATTAAATTATAATTACGAGTAAAGTATTAGAAAAAGTGTTTTGACACTGCACAGGAATACAACCTAAGTGAATAAGGGAATAAGAGGGTAAATTAAATTCAAAAAAAATTTATCCCGATTTTCAAGGGTCGTTACATCCACTTCTTCTTATCTAAGTCAGGGAAACAATCCATACGGCCTTACTATGCCTCATCTGAAGTCATCCCGATATTCAAGTGACAACTATCATTATTGGTGAATTCAATTAGTAACAACTGATTATCCCAGGAGCTTATCAGATAAATGGCACACGCTCTTATCATATCCTCCAGAACCTGTACAGTCCTCTTTGACTGACCATCTGTCTGAGGATGGAAAGCTGTGCTAACACTGAATCAAGTTCCCATATCTTCCTGAAAATAATATTCCCAGAAGTGAGAAGTGAAGCGGGAATCCCTATATGATACAATGCTCACTGGAAAAATACTTAGTGTTCCACAATTTTTCATACACATAAATCCGCCTACACACTCAGAGTATCTGGGGATTTCCTAACCAGAAGGTAGGTAGACTTAATCACTCTATCGACTATCACCCAGATAGCCTTATGATTCATCTGGGTCCTCTGTAACCCGTCACAAACATGGTAACTTATTCCCATTTTCGTGTCAATATAGGTAGAAACTGCAATAACCCTACAACTTCTTTTGCTTTACCTTACTCTGTTGACATACGAGACACTTTTTCCACAATCTTTACCATGTCTCTTTTCATATCTGACCACCAATACCCTTTTCTAAGATTTTGATATATTTAGTACTTCTCAGATGCACAATATATCCCGAAGAGTGAGCTTTTGACAATAACTCTGTCACGACCCAAACTACCCAAAAATCAGAGTTAATTTTTCGCATTTTATTATTTTCTTACTTAAATTTCTTACCTGTCTTCTGATCGTGACCACACTCCACTAATAATTAGGCTGTGCGTCAATGCCAGTCCCACCATTCAATTACCATCTAACTTATTTCTTCTCCAGTCATTTATAATTGTTTACATTATTTATACATCCCCTAAAGCTACTTACAAACATGTTACTGTGCTATGCTTATGTAGATACAATATGTACAAGTGTATATACCTTATGTTGATGGGCAGCAGCGGATATCCGGAATGCAGTACTGAGTCGCCGCAACTTCAATTGGAGATTATCTGTGGGAGAAAATGAAAGGGGTGAGCACATCAAGCTCAGTAAGGCAATCCTACGAACAAGTAGGTAACCATACTACCTACATGAACGTGGTGCCATGCATAAACCACCCTTTCTCCACACATTTTAAAACAGATGATATGAAAGTTATGATGTTATGTAAATCGGGTTTGCACGGAAAATTCAACATGCAATTATTTCAAATCATTTCTTTCTCAATTAAAATTTTCACAATAAAGTCAGGACTCGACCCCTCCTTCGGGTGATCCTGACTCACACAAAACCATGAAAATCGGTATACATCACACATGGGTTTAAAAAGCATGGAAATAACCATCATGCACATTTAATTAAAAACCCAGTTTAAATCATCGAAATCGTCGACATGCAAGACGAGGCAATATCTGTATAACGGCAATAACCAGGACTATGGCCATATGTGTCCTCGGGAGTTCCTCAGCTACACGGATCCTAGTGTGCGGGTTCTCCCTATGATCGGGAACCGCCCGAGAGGTGGGTCAATCCATCTCGTCGATCTTATCCGATCCCATGCATCCGAAAATGCTAATGTATCACAAAGATACCAAGTATCACAAAGATACCAACATATGCAAAGATAACACACGGTACATCGTACTCCATGCTACTCGCACGGTACATCGTACTCCGTGGACCCCCAGCCTTATCCCTCGTTCGGGCTCATCAGCTGGTCATCCAACCCTTATCCCTCGTTCGGGCTCATCAGGTGGATCTCCAACCCTTATCCCTCGTTCGGGCTCATCAGGTTATTTTAACATGCCATGTCTCAAAACGCACGTGCGAGCCTATTTAATCGGTAACACACAGTCAACCCGATGCTCCAAGCACGGCTTATCGTATGATCTCTGAAAAGTAGTGCGAGCGGTGCTCTAACACTGTCGGTAAATCAAGTAAAACTAGTGAGAGCTAAGCTCTAGCACTCTGTATGTAAATCATGTGAAAATCTGGTGCGAGTTAGACTCTAGCACCCTGTCACGAAAATCATGTAAAATCTGGTGCGAGTTAGACTCTAGCACCATGTCACGAAAAAGCAATGTGAAACCTGGTGCGAGTTATACTCTAGCACCTATGCATGTAAAACTCTAGTGCGAGCTCTCGCTCCAGCACTAATGCGTGCATCACACAAATCAAAAATATCGTGCGAGCTGAGCTCTAGCACGTCATATGTCAATAAAACACGTAGGCGGCTCTGTTTCCTCAAAACAGTTTTCAAAACAATTTCACGTTGAAAGTATGCAATGCTATGCATTTTCTTTCAAGGTTAGCCGGCCTACTAATGCATGCATCAAAACACCTCCAGAATGAGCAAGGACCTCTTGTTCTTACTCCTCCCAATTTTTCCTAAAGTTGGAAACATTTACCCTTAACAAGGGTATTTCAGTAATTTTGCCCATACGGGGCACTAAAATTATTCTTCGACCTCTAGACCCTCCAGAATATTTTTAAAAGACTGTATATGAATTCAAATTGCGTAAAGCTACCTCTAGTAGCCCGTAAAATTCCCTTACCTTATTTTTCTGTCGAGTCTGACCTTTTCTTTTCCACTGTTGTCACGTCGCGCAGTCCGTTATGCTCCCAATCAAATGCCCGGAACTGCGTATCAATATTCCTCAGGTCAGATATTATACAATTTAATTGTATTTCCTATTTTCTGGGCTTAATTTAAATCATTGGGCCCGTTTACCCCTATTGGGCCTGATTGCACCTTAATGGGCCTTAATCGGCTTTAAGCCCGTTTTTCACTTACTTTTTGCTTTATCGAGGCCTATTGGGCTCATTGGGCCCACTAATAATTTATTGGGCCTCGTTCTAGCTCTCGAATAGCTAAATTCATTATTTACGATAATTTATCTAAATTTCCATAATTTAATTTAATTTATGCGGAAATTAAATCAATATCACGCATAACGAGGTAATTGTCGTAAATAGGGGTCACTTACCCGAGATTCCATGCTAATATGTAAATCGAGGCTATCTCGAGCTCTCGGTGGATGCCAATCGTCGAGCTACACAATTCCATAATTTTTTCAGGTAAGTTTTTCAGCCCAAAATTAATTAAATTAAATACTCCGAAATTTAAATCGGGTCAATTTTGACCACTACTGACTTACCCGAAGCTCGATTGCATCACAAGAATTTTTCCCAATTTTTTTCTCTTTTTCTTTTTCCTTTTTTTCTCCTTTTTTCCTCTCTTTTTGGCTGAACCGGTTCAGTCCGGTTCGGACAGGTTCAGACTGTCGGTTCTCTCCGATTCAGTCGGTTTACCGTCGGTTCACCACCTTGCCGGCCGGTTCTTCGCCGGCTTCCACCGCCAGTAGCTCCGCAAGGCCGTCCGCATCACAGATCTGCCCTCCATTTCGGTCAAGCTCGCCGGAACGCCGCCGGTCTGGCTCTTCTCCCTCGACCGTCGGACCCATTTTCTTTCCTCCGCTGTTTTCGACTTTTGTCGGCAGTTTCGCCGGTCAGGGTCGCTGCTGTAAGACCCGAATTTAATTAAAATATGAAATGAATGAGTAATTGTGAAGGGAAGTCGGGTTAAATTAATCCCGAATATGTGCAAGGGCAAAATGGTCAAAAGACCAAAGGTCGGTATAATTTCGATAAGAAAATTTAATTAAAAATATGGATTTAAGAAATCTTGGTCAATAAAAGTGAAATAAAATTATTTTGGGTTAAATTGATCAAGATATTAATTTATTGGAATTAATCGGGATTAATTGGAATTTTTAGTTCGAAAAAATAATCCCGAAAATAATCGAAAAATATACCGAAAAGTCACCCGGGACAATATCCCGAAAATACGAAGAAATTATACCCGAAAAAGAGCCTAAAATATAATAAATAAATTAAATAAAATTAAATTAATTAATTTAGAATAAAAATAATAATTTTTGTAGATATTTGGGTATTTTAATGTATTTTATTGAATAGTAAAATAATTAAAATAATAATAATAATAATAAAAATAAAAATAATAAAAATAAAACAAAAAAAAGTAAAAGTAATTGAAACAAAAAAAAGAGGAGAGAGAAAAACTCGGGAAAAACCCGAGAGAGGAAACCGAGAGAAGACCCGAGGAAGACAACCGTCGAATCCCACCCACCGGCGACCGTCCACGTCCGACGAAGCTGCCAGGAGGAAGAGCAGAGTCCGGCGAACGCGTGGGCACCGGAACCGAGCCGCCAGGTGGCCGGAGCAGTCCGATCCGAGCTCCGAAATCCCGAGGGAGAAAAGGGGTGATCGCCGGCGAACCACCGCGACTGGGCCGGAGAGGAGACCACCGACGCATTCAGGGGAGGAAGCCGGTCCTTTTGGTACCGGTCTTGGCCGGTAAGACCGCCGGAAATGCCGGCGACGGCAAGAGGCAGTGAGGAACATTGAAACGGTGCCGTTTGGCTGGAAGGAAAGGGAAGGAAAAGGAGGGAAAAGGAAGGAAAAGAGGAAGGAAAAAGGAAAGAAAAGGAAAGAAAAGAAAGGAAAAAGGGGGAAAAAGGGAAAGAAATTTCCGGGGGACGACTCGAGGTTCGGGTAAGTTGACCGAGGGTCGATATTGACCTACGGGTGAATTCTGGAAATTTAATTTAATATTATTTTAATGGAAAATAATCCGGATTTACCTAATTATGCAGCTTCACGACGGAGACCGAACGAGAGCCGATCGAGCTCTGATCTTCGTACCCCGCATCGTATCGGGTAAGTACAATTTAATTTCGGCAATTAGAGTTCTTTAAATACCGAGTTTTAATTATTTTATGGAATTATGGACTAATTTCGCGTAGGAAGGAATATTATTCGGAATTGCAATATAATTGCCGTAAGTGGTATACGGGCTATCCAATGAAATTGGAATGAAGCCCTATAATTATTAGAAAGCTGTATAAGCTCGGTATACCCGAAGAAGGGAATTAATGAGTATAAAAAAGGCTAAAATGGGCCGAGGCCCAATAAGCTAGAACGAGGCCCAATAAATTATTGGTGGGCCCAATGAGCCCAATAGGCCTCGATAAAGTGAGAATTTAGTGGAAAACGGGCTTAAGGCCGATTAAGGCCCATTAAGGTGCAATCGGGCCCAATAGGGGTAAATGGGCCCAACGATTTAAATTAAGCCCAGAAAGTATTAAATTCAATTAAATTGTATAATATCTGACCTGAGGAATATTAATACGCAGTTCCGGGCATTTGATTGGGAGCATAACGGACTGCGCGACGAGACAACAGTGGAAAAAGAAAAGGTCAGACTCGACAGGAAAATAAGGTAAGGGAATTCTGCGGACTGCTAGAGGTAACTTTACGCAATTTCAAGTTCATTTGCAGTCCTTAAAATTTATCTGAAGGGTCTAGAGGTCAATTAATAATTTTAGTGCCCCGAATGGGCAAATTACTAAAATACCCTTGCTAAGGGTAAATTCTAAAAATTTAGGAAAAATTGGGAGGAGCAAGGACGAGAGGTTCCTGCTCGTTCTGGAGGTATTTCAACACATGCATGAGTAGGCTGGCTCACTTTTAAAGAAAAATGCATAGCATTGCATATCTTAATTGATGTGATTTCTGTGAAAACTATTTGGAAATAACCGAGCCGCCTACATGTTTTTATTTACATGTGACGTGCTAGAGCTCAGCTCGCACGATGTTTGATTTGTGTGATGCATGCATTAGTGCTGGAGCGAGAGCTCGTACTAGAGTTTTACATGCATAGGTGCTAGAGTATAACTCGCACCAGATTTCATTTGCTTTTCATGACACGGTGCTAGAGTCTAACTCGCACCAAATTTTACATGATCTTCGTGATAGGGTGCTAGAGTCTAACTCGCACCCGATTTTCACATGATTTACATACAGAGTGCTTGAGCTTAGCTCGCACTAGTCTTATTTGATTTACTGACAGTGTTAGAGCACCGCTCGCACTACTTTTCAGAGATCATACGATAAGCCGTGCTTGGAGCATCGGGTTGACTGTGTGTCACCGATTAAATAGGCTCGCACGTGCGATTTGAGACATGGCATGTTAAAATAACCTGATGAGCCCGAACGAGGGATAAGGGTTAGAGAAATAACCTGATGAGCCCGAACGAGGGATAAGGGTTAGAGAAACAACCTGATGAGCCCGAATGAGGGATAAGGGTTAGAGATCCACCTGATGAGCCCGAACGAGGGATAAGGGTTGGAGATCCAGCTGATGAGCCCGAACGAGGGATAAGGCTGTGGGTCCACGGAGTACGATGTACCGTGCAAGTAGCATGGAGTACGATGTACCGTGTGGTATCTGTGTGATATGTTGGTATCTTTGTGATACGTTAGCATCTTCGGATGCATGGGATCGGATAAGACTGACGGGTTGGATTGACCCACCTCCCGGGCGGTTCCCGATCAGGGTGAGACCTCGCACACTGGGATCCGTGTAGCTAGAGGGACTCACGAGGACATATTGGCCAGTCCTGGTTATTACCGTTATACAGATATTGCCTCGTCTCGCATGTCGACGATTTCGATGATTTAAACTGGGTTTTTAAACTAAATTTGCATGATGGTATTTCCATGCCTTTCAAACCCATGTGAATGTAAATCGTTTTCATGGTTTTGTTTGAGTCAGGATCACCTGCAGGAGGGGTCGAGTCCTGACTTTATTGTGAAAATTTTAATTGAGAAAGAAAGGATTTGTAATAATTGCATGTTGATTTTCCGTGCAAATATGTTTTACATAACATCATAGCGCATATCATTGTTTTAAAATGAGTGGAGAAAGGGTGGTTTATGCACGGCACCACGTTCATGTAGGTAGTATGGTTACCTACTTGTTCGTAGGATTGCCTTACTGAGCTTAATGTGCTCACCCCTTTCATTTTCTCCCACAGATAATCTCCAGTTGAAGTTGAGGCGACTCAGTACTGCATTCCGGATATCCGCTGCTACCCATCGACATAAGGTATATATACACTTGTACATATTGTATCTACATAAGCATAGCACAGTAGCATGTTTGTAAGTAACTTTAGGGGATGTATAAATAATATAAACAATTATAAATGACTGGAGAATAAATAAGTTAAATGGGAAATGTATGGTGGGACTGGCATTGACGCACAGCCCAATTATTAGTTGAGTGTTGGTCACGATTCGAGGACAGGTAAGAATTTAAGTAAGGAAATAATAAAATGCGAAAAATTAACTCTGATTTTTGGGTAGTTTGGGTCGTGACAGCTGCCAATCGACTCGTCTGCGCCTCGGGAAGCCTCGGCTGGGGTCGGGGTCAGCCAGAATCGCGTCGATCGCCGGCGATCCTTCTCTCCACCTCTCGGTTTCGGTCTCGCCGTTCCTTCGCCGTTTCATCGCCGTTCGTGCTTCCACGGTGTCGGGGGTGGGTCGGTCCTCGTCTGGCTTGCCTTCGCCTGGGCCGCCGGCGCCGTCGTTCGGTCGTCGCTTCGTTTTGGCAGAATCGCGATTTTCGCTATTCTGCGTTCCGTTTTCGTTTTTTTTATATATTAATTTATTTATTATTTATTTTTATTTTATTTATTTATATTATATTTTAATCATTAAAATATATTAAAATACCCAAAATATCTCTTAAAATTATTATTTTATTCTAATTTAATTAATTTAATTTTTATTTAATTTATTTATTATATTTTAACCTCTTTTTCGGGTATAATTTCTTCGTATTTTCGGGATATTGTCCCGGGTGACTTTTCGGTATATTTTTCGATTATTTTCGAGATTATTCTTCCAAACTAAAAATCTCGATTAATCCCGATTAATTCCAATAAATTAATATCTTGATCAATTTAACCCAAAATAAATTTATTTCATCTTTATTGACCAAGATTTCTCAAATCCATATTTTTAATTAAATTTCCTTATCGAAATTATACCGACCTTTGGTCTTTTGACCATTTTACCCTTGCATGTGTTCGGGATTAATTTAACCCGACTTCCTTTCACGAATACTCATTCATTTCGTATTTTAATTAAATTCGGGTCTTACAAATCTCCCCCACTTAAGGAATTTGGTCCTCCAAATTAGAACCAAGTCATATGAGTCCATATACAACTCCGGGTACATCAATCGTATCATACTTCTTAAATTCTTATGTGATCTTTTCCGGAGTGTATTACTACCAAAGGACTTTAATTAGGGAGATCGTCTTAAACCTCAATACTTTCTCTTTCCTGTTTAATGCCCGAATCAACTTATCAATATACTTATATTTTCACTAAACTGAACTTTTGGAGTTCATATTCGATCACCTATGCTGGATCTGGATAGTATTGCCGAAGCATCAAAAGCTGGGACACATTGTGGGTGCCTGTTAATTCAGGTGATAACACCAACCTACAGGTCTTATCTCCTACTTGTCCAATCTCTCAAAATATTTCATCCAGCGTAACTCAATTTACATTCTTCCAAAAGTTCGCTATGTCCTTATTCTCTTAGAACAAGAAACATTTCAACCATACTAATTCACCAAGGGTGAATTCCAACATTTGTCTGTCTGCTCTGAGGTGTTCTTAATCTCTCTTCCTTAACTAAACATCCTCAGAGACTTATTATCCAAAGTCGAAAATAATTCTATCTGTCACCCACTTTTTCTTATCCAATCTGGGGAACAACCCCTACAGCCATACACTCATATCTTGTTATCCCGATACTCAACTGCCAACTGTCGTTATTGGCAACTTCAATTAGAAATCAACTGATCATTCCAGGAGCTTATAAAATCAATGGCACACGCTTTCATCGAATCCTCCAGAACTTGTACAGTCCTCTCTGACTGACCATTTGTCTGAGGACGAAAAGCTGTGCTAATACTCAGTCGGGTTCCCATAGCTTCCTAAAAATATCCTCAGAGGTGGGAAGTGAAGCGGGAATCCTTATCTGATACCATGCTCACTGGAACGCTACATAATGTTCCACAATCTTCCTTACACATAAATCCTCATATATACTCTGAGTATTTGGGGATTTCATATCCAAAAGGTGGGTAGACTTAGTCACTCTATCGACTATCATCCGAATAGCCTCGTAATTCACCTGGGTTCTCTGTAACCCATCACGACATTCATGGAGACTTGCACTCATTTTTCGTGCCGTGTCGATATAGGTAGAGACTGCAATAACTCTGCAGACTTTTAATACTCTACCTTATTCTGCTGACATACTAGGCACTTTTCCACAATCTCTACCATATCTGTTTTCATATCTGACCACCAATACCCTTTTCAGACATTTTATATATTTTTATTACCTTCCGTATGCACTGTATATCCCGAAGAGTGAGCTTCTGATAATATTATTATCTCATCAACTGTGGTCCTGGGGAGCACTTATACTGTCTCTGAACCTCTCTGTAAATCATTATCATACACTGTGAACTCTATCACTGTACCCTTCTGAATCTAACCCAAACTATCGACATCCTGCCGATCATCACGCTAAGCCTGTCAAATCCGGGCACTCTCATCCGGTTCTAGTCTCAGGCTAGCTGTCACACAATCACTGTCTTCATCAGAAGGGATCACATCAATACTGAGGTTCACAATTGCTCTAACAGCTCACGCTCCCTGACCATCATGTGTGGTACCATCCCGAGGCTCTTTCTACTCAAAGCATCAGCCTTTCCTGGGTGGTACAATTTTCACAATCAAAATTTCTCAGAAGCTTTAGCCCACTATGTAATCTCATATTTGCCTCTTTCTATGAAAACAGATACTCGGGCTTTATGATCAGTGCATATCCACAATTTCTCACCATGTACATAATAGTACCATATCCTCGGTACAAATACTGTTGCCAACTTTAAATCATGGGTATCTTCCCATTATACATCAATACACAGCTCCTCCATAATTTTGAGGTATCCATACTCACTGAGAACCTCTTGAGCCGTTGGGTATGGTGAAATTAATCACGGTGGTCAGTTCATACTTCATTACACAGAAATTCACGTCACATCTATCATCTTATTTATCATCTCATTCCAGGATCACGTTTTCTTAATTAAACGTGTCAACCAAGTATATCCTTTTTGAACTCGCAGCAACCCATTTGTAAAAGCCATTTCTCAATTGTTGCTTATAAATCACCCTAGACTTTAACTACACCCAACATATCATCGATAATGACGATTACAAATCGGTTCAATCCTTGACTTATTTGCGCATAAGCGTATAAGATACTTCAAAATCGCTTACGTTTTCAGGTACTAACCTGCGTCATTTCCTTTTCTTATCTTAACGACTCTTATTAAATTTTTACTATGATAACCTTTATGATTCGTCGAATTTTAATATTCTTATCGTCTTAGTAAAGGTATCCTAATATTTATTACGACGATCGATTTCACGTTATAGGTTATATATATACTTTTAGACGCTGTCAAGTCTTCAGGCGGGGAGGTATTTTAAAATACCTTTATTAACCTTCAGACTTAACCACAACTACGTTATATCTCAGTCTCTGTGGTCACAATTTATATTCGTTACTAATTGCTTTAATCCTAATTACTCCATATATTAAGGGTATTCCTTACCTAGCATATATCTCTTACTCCCATACATCTTGTATTCAGAATCTAGCATATCTTATCTTAAAGATTATCTCCTTCGTATATCAATCATGATAAAACTCTTGCCATTATTCATTCCGTGAGTACAATCCTTTACTCATTTAATTTCAACCGTCGCACCCCTTTTTATTACTTAAAATCTCTATATCCATATTCCGTTTATTTAATCCTCCTCAAATGGGGCACTCATTTATCAGTATTGTGCCCAATGATGTAGGCATTCATGCCTTTTACTCACTTATATGCGAATGAAGGCGGTATAAATAAATGTGTGGCACCAGGATTAATGAACATATGTACTTCATTATTCATAACAAGTGTGGTATCTTACACCACATCCATGAAACATCAATAGTGTATTGGTCCAAAACATCCTCTCGCCTTCGTCCAACAGTCTACTTTCTTCTTTTTCTTTTCGGCTATTGTCTCCCTTTTCGTTGCAGCTATACCAACGAAGTTTTTCTCTGTCACTTTACTTTTCTGTGGGGCGATCTCGCTCAACTCTGAGCAATCAAAATTAATGGTCTGTCTTACCACACTTGACGACCATTTTCACCAATACCGTGTAGGTATAGACCCTCCTTCCGTGGTATCTACCACACATACCACACTGCTTACACTGCTTACACTGCTACACTGCTTCGTAGCAGGTCGGGGTCCTCTCAATCACAATGTCCCTCAAGAGTGCCAAAATTGGATGCACTGAGGCCTTACCAATTATCTTAGTCCATTACTCATCAAATCTAATCTTTTACCAATTACCTTTTTCTCATTTTAACATCTTTGTCATTTCTCGATTCTCTTTTATGTCTCTATTTCAGCCCTCACTACCTTTCCTAATCTCAGAGGCGTGCAATTCATGTTCTTATTTACCAACTATAAATCTGCGCACTGCCTCGGTACAAGTAATATCTCACGGGCCAATCGGACTCTAATTGACAATCTGAGCCCTTCCATAAACTTTTAGACATCTCGACTGTCACTTGTTCATAGTGTCGAGGTAATATCTGCCCAAAATTATAACCAAGTTTCATACTCATAATCAATTTAGTATTCCTGGGCAGTATAAGAAATTTTTTTTTCCTTGAAATTTCCTTTAAATCATGTCCGAGATATCCTGTCACCGGAATACATCCTTAATCATTTCTCATCTCAGCTCTGGATGTTTAACACTTAAGATGGGTCGAGCGGGTTTCCACCAATGCTCCGCTGCGCCCTCTGATCTTATGTATACTCTAAGCAATTTGCTCCTCAAAATAATCTCCACACTTCGCTCCAATCTCGCGAAGCGTGTCTCAATACTGTCCGATCACTCTGTCGGACTCTGTGGGGCATGCTCAACATTAGCCTCCATTTCAATTTCATCCTGATTCTCACAGGTCAACTCAGCACGACTTAGCAGACTCAGGTCTATCTCTACGACCTCTGCCTCATGCACTATCTCATCTAACGCGACTCATATTAGGCATTCCTGCATTCTCAACCATTTCTTAGTCAAAACCCATCTCGATATACACTATTGTATCTAACCAAGCACAGTAACACGGGGATGTAATTTCCTAATTAATGACACTGACACACATCAGACCAATTGTGCTCTGATACCACCTTTATATGTCACGACCCAAACTACCCAAAAATCAGAGTTAATTTTTTGCATTTTATTATTTTCTTACTTAAATTTCTTACCTATCTTCTGATCGTGACCACACTCCACTAATAATTGGGCTGTGCGTCAATGCCAGTCCCACCATTCAATTACCATCTAACTTATTTCTTCTCCAGTCATTTATAATTGTTTACATTATTTATACATCCCCTAAAGATACTTACAAACATGTTACTGTGCTATGCTTATGTAGATACAATATGTACAAGTGTATATACCTTATGTTGATGGGCAGCAGCGGATATCCGGAATGCAGTACTGAGTCGCCGCAACTTCAACTGGAGATTATCTGTGGGAGAAAATGAAAGGGGTGAGCACATCAAGCTCAGTAAGGCAATCCTACGAACAAGAAGGTAACCATACTACCTACATGAACGTGGTGCCATGCATAAACCACCCTTTCTCCACACATTTTAAAACAGAAGATATGAAAGTTATGATGTTATGTAAATCGGGTTTGCATGAAAAATTCAACATGCAATTATTTCAAATCATTTCTTTCTCAATTAAAATTTTCACAATAAAGTCAGGACTCGACCCCTCCTTCGGGTGATCCTGACTCACACAAAACCATGAAAATCGGTATACATCACACATGGGTTTAAAAAGCATGTAAATAACTATCATGCACATTTAATTAAAAACCCAGTTTAAATCATCGAAATCGTCGACATGCAAGACGAGACAATATCTGTATAACGGCAATAACCAGGACTATGGCCATATGTGTCCTCGAGAGTTCCTCAGCTACACGGATCCTAGTGTGCGGGTTCTCCCCATGATCGGGAACCGCCCGAGAGGTGGGTCAATCCATCTCGTCGATCTTATCCGATCCCATGCATCCGAAAATTCTAACGTATCACAAAGATACCAAGTATCACAAAGATACCAACATATGCAAAGATAACACACGGTACATCGTACTCCATGCTACTTGCACGGTACATCGTACTCCGTGGACCCCCAGCCTTATCCCTCGTTCGGGCTCATCAGCTGGTCATCCAACCCTTATCCCTCGTTCGGGCTCATCAGGTGGATCTCCAACCCTTATCCCTCATTCAGGCTCATCAGGTTATTTCTCTAACCCTTATCCCTCGTTCGGGCTCATCAGGTTATTTTAACATGCCATGTCTCAAAACGCACGTGCAAGCCTATTTAATCGGTGACACACAGTCAACCCGATGCTCCAAGCACGACTTATCGTATGATCTCTGAAAAGTAGTGCGAGCGGTGCTCTAACACTGTCGGTAAATCAAGTAAAACTAGTGCGAGCTAAGCTCTAGCACTCTGTATGTAAATCATGTGAAAATCTGGTGCGAGTTAGACTCTAGCACCCTGTCACGAAAATCATGTAAAATCTGGTGCGAGTTAGACTCTAGCACCATGTCACGAAAAAGCAATGTGAAACCTGGTGCGAGTTATACTCTAGCACCTATGCATGTAAAACTCTAGTGCGAGCTCTCGCTCCAGCACTAATGCGTGCATCACACAAATTGAAAATATCGTGCGAGTTGAGCTCTAGCACGTCATATGTCAATAAAACACGTAGGCGGCTCTGTTTCCTCAAAACAGTTTTCAAAACAATTTCACGTTGAAAGTATGCAATGCTATGCATTTTCTTTCAAGGTTAGCCGGCCTACTAATGCATGCATCAAAACACCTCCAGAATGAGCAAGGACCTCTTGTTCTTACTCCTCCCAATTTTTCCTAAAGTTGGAAACATTTACCCTTAACAAGGGTATTTCAGTAATTTTGCCCATACGGGGCACTAAAATTATTCTTCGACCTCTAGACCCTCCAGAATATTTTTAAAAGACTGTATATGAATTCAAATTGCGTAAAGCTACCTCTAGTAGCCCGTAAAATTCCCTTACCTTATTTTCCTGTCGAGTCTGACCTTTTCTTTTCCACTGTTGTCACGTCGCGCAGTCCGTTATGCTCCCAATCAAATGCTCGGAACTGCGTATCAATATTCCTCAGGTCAGATATTATACAATTTAATTGTATTTCCTATTTTTTGGGCTTAATTTAAATCATTGGGCCCGTTTACCCCTATTGGGCCCGATTGCACCTTAATGGGCCTTAATCGACCTTAAGCCCGTTTTTCACTTACTTTTTGCTTTATCGAGGTCTATTGGGCTCATTGGGCCCACTAATAATTTATTGGGCCTCGTTCTAGCTCTCGAATAGCTAAATTCATTATTTACGACAATTTATCTAAATTTTCATAATTTAATTCAATTTATGCGAAAATTAAATCAATATCACGCATAACGAGGTAATTGTCGTAAATAAGGGTCACTTACCCGAGATTCCATGTTAGTACGTAAATCGAGGCTATCTCGAGCTCTCGGTGGATGCCAATCGTCGAGCTACACAATTCCACAATTTTTCCGGGTAAGTTTTTCAGCCCAAAATTAATTAAATTAAATACTTCGAAATTTAAATCGGGTCAATTTTGACCACTACTGACTTACACGAAGCTCGATTGCATCACAGAAATTTTTCCCAATTTTTTTCTCTTTTTCTTTTTCCCTTTTTTCTCCTTTTTTCCTCTCTTTTTGGCTGAACCGGTTCAGTCCGGTTCGGACCGGTTCAGACCGCCGGTTCTCTCCGGTTCGGCCGGTTCACCACCGGTTCACCACCTTGCCGGCCGGTTCTTCACCGGCTTCCACCGCCAGTAGCTCCGCAAGGCCGTCCGCATCACAGATCCGCCCTCGGTTTCGGTCAAGCTCTCCGGAACGCCGCCGGTCCGGCTCTTCTCCCTCGGTCGTCGACCCATTTTCTTTCCTTCGCTGTTTCCGGCGTTTGCCGGCAGTTTCGCCGGTCGGGGCCGCTGCCAATCGACTCGTCTGCACCTCAGGAAGCCTCGGCTGGGGTCGGGGTCGGCCAGAATCGCGCCGATCGTCGGCGATCCTTCTCTCCCCCTCTCGGTTTTGGTCTCGACGTTCCTTCGCCGTTTCACCGCCGTTCGTGCTTCCACGGTGTTGGGGGTGGGTCGGTCCTCGTCTGGCTTGCCTTCGCCTGGGCCGCCGGCGCCGTCGTTCGGTCGTCTGCTTCGTTTTGGCAGAATCGCGATTTTCGCGATTCTGCGTTTCGTTTTTCGTTTTTTTTTATATATTAATTTATTTATTATTTATTTTTATTTTATTTATTTATATTATATTTTAATCATTAAAATATATTAAAATACCCAAAATATCTCTTAAAATTATTATTTTATTCTAATTTAATTAATTTAATTTTTATTTAATTTATTTATTATATTTTAACCTCTTTTTCGGGTATAATTTCTTCGTATTTTCGGGATATTGTCCCGGATGACTTTTCGGTATATTTTTCGATTATTTTCGAGATTATTCTTTCGAACTAAAAATCCCGATTAATCTCGATTAATTTCAATAAATTAATATCTTGATCAATTTAACCCAAAATAAATTTATTTCATCTTTATTGACCAAGATTTCTCAAATCCATATTTTTAATTAAATTTTCTTATCGAAATTATACTGACCTTTGGTCTTTTGACCATTTTACCCCTGCATGTGTTCGGGATTAATTTAACCCGACTTCCTTTCACGAATACTCATTCATTTCGTATTTTAATTAAATTCGGGTCTTACAAACTCTATCTCATCACTGTGGTCCTGGGGAGCACTTATATTGTCTCTGAACCTTAGTAAGCCATCATCACTCTCTGTGAACTCTGTCACTATACCCATCTAAATCTGACCCACACTATCGACATCATGTCGATCATCACACTAAGCCTGTCAAATCCGGTCACTTAAATCCGATTCTAATCTCAGGCTAGCTGTCACACAACCATTGTCATCATCAGAGGGGATCACATCACTACTGAGGCTTACAACTGCACTAGCAGCTCACGCTCCCTGACCATCATATGTAATACCATCCCGAGGCTCTTTCTATTCAAGGCATTAGCCATTACATTAGCCTTTCCTGGGTGGTACAATTTCCACAATCATAATCCCTCAAAAGCTCTAACCCTCTTTGTTCTCCTATCTGACTCTTTCAGTGAACACAGATACTCGGGACTTTTACGATCAGTGCATACCCGAAATTTCTCACCGTATACATAGTAGTGTCATATACTCCATATAACCACTATCACTGTCAACTTTAAATCATGGGCTGGATAGTCCTTTCATGATTTTTGAGTTGTCTAGATTCATAATCGACTATCTTCCCCTTTTGCATCAATACACAGCTCATTCATTATTTTAAGGTATCCATAGACTCATGAGAAACCTCTTAATCTGTTGGGTATGGTGAGAATAAATGCGGTGGTCAGTTTATTACTTCAGTACACCAAAACTCCTGTCACGTCTATCATCTCATTCAAATATAACTTTTTCTAAGTTAAACGTGTCAACAAAGTAATCCATTTCGAGAACTCTCAACAAATCATCTGTAAAAACAATTTCCAATTGTTGCTTATAATTTTTCCTGGACTGTAAATACACCCAAAATATCATCAATATAGATGATAACAAATCGGTCCAGGTAAAGTTTAAATACCCCATTGTAGTTGTGTTTCACTAAATATTTCAATCACCCATATTCTTGACCTGTGTATGCATAAACGTATAATGTCATTTCGAAATCGCTTCCATTGAAGATATTAATTCGTGTCATTTCCTCTTTTTCTTATATTAACGGCTTTTATAAAATTTTTCATTAATTTTTTAAACCTTCACGATTAATCGAATTCTATATTTCTTTATCGTACAAGTAAAGGTACCCTAATTTTAAACGTATATATTACGACTATCGATTTCAATTTATAGGTTGTGTATACTTTTAGACGCTGTCAAGTCTTCAGGCGGGGAGGTATTTTGAAATACCTTTATTAACCCTCAGACTTGACCACAATTACTTTACATATCAGTCCATGTGGTCACAATTCATATTCGCTACTAATTGCTTTAATCCAAATTACTTAACGTATCATAGATATTCTTACCTTGCATACGCCTCTTATTCCAATAGATTTTGTATTCAGGATCTATCACATCGCAACGCTTATCTCTTTTCGTATATCACTTATAACAAACTCTGTCATTACTCATTCCGTGAGTAGAATCATTTACTCCTTTAATTTCAATCGCTACACCCTTTTTTCGACTTATAATCTCTTCATAATTATTCCGTTAGTTAACCCTCCTTCATTGGGGTACTAACTATCAGTATTGTGCCCAAGGGTGTAGGCATTCATATCTTTTACTAACTTATATTCAAATGAAGGTGGTATGACTATATACGTGGCACCAGGATCAATTAAAATAATTACTTGTTTATTCGTAACCAGTGTGGTATCTTTCACCACTTTATATGAAACATCAATAATGTTCTGGTCCAAGGCATACACTCACCCTCGTCCAACAGCCTACTTTCCTCTTTCTCTTCGGCTGTGGCCTCCCTTTTTCGGTGCGGAGATATAAACAGGGTTTTCTTTGTCTCTTTACCCTTCTGTGGGACAGTCTCACCCAACTCTGAACAATCATTAAATAATTGGCCCGTCTTACCACTCTTAACTCCTATTTTAGTTAAAAAAGTGTATGTGTAAGCCATACTTTAGTGGTATCTACCACACATCCTACACTGCTTACACTGCTACACTGTTTACCCTGCTTACACTGCTCCACTGCTCACCCTGCTAACATTGTTCCACAGCTCCGTAGCAGGTCAGGGTCCTCAAATCACAATACCTCTTAAAAGTGCTAAAATTGGATGCACTAGGGCCTTACCACTCATCTTACCCCGTTACTCATCAGCTCTAATCTCTTACCAACAGATCTTTCTCCCGCTATGATATCTCTGTCATTCTCTATTCTCTTTTGTCTCTATTTCAACCCTTACTACCTTTCCCAATCTCAGAGGCGTGCAACACATGATATTATTCACACAACTATATTTTGCGCACTGCCTCGACATAGGTAGTGAGCCAATCGGACTCTAATCGACAATTTGAGCGCTTCCATGAACTTTTAGGGATATAAATTGAGTTTCATACTTGTCAATCAATCAGTGCCTCTGGGTTATTGTAAGAAATTTTACCTGTAATTTTTCTTAAGTAGTGTCCGAAATATTCTGTCACCGAAATACATCCAGAAACATTTCACATGTCGGCTCTGGACGTCTTACTCTTCAGATGGATCGAGCGCACTTCCACCAATGCTCCGCCTCGCCCTCCAACATAAACGTTTTTAAAAGTCACATTCTCAATCGACATACACTAAAAGAATCCATACTACTTCGTTATCTCATTCACCTGGTCCTCAGCAACTATTGGTTTCTTTACTTTGCTATATACTAGAGGGGTGTGGGAATCTCTATAGTCTGAGGCATCAGTTTAGGCCTTACCTGCCTATCCTCAACTACCTGTATAGACTGAGTAAACAACTTTGAAATATTTTCTACACTTCACTCCATCCTCTCGGAGCGTGTCTCAATACTGTTTGGTCTCTTTATAGGACCTTATGGAGTATGCTCAACATCAACCTCCACCTCACCCTCATCTTGAGTCTCATGTGACGACTCATTCGACTCTCAGGCCGATCTCTACGATCTCGAGCATGTGTACTCGCCCTTTTACCATAGCGGCTATCAGTTATAAAAACTATATTATTGCATTCGAAACTAAATTCTTAGCTGCATTTTCATCTTGATATACACAATTGTATCTAAACAATGCACAGTACATGGGGATGTAAATTCAATTAACCACTAACACCGACTCATATCAGGCCAACTCTGCTCTGATACCACCTTTTTTGTCACGACCCATTTTTCTTAAAAATCAGAGTAAATTTTTCGTTTTTTCATTTTCTTGCCCATCGTGAACAGTTACACTACTAAACAGTTGGGCTATGATTCGGTGTTAGTCACCTCTCACCTATTTACCATTCCATTTTCATATTTCATTTACATATCAATTTATTTAAACTAAATACATCCCCAATATTACATCCATATACAGTATTGTGCCTCTATATGTTCAGATACAAAAATTATACGAATGTGTATACCTGGTCTTGATAAGAAGCAGCGGATAACCGAAATGCAAGACTACTGTCGCTCTCTTCTACTGAATGTACCCTGTGGGGTGGAAAAATGAAAGGGTGAGCGAAACTTGATCAGTAAGGCAATAATGTAAGCAAGTAGATAACTATACTATCTACATGCTGATAATGTCATGATATAAAATTGTTTACATTTGGAGCATGAGGTATGACTAAAACGATGCCATATGTATATATATATCATATAAGAGAAATCATGAAATCGACATATAAATCAAACATGGAAAAATCATCATGTATGACATCTCATGCTCGTCACATTAAAACTTATTTGTTTCATTATAAACTCAACACTTAAAAACTTATTTGTTTTATTACAAAACAATCACATCAAGGCTAAACCCATGCTCCTGGGAATACCTTGATTCATTAAATCACATCTCTTTTAAAAACGTAAATCGGGACATTACCCCTCCTTCGGGCTTGTCCTGGTCTATTCAGACCGTATGATATCATGTGAGGCATGTAGGTTACTGTATGAAAATCGAGGACTATGGCCATAATTTGTCCCTGTGATCCCAGGCTACACGGATCTCGGTGTGCGGGGCATCACAACTGCAATGGGAGGTGGAGTCAAATCCTACCCGCCAGAATATCAAGTAACATCATCGAGTCATCATGACTGCACAGTACAGCATACTCCATGTGACATACACGGTACATCGTACTCCGTGGACCCATATCATAGTCTGGGGGTGCCTGCCGTAGGTCTTACCCACCCCAATACTATGTCGATAACCAACCCATGTCTCAAAGTACACGTGCGAGCATCTCAACTCTTTGCGACACACAGTCTACAGGAGGCTTCCGCACAACTATATGCATGTCAACTCACGTCTAGTGCGAACAAAGCTCCAGCACCACACTATGCATATCATGATATCTAAAATCTCATGCGAGCGAAGCTCCAGCACGGTTTTGTGCACACACAAATTTCTCATACGAGTAATGCTCCAGTACGGCTTTTCATGAGTAATAAATCAGTAAACTTGAGTGCGAGTAAGACTCTAGCACTCTTTTTTTACTCGTGTAAATATGATAGGTGACTCAATCTTTATAAAACATCTTTTAAAATCGTAACCGGTACAAACCGGTACCTTTTCATACAATTCAAGAAATCAAAAGCCAACCTATGTGCATATTTGCTTAAATCAAAGCAATACATTCATATAAAACATTAAAATATAATAATCATGCAATTTATTTGTCTTACTACCCTTTTTGTAAATTTTACTCCCAGGGGCAAAATCATCTTTTCCTTTATTCACCTATGCCTCGATTTTTGTAAAAATTATTATTTCGTTTCTAGATACTTAAAGAAATTCTAGGCCCTGTAAATTCCCTCAAAATACGTATAGAAATCTCTATGCACCTATAAAATTTCCTTACCTCGATTTACGCGTAAACTTATCTCGTCTTGATAATATCCGATCTCTCAGTCCAACTGCGCGTCAATCAAGTCTACAAAACTACATATAACCACATATTTTGGGTTAATTCACTTATTTTTATCAATATATCACATTTACTGATTAATCTAACGTACTGGGCCCGTTTTACTTTATTCGACCCGATTGCATCTTAATGAGCCTCGAGACCGTTTGCAGCCCCTTTATACTTATTAAATCCCTTCTTCGAGTTTACTGGGCTCATTTAGCTTACCAATAATCATTGGGATTCGTTCCAAACTCATTGGATAGCCCGTACACTATTTACGGTAATTACGTTGCAATTTCGATTAATATTCCTTTTTATACAGAATTAATCCATAAATTTCATAAAATAATCGAAACATTGTATTAAGGGACTCATATTATCGAAATTAAAATGCACTTACCCAATATTATACGGGATACAAAAATCGAAGCTCAATCGACTCTCGTTCGGGGCTCTGTCATAAAACTGCATAATTATATATTTAATTTCGGGTTAATTTCTAATTAAATATAATTTAAATAAATTTCTCGAAAACCAAATCGATTACTTTTGACCTCGTATTGACTTACCCGAAGTCCGATGTATCCCTGAAAATTCTTCCCCTTTTTTCTTTTTCTCTTTTTTCTCCTTTTTCCTCTCTTTCTTGGCTGAACCGGTTCAACCCGGTTCAGACCGGTCTGGTTCACTCTGGTTCACTCCAGTTCGATCGGTTCAGGGCCTCGTCGGCCGGTTCTTCACCGGCTTCCGCCACCAGTGGCTTCGCTGGGCCGTCCGATGCACAGATCTGGGGTTGGTTTCGTTCAAGGCCACCGAAAAGTGACCGGTCCGGTGTGTTCTCCCTTCGCCGTCGGTACCCATTTCCTTTTCTGCCGTTTCCAGCACCGTCCGTCGATTTCGGCGGTTTTGGCCACCACCGATCGTGTCGCCTGGGCCTAGAGAACCCTCGGCTGGGGTCGGTTGGGGCTGAATCGGCGTCAACGCCGACGAAAGTCCCTTTCTTCCTCGCGGCTTCTAATCGTCGATTTCGGGTTTCCCGGTGGCTGGGGGAGCGCGTCGCTGCTGCCGGTGGTCACGTGGGTGACGGGCTTCCTTGGTCGACCCTCGTCGACCCCTCAGTCCCGCCAGTGGTGCGCCGGTGAGCCCCCTCTTTCGGCTTCGTTTTTCAACTTCAGAAAATCGCGTTTCGCGATTTTCGATTTCTCTTTTTTTTTTACTTAATTAATTTAATTTTATTTATTATTTAATTTTATTAATATTTTAATCAATAAAATATATAAAAAAATCTAAAATATCTACAAAAATGAATTTTTTATTCTAAATAAATTTATTTAATTTTATTTAATTTATTTATTATATTTTTAATCATTTTTTCGGTATAATTTCTCCGTATTTTCGAGATATTGTCCCAAGTGACTTTTTGATATTTCTAAAAATTTCGGATCTTGATCAATTGGACTCGAAATTTAATTATTTCTTCGTTATTGATCAAGATTCTCAAATCCATTATTTTTAATTAAATTTTCTTGTCGAATTTATTTCGACTTTCGATCTTTTGACCGTTTTGCCCTTCACGTGTTTGAAAATTTCATTTCAGTCTTTTTTTGCATTTTTAATTTCGTGTTTTGACTGAATCCGGGTCTTACATGCTGCTCATTATATGAAACTTTGTTTTCATACAGTTTTCTTAACTGAGTTTTATACATGAGTTTTGACTTACAGCGTTTACATGTTCTCGAAATTTGTAGGTTGAAACTGACGATGGTACTCTGAATCTGATTACTAAGTTACATGTCCAAGAACTTATCCAAGTTAGCCCACGGGCTGATCCGACCCGCATTAGGGCCGGGTCGATCTCCACAAATTTGATCCGTTTAAATGTGGACTTAAACGGGTTCAACCCGTTTAAGCCCGTATCCGTATTAATCCATATCGGCCCACATCGTTGAGCCTGTTTTACACCCCTACTAGCCTTCTTTCCAACCCATTTAGTCTCCTAGAGACACAAGAAGTTAACCCTCCTTATACTTATAACCTCACAAATCTCTACTTACCATTAAGCGTACCTATATTCCAAGACCTAACCTAAGCTTATGGTTATATATTAACTTCTTTACCTACCTCTGTCTATTATGGTGTGGGAACCTTTGTCTACTTAACACCATATCTAAGCTTTGATTTGAAGCGTCACTTCCAGGCAAAAACCTAACAACTCTTGCAAACATAAAAGAGGAGTGAAGGATAAATGTTAATATTACTGTAGATGTGGAGATATACAAGAAATGATAAAATGATAAATGATGACATCCATAATAAGGTTGGAGTACCTATCGAAGACAAGATAAGTGAAAGTCATTTTTTTTTTCGGTTTGGACACATACGACGTTGATTTGTAGATGCTTCAGTTAGGAGAGTGGATGCTATGAATGCTGAAAAGAAAGCCAAGGTTAGAAGAAAACTAGAAAAAAAAACTTGGAAGAAAGTAATTCGAACAGATATAACGACATTAGAGTTAAAAGAACACATTACCTTCGATATGAATGAATGGAGGAAGAGAATTCATGTTGACGAGTTAACGTGGGTTTATATATTGGTTCATGTAGCCTACTCAGTCTCTTAAGATAAAGGCTCTGATAATGATGGTGATGATGATCTACTTGCTATACCAAAAAATTATGCACATAACCAAGTCTTGAGAGAGCATTTATAGGAGGAGAAATTTTTAACCAATTACAATATGACACATATTCTATAGAATTTTTTTTTAATTATACTTAGTGACCAACTAAATTTTTATGTGTTACTAAATAAATTAATTGAAAATTTATTAAAGTCACTTGGCATATTTAGATAAAGCATGTGGTTTACCCAATCAAATTACCAAGATTACAAGGATCATCCAATCAAATTTCCTTACTAAGCCATCTTCTTTATCTTTAATTAAATTAAAATAATTTAGAAAAAAAATTGAAAAGAGATTAAGTTTTACAAGAATTCTCTCACCTTACATCATTTTGCATTAGAAACAGAGAACTCCTTTAAGCTATGTGACATAGTTTAGCTAAAAAAAAATGAAGATAATTAGAAATTAAGAAAACTTTGAAGACTCAAGGCCTTTTTAAAGTCTCAAGAATCAAGCCTTGAAGTGTTGAAGAAATTTTAGAAAACTCCAAAAAAAAAAAAGATTAAGAAAAAATTGAGAAGAAAGATGTGAAGAATCAAAACGTCCAAGATTCCCACAAGTCTATGAAAGAATATGTAAAGAACCAAATTCTTTAGAGTTCTCACAAGTCCAAGAAGAAGGATTTGAAAATCAAAATATGAATATTAGAATCCTTGACTTGGGACTAAATTCCAATAATCCCTAAATCTAGGAGCAAATTCTAATACTTTCAATAACAACTTTGGGCCACATGGCATACAGGTGCAGAGTTTTCTTTTCAACAGTTTTACAATCACATATTGGTTACTATTTAATTTCATATGCAGGTTAGTGCAGCTAATGGGTTCCTTGACTGGCCTTCTTTTTTTGTTGTGATTTGCTTGCATATACGGACATGGAGAAACAAATTTATCTTTGAAAAGGGTTTCACTTAGCCTGGCAATGGTAATAAGATATATGACTGATATCAGAGGCACTCAAACAATATAACTAATGATCCTCTGGCAAAATCTAACTTTATTTCTTAACTTTTTATCCTAAATCTTAACTCCAAGCTCAATTTCGTAATAGTCACAATTGCATTTAACATATGCAACAAGCCTTTAAACCCCTAGGTCTCTCTTAGCGAACGAGTTGTGTCTCATGGGGGCTTTCAGAAGATATATCCAGAAAATCTTTCACTTAGACTCAATTCAACAAATTCAAAAATTTTGACCAAGATCATTAACAATTTCAATCTTCAAACTTTCAATTCATAACTTAACAAAATCAAATAATCATATCAATCTCATCTCATCTCATCTTGAAACATGTAATATAAAATTGCAACTATCCATCAATCTCATCTCATTGCAACTATCCATATTCATTACTATAAGCATCAATAATAAATCAAGAATTTTTATTTTCTACCTTCTATTCTTTTCCATTTAGGTCATAACATGTCTTCTCTAAGTATTTACTTGTAGAACAAGTCAATTTTCGTACCAAGTGTTCAATTTTTGTATTTAGAGTGCTTTGTATACTAATATTTCAAGTCACTTCAAATGTATTCATCTTATAGACATATATGACTTAAAGCATTAGAGCATACCTCATAAATTTCATTTCTTTAACCTCTTTTCATTTTTCTTCATTTTTTTTTCATTACTTCTTTTTCTTAAAGAGATTCTTGTTTACTTAAACCTTGCTTAGAACTAACTTCAATTAATAAAATCACAATATAAAAATCACATGAAAAATTATATCAAATCATGAATTCACATAAATTCTCTTGAGAGTACTCAATTCAACAATTATAACAATTAAAATACTTTCAACTCTTTTATAAAATCTTGTTTAAATTTAGAATTAATCATCAAAAAAGAAAAATATCATGATCTTTTAGACTGAAACTCGACTTTTCCCTAATATTAACTCCCTAAAACTAATTTTTCAAAAAAAAACAAAAAAAAAATTTCGACATTTATATACTTAATAACAAAAAAATGTCATCTACTCCTAATATTAAAGAAAAATTTGACAACAACTTATAATATTAAGGAAAATTCGACAAACACTTACATACTTTTCCTAGAGTAAAACTGTAAGACCCGATTTTAGTTAAAACACGAAAATTAAAAATGTAAAAGGATTAAAATAGAATTCTCGAACACGTGTAAGGGCAAAATGGTCAAAAGATCGAAAGTCGGAATAAATTCGATGAGAAAAATTTATTAAAAATAACGGATTGAGAAATCTTGGTCAATAAAGGTGAAATAAATTTATTCTGGGTTAAATTGATCAAGATATCAATTTATGAGAATTAATCGAGATTAATCAGAATTTTTAATTCGAAAAATAATCCCAAAAATAATCGAAAAATATACCGAAAAGTCGAAATAATATCGATAAATTTAATTATGGGTTAAATGAATAAAATATGAATATTTGTAGATATTTTTGACAAATAATAATAAAATAATTGAATATAATAATAATAAAAATAATTAATTAATTAATTAATTGAAAAAAAAGGGGAATCAGAAATGGATCGGGGAGAGAGAAAGAGGAAAACGGAAATGTCGAAGCCGAAACCGAGGAAGACCGACGAGCCACTGTCCGGCGACCAACGGCCAGGCGAAGGGCCGAAAAAGGAAGAGGGCGTCGGCGCGACCTCCCTGGTACCGGCGACGAGCCACACCGACGTCGGAGGAGGCCGAAAACGGAGGGAGAAGCCGCGGAGAGAGGAAGCAAAATCGACGGCCACCGGTGCAGATTTGACCCTGACCACCGCCAACCGAAGCTTCCCCACTTAATGTCAAGCCAATTGATGCCGAAAACGACCGGTGAAACTACCGGCAAACGTCGAAAACGGCGGAAAGAGGAATGGGTACCGACGGTGGAGAGAACAGGCCGAACTGGTGACTTTTCGGCGACCTCGACCGAAGCCGACCCCAGATCTGAGATGCGGACGACCCAGCGGAGACACTGGCGGCAGAAGCCGGCGGAGAACCGGTCGACAAGGCCCTGAACTAGAGTGAACCAAAGTAAACCAGGGTGAACCGGCGATCCGAACCGGATTGAACCGGACCGAACCGGTTCAGCCAAGAAAGAAAGGAAAAAAAGAGAAAAAGGGAAAAAGAAAAAGAGAAAAATTGGAAAAAAATCTCGACGATGTAATCGAACTACGGGTAAGTTAGTAGCGGTCGAAATTGACCGATTTGAATTTGGAATATTTTATTTAATTAATTTTCGACTGAAAATTTACCCAAAAATTTATGAAATTGTGTAGCTCGACAATTGGCATCCAATGAGAGCTCGAGATAGCCTCGATTTGCGTACTAGTATGGAATCTCGAGTAAGTAACCCTTATTTACGACAAACTACATCGTTATGCGTGCTTCAGATTTAATTTCCACATAAAATAAAATTAAATTATGGAAATTTAGATAAATTATCGTAAATAATAAATTGAGCTATTCGAGAGTTAGAACGAGGCCCAATAAATTGTTGGTGGGCCCAATGAGCCCAATAGGTCTCGATAATGTGAAAATTAAGTGAAAAACGGGCTTAAGGCCGATTAAGGCCCATTAAGGTGCAATCGGGCCCAATAGAGGTAAATGGGCCCAATGATTTAAATTTAAGCCCAGAAAATAGGAAATACAATTAAATTATATAATATCTGACCTAATGAATATTTATACGCGGTTCCAGACATTGGGTTGGGAGCAGATCGGATTGCGTGACGAGACAGCAGTGGAAAAGGAAAGGTCAGACTCTACAGAAAAATAAGGTAAGGGAATTCTACGGACTGCTAGAGGTAAACTTTACGAAATTTCAAAGTCATATGCAGTCTTTTAAAATTATCTGAAGGGTCTAGAAGTAAGCTGATAATTTTAGTGCCCCGAATAGGCAAATTACCAAAATACCCTTGTTAAGGGTAAAATTTACAATTTTAGGAGAAATTGGGAGGAGCAAGAACAAGAGGTTTTTGCTCGTTCTGGAGGTGTTTTGATGCATGCATGAGTAGGCTGGCTAACCTTGAAAGAAAAATGCACAACATTGCATATTTTCAAAGATGAAATTGTTCTGAAAATTGTTTTGAGGAAACAGAGCCGCCTACGTGTTTTTATTGACATGTGACGTGCTAGAGCTCAGTTCGCACGATGTTTGATTTATGTGATGCATGCATTAGTGCTGGAGCGAGAGCTCGCACTAGAGTTTTACATGCATTGGTGCTGGAGTCTAACTCGCACCTACTTTTACATGATTTTTCGTGATACAGTGCTAGAGTCTAACTCGCACCAGGTTTTACATTGATTTTCGTGATAGGGTGCTAGAGTCTAACTCGCACCATATTTTTATATGATTTTGAGACAGGGTGTTAGAGCTTCGCTCGCACCAGATTTTCCACATGATTTGATGAGAGTGCTAGAGCTTAGCTCGCACTAGTTTTACTTGAATTGACGAGAGTGCTGGAGCATCGCTCGCACTGATTTTATGAGAACATGCGATGAACCGTGCTTGGAGCGTCGGGTAGACTGTGTCACCGATTTAATAGGCTCGCACGTGCGTTCTGAGACAGGGTATGATAAATGGGTTCACGGAGTACGATGTATCGTGCAAGTAGCATGGAGTACAATGTACCGTGTGGCATCTTCGGATGTGTGGTATCTTCGGATACATGGTATCTTCGGATATGTGTGGCATCTTCAGATGCGTGGTATCTTCGGATAGTGTGGCATCTTCGGATGCGTGGGATCAGATAATACCGACGAGATGGACTGACCCACCTCCCGGGCGGTTCTCGATCAGGGGAGACCCCTCACACTAGGATCCGTGTAGCAGAGGGGCTCACAAGGACATACGGCCATAGTCCTGGTTATTACCGATATACAGATGTTACCTAGTCTCGCATGTTGATGATCTTGACGAGATTGAAACTGGGTTTTAAATCAGATTTGCATGATGTTATTTTCATGCTTTTTAAACCCATGTGTGATGTAAACTGATTTTCATGGTTTTGTGTGAGTTAAGACCACCCGAATGAGGGGTTGAGTCCTGACTTTATTGTGAAATTTTTAAATGAGAAAGAAATGATTTAAAAAGAGTTGCATGTTGAATTTTCCATGCGAACGTGTTTTACATGACATCATGAATCATAGCATCAGTTTTGAAATGTGTGGAGAAAGGGTGATTTATGCATGGCACCACGTTCATGTAGGTAGTATGGTTACCTACTTGTTCGTAGGATTGTCTTTCTGAGCTTGATGTGCTCACCCCTTTCATTTTCTCACACAGATAATCTCCAGTAGATGTTGAGGCGACTGAGTACTGCATTCCGGATATCCGCTGCTGCCCATCATTTAAGGTATATACACTTTTACATATTGTATCTAAATAAGCATAGCATAGTAACATGTTTGTAAGTGACTTTAGGGGATGTATAAATATTGTAAACACTTATAAATGACTGAGAAAGAATTAAGTTATATGGTAAATGAATGGTGGGACTAGCATTGATGCACAGCCCAATTGTTAGTGGAGTGTGGTCACGATCAGAGGACAGGTAAGCATGAAAGAAAATAACAAAACGAGAAAAATTTACTTTGATTTTTGGGTAGTTTTGGGTCGTGACATACAAAGGTGGTATCAGAGCAGAAATTGGTCTGATGTGTGTCAGTGTCAGTAATTATGAAATTACATCCCCGTGTTACTGTGCTTGGTTAGATACAATAGTGTATATCGAGATGGGTTTTAACTAAGAAATGGTTGAGAATGCAGGAATGCCTAATATTAGTCGCGGTAGAGAAGGTAGAGCACGAAGCAGAGGTCGTAGAGGTAGACCTGAGCCTGCTAGTCATGCTGAGTTGACCTGTGAGAATCAGTATGAGATTGAAATAGAGGCTAATGGTTGAGCATGCCTCACAGAGTCCGACAGAGTGATCGAACAGTATTGAGACACGCTTCGCGAGGTTAGAGCGAAGTGTGAAGAATATTTTGGGAGCAAATTGCTCAGAGTATGCATGGGATTTGAGGGCGAGTCGGAGCAGTGTTTGAAGTCCGCTCGACCCATCTTAAGAGTTAGACATCCAAAGTTGACATGCGAAATATTTCTGGATGTATTCCGGTGATAGAATATCCCGGACACTATTTAAGAGGAATTGATTTATTGACGAGTATGAATTATGAGTATGAAACTCAGTTATATTCTTGGGCAGATATTACCTCGACACTATGAACAATGACAGTCAAAATGTCTAAAAGTTTATGGAAGGGCTCAAATTGTCAATTAGAGTCCGATTGGCTCGTGAGGTATTACTTATGACGAGGCAGTGCGTAAACTACAGTGGTGTGAATAAGATTATGAGTTGCACGCCTCTGAGATTGGGAAAGGTAGTAAGGGCCGAAATAGAGACAGAAAGAGAATCGAGAATCATAGAGATGGCAGAACGAGAAAAAGGGGTAGTTTGGTAAAGGACTTGATTTGATGAGTTATGGGCTAAGATGATTGGTAAGGCCACAGTTATCCGATTTTAGCACTTTTGAGGGGTATTGTGATTGGAGAACCCCGATCTGCTACGGATCACTGTAGAATGTGTGGTAAATACCACGAAAGTAGGACCTACACCTACATATTACTGATAAAAATGGTCGTTAAGTGTGGTAAGACGGACCATTTATTATGATTGCTCAAAGTTGGGCGAGATTGCCCCACAGAAAGGTAAAGAGATAGAGAAAACCTTTTTGAGATAGCTGCATCGAAAAGGGAGGTCACAACCAAAGAGAAAAGGAAAGTAGGCTGTTAGACGAAGGCGAGTGTATGTCTTGGACCAGGACACTACTGATGTTTCACAGGATGTGGTGAAAGATACCACACTGCTTATGAATAAAAAAGTAAATGTGTTAATTGATCCTGGTACCACGTATTTCTTCATACCGCCTTCATTCGCATGTAAGTGAGTAAAAGACATGAATGCCTACCCTTTTGGGCACAATGCTGATAAATGAGTACCCCAATAGAGGAAGATTAACTAACGGAATAATTATGAAGAGATTTTAAGTTGAAAACGGGGGGAAATAGTATAAGTTGGCCGATTTTATTCAATGGACTATGAATAATTTAAAGTAATATTTGAGAATAAAGTAGTCGGCTGCATATTATGATGTTCGGATTTCTATCCTAAGATAGTGTTGTTTTACCCCTGAAAAGTATACTGTAAGTTTTGACAAGTAATAAAAAGGGGTGCAACGATTGAAATTAAAGGAGCAAATGATGGTACTCACGAAATGAATAATGACAGAGTTTCGTTATAATTGATACACTAAGGAGATAATCTTTGAGATATGCTTGATCCTAAATACGAGATGTACTGGAGTAAGAGGCGTATGCTAGGTAAGAATACCCTTAAAATATGAAGTAATTAGGGTTAAAGCAATTAGTAGCGAATATGAATTGTGACCACAGGGACTGATATGTAAAGTAATTGTGGTTAAGTCTAAGGGTTAATAAAGGTATTTTAAAATACCTCCCCACCTGAAGACTTGACAGCTTCTAGAAATATATATATAATCTATAACTTGAAATCGACCGTGGTAAGATATAAATTTAAAATTTGGATACTTTTACTAGTATGATAAAGAACTATAAAATTCGATTAATTATGAAGGTTAAAATATTAAAATTTAATAAAAGCCGTTAATATAAGAAAAAGGAAATGACGCGGGTTAGTACCTTGAACGGGAGCAATTTTGAAGTGATACTATACGCTTATGCGTACATAGGTCAATGATATGGGCGATTGAAATATGTAGTGGAGTTCAACTACAATGAGTTATTAAACTTTACCTAGACCGATTTGTCATCATCCTTATTGATGATATGTTGGGTGTAGTTAAAGTCCAGGGCAAATTTTAAGCAACAATTGAAATTTTGCTTTTACAGATGGTTGCTGCGAGTTCTAAAAAGGGTATATTTTGTTGGCTCGTTTAACTATGAAAACGTGGTATTTGAATGAGATGATAAGTGAGATGATAAATGTGACATGAATTTCAGTGTAGTGAAGTATGAACTGACCACCGTGATTATTTTCACCATACCCAACAGCTCAAGAGGTTCTCCGTGTGTATGAATGACTCAAAATAATGAATGAGCTGTGTATTGATGCAAAATGGGAAGATAGTCGATTATGGATCCAGATAACTCAAGGATCATGAAATAAACTATCTGACTCATGATTTAAAAGTTGGCAGCGATAGTACTTGTACTGAGAATATGGTACTACTAGGTACACGATGAGGAATTATGGATATGCACTGATCATAAAAGCCCCGAGTATCTGTTTTCACAGAAAGAGACGAATATGAGAATACATAGTGGGTTAGAGCTTTTGAGAGATTTTGATTGTGGAAAATTGTACCACCCAGGAAAGGCTAGTGTGATGGCTGATGCCTTGAGCAGAAAGAGCCTCGGGATGGTATTACATATGATGGTCAGGGAGCGTGAGCTGCTAGAGCAGTTGTGAGCCTCAATAGTGATGTGATCCCTTCTGATGATGACAGTGATTGTGTGACAGCTAGCCTGAGACTAGAACCGGATGAGAGTGCCCGGATTTGACAGGCTTGGCGTGATGATCGGCATGGTGTCGATCGTTTGGGTCAGATTCAGAGGGGTACAGTGACAGAGTTCACAGAGAGTGTCGATGATTTACAGAGGTTCAGAGACAGTATAATAATATAAGTGCTCCCTAGGACCACAGTTGATGAGATAGTAATATTGTCAGAAGCTTACTCTTCGGGATATACAGTGCATATGGAAAGTAACGAATATATATATGAAATCTCTGAAAAGGGTATTGGTGGTCAGATGTGGAAAGAGATATGGTAGAGATTGTGGAAAAGTGCCTAGTATGTCAGCAGAGTAAAGTAGAGTATTAAAAGTCTGCAGAGTTATTGCAGCCTCTACCTATATCGACACGGCACGGAAATGGGAGCAAGTCTCCATGAATTTCGTGATGGGTTATAGAGGACTCAAATGAATCACGAGGCTATTTAGATGATAGTCGCTAAGTTGACTAAGTATACCCACCTTCTGGTTATGAAATCCCTAGATACTCAGAGTGTGTATGAGGATTCAGGTATAAAGAAGATTGTAGAATATTATGTAGCGTTCCAGTGAGCATGGTATCATATAGGGATTCCCGCTTCACTTCTTACTTCAGGGAATATTTTTCAGGAAGCTATGGGAACCCGACTGAGTGTTAGCACAGCTTCCCATCCTCAGACAGATGGTCAGTTAGAGAGGACTGTACAGGTTCTGGAGGATACGATGAAAGCATGTGTCGTTAATTTTATAAGCTCCTGGAATGATCAGTTGTTACAAATTGAAGTCGCCAATAACGACAGTTAGCACTTGAGTATCGGGATAACAAAATATGAGGCATAGTATGGCCGTAGGGGTTGTTTCCCCGACTTGGATAAGAAAAAGTGGGTGATAGATAGAAATCTCTTCCGAATTAGAATAATAAGTCTCTGAGAACGTTCATTTGAGTGAGAGATTAAGAATACCTCAGAGCAGACAATTCACCGAGGGTGAATCAGTATTGTTGAAGTTATTTGTCCTAAGGGAATAACGACATAACGAGACTTGGGAAGAAGGCAAATTGAGTTTTGCTGAATGGAATTTTTGAGAGATTGGACAAGTAGGAGATAAGACCTGTAGGTTGGCGTTATCACCTGAATAAACAGGCATCCACAATATGTCCCATCTTTTGATACTTCGGTAATACTATCCAGATCCAGCATAGGCGATCAGATATGAACTTAAACAATTCAGCTCAGTGCAAATATAAGTATATTGAAGAAGTTGATTCGGGCATTAAACAGGAAAGAGAAAGTATTGAGGTTTAAGACGATCTCCCTAATTAAAGTCCTTTGGTAGTATTACACTCCAGAAAAATGTCACATGAGAATTAAAAAGTATGATACGATTGGAGTACCCGGAGTAGTCTATAGACTCATACGATTTGGCTCTAATTTGGAGGACCAAATTCCTTAAGTGGGGGAGATTATGTAAGACCCGATTTTAGTTAAAACACGAAAATTAAAAATGCAAAAGGATTAAAATGGAATTCTCGAACACGTGCAAGGGCAAAATGGTCAAAAGATCGAAAGTCGAAATAAATTCGATGAGAAAAATTTATTAAAAATAACGGATTGAGAAATCTTGGTCAATAAAGGTGAAATAAATTTATTTTGGGTTAAATTGATCAAGATATCAATTTATGAGAATTAATCGGGATTAATCAGAATTTTTAATTCGAAAAATAATCCCAAAAATAATCGAAAAATATACCGAAAAGTCGAAATAATACCGATAAATTTAATTATGGGTTAAATGAATAAAATATGAATATTTGTAGATATTTTTGACAAATAATAATAAAATAATTGAATATAATAATAATAAAAATAATTAATTAATTAATTAATTGAAAAAAAAGGGAATCAGAAAATGGATCGGGGAGAGAGAAAGAAGAAAACGGAAATGATGAAGCCGAAACCGAGGAAGATCGACGAGCCATCGTTCGGCGACCAAAGGCCAGGCGAAGGGCCAAAAAAGGAAGAGGGCGTCGACGTGATGTCACGACCCAAACTACCCAAAAATCAGAGTTAATTTTTCGCGTTTTGTTATTTCTATTTCATACTTACCTTTCCTCTGATCGTGACCACACTCCACTAACAAATTGGGCTGTGCGTCAATGCCAGTCCCACCATACATTTACCATGTAACTTATTTCTTCTCCAGTCATTTATAAAATGTCTACAATATTTATACATCCCCTAGAGACACTTACAAACATGTTACTGTGCTATGCTTATGTAGATACAATATGTACAAGTGTATATACCTTATGTTGATGGGCAGCAGCGGATATCCAGAATGCAGTACTGAGTCGCCTCAACTTCAACTGGAGATTATCTGTGGGAGAAAATGAAAGGGGTGAGCACATCAAGCTCAGTAAGGCAATCCTATGAACAAGTAGGTAACCATACTACCTACATGAACGTGGTGCCATGCATAAACCACCCTTTCTCCACACATTTTAAAACAGATGATATGAGTTATGATGTTATGTAAATCAAGTTTGCACGGAAAATTCAACATGCAATTATTTCAAATCATTTCTTTCTCATTTAAAAATTTCACAATAAGGTCAGGACTCGACCCCTCCTTTGGGTGATCCTGACTCACACAAAACCATGAAAGTCGGTTTACATCACACATGGGTTTAAAAAGCATGGAAATAGCATCATGCACATTTAATTTAAAAACCCAGTTTAAATCATCGAAGTCGTCGACATGCGAGACTAGGCAACGTCTGTATATCGGTAAATAACCAGGACTATGGCCATATGTGTCCTCGTGAGTCCCTCTAGCTACACGGATCCTAGTGTGCGAGGTCTCACCCTGATCGGGAACCGCCCGGGAGGTGGGTCAATCCAACCCGTCAGTCTTATCCGATCCCATGCATCCAAAGATGCTAACGTATCACAAAGAAACCAAGTATCACAAAGATACCAACGTATGCAAAGATAACACACGGTACATCGTACTCCATGCTACTTGCACGGTACATCGTACTCCGTGGACCCCCAGCCTTATCCCTCGTTCGGGCTCATCAGCTGGTCATCCAACCCTTATCCCTCGTTCGGGCTCATCAGGTGGATCTCCAACCCTTATCCCTCGTTCGGGCTCATCAGGTTGTTTCTCTAACCCTTATCCCTCGTTCGGGCTCATCAGGTTGTTTCTCTAACCCTTATCCCTTGTTCGGGCTCATCAGGTTGTTTTTAACATGCCATGTCTTAAAACGCACGTGCGGGCCTATTTAATCGGTGACACACAGTCTACCCGATGCTCCAAGCACGGCTTATCGTATGATCTCTGAAAATCGGTGCGAGCAATGCTCAGCGCTCTCATCAAATCAAGTAAAACTAGTGCGAGCTAAGCTCTAGCACTCTGTATGCAAACCGTATAAAAATCTGGTGCGAGCGAAGCTCTAACACCCTGTCTCAAGATCATATAAAAATATGGTGCGAGTTAGACTCTAGCACCCTGTCACCAAAATCATATATATATATAAAAATCTGGTGCGAGATTGGACTCCAGCACCTATGCATGTAAAACTCTAGTGCGAGCTCTCACTCCAGCACTAATGCTTGCATCATACAAATCGAAAATATCGTGCGAGCTGAGCTCTAGCACGTCACATGTCAATAAAACACGTAGGCGGCTCTGTTTCCTCAAAACAGTTTTCAAAACAATTTCACGTTGAAAGTATGCAATGCTGTGCATTTTCTTTCAAGGTTAGCCAGCCTACTAATGTATGCATCAAAACACCTCCAGAATGAGCAGAAACCTCTTGTTCTTGCACCTCCCATTTTTTCCTAAATTTATAAATTTTACCATTAACAAGGGTATTTTGGTAATTTGCCCATTCGGGGCACTAAAATTATTATTTGACCTCTAGACCCTTCAGGTAATTTTTAAAGACTGCTTATGAACTTGAAATTTTGTAAAGTTTACCTCTAGCAATCCGTAGAATTCCCTTACCTTATTTTCCTGTCGAGTCTGACCTTTTCTTTTCCACTGTTGTCTCGTCGCGCAGTCCGATATGCTCTCAATCAAATCTCCGGAACTGCGTATAATTATTCCTCAGGTCAGATATTATACAATTTAATTGTATTTCCTATTTTATGGGCTTAATTTAAATCATTGGGCCCGTTTACCCCTATTGGGCCCGATTGCACCTTAATGGGCCTTAATCGGCCTTAAGCCCATTTTCCACTTAATTTTCACTTTATCGAGGCCTATTGGGTTCATTGGGCCCACTAATAATTTATTGGGCCTCGTTCTAATTCTTGAATAACTAAATCGATTATTTACGACAATTTATCTAAATTTTCATAATTTAATTCAATTTATGCGAAATTTAAATTCATATCACGCATAACGATGTAAATTGTCGTAAATAAGGGTCACTTACCCGAGATTCCATGCTATTACGAAATTCGAGGCTGTCTCGAGCTCTCGTTGGATGCCAATTGTCGAGCTACATAATTCCATAATTTTTCGGGTAAGTTTTCAGCCCAAAATTAATTAAATTAAATACTTCAAAATTTAAATCGGGTCAATTTCGACCACTACTGACTTACCCGAAGCTCGATTGCATCACAAGAATTTTTCCCAATTTTCTCTTTCTTTTTCCCTTTTTTCTTCCTTTTTTCCTCTCTTTTTTGGCTGAACCGGTTCAGTCCGGTTCGGACCTGTTCAGACCCGTCGGTTCACCCCGGTTCACTCCGGTTCGACCGGTTCACCGCCTTGCCGGCCGGTTCTCCGCCGGCTTCCACCGCCAGCAGCTCCGTTGGGTCGTCCGCATCACGAATCGGGGTTTGGTTTGCCTCGAGCTCGCCGGAAAATGGCTGGTCCGGCCTGTTCTCCTCCGACCGTCGGACCCATTTTCTTCCCTTGGCCGTCGCCGGCGATTCCCGCAATCTCGTCTGCTGCTACCGGTCTCAAAAGGACCGCCTCCTCCTCACGGTCACGCCGATGGCCTCCATTCACGCCTAGCTGTCGTGGATCGCCGGGACCGACTCGATTTCTTTCTCGGTTTTTCGTCCGCCATTTCGTCGGATTCAGTGGTCGTCGGCGCTCGTCGTCAGCTCCAATGGATTCGTCGGCCCGCCTTCTCTCTTCTCTGGTCCCCGTTTGGTCCCGTCGCTCACCGGTGGCCGTCAGGCTGATCGGTCGGCTGCTTCGTTTTTTTTCCTTTCCTTTCGCGTTTCTGTTTCTGTTTCTTTCTTTTTTTTCTGATTCTTTTTTATTATTATTATTATTATTATTATAATTTATTTAATTATTATACTATTCATTAAAATAATCTACAATAATCCAAAATATCCCTTAAAATATCCTTAAAATTATTATTTAATTCTAAATTAATTAATTTTATTTTATTTAATTTATTTATTATATTTTAACTCTTTTTCAGGTATAATTTCTTCGTATTTTCGGGATACTGTCCCGAATGACTTTCAGTATATTTTTCGATTATTTTCGAGATTATTTTTCCGAACTAAAAATCCCGATTAATCCCGATTAATCCCAATAAATCAATATCTTGATCAATTTAATCCGAAATAAATTTATTTCACCTTTATTGACCAAGATTTCTCAATCTATTATTTTTAATTAAATTTCCTTATCGAATTTATTCCGACTTTCGGTCTATTGACCGTTTTGCCCTTACACGTGTTCGGGATTAATTTAACTCAACTTCCCTTCACGAATACTCATTCATTTCGTATTTTAATTAAATTCGGGTCTTACACGTGACCTCCCTGGTACCGGCAACGAGCCACACCGACGCCGGAGGAGGTCGAAAACGGAGGGAGAAGCCGCGAAGAAAGGAAGCAAAATCGGCGGCCACCGGCGCAGATTTGACCCCGACCACCGCCAACCGAAGCTTCCCCACTTAATACCGAGCCGATTGATGCCGAAAACGATCGACGAAACTGCCGATAAACGTCGAAAACGGCGAAAAGAGGAATAGGTACCGACGGTGGAGAATAGGCCGGACCGGTGACTTTTCGGCGACCTCGACCGAAGCTGACCCCAGATCTGAGATGCGGACGACCCAGTGGAGACACTGGCGGCTGAAGCCGACGGAGAACCGACCGGCAAGGCCCTAAACCGGAGTGAACCGGCTGTCCGAACCGGGTTGAACCGGACCGAACCGGTTCAGCCAAGAAAGAAAGGAAAAAAAGAGAAAAAGGGAAAAAGAAAAAGAGAAAAAATTGGAAAAAAATTCTGGCGATGTAATCGAGCTACGGGTAAGTCAGTAGTGGTCGAAATTGACCGATTTGAATTTGGAATATTTTATTTAATTAATTTTCGACTGAAAATTTACCCGAAAATTTATGAAATTGTGTAGCCCGATAATTGGCATCCAACGAGAGCTCGAGACAGCCTCAATTTGCGTACTAGCATGGAATCTCGGGTAAGTAACCCTTATTTACGACAAACTACATCGTTATGCGTACTTCGAATTTAATTTTCGCATAAAATTAGATTAAATTATGGAAATTTAGATAAATTGTCGTAAATAATAAATTGAGCTATTCGAGAGTTAGAACGAGGCCCAATAAATTGTTAGTGAGCTCAATGAGCCCAATAGGCCTCGATAATGTGAAAATTAAGTGGAAAACAGGCTTAAGGCCGATTAAGGCCCATTAAGGTGCAATCAGGCCCAATAGAGGTAAATGGGCCCAATGATTTAAATTTAAGCCCAGAAAATAGGAAATACAATTAAATTGTATGATATCTGACCTGAAGAATATTTATACGCAGTTCCAGACATTGGGTTGGGAGCAGATCGGATTGCGTGACGAGACAGCAGTGGAAAATGAAAGGTTAGACTCTACATAAAAATAAGGTAAGGGAATTCTACGGACTGCTAGAGGTAAATTTTATGAAATTTCAAAGTCATATGCAGTCTTTTAAAATTATCTGAAGGGTCTAGAAGTAAGCTGATAATTTTAGTGCCCCGAATGGATAAATTACCAAAATACCCTTGTTAAGGGTAAAATTTACAATTTTAGGAGAAATTGGGAGGAGCAAGAACAAGAGGTTATTGCTCGTTCTAGAGGTGTTTTGATGCATGCACGAGTAGGCTGGCTAACCTTGAAAGAAAAATGCACAGCATTGCATATTTTCAAAGATGAAATTGTTCTGAAAATTGTTTTGAGGAAACAGAGCCGCCTACGTGTTTTTATTGACATGTGACGTGCTAGAACTCAGCTCGCACGATATTTGATTTGTGTGATGCATGCATTAGTGCTGGAACGAGAGCTCGCACTAGAGTTTTACATGCATTGGTGCTGGAGTCTAACTCGCACCTACTTTTACATGATTTTTCGTGATACGGTGCTAGAGTCTAACTCGCACCAGGTTTTACATTGATTTTCGTGACAGGGTGCTAGAGTCTAACTCGCACCATATTTTTATATGATTTTGAGACAGGGTGTTAGAGCTTTGCTCGCACCAGATTTTCCACATGATTTGATGAGAGTGCTAGAGCTTAGCTCGCACTAGTTTTACTTGAATTGACAAGAGTGCTGGAGCATCGCTCGCACTGATTTTATGAGAATATGCGATGAGCCGTGCTTGGAGTGTCGGGTAGACTGTGTCACCGATTTAATAGGCTTGCACGTGCGTTCTGAGACAGGGTATGATATATGGGTCCACGGAGTACGATGTACCATGCAAGTAGCATGGAGTACGATGTACCGTGTGGCATCTTCAGATGTGTGGTATCTTCGGATACGTGGTATCTTCGGATACGTGTGGCATCTTTGGATGCGTGGTATCTTTGGATACGTGTGGCATCTTCGGATGCGTGGGATCGAATAAAACCGATGAGATGGACTGACCCACCTCCCGGGCGGTTCCCGATCAGGGTGAGACCCCGCACACTAGGATCCGTGTAGCAGAGGGGCTCACGAGGACATACGGCCATAGTCTTGGTTATTACCGATATACAAATGTTGCCTAGTCTCGCATGTTGATGATCTTGACGAGATTGAAACTGGGTTTTAAATCAGATTTGCATGATGTTATTTCCATGCTTTTTAAACCCATGTGTGATGTAAACTGATTTTCATGGTTTTGTGTGAGTTAGGACCACCCGAAGGAGGGGTTGAGTCCTGACTTTATTGTGAAATTTTTAAATGAGAAAGAAATGATTTAAAAAGAGTTGCATGTTGAATTTTCCATGCGAACGTGTTTTACATGACATCATGAATCATAGCATCAGTTTTGAAATCACTACAAGAAAACATACTTTCAGCGACGGAATTTTAGCGACGGAATAATTCCGTTGGTAAAAAAATAAATTAGCGACGGATTTGCGACGAAATTTCGTCGCTATATGTTGTGAATATAAAATTTACAATTTCCGACAGAATTTGCTACGGAATTCCGCCGCTGAAGACGATCGAATTTTGTGAAATTTTCGTTTTCTATTATTCCGTCGCTAAAATGAATCAGCGACGGAATTCCGTCGCTAATTTATTCCATCGTTGATATGTTTTAGCGACAGAATTTCGTCGCTAAATGATCCCATTTTTTAAAATTATTTTACTATTTTTTATCCGTCGCCTTAACTCATCACCGACGAAATTCCGTCGATGAGCAGTTCCGTCGCTGATATGTTGGAATTCCGTCGCTAATTGAACGCCTTTAATATAAATTTTTTTACTATTTTTTTCCGTCGCTGAAACTTATCAGTGATGGAGTTCCGTCGGTGATTTAAGATGCGAATTTTCGTCGCTGATATTTTTTAGCGACGGAATTCCGTCGCTAATAGAACCCAATTAAATTTAATTTTTTCCTATTTTTTTCCATCGCTATAATCTATCACCGACGGAATTCCGTTGGTGATGAGTTCCGTCGCTGATATGTTTCAGCGACGAAATTCCGTCGCTAATTGAAAGCCTTTAATTTTAATTTTTTTACTATTTTTTTTCCGTCGTTGAAACTTATCAGCGACGGAATTCCATCGGTGATTGAAGCGTCGAATTTCCGTCGCTGATATGTTTCAGCGACGGAAGTCCGTCGCTAATGGAAAGCCTTTAATTTTAATTTTTTTACTATTTTTTTCCGTCGCTGAAACTTATCAGCGACGAAATTTCGTCGATGATTGAAGCGGCGAATTTTCATCGCTGATATGTTTCAGCGATGGAATTTCGTCGCTGGAGTATTTGTTAAAGTTCCAAATTTCTCTGCTTCACCCGATTTGTCCTCTGCTTCACCCGATTTTGTGCCTATCCAGCCCCGATATCCACCCTCTCTGTTGTTTGTCTTCACCGGCGGCAACAACCCAGCTCCTCCGATCGTCTGGATCTCCCTCTCTTCCTCACCGTCGACGATCTCCCCCCTCTCCTCACGTGATTTCTCCTCTGCTTCACCCGATCTCTTGCCTGTCCAGCCCCGATCTCCGCCCTCTGTGCTGTTTGTCTTCACCGGCGGCAACAACCCAGCTCCACTGAACGTCGGGATCTCCCTCTCTTCCTCACCGCCGACGATCTCCCCCCTCCCTGGCGTGAATTCAGGTTTAATTCCCCATTTTCTTCTGCACTTGTAAATTGAATATTTAATTAAAAAAAAGCATTAGATCATTAATCTGGAGATATACACCATTCAAATTACAACAGATTTACATAATCTGGCTTGTTTGATCATACCATGTTACAGAACATTTTTTGTGCAGGACTTTGATTCCTCTTTTTCCTTGTAAATAAAGTAGCTATGCTTTTTGGTGCTAAGTTTCAACTTTAGCTATTTGTTGCGTGTGTTTGTCAACAATTTTGGATCAACAATTGTGCTTTTTAGCAACAATAGATGGTACAGATCAAAGTTGGCTGTTTAATTGAATGGTTTTGAGATATTGGATGTTTAATAAGAGAAGGCAAGATGAGCTCATGTTATAGTTGGCAAACAAAATCCTGATTATTGTGCTTTGGATAGGATGATATCTGACATTTGAGAAAGCATACCTTTCAATCCTTGAGTTGACATTGTGGTTGATTTCCTGCTAGATATTTCTCGTTAGGAATACTAGAGATAAAGCAAGCATGCGGCAGTCATTGGTGGTGAAAATCCTGCTAAAATCAATTAAACTTTCTTAAAATTTGTCATGTGAAAAAAAATGAGAATTCCCCTAAGTTTTATTACAAAATCAATTACATATGTTGGTATGATTTTTTTTGGTTAAAGTGGGGTTATCTTCAAATTGAAATTTGGGTTTATTGTAATTTTATATTTAAGTTTGGTGTCTCCGTTTATTGCAAATTAATTTTAAGTTGAATGGTTAACATGGAAACGCAAATTCTCATTTATGATACCTGCTTATACCTCTTTTGAGATTGCCATGTCATAATTATGCTTACATGTGACGAGGGTTGTTAAAGTAGTGTTATCTCAAGTTTGTTAAATTATAAATTTTTTGTGATATGATATTAAAGTTGTATCTCTCTATCAATTATGATTTTAGGTTGAGTGCTTAATATTTTTAATACCTTTAATATTAAATCATTAGTATAATTATTAACGAGTTCATTGATCTTCATTTCCTACAAAATGAAGACAATTCCATAGAAGTTTATTGTTAGCTTAAATCTAAACTGAGGGGAGAGAGGTGAGTCGGTTTCTAGATTTTTTGTAATCTTAAAGACTTTTCTAAGTAAGGTACAACCTACACTATATAAAATAATATACAATCAAACAAGAAGTAAAGCAGTCTAGCAATGAAAATAAACAAATTAAACAGTGTAGGAAGATAAGTTTTACATAATGATTTATAGAGGTTTGGCATCATTGTCAACTTCCTATACCTTGAGACTTTTTCAAGGATTTCCACTAAATCTACTCTCTTGAAAATGGTACAATCTCTCTCTTTTCCTAATTCAAGGAAAAAATCTTTTCTTTTTTTATCATGCTTAAAAAAATTACCGCAATAAGTATGCACAAAATATAATGGACTCTATTCTTCACAGAGATCAAATTCCTCTTCATTAATTTGGATGATCATTAGAATTAATTTTAATGAAAATAAAAATAATAATAATAGTAAAATTAATGATTAAATAAAATCAATAATAAAATATATATTTGGATGTAATTACAGCAATTGTACTGAGAAAATATAATAAAAAGAGAAAATAATCATTAAGGATTTAGATTAATATTTTGTATAAAATATGAAAATTATGAATAATTAAATGAATCCATTAAAGTTGAAAACTCTATTTTTAGGGTTTTGAAAAAAAAAAACTTTATTTGAATTTGTTGTTTAAATTTGGAATATTTAATTGAATTTGTAGTTTAATTTGGATTATTTGAAGATTTTGAGTATTTGATAAATAAAATAAAACTCTATGTATGCCTTAACAAAATGATGTTGTTTCTCTCCTTCATAGGAAGGGAGGTAACGTGCGTGCATGAAAGCAAGCAAAAAACAAAGGATTTGAAGCCATATTGAACTAGAAGGCAAGAGCAAATAAGTTCATTCTGAAGGTACAATTATTATGAAAATGTAATTTTTATTCATTACTCGAATTCCATATCTTTTTATGAAAAATTGCATATCTTGTATTGTAGACGAAACGTCTAGGTCGAGCACCGACATATAAAGAATTGTTTGATCGGAAACATAGACGTTTAGGTGGAGATGGTGATTATGTGGACAACAAGTCCAAATCTGTCAGTGTACGTAATGCATTATATTGGCTTATAATATGGTTTTCCCGTTATTAAAGTTTACTGTTTATTATCCTTCTTCTAATTACATTGTAGGAAAAGTACGCTACTTCATTGACTCAGAAATACGGCGAGGATATAAGCACCCATCCTCCTTTTGATCGAGCTGCATGGTGTGAGGTAATTGGAGGGATGGAGAGTACGCGTACACATACCTACGGATTTGGGACTAGGCCACATCGCCTTGATTTACAAATGGGCACAAACATTGCATTTGCCTCTGGTTCCACCCAATCTTCTTGCGCATCTCATTCAGCTTATAGTCCTTTTCCTTATCCTACTCCTGGTGTGATGGGTACTCCTGACACAAATTCAGAGGTGCAACAAGTGAAAGATGATGTCAGAGTCATATCAAACAAGATTGATAATCTGGAAGGAAAGTTGTCTGATTTTATGGATCAGATGATGAACTTGATGGCAAGGAATGCCAATAACACAGGAGCACCTGGACCTGGACCGTCTGGATCTGGAGGTCACCCTAATCAGTGAGAGTACACATTTTATTTTATTTTCTTATGAATTCTGGATGATATTTGTGATGATGATTTGATCAGACTGTATATGATGATGATTTTCAATTAATAGTTGATGTTAGTTTTGACATATAATTGTGATATATATTTTATGTTTGTTTTTATCGATTTCTACAGCTCTGTTTGATTATTTTAGGTATACGGAATTAAAAGAAAAAATATTAAAAAATATATAGTTAAATTAGCTACGGAAATCCGTCGCTAAATCCTATTAGCGACGGAAAATTTAATTAATTAACATAAGTAAACATATAAATTAGCGACGGAAATCTGTCGCTGAAACACTTTAGCGACGGAAATATATGATTTAAGGAAATTTCCCTCGCTAAAGGGTTTCAGCGACGGATTTTTCGTCGCTAATAATTCCGTCTCTGAAACATTTCAGCGACGAAAATCTGTCGCTGAAACACTTTAGCAACGGAAATTACATTAAAAAGCAGCAACGAATTTCCGTCGCTAAAATGTTTCAGACACGGAACTATTAGCGACGGAAAATCCGTCGCTGAAACCCTTTAGCGACGAAAATTTCCTTAAATCATATATTAATAGCAGCGACGAAAATCCGTCGCAATAATGTATCAGCGACGGAATTATTACCTACGAAATTCCGTCGCTGATTATTTTACCGACGGAATATTATCCGTCTCTGAATCTTTTTACAAACAGAATTATTAGCGACAGAAATCCGTCGCGGATGCAATTTAGCGACGAAAAAAACAGCGTCGAAATTTCGTCGGAAAAAGTTTTCACCGAAGGAATATATTTGCGACGGAATTACCGACGGAAATTTTCATTCACAGACGGAAGCCTTTCAGCGACTTCAAATTTAGCGACGGAATTAGCGACGAAAAGTTTCGTCGCTAATTCCGTCGCAAAAACTCATGTGCAACGGAAAGCTATAATTAGCGACAGAAATTCCGTCGCTAATTCCGTCGCTGTTGCCTCTTTTTCTTGCAGTGAATGTGTGGAGAAAGGGTGATTTATGCATGGCACCACGTTCATGTAGGTAGTATGGTTACCTACTTGTTCGTAGGATTGCCTTACTGAGCTTGATGTGCTCACCCCTTTCATTTTTTCACACAGATAATCTCCAGTAGATGTTGAGGCGACTGAGTACTGCATTCCGAATATCCGCTGCTGTCCATCATTTAAGGTATATACACTTGTACATATTGTATCTAAATAAGCATAGCACAGTAACATGTTTGTAAGTGACTTTAGGGGATGTATAAATATTGTAAACAGTTATAAATGACTGAGAAAGAATTAAGTTATATGGTAAATGAATGGTGGGACTGGCATTGATGCACAGCCCAATTGTTAGTGGAGTGTGGTCACGATCAGAGGACAGGTAAGCATGAAAGAAAATAACAAAACGCGAAAAATTTACTCTGATTTTTGGGTAGTTTTGGGTCGTGACAAAAACCAATCACAAAGAAGAATAATATAGAGTAAAAAAAATTATAATAAGAAAAAGGTAAGAAAAACTCTCTACTTTCATTCTTAGGTAGCCTCCCAAGAAGCGCATTTGTTTAATATCATTTGCCCGACTCCACCGTATCATTCAACCAACTCCAACCCTTAATTTTCTTTTTGGGTCCTTAAGTTCTTCATTCTCAAGATTCTTAATCATGGTTACTTCTAACTCATCTTTACCATTGTGAGATCTGAGAATTTTAGATATATTTGAATGATGTAATATGAACTTGAAGTGTAATTTATTGAACTAAGTGAATTGGGGAATGATAATTGGAGATTTATATGTTAAGTGTTTAAAATAAGTGTGAAGTTATGAGGACAGATCGATCTGGGAGAAGGAGAGATCGATCTGGTGAGTTAAAAATGACAAGGAAGGAGGAATTTGAGGAGCAGATCGATCTCCAATGGAAGAGGATCGATCTCCTTATGATTCTGTTTGAGAGAAGATCGATCTCATGAGGAAGAGATCGATCTCCAAATGATTCTGTTTGGGAGAAGATCGATCTCCTCAAGGAGCAGATCGATCTCATAAAGCCATAAAGAGATCGATCTCACCCCTCGACAGATCGATCTCCTAGGCATAAATTGCCCCAAATCGTCTCAAAAATTCAAATGCAAATCGATCTCATCAAGAGCCAGATCGATCTCCTACCCTCAGCCTATATAAGAAACTCCTGTTTTTCTCCTGCAATCTCACTTTCTCTCTCTTCCAACCCCCATTTTCACTGAAACCTAGCTTTCTCACTCATCCAAAGCACCCATTTCCGTCCAAATCAGAAGTTGTGGCAAGAAGGAAAGTTGTTCCTCATCAAAGGGAGAACAAAATACTTGGAAATCGAAAGACGGATCGAATCGAGGCAAGAGATAAGCTCTCCACAAGTTTTGGGTAATTTCTAAACCTCGATATTGATATCTGAGATGATTTTGATAATAATGGTTGTTGTCATTGTGTTGAAATAGATGAGAAATGATTAGGGATTGATGAAATTATAATATGGTTGGAGTGATAATGATATTTAGCAATTTAGGAATTTTGAGCTATAAATGGAGATTTAGACAATGTGGTGAATTAGCATAGATAATTGGCATGAGAAATGTAGGACGTTGAGATGTTGTGAATGAGAGTGTAGTTTGGGGTAGAGTTATGAGAATCAAGAGATTTGAGGTGTTATGAGCAATTATGCTCGATTTTGAGAATTGAGGTTGATGAGATAATTGAGTATTGATGTTTTAACATCGTTTGGACAGCTCGGGAGTTCCAGAGTGGAATGCGAGGCTAGTCCGTGATACGGGGGAAACGATTGCACTATACGAGGTGCAAAGAGGTAAGGGAAACTAAACCATTTGTGTATGTGATTTGCGAACTATTATAGCATGAATTGTGATTTATAAAACAAGCATGTTGAGTGTTGTGTTGTGATACAATTGCACATGATTTTTATTGCCGGTTGAAGCCCAATGTTTTTATGAGTTTATAACTGGGCTCTACGTTAAGGCAATATTGAGATTTGAGAAATGTGTGCGTGCTTTGTCGGTTGGGACTCGGTTTCAATATGTTTTGTGTTGAGTACAAAACGGTTTTCAAATGAGTTTTATGAGAGAAAAACCACTATGAGTTCTACGTGAAGGCAAACTAGTCTTATGTGATTAAGACTTAGGTGTGTAGTTTTGAGTACACACCGAGCATTGCTCTGGTAGCATGTTAGCCCGATTTTTTCTCCGTTCTGGTAACGTAAGAATAACCCATTCTGTGGCTATGCCACATATACTTGGTGGTCGTTGCCACGTGAGAAACCCTACTTGGTGGCCGTTGCCACGTGAGAAACCCTACTTGGTGGCCGTTGCCACGTGAGAAACCCTATTTGGAGGCTGTTGCCGCATGAGAACCCCATTTGGTGGCCGTTGCCACGTGAGAAACCCTACTTGGTGGTCGTTGCCACGTGAGAAACCCTATTTGGTGGCCGTTGCCACGTGAGAAACCTTATTTGGTGGCCGTTGCCATGTGAGAATCCTAATTGGTGGCCGTTGCCACGTGAAACCCTATCCTGTGGCTGTGCCACGTGTGAATTTAAATCAGTGGCTATGCCACGTGTGTCTAGTGGTTGTGTCACATGTGAATTTAAATCAGTGGCTATGCCACGTGTGTTTAGTGGCTGCGCCACGTGCATTACTATTTCAGTGATTTTATCACGTTCATTGAGAAAGCGTTTATCGCATTATTTTCACATGCTTTGTTATTGCTCTAGACTGAGCCTTTTTACTTCATGTTTTCACGTGATTTGAGACATGAGAATGTCGTTTTGAGTACTTTCATGCTATGGTTTTCAAATGAGATTAATGAGTTTCACATACAAATAAATATTTTGTGATGTGCATTTTGGTTTATGAAATGAGTCCCTTACCCCTTTTACTAAGCGATTTAGAAGCTCACCCTGTTTTCTTTCCCCCCAGATTTCTTCAAGTGAAAAGGGTTTTCCTGCGACGTACGGAGTAGTGGCTAGTGGAGGACTTGAGCTCCAGTCCATATATTGTATTTTGAGGTATCTTTTATCTTTACATGTACCCAGACAATTACTGTAATTGCAGACACTTGATGTATAACATTGTATGGGATGTATTAGGATTAATTAACTTGAGATCAAGTAATGTATATGATATAATATATACTATTCAATGATAAGATCCTGAGGTATAATATAGGTGATGATGTATGACACTGCACAGGAATGCACTCTTAATTGTGAATTAATGAATAAAAAGTTTTAAATTAGCCCTATTTTCCTCGTTTCCGAGGAGTGACAGAGTTTTCTTGGTATCAGAGCTTAAGGTGTCTAGTACTGTCAGTGTCGGTTAAGTGAAATAGAATACATCCCAAGTGTCTATAATAGTCTGGTCATGAACTGAAATTGAGGATTGAGATTTCAATCGATTCTGATATGTACGCGCAGGAGACAAGTTAAGATAGAGAATGAGTGGACGACGAGGTCTTTCGAGGAGGCAGGTAGAGTCCCCTCCGCAACCTGTCCCACAACCAGAGAGTCCTAACTCTCAATTTAATCGGATTGAGACCAATGTGAGGCAAGGTTTTGAGCAGATGGCAGCGTTATTCGCGCAACACTTTGGAGTTAATACCTCGGATACTACTCCTACACCACCACAAGGACCTCCCATACCCCCAATACGTCCCGTCACTCAGCCTGATAATAGATGTATGGTCCGACTGAAGGATTTTTTGAAGATGAATCCACCCGCGTTTAGGGGAAAAAAGGATCCTACAGAGGCTGAGGAGTGGCTGACGGAGTTGAGAATTATATTTGATTATCTGGGATGCACCGATGCTGAGAGGGTCAGTATGAGTATCTATATGTTGAAGGGGGGAGCTCGAGATTGGTGGGGTACTACCCAGGGTATTCTGATGTCCCGCCAGGATGTGATTGGTTGGGAAGAGTTTCAGACAGCCTTTAGGACCCAATATGTACAACGAGCCGCCCAGAGAAAGAAACAGGCCGAGTTTTTGAGTTTGGTACAGGGTGACATGTCTGTGGATGACTATGAGAGCCAATTCACAGCGCTATTGAGATATGACCCAGAGACCTTTAAGAATGAAGAGCTCCGCACAGAGAAATTTGTGTATGGATTGAAGCCCATCATCAGAGATAGATTGATAGGGCTATGTATTACTGAGTTTGGAGATGCTCTGAGACGAGCACAAGAGATTGAAAGAGGAATTGAAATGGTACAATCCCAGAATGAGCTCAGAGCGGTGAATAGAGATAAGGGCAAGAGGCCAACGATTTTCCAAACAGAGGCTCGGAGAGGTTCCTTCAGAAGAGGAAGGATTGAGGTACAGAAGGGCAGATTAGAGAGACCCAGAGGGTACCCTAACATTAGAGAGACCCCTCGAGATGTCAGGCCAGAGACAAGGTTTTGCAGAAATTATGGCCGAATGCATGAGGGAAGTTGTACTGGGTCAATCCATGGATGTTTTAGATGTGGAGACATGGGTCACATGGTGAAGGATTGCCCTCAACCTCAGAAACCACATGTATTGGAGCCCACTAGACAACAGCCTAGAGAGTGAATCCCCCGAGACGGGCCACTGCTGCAGAGAAAGGAAAGAGACCTGTTACCCAGGGACGTGTGTTTGCCCTAGATAAGGAGACTGCTGACACTTCTGCAGAAACTATAAGAGGTACACTATCTGTCTGTAATCATAAGGCTCATGTGTTGATTGATTCAGGATCCACGCATTCGTTTATTTTTGAGCATTTTGCATGTAGATTAAACTTGAAGTTTGAACCTCTAGAATATATACTACATGTAAATACCCCTATGCGTGAATCCCAGAGAACTGAGTTAATCTGTAGAGGATGTGAGATAAAGGTGGGAGATAGAGTGATGTTAGCAGATCTAATCATGTTGAATATACATGGATTTGATGTAATTTTGGGAATGGATTGGTTGGCAGCCAATCGAGTGAGCTTAGATTGCTACACTAAGATTGTAACTTTCTCCCTACCTAAACCTTACAGTGTACGATTGAGATATTGAGGAAATGAATATGTGGAATTCTAGTAAGTAATTTGAGAATTTTGATATTATTTTAGAGAATATTAAATATAATTGTTCATGTGAAGGTTATGAGACACTCATCTCAGACGATGAGCGGGAACATCCGAGGATTGAGGATATACCTGTGGTGTGTGAATTTTTGGATGTTTTCCCAGATGAATTGCCAGGTTTACCACCAGAGAGAGAGCTAGAGTTTACCATTGATTTGGTACCAGATACTCAGCCGATCTCTAAACCTCCCTACAGGATGGCATTAGTGGAACTTGAGGAATTGAAGAAACAACTAGAGGAGTTATTGGATCAAGGGTTCATTAGGCCCAGTGTTTCACCGTGGGGAGCACCGGTTTTATTTGTCAAGAAGAAGGATGGTAGTCTCAGATTATGCGTAGACTATCGGTTGTTGAATAAAGCCACTGTGAAGAATAAATACCCATTACCCAGGATTGATGATCTGCTTGATCAGCTGAGAGGGGCATCAATCTTTTCTAAGATTGATTTGAGATCGGGCTATTACCAATTGAGGATCAAGGAAGAAGATATTCCAAAGACGGCCTTCAAGACGAGGTATGACCATTATGAATTTCTGGTGATGTCCTTTGGATTGACGAACGCCCCTGCAACATTTATGAGATTGATGAACGAAGTGTTCAGAGACTATCTAGATAAATTTGTGATAGTCTTTATTGATGATATCCTGGTATACTCTCGGTCGTATGAGGAGCATGCACAGCATCTGTGGTTAGTACTTCAGATACTCCGAGATAAGCAATTATATGGAAAGCTTAGTAAGTGTGAGTTTTGGCTGGATCAGATAGCTTTCCTTGGTCATATAGTCTCAGAGGAAGGAGTATCAGTGGACCCAAGCAAGGTGAAGGCTGTGCTTAATTGGGAGAGACCGAGGACAGTTACTGAGGTACGAAGCTTCCTTGGTTTGGCAGGGTATTACAGAAGATTTGTGGAAGGATTTTCCAGGATTGCCGCCCCTTTGACTAAGCTCACGCGCAAAAAGACTCCATTTATATAGACTGATCGATGTGAGCTCAGTTTTCAGGAATTAAAGAGGAGGTTGACAGCGGCACCTGTGTTAACTATTCTTGGGGGATCAGGAGGATTTTCAATGTATAGTGATGCATCTCATCAAGGATTGAGGTGTGTGCTTATGCAGCACGGAAGAGTGGTCGCATATGGATCGCGACAGCTGAAAGACCATGAGCGGAATTACCCCACGCATGATTTGGAGTTAGCCGCTGTGGTATTTGCTTTGAAGATCTGGCGACACTACTTATATGGGGAAAGATTCCAGATTTTCACTGATCACAAGAGTTTGAGATATCTCTTTAATCAGAAAGAGTTAAACATGAGACAAAGGAAA